>OX352774.1:142094558-143320757 GCA_947095535.1 Poecilobothrus nobilitatus | reverse complement strand
CCAGCTCATTTGATGTTGCTGAGAGAAGTTCACTTATTAAGTCATTAAAAAGATCTGTGAAAGCTTCTTTTAAATGTTTCTCACGGCCAGACAGGAAACTGGAAAGCGTTTGATTAAAATTATTATGGCTTTTAGCCAAATCGTTAAAACACAACGAGCCATTTTTTATCGCATCAACTGCTTTCGCCGAGGAACCTTTGCATTCATTCATGATATCCTTCAAGCTACTCATCAACTCGTCTTTAAGTATTTTAGTCGGCTGGTTCAAATCCAAGCAACTGTCGCAAACCAAATGATGCGAGATAAACAAGGAACATGATTGCCAAACTCTAGGGGCATTCTATGCGACTCTATGGGCAGACCCCATGAAATTTTCTTTTACAGATACCTTTACAAACAATGACTTCAGTTTTGGAATCAGTAATAGTACAGAGTACGGCACTGCATTTATGTTGATTTTTATTAATTTGATTATACATATTTCTTCTTTTTTTTTTTTTTAATTTTTAATAAACATTATAGGTCAGTTTTGAAATTATACAGTTAATACTTAAACAAATGTAAAAACAAACTTAAATGACCCAAATAGAAATATGATATGTAAGCAACAACAGTATAAAATAAAAATAAAAAATTTTGCAAAATGATTCACAATCGTTATAGTATTAATCGAAAAGTAAAAAAAAAAAATAAAAATATTGAATTTTGAAAGTCAGCTCCTTTTAAATATTTTTATGATAAGTTAATATTTAAAGTTAGTTAATCATGTAATTTAAAAAACAAGAATAAAACAACAGAAAAAAAATGTTTAATTATGTTTTTGTTAAAGTTCTTTATGTTTAAATGTGTATTTTGGTATGAAAAAAATTAAAAATTATTTTCGCGAGAAATAATGGAAAAGTTTATTTTTTTGATAAATTTAGATTCTTACAGTAAAGAACTATTGAATTTTGGCTATTTTTGGGGGGTTCCGGAGACGTGGCCTTATTTTCTCTGGGTTACACGTCCCCAAAATGTGTTACCTATATATATATCTAACTTAAAATTAAGTAAATTTTTTATCTTTAAATTGTTAAAGCTCCTCAAAACGCTGCGCTTTAATTTTTTTTTTGGTAAAAACTTTCATCCAAAATCCAAATCCATTTTTTAATTTCTTATACATATTACAGTTAATTAATGTTCAAAATTTAGGTATCATTTTAATTTTAATAAAAAAAGACTTTTTTTTTGAAATATTAAGTATATTTTTATTTTAATTTATTACAAATAGGTTCCGGTTAATAATGAAAAATTATGTCGGCCAAATGGCCCCCTCTACTACTTCGGCAGGCTTCCACTCTTTTACCAAAATTCTGAATCACGTTGTTCAAATCTGCTCGATAATGTTGTTTTTAAGCTCTTGAATTGTTGTGGGATTATTGCTGTACACTTTCGATTTCACAAAACCCCATCGATTTCCATTGACCGTAATCGCATTTCCATTTGCGTTTTGAAAAAAATATGGTCCGATGATTCGTCCTGACCACAAACCACACCAAACCGTAACTTTTTGTAGATGTACTTTTTGCTCTAAGGTAACCCTTGGATTCTCTTCACCCCAAATGCGGCAATTCGGTTTATTGACGTAGCCATTGAGCTGGAAATGAGCTTCGTCGGTGAAGATTATTTTGTTAAAAAAATTCTCATTTTCTTCTTGTTTTTCGATTGCCCAAGAAACGAATTGCCGACGTAATGCATGGTCAGTTGGTTTTAATTCTTGCGTCAGCTGGATCTTATAAGCCTTTAAATGGAGATCACGATGCAAAATGTTGAATAATGTGGATGGTTTGATGTTTAATTGCTGCGAACGATGACGAATAGAAGTTTTTGAATCTTCTTCAACACTTCTGCTCATAGCTACTACATTCTCGGTTGAACGGCCACTACGTTGATAAATGTTGCCTCTGTTATCAAGAACAGATCCAGTTTCTAGAAATTTATCAACCATCAGCTTGATGGAATGATTTGTTGGAGCATTTTCTCTACCAAATTTTGTTCGAAATTTCCTAATTACATCTTGAAAACTTTTACCATTTTCAAAAAATGTTGTAATAACAAAAACACGTTGTTCCTTCGTGTAACGTTCCAGATTAACTAACCGGAATGTATTTAGAATATACCTAAAGAAACCTAAAAAATCACGGCAAAATCAAAATGATACCTCAATTTTGAACACCCATTATATGCATTTGAAAATAAGTTTCTCTTTAACAAGTAGATTCTTTTTTATTTTTTATGTGTGCGTATTTCAAAATAAAAATTATTTTAATATGTTAGTTTATAATAAAATAAAATATTAGTTATGATAATAAAAAAAAAATTTCTTAACAAAAATACGTTTGGAGCCATTTTTTTAATTTTGTTCAAAACATGAAGCTTTTAAGGGTATAAAATTACATTCCACTTTTTACTATGTTTAATATATTTACCGCTGAGATTGTATTTATGGCTTGGTACATAGATATATTAACTAATATATGGGAAGTTAGGTATAGTAGTTTCTTTTTGTCTTATGTGTTTTCCTATCTTAAGGTATTCAGCCAAAAAAATACATATGCATTTTATAATATGTATACATTTCGTTCACTCAGCTGTTTATATTTATGTAAAGCAGTTTTTCATAACCAGTTACATTCAGAGATTTTAAGCTTTTATATTACTTAATAATTGATATACTTTGTTTTTAAAATTAAAATTGAATATAATTAAGGTTATTCAAAATTTTAACTACTTGTAAAGTAACAAAATAAGTGATAAAATTTTTTTAAAAATTAGAAATGAAATTATTTCACTTTTTAGGAACCTATTTCTGAGGAAACTAAAGCAATACATACGCACGGTTCACTCAGCTGTTTCTCAAAATTGGCTGAAAATATTTTCTTCACTGCCTATCTATTAGTAATATATCTATGGCTTGGTAGTTAAGCTTGTTTCTATATAATTACTGTCTATTTCGTATACTTAGATGGCTCAATCTGATCTCCCACTCTTTTCTCTTATGCAGCAGCGCCAATTAATACGTTAAGTGTTCTTTAGGATCAACAAACATTTTTTTGCCTTATTATGATTGTTTTTATTTATTTTTGTTTTTAACGGAATTCTGAAATTATTAGCACCAAAATTTTTGCTATAAATTTGAATGGGATCCTTACATCCATTTTTATTTATTTATTTATTCATTTATTAAATCTCAAATGAGCTATTAGAATGAGCTACTAGAATTTATAGTTATGAAGAAAAATATACCAATATACCAAGTTTCGAAGCGGTATTTAATTCCAGATACTCTGATCGCGGTGGTTGTACTGGTCTCTTTATAAAACATGGGGTGCAATTTATTATATTAGAGAAAACTACAGAATACAATTTCACTGTTATAGAATTGAAAAACACTATCCCGAAATTGAAAATAGGTATTGTATATAATGCTCCTTCTAATGATAAGAATAATTTTGTTTTATTTTTAAATAATAAATTAGCTATATATAGAAATCTTTTATTACTAGGAGACACAAATATAAATATTCTAAAAAATAATAGATAGATAGAAATAAATAGATAGAAATACTAAATCATACAAGGATAAAATAGATTCTGCAGGGTACACTCTTCTAAATACATATCTTCCTAAAAGAATTACTAGTACTTCGTCCACACTAATCGACCACGCTATCACAGATTTAGAACTTAAAATTTGATACAAAGATTGAAAACTGTCACATATCAGACCATGAATATATGCTAATTGGTATAAATAAAATACTTCTAATTAAAAAGAATTATGAAAACACGAAAATACAGGAATCAAATATAAGGGGATTCAGAAGTGGTATCTTTCACACACTAGCACTTAATTCGGTCAGTAATATTTCAGATTTGATACACATAATTCAATCTGAAAAAGTAAAAAACATGCATAAAAAAATTATACGTAGCAGAGGTAATAAGTGGATGACCAGAGAAATCATATCGGAATTAAACATAAGAAAAAACTTATATAACATATACAAACAAGATATGCAAAATGAGAGTAAGCTATTACAATATAAGAAACAAAAACAAAAAGTAAAGAAATTGATAAAGGTAGCCATCACAAATCACAATTGTTCTGAAATTGAAAAAGCTGGCTCTAATAGTCGAAAGCTATGGCAGCATATAAATGCTTCGTTAAGGAACACCAAGGCGGAAAATAAAGTAAAGTATATAATTGAAATAACAGATAATGGCAGCTCTAATTTAGAAGTAGCAGACAAATTTAATGGTTTCTTCACGGCCATTGGTGAAAATCTTGCATGTAGTATACCACAAGTTCCCATAATAAACAATTCTGTTAACAATAGATCAATATTCTTACAACCAACAAATGCAATGGAAGTTGAGGAGGTAATAAAAACATTAAATTAAACAGAAGCGGGTCCTGTTTGGGATGGAATATCAATAAAAGATTTAGTACATATAGCAGATATAATCGCGCTCATAATTGCAAAGGATATTAATGAAACTACATTGACTACAGGAGAGTTCCACCATTGCTTAAAAAAACAATTATTATACCACTACATAAGTCGGATTGTAAAAATGAAATAAATAACTATAGGCCCATCTCAATTTTAAATTCAATAAGTAAAATTTATGAAAAAATTATTGCTAGGAGAATTTAAAACTTTATAAATAAAACTTGGGTTTGATCCAAATCAATTTAGATTTCTAGAAAATAGTTCTACAGAAATAGCAATTACGGAAACAATGAATTACATTTACGAATCTTTGAACAAAGGACTGTATGTCGCCACTGTTTTCATTGATCTTAAAAAGGCATTTGATACGGTGGATCATTATAAATTACTAGATATAATGAATGAAATAGGTATAAGGGGTATTGCAAATAAAATTATAAAAATTTATCTATTCAAGCGTGAAATTCATACAAAAGTAAACAACAAAATGAGTTCACCTAAAATATTAAAATATGGGGTGCCGCAGGGCTTCTATTAGGTCCGCTTTTATAATGTATATAATGTATATAAACAATTTACAAAAAGCAGATATTGATTCCAAATATACAATTTATGCAGGTGACACTTCATTAACTCTCACAGCTAATTCTTTGGATGAACTACATAGGAAAATGAATATAGAATTACAAAATTATTTCAAGTGGGTATGTGATAATTCGCTTACTCTAAACGCTAAAAAAACCAAATACATTTTATTTAAAAAAAAAAAGTAAATTTATCGATAACACTGTCACCATCAATATAAAAATAAATAATATTTCTATAGAAAAAGTTAAAGCAATAAAATACTTGGGACACATAATCGACACATAATCGAATTAAAAAAAAAACTATATGCTTTATCAATAGGAATTAAGAGGATGGGTTGGTTAGGCACGAAAACGATAAACCTAGTCTACAACTCTCACATTCTTTCACAAATTAGATATGGAATATCTACATGGATGCAATGCAACAAAACTTTATCGAATAGCATAGGCAGATGTATGAATAAAACACTAATAAATATATTTCACATACCACATAGAACACCTACAACCCTAGTGTACAATATAACAAAAAAATTGAATATCTCAAACAAATAGCAATAGCTAATTTGGAAATATGCAAGATAATATATAAAATAAAAAACAAACTAATAAAAACTAATTTACTCCTATATAATAGGGGAGATTCACATCAATACCTAACCAGAGGACAAAATCGATTAATAATTCCGGAAATACATACTCACCTAAGATACAATTCAACTATAGTTAAAGGCCATTTATTCAATGATCTTCCAGCTGAAATTAAGAATGCTGCTAATGTTAAAATATTCACTACGAAATTGAAGAATGTATACTCCAGCCAGACATAAAAATAAAAAAAAATATATAAATATAAATAAATAAATAAATAAAATTAAAGTATATTTATAAAGATTATGGATTAATAACTATATTCAATATAAAATAAATATTGCTATTTATACCATAAAGTAGCTAATATACAAATAGTAAACAAATAATAACTATATCAATTACAATATTTACAATAACACATATCACAAATAATTTACTCAAACATATCTTATATAATACAATAACACTTGATAATTTAATATATAAATTTAATTAACACTTGATAATTTAATATATAAATTTTTTCCTTATAATTAATCAGAAAAAGGAATAAATCATGCCAACATAAATTATAGTAATTTTAAAAATTACTACACATAAAATCTCGGGGACTATAATATACAAACAATGGTGGTTAATCAAAATCTTTAGTTCATATATTTCAAAAAAAAAAAGACACTGCAAAAATTGTTTTATAGAGTTCGTTAAATTCAAAGTAATGAAAACACTTGAATGTTTCTAATTTAAATTTCAGATTTTTTATTTCGTTTTATTTCTTACTTATTTCTTAAATATAATTACAATAGTTGAACTGATGGTTGTACTTTTGCGAGTGATTAATTTTTTGATTTTTTACATTTATGAAACCTATAAAAAAAACTGTTTTCTAGATTTTACATCTATAATTTAATGCTAGGTCATTAACCCCGTTTTGTTACTTTTTTTATAAATTATCATTTAATTTTAATTTTTGGATTTCTAGAAACAATGTTGCTAAAGAAGACGTTTATGTACAAAAAAAATTGCTACATGTTCTATTTTGGGGAATTAATGATTAATTAAATTTGACAAGTAAATAGTAAATAATGAATACAAAAACAAAAATACAATTGGTAAGTTAAAATTATTTAGTTACATTTAAATATAATTTTTTTTTAGATAAAATTTAAAATATGCTGCTACGTTTCCAGTTGGTGTTTTTCCTGGAGGACTTCTATCAGATAAGTATTTGTATTTTGATAGGACTGCATGCTTTGTGATGTGTTTTGCTTTCCGTTTTTAGATTGAAAGAAAATTTTCAGCTGATGAAGCCTGAACGGATGAGTGTTAACAAACGTATTTATTATTTAATTGTTCGAAATTTAAAAAAAAGCAATTAAACGTATTACTAGTTTAATTGTCTTGTGTGTTTTAGGTTATTACTCACAGTAGCCGGTTGCAGTGCTCAAGCATGAAAAAAAAAAAAACAATTGGATGAATGTAAGCATAAATATCTGTATATATGTAATGTAACCAGTATATTTGTATTATTATAAGTGAACTTCTGGGTGATACTTGTCTCTCTGATGCTCCTCCTCCCCTTTTTTTTTTTGAAAGTTTTATTTAGTTTTGTTTTGGTTAGGACGCAAAAAATAATGGTAGGTGATTTTGATTGCTTGATAACGAATAATTTTACTTGTGATTTTAAGTGTTATATAGTACTTCTTAATTAGGTACGTGATTGTTTTGATACGGTTAACTAAATTAGATTGGGTGGATTTTCGATTGGTAGAACACATTACTTAGTGATAGGTCGTTTAAAACTTCAATTTTTTGTACGTATTGTCACCACTCGTACTAATCCATCGCGTCCTGGATGAGTGTCCGTGATTCTTGCAAGAAGCCATTTACATGGAGGGAGATTTTCGTCTTTGATAAGGACTAAATCTCCTATTTTTACATTCTCGAATGTTTGATTCCACTTAGGTCGTTGTTCTAGTCTACTCAAATATTCGCTGTTCCATCTTCGCCAAAAACTTTGAAGTATGTTTTGGAGGTGTTGCCACCGGTCCATTTGATTTAAGTTCAGATCCAAAACCAATTGTTGAGGTGGTGTTAACATGCTGTTGTCAATTAAAAAATGCGCTGGTGTTAACGGTGTTAAATCCTGTGGATCATTTGTGAGTTCACAAAGTGGTCTTGAACTTAAACATGCTCTATTTGGGTTAGGACTGTTGTGAACTCTTCTTATGTTAGTATGTTATTAACCAATATTCTTTTTAGATGATAGTTGGACGAACCCTAGCTTCCCATAAACCACCAAAGTGTGGTGAACCCGGTGGATTAAAATGAAAGTTTATTCCGATATTTTCAATGAATTCGGCGATTTCCAATTTTATGTCGCCTACCATGAAATGTTTTTGATTTGCCAATATTCGGTTTGCTCCAACAAAATTAGTGCCACAATAACAATATATGTCAGTACACAGCCCACGTCGAGAGCAAAATCTTCTAAATGCAGCTATGAAACCTTTCGCTGACATGTCTGTGACTAATTCCAGATGAATAGTTTTAATGGACATGCAAATGAAAAGTGCTACATAAGTCTTATATTTTTTAGCTCCTCTACCTTTGTATGTTTAAATCATCTTGAACTAAATCATCTTGAATGACCAGACCCTTAAGCATCATTTCATTTAGAGAAATTCCGCTTGTGGTAGTACTTGATGCCTCAAAGACTACTCGTAATTTCGTTGTGGTACTGGCTTCTTTCACGACTCCATGATGTGGAAGGTAACATGTGGTATATTAGTGTGTAGTAATCACAATTTCACAACGCTTTTCTTGTGGTGTGACTTCAATCATGTTCCCTAATTTTAAATATTCCTGTACCACTTTACAATAATCGGTGTTGAACGTTTCATCTCGTTTGAATCGAGCTTCTAATTAATAGAATTACCGAAGAGCTATGTTTCGCGAGATTCCTAGAAACTGAGACAATGTTGTTTCCGAAGTGGTATACACACCTCATATTTTCGTGCTGGAAGTCGAATCGTTGACTTGTGACTCGTTCTTCTTCTGTTTGCGGTTTTACATCTGGGATATCTTCTATTTTCCAAAATTTTTTAATTTGGGTTTCTAAACAGGTGTTGATGTGAAGACTGGAGAAAGTTTTCTTTATTGAAGAACTATTTTCAATGTTGCTACATAGAATCCAACTGAAAATTGTGTGCTGCACAAGTAGTGTATTATTTATTTTCCTTTATCGACCTTCCAGCATAATATGTGGATAGCAATCTGCACCCAAGTAAGACGTCAATTTTTCCCGGTTTGTAGTATTCAGGATCAGCCAAATTACCTTTTAAGATATTCAATTCGTTAGGTTTCTCTAATACGTTTTCACCTACCCCGTGAATTTGGACTTTGACCCTTTCTTTGGCTAAATGCAATTGTTGTGCCATGTCTTCTGTTATGAGAGAAAGTTGAGAACCAGGATCGACAGGGGGCGCGAGCTATGATTGCATGCTCGGTTGGAGAAACAAGTTTGATCAGTGCAGTTGCTAAAATTGTTGCTGTTTTATTATTCTAGTGAGTTGTATAGGTGTGCACGTCTTTCACTGAGGAGAATGATGTCGCTTGTAGAGATAGTTGCCCAGATTGACTTGAATTTGCTGAGTTGATGTGTACTAAAGAATGGTGTGCTCGTTTTCAAATCAGGCGTCTTCCTTGGCTTGGGCAATTGCTATATCTATGACCTTCTCCCAAACAATTTAGGCACACTTTGTGTTCTCTAGCTTTTTCAAGTCTTTCATTGACTGTGAGGCTTAAAAACCTGGGACACTTTCTGAATAGATGCCGTTCTTCACACAGCGCACAAATTTGTCGATTTGTGTTGTGGAACGCCCGAAAATTACTTCTACCTTTGTGCTCTGGGATGGCTTTCTCTCTTGCCACTGCCTCCAAGGCTCTAAATCTGTTATCTAGAAATACTTCTGGCTCTTGCCAAGATGGAATGTTTTTGTCTTTACTCATTGCTTGCTCCCATAGTTGATGTGTTTGGGATGGCAGCTTCTGTACAGTTAAATAAATTATTATGGGCTCCCATAGTTGATGTGTTTGGGATGGCAGCTTCTGTACAGTTAAATAAATCTTTCAGGGTTTCCCAAGCCGCTGAGTAATTATTATCTGTGATCTTATAATGTCTTAACAGATGTTCCGGTGATCAGTCAGATGCATCTTCATATATTGTAGCTTTTGTGCTGGTGTTAGACTTACGTTGTCGTGGATCAACGATCTTAATAAATCATGAAAGGATGGCCAGATAGATAGATTAGATAGTTCCCATCAAATTTATCTAAGGTGATCTTCGGTAATTTGACTGTGTTTTGAACATCACGTCTATTTTCAAAGCTGAGCTCAGTGTGAGATACTTCTTCCTTTTCTGGATGCAAATTTTCCGATACTTGGTCCTAAGTAGTCAGGTAGAGCTCATGCATGACCCCAAATTGATTTTCTGTCCTATACTCGTGCATTGATAAATTCTTTCCTTTGTCAGTTTGAGCGTGTTGAACCAACTGTTTATGAGATCCTCGAATTTCAGCCCATGCCTTTTCGAAATCTTTTAGAAATTGTCTTTTAGAAAAATGTTTACCTCTAGGTTTCGGGATTGGTTTGCTCATTGTGTCCGCTGTAGTTGCCATCGCTTTAAACATTGCAATTTGTGACTGCTGTACCTTTAGTATTTTCTCCACAGATGTAGACATAATTATATAATTTTGTTAGATTGATGTTATCTAATAATGGTTATTGAGAACAATCGTATATCGTGTTAAATCGATGTGTTTGATAAATTCAAATTTTTCTTTTTAATTATATAGTTATTCAAAAAAAAACTAATGTATAATGTTGAATAAAGGAGAACCAAACTTGGATCCCTTTTAATTATATAGTTATTACAAAGTTTTTTTTTTTTAAAATAACATATAATGTTGAATAAAAAGAAACAAACAATTAGAACAGACTTACAGGAATTTGACTCCGTTGTATGGTAGAGTTGTATTTTTATATTCCCGACCAGACTCGCGTGTTCAACTATTATAAACTGAGTATTAGAAACCGTATCAAGATTTTTTACTATTAGACCGTTAATGTTTTTGTAATTAACTACTATATCTTTCTAAAGAAATTAAGTTCTCAAACTTTTAAAACTATGTGTTGTCGTAACATTGTACAAATCAATATTTCACTTTAATATATTTTTTTTTTTATTCAAATTTTTAAACAATTTTAAATACTCATTAATATTTAAATTAAAATTTTAATATGTTTTTATTTTCTACTTTTTTTTTTTATTTTTCAAAATCAAAATATGTATTTTCACCACTATGGAATTTCTGTGTGGTTTTTATTTTTAACAAAATTTAACTTTGTCTATATTCTCACTTTTTTTTTAAATTTAAATTAATATCCGGCTCGAAGGACCAAAATGTTTAATCAAAATGTTTAGTTCATATATTTCAAAAAAAAGAGAGACTGTAAATATTGTTTTATAGAGTTCGTTAAATTCAAAGTAATGAAAACACTTGATTGTTTCTAATTTAAATTCCAGATTTTTTATTTCGTTTTATTTCTTACTTATTTTTAAATATAATTATAATAGTTGAACTGATGGTTGTGCTTTTGCGAGTGATTAATTTTCTGATTTTTTACATTTATAAAACCTGTAAAAAAAACTGTTTTCTAGATTTTACATCTATAATTTAATGCTAGGTCATTAACCCCGTTTTGTTACTTTTTTTTATAAATGATCATTTAATTTTAATTTTTGGATTTCTAGAAACAATGTTGCTAAAGAAGACGTTTATGTACAAAAAAAATTGCTACATGTTCTATTTTGGGGAATTAATGATTAATCAAATTTGACAAGTAAATAGTCATAGATAATATAAGGATAATATCAGAAATTATATATATATAGATAACGCAAGCAGAACAAAAAATGTCAATAACAATTCTCGAAATTTTTTCAGATTTCAAGTGCCCCATTGGCTCTCTAATTTTTTCTTATGCCCTTTTTCTCTTCCTCAATAGTTCTTTTAAAAAAATATCCTCGTGAATATTTGATTCTATTTTAATTTTGGATATGTAGGTACATACATGATAAATATTTTTATTAATTTTTTTTTTTTTCTTCAAAAACTTTAAAACTTCTTTTTAGAAGAATGCATTTGAATAAAAGACAATATTGCCATATCATTTGTATGATTCACGAAATTTTTTTTGAAACTAAAGTTTTAAAATTTTGTTAAGTATTTATTTTTACCTATAATTTATACAACTCCAAACCCTTATTAGATTATTTACCATTATAAAACTATTTTTAAAACTATTTAGGTAGTACTCGAATTAAAACTATTTAGGTAGTACTCAAAAATACGCGACAACAAATCTTAAATACATGTATTCTTCGTTTCACACAACTTTAGTCTAAAGTCGTAAACAATTAAAATATTTCAAAAATTACTTTGTTATTTATAATTATAATTAGAAAGAAAGAAAAACAAGGTAGAATGTAAACCAACGGTTTTTAAAAGCGCACATTTCCAAAACTCAATATAAACTATTTAGAAGTGTGACTTACACAAAAATTTGAAAATTTCATGTAATAAGAAAAAATGTGAAAATAGGACATTTTTGAAATTTTGAGGGGCTGTAATTCCGGAATCCTACATAACTAAGAAAAGCCGTTACCACACGTAAAAATGTATTATTAAACCTTTAATTTTCATGTCTTGCCGAAGAAAAATTTTTACAGGTGCTTAAGTTACAGGTGTCTAAAAATAGCAAATTTTCAATTTTTGAGGCGTAATAACTCTTAAAGAGGGGGTGTTATCAAAAAATTTTCTGAGGAAACTTATACTAATTCTAAAAGTTCTTTCTTGTCTCAAAATTTCAGGTTCCTATCTAAAGAGGTGCCAGAGTTATGAAAAAAGAAATTTCATGCAAAATGTGGTTTTCACATAACGGTAAATTTAAATAGTAAATTACAAAATATTACATAATTTTGATATTGTTTTATATAGATAATAAAATTTTCGATCTTCTGGCGGTTTTAGATTGCAAAACTATTACGCATAGCCTGAGATATATACATCTGAAAATGGGGCTTTTTCGCAATTTTGAAGAGCTGCAACTTTGGAACCCTTTACAATTAAAATAAACCTTTAACACACGTAAAAATATATTATTGTAGCTTTAATTTTTATATCTTGCAGAAGTAAAATGTGTACAGGTTCCTAAGTTACAGGTGTTTAAAAATAGCAAATTTTCAATTTTTAAGCCCTAATAGCTCATAAACAGGGGGTCGTCCGAAAAAATTTTCTGAGCAAACTTATACTAATTCTAAAAGTTCTTTCTTGTCTCAAAATTTCAGGTTCCTATCTAAAGAGGTGCCGGAGTTATGAAAAAAGAAATTTCATGCAAAATGTGGTTTTCACATAACGGTAAATTTAAATAGTAAATTACAAAATATTACATAATTTTGATATTGTTTTATATAGATAATAAAATTTTCGATCTTCTGGCGGTTTTAGATTGCAAAACTATTACGCATAGCCTGAGATATATACATCTGAAAATGGGGCTTTTTCGCAATTTTGAAGAGCTGCAACTTTGGAACCCTTTACAATTAAAATAAACCTTTAACACACGTAAAAATATATTATTGTAGCTTTAATTTTTATATCTTGCAGAAGTAAAATGTGTACAGGTTCCTAAGTTACAGGTGTTTAAAAATAGCAAATTTTCAATTTTTAAGCCCTAATAGCTCATAAACAGGGGGTGGTCCGAAAAAATTTTCTGAGCAAACTTATACTAATTCTAAAAGTTCTTTCTTGCCTCAAAATTTCAAGCTTCTATCTAGAAGCGTGCCGGAGTTATGAAAGTAGAAAAATCATGCAAAATTGGGTTTTCACATAACGGTAAATTTAAATGCTAAATTTAAAAAAAATTGTATAATTTTGATATTAATTTACAAAGATAAAAGAAATACCTGTCGAATGACGTTTTCAGATTGAAAAAATCTTAAGGAGAACATAAGATATATGCATTTAAAAATAGGGCTTTTTCAAAGTTTGAGGGGCTGTAGCTCCGTAATGGGGGGGGCTACATGAAAAAGTTGTTCCACAAAATTATTTTTTTTATGAGACCTACCTATGGTTAAAATTTTTTTTCTCTATCTTTAACGGTGTAGAAGTTTTGTAAACAGACGGACGGACGGACAGAGTGAAACTAATAAGCACATTTTTTCAAAATTTTTTTTGAAATGTGCTAAAAAGAATTCACTTTGAAAATAGCCTATTATTACAAATGGTATAATAAAATCTATTTATAATGTTTGTGTTTTTATATTTCAAAACTGGTTAGAAGAGTTGTCTATCAATAATTTTGGTTGTATTTCTTTGTTTTTAATTTTAAATATTTTATTTATTTAAAAAATAATGCAAAAAACATATTTTAACATTTTTCTTTCAATCTAAAAATTTCGCATAAATAGTTTTTAATATCTTTTGTATTTAAAAATTGAAGTAAATCAAATAATTATATATTATAACATGGTAACACTATATAAAAAATTTACTTCTGATTTCTTAAGTATTCTATTTTGGATGGACTGATTATGTGTTGATCAAGTGTCTATAATGCTTATCTATGTATGCGTTAGAATTTAATATTTTTTTTTTATATCAATAAAAATGCATGAGTAGTTTTTATTTAAAATGAAAAAAAAAATATGTGACTGTTAAATATGTGACTGTTAAGGGACTTGTGCTTTTTTTGTAAAATTATCTTTCAAAATATAGTTTCTGACATTATGGGTTAAAAGAATTTTAACGTGAGAAATTTATAAAGAAAATTGAAATTTAAATTTGAGCGGTAAGTTATCCAATGTGTATAACTTGAATTTTTTATTAAAATAAGTTAATTTTTTTATAGAAGTGAAAAATTAAAAGTTGCTTTACAAGTTTAATAAAAAGTTAAAATTAAGTTCATATACATATGCGAAATATATAATGCACAAGTTCTTTTGTTCTTAATCATTCATCAATCAAGCAGTTGGAACATAATTTCTATTCAAAAAGTAAGAAACATTTTTTTTATTATTGTTTAGAATTTGTTTCCAAATTTATTTGATTGTCTCAATTATTTTATTCATTAACTTGTTGCAAACCTTATAATTAAAAATTTCTATTTTTCTGACTCTTTTATTTATCTACATACTTTTATTATCTTTTCCATCTATTTTGCTTTCATTAGCATGAACGTATAATATATTCATCCTCTGTTTAGAATGTTTCAAAATATAAAATCAGATTCCCTGCGCCACATGCAAAACTAGTAGGCTGAAATAAAAATACACACATCTAATTTTAATGGAAGGCTCTACAGATTACCAAAGGATAGCAGCTTGTTTGATATATGAACTTCAAAATGTATATATTTATCTTATAATTTTGTTTTACAAGAGTTTTTTATGCCGAATGGAACGTTTAATTGGATTTAAGGCTTTTTTTTTATTTTGAAACTTCAATTCGGCTTTTTCCCTTTTTTTAAAATATAGCATCAATAAAAATTAAATTAGGTCAAAGTTTTCAGATAAAATTATAATTTTTTCATCCAGTATAGAATTTTATACAGCACACGAGTTTTTAATCTTACATACCTTATTTATAATCTGTTTACAAAATTCCTAAATTGATAAAAAAGAAATAAAAAATTTACCCTCAGAGGTTAACATTTCGATGGGTATTTATAAAATGTAAAATTTTCTAAGCAAAGAAAAAATTAATATGCATATACATATACATACATATATACATGTATCTATATATATATGGCTGGCTATTATACCTTCCATTCATTAATCATTTTTTTGGTTACTTCTTTTTATAAATAGTAAAGTGACTGCAAATAAAAAAAAATATATGAAATGAATAGAAAAAACAATAAATCTAACAGCCTAACACAACACCAGACAACACATACCAATAACATCTTAAATAAAAATAAACCTTTACATTGTGAGTTGTTTGATTTTTCGTTAGAAAAATAAAATAAATAAATTTGAAGAATGAAGAATGAGAAAGAACAAGCAAAAATAATATGTTCATTTTTTTAATTCAATGTTTTTCTCTTTCTTTGGGGCACTACAAATTAAAAAAAATTGTGAGAGATTTTTTGTTCTACTGCGTTATCTATTATATATAATTTCTGATAATATATACTAATAATAGAAAGCCTAACTAAAATTTTTATATACTAGCGCCGCCATCGCTGGAAGTGCTCCTAGTTTCAACAAACTACTACATCTAAAAGGCCAATAGATGTCGCTAAACAGTTTCATTTTAAAATCACTAGATGTCACCTATATTTCTTTTCTATTTTATTTTTCGAATTTATAAATAAAAAAAAAATTATATTGTAATAACAAATTTTATTTCAATCATAAAAATTAACAATAATGATTTTCACCTTCACAATATATTACTGTACAAACAGGTTCAGCTAATTTACCTTCCCAGCCTTCGAGCATTTTGTACAGTCCTTCTGTAAACATGTATATTCAAACAAAACTGTTCCCTTTACTTGTTTTCTTCTTTACATTTTTATTGGCAAATTTCATCTATCTCACCTTAAATTAAAACAAGTTTATTTTTAAATTAAATAGAATTATTTTTCAATGTTAAGAGAATTAATTATAGGGATAATTACCACAGTCCAACCTTGGAATTCCGATAAATCTATCTTTTTTGATTGTAAGCTACGAGGTAAACCCTAAAATGGCAATGTTAGGGTCTAGCTCTAATTTTTTCGCATTTCCAGTAACAAATATAGGCCGTCTTGCTATGATTTAAAATAAAATAAAATAAAATATAAAATTTTATCTCTTCAATTAAATCAAAACTTACCTTTTAATTTTTAAAGCATTTGATCTAAAATTTATTAATAAAACCAAAACAATACACTAAACTGCTGCAGTTAAACCAATATTTGAAAATTCAAAATGGATTCAAAACTGGCTAACATATGACTTTTGACAATTGAAAAAATGTTATATGGTTTATTAAAAATTTTATTATTTTTTTTAAAATTAAAATAATTTTTTTTTTAATTTAAAATAATTTTTTTTTTTAACCGGCAACACTTTCTTATTTTGAGGTTTTGACTATACAAAAAGCTATAAGTAAAAAATTAAGATTTAAAACACGTAGTTCCCAATACTGTAATAGAAACAAAGTGCCGAAAAGTGGTTCCTTAGTTTTTGGGTTCTGTTTTTTGGTGCGGGCTTAAAAGTTGAATTTTTTTATTTTTTTATGATATTTAAATTTTACTACAAAATCGGTTAGTACTGAGTACCTTTTTTTAAATCATGTCGGAACGACTTCTAATTCACAAATTAATGAGCTTTCTTGCAACCTATGCTATCGCATAGTCATAGGCTACTTATAAAATTGCCTATATTATTTATGTGAATATAAATAAAATACTTCATAATTTTTTCCTAAATCCATTTTTACAAGCACTTATTTAACAATTTCAAAATGAGAAAATTTGACGTTTTAAATGAGTATATTCATAAAAAATGACTATCAAAATCAGCTTCTTTTCATTTTTTATGACTATCGAAATCAAAAATTTTGTTTTTCATAAAAAATGAAAGTGATATCACTATCGAAATCAGGGCCTGAATGAAAGTGGCGTTGTATGACAAGGCTAGCTCAACAAACCCAGTCCACACTAGTGAAATAATGATGGCACCACTCAACGTGAACATATTACTACATTTACATGTTTTTCTTTCTGTATTGTAATAATGATACTAAATATGATAATCAATTAAATGCGTAGGCAATATTTTCAAGATTGTAAATTTAATAATTAGATTTTGTATAATTTATTGAATTAGATCAAATTTATACGCTCAACTTCTGTTTAAAAACCTTTTATTGCTTTTATATTTTGTATTACTTGTCTCTATCTATTATGAAAAAAAATAAATAAAATAAATTATAGCTCGTAAAATTGTACATCATCATGTAATTTTTCATCACGTCATTTAATTGTAACTTTTCACTGAATCAATTCTTAAAAAATTAAAATAAAACTAAAATACCTCCAAGAAGTTCAAATTTTAACCAATTGTAACTCGCAATTGATGTCATCATAAAGAAATCATTTCTTTATAATGTCACTTTGCACATGACAACATGAATTTGCTCTAGCGGCCTCCTTATTTTTTTAGAGAAGTTAAAACTAAATGTCATTATATGTAATCACAAATTTATTTTAAGTGGACAATGGAACAACTTCGGTAGTATAGTATTTAAAATTATAAAATATAACTAAGGGAGATTAAGAAAGAGTATATGTATACACTAGCGCTGTCGTTTTAAAATTTTCAAAAGTAGTGCGACAGATTTTAAAACGGAGCCTTTTACAGCAAAACGGAGTACATTGCATTTTTTACCAAATTGTAAATATTAATATATTTTTCTGTTTAAAATTTAAACGCAAAAGTTCTGATAACCAAATTATTGGAAACAAATACAAGCATTCTTAACTTTAACTAATAATAATCAAGATTGCTTTATTCATATTTAATATAACATTTCATTTAACATAACAATTAAAAAACATAAAGACAACAAAATAAAAGTAACGTAAAATAAAATCTAATTCAAAATAAAAATAAATCACATAATTCGTAATTCTAATTTAAAAAATTCATTAATTTCAGTTAATTTTTTTCCATTATTATTTCTTTTATAAATATTATTAACATTTATAAATTTTTAAATATTTTTGCTGTAATTCTAAATTGTATTGTTTGAAGGAACCCATTTATTAAACCTAATCTTTGAAATCACTTCTTTAACAAAGAAATTAACAAACAATTTGAATTTGACAATTTGAGTGATCAGAATTCACAATTTGACATATTTTACATAAAAAATACACACATCCATATCCATAAAAACAAATGCTTTGTTCAATCAATCAATACGTAACAGAAAAATACTCTGTTCAGTTTTGGAAATGTAATTTATATTGTAGATATATAAAATTAAATGTTTTTATATTTGATAACATTATAATAGAATATTATCAGATTAAATTACTGAAAATTTTCAAAAAATTAAAAAAGTAGTATTTAACACAAATCGAAGTATTTTGTCCAGAGGAGTAGTTGCGAAGTATGACATTCAAAATGTACTCAAATACTCCAATCGAAGTACAAACAACATCCCCGAAGTTATATAAACAACAACATCCCGATGGATATTGGAGAGTGGAGACTGGAGATTTTTCGTTGAAGTTCCACAAATTTTAAAAAGAAGTACCACTAGTCAGTAGTCAGTTATCAGTAGTCGTTACGCGTTTTTTGTTTTAATTCTCTCAACTCAACTCTTGAAAAATTGTATATTATAAAATAACAAACTTTTTTTTTTTTTTAAATTGTTTCTTTCAGTGGCATAAAAAATGACTTCGGAAGCAATTAGTACTCGAATAAGACGTTTAAATAATCTAATTTTGGGTGAACATTCAACAATTTTCAAAGAGAAATTTTTGTCAAATGCTTTGTCAAGAGAATCTTTACTAGATGCTTTCTTTATTTTGTATAATGAATGTGACAACGAACATTTCAAAAAACAAGATAGAAATATTGCTAAATTTATAGCAAAATGTAAGTGGTAGTTATAGCATTTTCATAGTTTTATTAATTAATTTTTGTAGATCGAGAAATTATTGAACAAATAAAAACTTTAAGAATACGGATGAGTGATTTTATTGAAAAGGCTTTAATTGGAAAGGGATATTTTGGTAATGTCTTTTTGGTAACAGAGAAGATTACTGGTGATATCTATGCAATGAAAAAAATTAGAAAAACAGTTGTAATCGCCTCACAGGCAAAAGTTGAGCGTGATATTATGTGTCAAAGGAATTCGGAGTGGATTACCAGATTACAATATTCTTTTCAGGTTAAAAGAACAAAATATGGTGTAATTAAAAAAAAAAAATTTAGTAATTCAAAACATTTTAGGATTCCGATTTCTTATATTTAGTTATGGAATATTTACCCGGCGGTGATTTATTGAGTTTGATGATAAGACATGGACCACTAGAAGAAGAATTTGCAAAATTTTATTTAGCTGAAATTTCTCTTGCATTAAATAACTTACATACCATGGGTTATGCTCATAGAGATATAAAACCTGAAAATATTTTAATAGATCGTTTAGGACATATAAAGTTAGCAGATTTCGGGAACTCTGCGACTTTAGACAAAAATGGTCATATTACAACAATATTACCAGTCGGTACACCTTTTTATATAGCTCCTGAATTATTGCAGTCTCTATCGTCATTTAAAATATCCAATCATACTCATGATGTAAGTAAATTCAAAATTTTTTAGTTCATAATAATATAATTTGTTGTAGGTGACGTGTGATTTTTGGTCTTTGGGTATAATTGCATACGAAATGCTGTTTGAGACCACTCCTTTTTACAATGAAAACATTCATGAAACATATTCCAAAATTTTAACGTTTTGTGAAGGTAGTGATGTTGTTGGACATATTAATTTTCGAAATGATATTAAAATTAGTGTTAATTTCAAGAATTTAATTGAAAATTTAGTAACAAAAGCGTCTAAACGTCTCTCATTTTTAAATATAAAATCTCATAACTTTTTTCTAAATATCACGTGGGATTCGCTTCACAAACAATTACCCCCCTTTATTCCAAACTTAAATACTGAAGAGGATATATCAAACTTTACAGATATTGAGAAAATACGGGGGAAACAAAGTACGTTTATGAGGAATCATTTTGTAGCGCATTTGAAATTAAACGAATTTTCTGGTAAAGATTTACCATTTTTGGGATACGGTTTTATACATGAAGAAAAGCCGTCATCAGAAAATTTGATTAATAACAGTTTAAAAATGCTCAAATTAAATAATAGAATTAAAGATATGCAAATAATTACAAATAGTCAAAGCGAAGAAATAAAAAGTTTGCGGGAAACTTTACTTAGTGCGGAAAAAAAAGTAAAACAATCAGAATCAATTAGTAAAATATTATCGGAAACCAAAGATGAAATTTTAAAAATGAAGGAAAGATTGAAACAAAAAACTATTGAACTAACTCAAAGTAAAACTGAAATCAAAGCTTTGCACCGGTCAATAAAAAATGAAAAGGAACAAAGATTGAGAAGTGATGCTACTATTTCAGAGGTAAATTAAATTACAAGTTAACAAAATATTTTTTCTTTTTTAATATACCTACCTCCTATATAGTATATACTGTTAGGCAAGTTCAAAATTATAATTCCAGTCTTATTTAAAAAAAAATTGATTCATCTTCAAATAAAATAGAAGTTAAGATGAAATAATAGCAAGTGTGAACGTTGTGATATGTATGTATATTGTAAAAAAAAAGTTTTATTTTTTTTTATACTTTAGGCAAACCTCAAAGATGGTTTCATTCATTTATAGAATAGAATGCCAAATGCAGTTCATTTTTTCGATCAGTTTATTTATTTATTTTCACTTTTGTTTTTGGTTCTTTACAAAGAATATTTCATTCCATCGTTTTTGTTTTTGTAATTTTTAATTTTCTAATTCAGCAAGGGAAAAAGCTGATCAGAATACAATTTCATTCGCGAAATACATTTATAGCGCGCAATCATTTTGACTCTTCCATGTCAAGATGAGGAGAAATGTTGCATTATTATCAAATCCTTTTAATTTAATCTTGTCTATCTTCATACATTTTCCAACATGGTAAGGTGTATGAAGGGCCATAAGTCTTACGTTGTAATCAACGTAATTATTCGTGGTATTCCATTCGGCATAAAATTTTTAAACCCTTTAATTTATCGGATTACACTTTAAATAAAATTTAGAACTAATGAATTAATATACATTTTAAATTACATAATAGAGTTAATAATCTAAAAAAAAAAATATTGGCAATAAAAAAGATGTTGAAAGTATGGCTGACGCCCGTTAGCTCTGGCATATCCACCAAACAGCTAATTCTGATATTAGGTGGTAGTCCTAAGATCCTCCGTTGCTCTTCCTCTCTTAAAAGTGGCCAATTTCCTAAAACATATATGAGGGATATAAAAGCAAAAATACTAAAAGTCCATTTTTTGTTTTTTTTTAGATTTTTATGTCATCTGGTGGTTAGGCGAAATGTCTATATAGTAAACTTTATAAAATATTACAAAAGTCTTAAATATCCACTTATTTTCATATTTAAAATTTAGGCTTAGAAACAAAAGTTAAATAAGTTCTTTACCATTTTTATTTTCAGAGTATAGGTTTTTATTTTTTTCTCGAAAACATAGTTGGTGGACTTTTTACACTTTTAGACTGTTTCTAGATCCCTCATATACAATTAACAATCTGAATTACAGAATAAAATAACATAATGGTGCTTATCACGCGAACCGCAAACGTAAACATGAAAGTTTAAAATCGGTATCATGCAAACCGTTAACGTAAATGCTAGTATGAAAACAGTAACCGTACGGTTGGATTTTTAATCGTATATTTTATCTCGCGGTTCTTTTAGTTTTTTATGCTTTTTGATCCTTTTTTGTGTTTTAAAATTCAAATAAGTAAGTTAAATTTATTATTTTTGTTTAAAATTATTTAAAAAAGTTTATTTAGTTCTTTAGAAATAAAAAGGTACCAAATAAATGACAATAGTAAATGTACATTTAATTTTTGAAACGATACTGTTAGGTTTGCTTTTTGTTTTTTTTTCTCTTTTATTATTAGTTTTTGTTTGTGTGAAAATTCAATATGAGGTAAGTAGAAGTTATTATTATTGTTTAAAATTATTTAAAAATCCGTTTTAGTTCTCTAGAAAAAAGAAAACAACAAATAATGAGCAATTGAAATTACTGGTTGAAACAATGCAAAATAATCTTGATATTGCAAAATCATTTTGCAAAAATAAAACACAAAAAGAAATAAATGAGTTTTGGAATAAGCTGGCTGTTGATTTGAATGCGTTGGGCCTTCCACGAAAAACATGAAAAGAATGGAGAAAGGTGCAGTTTGACAAATTTAAACTAAAAGTAACACAAGTTGTTTCATCCTTTGTTCAATCTTCCTGACTTCGAAATTGTAGATATACTGCAGTACTACAAAGTATAGGGTTCAAAAAGTTTATATGCGTTTAAAAGTTTAGTTTATGTAAATAAATGCATTGTATATTTGTGGTTTATATCTACATTGTAGTAAAAGTAGTAATACCGCAGATATATGCAGTTCTGAAGTCAGCCTCTATTTACTTTCATGCTAAAATTTTTTTATTTAAACTGTTTTATCAGCAGGTATGGACAGACTACAAAGCCTTTGTGAAAAGAAAATTGAGTCACAATCGAGTGGAATCGAATGCTGCAGGTGGTGGTCCTAACAAAAAAATAAAATTGACACAACAAGAAGAAGATGTTGCAGAAATTTTAAATTTGGTAGACACAATAGTTGGTATTCCTGGAAGCATGTTCGGTTACACTTCTAGTAGTGTAGAAGTGCCCGGTGTAATTGACGATGCAGATATTCTAATTGAAGAAATAATTGAATCGTTTAAACCAATTTCACCAGTTCAACCAATTACGCCGGTACTTGATCCGATCACTCCAAGTAGAAGGACAAGACCAAGTACTTCTACAGCTGCTATAGATGCTGTTAATAAACAAATAGAAATTCAGGAAAAATTTTATGATAGTATTAATGTTAAGCTAGACAAAACAACTGCGAAGAGTGACGAAATGTGCGACGGGATCAAAAGAATATATAGGGCGATGGAAAAAAAAAATTAAATTGCACTAAAAAAAGTGAAAATGGAAGAAACCATTTTCGAAGAAAATAAGAAAAGTGCAATATTAATAACTGAAAAAATTAAGCTTGAAAAAAGACTAATAGAAAATCAAATTTTGAAACTTGATAGTTTTACTCATTATTATATAGTTATTTTGTTAACTTTTTTGTCGTGTAGGCCGTTTTAGTTTTTATTAAGTTTTTGCCAAGAAGGCTGTAAATTTAACTGGTTTTAAGGAATTTTGTGATATTCTTTTGGCATGGAGGCACTTTTTTTTTTTGTAAATATAGTTTAAAAAATTTTATGATTCTTTTTTTTTCCGTGGGGTGCTTTTTAGTTATATTAATTTTTAGCCAAAAAGGCTATAAATTTAAGTTTAAGAAATTTTGTGATTTTGCTTTGCCATGGAGGACTGATTTGATTTTGCTTTGCTAGAAACTATTAAATCAATTTCGTCTGATACTTTATAATGTATACAGATATTGTGTAGAGCATTGCAAACATTAAGTATTTTAACAACTGTTGGCTCGTAATACAAAGATCTCATTTCTAATAAACATCTAAACCGACTTTTTAGTAGACCAATCGTTCTCTCAATAATATTTCTTCCTTTTGCATGATTTTTATTAAACATACTTTCGTTCTGTTTTCGAAAGTATTACGGTAAGGTGTTAATAACCAAGGCTCCAATGGATAACCACTATCTCCTATGATATATATCAATTTCTAGTTATGTACAATAAAATATAGTAATATATTTTAATAAAATCTTAATATAATATAATTAAAAATAGTTGACTTACCCAAAATTCCAGTGTGTTTATCTCGGTTATTATATGCATTTTTAAAGTGTTTTTTTGCTTCACTTATATTCCAGATATGTGAGTCATGATTAGCTCCTTGATATCTACCGTCTACATATCTTATTCGTTGTTTATGATCACAAATCTAAATTAAATAAGATAATTATTTTAAAGTTTAAATAAGTTAAGTAATTTTTTACAATTATTGCATTCATGCTATAATAGCCTTTTCTATTGTAGAAAAGGTGTCTATTGCTTCTGTTCTTGGGTTGCAAGATTTTTATATGAGTGCCGTCCACGCACATGACAACACCAGGAATTTGGCACTTTCCATATATACAATCAAATATTGTTTTGCTTCTGTTGTTTCTGTTCGAGTCATACCGATTTTAATCCATTTTGCACACAACTTTTCTTCTAATATATTTAACATGGGTGATAAAACAGAAGACAAAGTTGATTGTGCTATGTTGATGTTGGTATCATTTGCTACACTCTGTTGGTAACTACCTTGAGCCAAAAATCTTAAACAATCAGCAAGTTTTATTTCCGGGGGTAAAGCATTTAATTTTGATGGTTTTGGAAAACTGCCTTCAATTTGTTTTAGTACATATTTGAATGTCGATTTGCTTAGTCTAAAGTTTGTAATAAAACTGAAAACACTAATTAAAAATACATATTTATGTATTTGAATTTCTTCACTTTAAATTAAAACTTCATTATTTTCGTTCATCTCAAAAATATCACCTGAAACATTTCTTAAATTTTGTCTGGTTCTAGCAGAACTTCGGTTTCTACTCCCCTCTTCTTTTTCCAAAAAAATACACTCCACCATTATCATTTTATTCTAACCAAAATGAAAAAGTCAAAAGTTTTTACTATTCACATTCTGAAATTTTATTTGATACAATTAGTTATAAATTATAAATTACAATTTTCGTTATTACAATACAAATTTTTAATTTCGATAATAAACCAAAAATACCTAATAATATTTTAAAACTTCAACAGAAAAGAAATTCGTTTTATTAATCCGGAAAACGAATATTTTAAAATAATCTACTATCCTACTTGTCAACTATTTTACAGGTATACTAACTAGGTCGAAATTTTATGCTTCAGGCTAAAACTATATACATACAACTATAATTAAAATTATTAGTTCACTTACCTACTGTTACAGTTTTACTCCTTCTATTAGAATCAAACGATAAATAAAAATTATATATTTTAAAAATTTCACTGTTTATTCTTGTAAATATTTGAAATTTTGAGACTTTGACATTTTTTTTAGTGATTTGAAATAAATTTTTAATGTACTATTTCTTTTGACAGTTCCAAACTAATTCTGAAAGTACTAAGATTCACGCGGTTTGTTTAATACTAATATAAACGTAAGGTGAATCTCTAGAAACGTACATATATAACTATAAATTTATTTTTTGTTGTAACGATCTTAGCCAAAGCTGACTGATCTAATAAAATGAATAAATGATCTACTTAATTAAAAAAAACAAAAAGTAAGTAAAAAGACTACAAAAAACAAAAAAAATGATAAAAGATTAAAAATTTAACTAACTATAAAAATATAAAATGCCAATTCGGCTACTACATGTATCCAAATATATAGCATTAATTAAACGCCAACGACAATTATTATGTTTTAATAAGATGAATTACCCGGTTTCATATGTTTTATAATTAGTTATTTGTTGTACATATTATAGACTTACACACCTACATATTATATTTTATTAAAAATTTGAGAAAAAATAAAAAAACAATAATTAAATCAGTAAGAGATTTTCTTTTAATAAAAGAATGGTCAAAGAGAGCGTGCTGAAAATGTAGTGATACCAATTGTTAGAATTGTCAACTACACCCAGCATGAATTCTTTAATTTTTGTGTTAAATCAGTTATGTTGTTCAATTAATCTATCACAATTAAGTGAAAAAGCCTTAATTTACAAGAGGTAACTTAATACTTACTGGTTATTACCAGTGTTAGTAACTGCTTATTAATGTTAGTGATGTTATTAATGGTATAATAATTAATTAAGGGTAATGAAAAAATAAAATTTAAAAACTACCAAAAAAGAATCTAACATTGTTGAGTTAGCTCGTAAACTTGAAAAGCTTATAATAAGACATTTACTAACATTTAGTTCGAGATTGTTGTTCCTGTACCATGAACCAAATTGATTGGAATCGTATTGCAATAACTCACAATCACGAGTAGAAGTTATAATTTTGCAGATTTTGGTATTATCAGCAAAAGTAAGATGTGCATGGGATAGGCATAGGTGACTGTCATAGGTTGACACTACAAAAAATGGTTTTCTAGATGATTTCATTGTACTCCTGAATTTGCAACATGAGGTGCAGAAATGGTAAGAAGTCACAAATAAGAGCATAACCATTTAAAGCTATGACTTGAAAACTCTACTGCTTTATGCTTTTTAATGATAATTTTATAGGGAATTAGATCGAAGGCCTCATTAGTTAATACCACATCTACTTGTTGTTTTAGGTTCGATGGTATTTAAAATATCAGAAACGAAATTCATTAGACGAATTAGTAACTGTGTATCTACCCTTTGAGAAACCATGTTCTAGTAGAATAAATGGTTGACAATAATTAACAAAATAGGAGCACATTATTTTTTCAAATAATTTCACAGTAGTTAATAGTTTAGGGTAATGGGTATATAATTACTTACATCGCAACGAGCCTCTTTCTTATGTATTGGGTTAAAAAATGAAAGTTTCCAGCTCTCAGGAAAGGAACATTGAATTGACAAATTAAATAATTTCAATATAAATTCAAACAATAAATTTCAAATGGGGTCTACCAAATTTTGGGCACAGAATTTTAATATTTATGGTGGAACTCCATCTGACAAGAGTATCAAGAGTATAAAAATCGAGAATAAAACGTTTGATTGAGATTTTATATACGATATTTATTATAATAAAAAAGTTATAAGAAAAAGAATTATACTTATCATCAGTATTGTCACTACAGGAAAAAAAAGTTGATAGCTCATTATTTGCAATTCTCTAAATTAGAATAAATCACACGAGAAAAATCCGCTAAAAATCAATAAAAAATTAGTGACTAACACTACTACATTTTTCTTTTCTTTATTTATTTTGTTCCTTTTTTTGTCCTAGTATAACAATATTATATATGTAATTGATAAGTTAACATACATAATATGTCATTATAATTTCATAGTCATTATCATTATAATTTAACATACATATTTGCATATAGAAAAAATAATTCATGTAATTTATAAAGTATATTAAAGTAATATTAAAGTTGAGAATAATTAAAAGTATTTTTGTATGCAATTGCTTTTCTTTACTAAAAAGAAACATTATTTGTTTACGACCTTAGAGTTTGCGGTCTGGTCTTATAGTTTATTAATAATAATTGTGTAGTGTCAACAGGTACTTTTATTGCTTTATATTAGCAAATATGACTCAAGTTCCCCAATTTGCTTCATATTCTGCGTTATATATTATTTATATTACTCACTATATATTTTTTAATTTACTTCTTAAAATAATCAATATTCACTATATTTTTTAATTCAGTTGATAATTCATTATATACTTTTATACAATTATACAAACAGTTATTCTTTTGATTTTAAATTTTAAATAAAGTTAAATAGAAGTTGGATTTATTTCTAGTGTTGTGATTATGAAACTCACAACTCCTATTTAAGGTGAAACTATGTTTAATGAAGTCATTAAATATTGTATCAGACATTTGCTTAAACCAAGCAACAGTTAAGTTGTTCATTTAGTGAACTATCTCAATTAACTGTAAAAGTCATCATTTACAAGGATTAGTATGTTAGTATATTCAGTAGGGGATCGTGATGTAAAATTTTGGGTGGGCAAACTTATGTTATGTTGTTCATTTGGTGAACTATCACAATTAAATGAAAAAGTCATCATTTACAAGGGTTAGTATGTTAGTATATTCAGTAGCGGATCGTGGTGTAAAATTTTGGGTGGGCAAACTTTAGTAGTACAACTGTAATGAAAAAAAAATGTGTAGGTTTCCACTTCACCTCGTGGTACTACACCCAATGCGTTAACTAGAATTAAATGTCCAGTTTCCCCAAAGTTAAAAATCTTTAGTAGATATAATTTTGGGCATATCGCACATTAACTACTATGAAAATTAATAAACATAAAAAAAATTGAAACATAACAATTTATAAAATATATATGTACAAACAAAAAAATAAAATTCATTAAATAATAATAATTTAAAAAGCAACTTCAAATTCTTCAACTTCTTCTCTTATCAGACGCTTAACTAAGTAGACGTGCTTAATTTATTCTTAATTTTATTTTTAACTTTAACTTTAAAATAATATTAATATAACATTTTAATATTCTTACTATTTCATAATAAAAATAAAAAAAAAAAGAAAAACACTGTGTTGAACTCATTTTTATAAACTTGTAAACAGTGCTTTTGTAAAATTAAATAGCTTATTCGTCTTTTAAATTTTAACAAAAAAATAAAAAAAAAAAAAAAAATATATTAAATTAGAATCAGCTTTTTTTTTTCTTTTTTAATTTACTTTTATTAATTTATTGTGTCTTCTGCTAGTACTTTTGCTAAAAACTTTGAACTCTTTTTAAATTGTCGTTTTTTTAATTGTTAAAGTAAATACTATTTATATAATCAAAAATGAACTCCGTTAAATGCAATAGTTTAAGCTGCACAGTTTATGACGCAAAAACCGAAACTGTTACATGCAGGAGTTTTTGTAAGAAGCGCTTCCGCGGAGTTTGTTTAAACGCTCCTAGAGTATGGTATTCTGCATTCCTGGCTCAATACTTTGTATGTGACGAATGCTTGGATTATCACTCCAGCATTAATATGTTATTGGATGAAGTCAAATCTTCGTTCAATAACATTAAAGATGAGTACACAGGACTTGCAGCTAGATGTAACGACACAATTAAATACAACTCCGCGTCATTTAATGAAATGGCTAAAGATTATGAAGCTCTCAATACTACCTTGAGCAGAACATCACTAAAGCAGAAGAATAATTTGAAGCAGAACGCTGTGCTCAATAAAGATGAGTTTATCTCGGCATTAAATTCTACTAATGAATCTATCAAATCATTAACCAATGAGTTAAAATCTTCTATTAACTCACAACTGCAAAAACTTTTTAATTCAAAATTTATAGACACTACTACTGACGTTCCAGAGAAATTTAATGAGCAGATAGGTTCATTAAGAAAAGAAATTTCGAATATGGGTATGAAACTTGATGCTAGTCTTGATACATCTTTTGATCATTTAGATACAACCAAATGTATCTAAGTCGCAACTCAAAAGATATTTGGACTCAGACTGAGGAACCTTTCAACTATAGTGCAGATCAGAATGCGTTTATTTTTAAATCAATAAACTACAATTCAAAAAATGTAACTCATGCTGGCTTTTGTTCTGAAACTATCTCATCTGCTGATTCAATTCAAGATTCACCTGCCACGTTTTCGAACCAAGATATTCCTGAAACTGCTTCTAAATCAAGCTTTGAAAACAATTCTTTATACAATGAATTACTTCAGTGCAGTGCTGACAATACAAATTTATCTTCATCTAAACTGACACTATCAACAATAAAAGTTGCACAAATTTCCGCATCTACTTCGACATCTTTGAGCTCTGATACTTTGGATCAACTACCTTCTGTTACTAAGCCTTCTTCAATTAAAAAATGCTCTTCAAAAGCTTCTAAATTACCAACTAAGAAGGTTCAATTTTTACTTCCGAATGAAAAAGAAATTACTGCAGATGGTAGGCAGACATCAACTGAGGAAGAATCTAAACCGGATTCGGATCTCGAGTCACTGTACTTTACTAAATTTGCAGCTTACACAACTTCTAATTATCTCAGTAAGTTTTTAAAGAATAAGTTTAATTTAAGTACTGTAATAATAGTTAACATTACTCCTAAGAATCTTAGATTTAATTCGAAATATAAATCTTTTAAAATTATGGTACCTCAATCCAAAGTTTGTGAAATAATAAATTACAAACGATGGAAAAAAGGTACTATAATTAAGCTTTTTAAAGAAGAGTCTAATTCTAATAGTAATACAACTAAATCTATTTCTCATATTAATACAAGTTTAAACATTAACACAAACAATAATAACACGCATTCTAAAACACTTCTTCTTAATCCTTTCGCTGTTCCTTTTAGTAATAAAGCTAAAAAAAAATTTTCAATTCAGAGTACATTATCTACCAATAGCAAAATGTACTCTAATTTCATCCAAGGAGATACTTTAAGACCGGTTACCAGTAACTATAACATTAATAATAATAAAGTTCATAGTAATAACAATAATAAATTTAAAAGTAACAATAATAATAATAATCGAATTAAAAATAATCAAAATAAAAATAATAATAAAAATAAAAATAAAAAAAGAATAATAATAATAATAAAAATAATAATAATAATATTAATAATAATAATAATAATAACAATAATAATAATAACTATAACGATAATAATAATAATGTTAGTAACGATAATAATAATATTAATAATTATAACGATAACGATAATAATAATAATATTAGTAACGGCAATAATAATAATAATAATCAAAATAATAACAATACTAATTTTAATAATAATAACAATAATATTAATAATAATAACAATAATATTAATAATAATAACAATAATATTAATAATAATAACAATAATATTAATAATAATAACAAACTAGTATTACAAGATCCGCTTGTTTCTCCAATCGTTAGAATGACAAAGCAATTTCTAACAGAAGATTGCAAATATGCTCTGTTAAGATTCAGAAATGAGAGGATTCTCTACAACGTTAGACTTTTCCTAGCCTATTTACGTAATGATTCTTATAACACCGTTATAGAAGGTAAAATTAGGACTCACCTGTCAGTTCTCATTCACAATGAGGGGCTGCCATCTAATTATAAAGATTTATACGATCTTTATCTCAGATATCATAAAAATATAGGCTTCTCTGTTAAAGAGGTCGAAGAGGATCTTAAGGCTTATCGTAGTCATTGCAATAGCAACTGCTACAATCATTTGAATCAATCACGTGAGAGTTATAACAGGTTTTTTCGTCCAAACTCTAAGTAATTACTCAAGTTTCAACCAAACTTCAAATCTCATTTCTTTATCTAACGTTACTTACTCTAAAAAGACCTCTCAAACTTTCAACAACATAAACAACATTAAAATGTTTTACCACAATTGTAGTGGTATGAGAGGCAAGCTAAAGAAGCTTTTTGTTGATGCCAAGTCGTGTAATTTCAGTGTTTTAGTTATAACTGACACATGGCTCAACGATTCGTTTACAAACGAGGAAATTCTGGATGGTAATTGGTCCATTTACAGAAAGGATCGTGATTATCTATCTGTAAATTGTGGTGGCGTGGCGCGAGGAGGTGGTGTTCTACTTGCTGTAAAGAATAACTTATCTAGTGTACCGTTAATCACTGGTACACATCACTCTTTCGATCACCAATTTGTTAAAATTAAATTAGGTACAAATAATTTATACCTAGGTATAGTTTATTTCCCTCCGAACTCTGACAATTCCTCATATTATGATTTTTATAGTGTATATCACAATATTATTTCAGAAATGCATGAGGATGACTCAATTTTTGTGTTTGGCGATTTTAATCGTCCTTCTATTTCTTTTATCGTTGACGACGCTGATAATTTGTTATTACCGGTTAACTTTCATGACGAAATTGACTTCGGTCTTATTAGCGAGTTCTACGGTAACGATTTACAACAAATTATCAGTTATCCTAATAGTAATAATAAGTGGTTAGATCTTGCATTTTCAAATGCATATGATAGAGTGTCGGTTAAACTCGCTGATGATGTTGATAATCTTTTTACCAACTCTTCTCATCATAACGCACTTATTTTCGAGTTCTCCACTTCTATCCCACTCTTGGACAAATTTTACAATAATGAAATTGTATACGATTTTTTTTTAACGCTGACTATCAAAGTATTAATTATGCTTTGTCATTAACCACATGGAATTGAAATTGAACTTGCAATTGAATTTAAACAAAAAGCCAATGTAGCATATGAAAACTATGTCACAGATATTGGCAACAAACTTGTTACTGATCCTAAAAAATTTTTTGATTTTGTTAACACAAAACGGAAATTATTTGGGTATCCCAATTCAATGTTATCAAAAGACAATGTGGTTTCTGATTGCCCAAAAGAAATTTGTAACTTCTTTTCTGATCATTTTCGACAAGTTTATCGTCAAACAGCACCAGTTACCACATCGACTAATTCCTTATCAAATAGCTCAAATTTGCTACTTACAGACGTGTATCTTTCTGAAAATGATATTCTTGAAGCAATTTTGAGCCTTAATATAAAAAAGGGTGCTGGTCCGGACTTAATTCCCCCAATCTTTTTACATAATTGTTCTCACAGTCTAATCTTCCCTCTTCATCTTATTTTCAATAAGTCACTTTCAATTAGGATTTTCCCACAAAAGTGGAAATCCTCCCACTTAACCCCTATTTTTAAAAAAGGGGATAGAGCATCGGTGGAAAATTATCGAGGTATAGCAATCCTCTCGACTATACCTAAATTATTTGAAAAAATTGTCGTTGATAGAATTACTCCTATCATAAATGCAAAACTAAATGAACAACAACATGGTTTCAGAAAAGGTCGTTCAACTACTACGAATCTGATGGTTTATACATCTGAAATCCTGAATCAAATGGAGAAAGGGTACCAAGTTGATGCAATTTACACTGATTTTAGCAAAGCTTTCGATCGTGTAGATCACTTCACTTTGCTAAACAAACTATCAGCTTTTGGCATTTCGGGTTCATTTCTTGGGTGGCTTAATTCTTATCTTTTAGAAAGAACTCAAAATGTTAAATTTCGTGGTGTATTATCCAACACCATTGGGGTCACTTCCGGTGTACCGCAAGGTAGCCATTTAGGCCCGCTTCTGTTTAATGTTTTTATTTCAGATCTTTCGGAATATCTAAGCAATATATCTCACATTTCGTTTGCTGATGACCTAAAAATATATCAAGTGGTTAAAGATAATCCTGATGCAGCTAAACTTCAATCAAGCTTATCAGTGTTACAATCAAATAAGTCAGTGTTACGTCAAATAAATTAGAACTCAACATACAGAAATGTAAGGTTATTAGCTTTACACGTAAACGGTCTTCTTTAATATATGACTACAAAATAGATAATGTTACTCTTGAAAGGGTTTTTAGCATTACTGATCTGGGAATTCTTCTCGATAATAAACTTAATTATAATCTTCACTATGACCTAATAGTTTCAAAGGCTAATAAAATGTTAGGTTTCATTAAGAGAAGAGCTAAAGAATTTAGCGACTTAGCTGTGACAAAATCTCTTTTACTTATTCTAGCATAAAATTTTAAATATTATAAAAAACGATAATTTTACTTCTACAAAAAAGAATAATAAATATAATATAATTTAAATTAATATCTACTAATCCAAGTGCACAATGGTTTCCAATTCAAATTTTATTAATTTTATTTAAAATTTTTTTTTTTTGAATAAATAGCTGTATAAGTTTTTTATACTTTATATTAATAACTGAAAAAATTGAGCTTGAAAAAAGACTAATAGAAAAACAAATTTTGATACTTGATAGTTCTACTCATTATTATATAGTTATTTTGTTAATTTTTTTGCCGTTTAGGCTGTTTTAGTTTTTATTAAGTTTTTGCCAAGAAGGCTGTAAATTTAACTGGTTTTAAGAAATTTTGTGATATTCTTTTGCCATGGAGGCACTTTTTTTTTGTAAATATGTATATATGTAAATTTTGTAAATATAGTTTAAAAAATTTTATGATTCTTTTTTTCCGTGGGGTGCTTTTTAGTTATATTAATTTTTAGCCAAAAAGGCTATAAATAAGTTTAAGAAATTTTGTGATTTTGCTTTGCCATGGAGGCATTTTTATTAAAAAAAATTATTAAAATTAAAACATTGAACTGGTATTTATATATATTTTTTTTAAAAAAAAGAATTAGTTATTTGCCTTCTAATTTCAACAGATTCATTATAATAGGATACTGATGAACCAGAACTACTGTTTACTGCATTTCCATCTTCTTCGTCTGTGCTAGAAACTATTAAATCAATTTCGTCTTATACTTTATAATGTATACAGATATTGTGTAGAGCATTGCAAACATTAAGTATTTTAACAACTATTGGTGGCTCGTAATGCAAAGATCTCATTTCTAATAAACATCTAAACCGACTTTTTAGTAGACCAATCGTTCTCTCAATAATATTTCTTCCTTTTGCATGATTTTTATTAAGGGTTACCTGCAAAATCCGTATTTTTAAAATTCATAAACAACTAAATCCATAAAGTTTAAAAAAATCCGTAAACAACCAAATCCATACTATTAATATCCATACTTTTCAAAATCCATAATTTCAAAATCCATACTTTTCAAAATCCATAATTTCAAAATCCATACTTTTCAAAATCCATAAAATGAACACTAGTGACTAGATGACACTTGCAATATTTTTATTTGTATGTTGGGTTCTTTTGTAATGGTTTGAAGGGATTTTTGAATTTACTGAATTTATTTACTTACTAGCTGTTTTTGGGAATTTCCCATATTCAGTAATAATAAAAATTATTTCTGTTTCGTTTCGACAATCTTATATAATTATAAGCAGTTTTATTTTATTTAAATTTGACTATTGTTTTACCATTGTACCATTAATTTAAAAATATGGATAATATAACCATTTTCGAATCAAATAAAGGAAAAAAAAATTTATATTAATGGTTATGGGTATTTATTATCAAAAACAAATAAAAATACCATAAATTGGGAGTGTGAGAGGAGAAAAGTTGATAAATGCTCTGCACGTGTTACCACTTATATAGTTGAAGGAACTATTAAATGTGGTCCAAGTACACATAATCATGATCCTATGGCATCTTCTTCAAAAATTTGCGAAACCAATTTATATGTGAAAGATCAAGCCCAAGCAACGGAAAAAATACAATAAACTTAATTATAATCTTCACTATGACCTAATAGTTTCAAAGGCTAATAAAATGTTAGGTTTCATTAAGAGAAGAGCTAAAGAATTTAGCGACTTAGCTGTGACAAAATCTCTTTATTGTTCCCTAGTTCGTTCTATCTTAGAATACGGTAACATTGTTTGGGATCCAGCCTTTGCAGTTCATTCCAATAGAATCGAATCAGTTCAAAAGCAATTTCTTTTATTTGCATTAAGGAATCAATATAACCCTTTTGATTTTGCTAATCTACCTAGTTACACCACAAGACTTAATTCATTAAACTTGCTTTCTTTATCTTTACGTAGATAACTATTGTCATCATGCTTTACTTTTGATATTTTGAATAATAGTATTTCTATCCAATCTCTTAATAAAAAGTTTAGAGTTAACGATAGTGTTAGGCAAACTAGAAATACTAAATTTTTAATTGACTACAAACATAATACAGAGTACGGTAGAAATGAACCCATCAACAGATGTTGTACTACTTTTAACAAAATTAGTCATCTCTATTCTACATCTATCTCCAGAAATACGTTCAAACACATTTTACAACTACATTTTCCCAATTTAATGACCTAGACAATTAATTCTTACTTAAGCAAAAAAAAAATTTTTTTTTTTTTTTTAATGATATAATTTTAAACATAACACATTTATTGTATTGCATTATAATACAATTAATGTTTTTCATTTAGATCATTTTTTTTTTTTTGTACATTTTATAAATAGTAATTTAATGCTTTCAAGTACTGTTAATAAAAAAAAAATGTTCATTTTTTTTTTTTAATTTTACTTCTACGTAATAATAAGATATTTATTTACGTTTAATTTGCTACATAAGTTATTACATAAAATGTTAAATTGATTGTCATTATATATATGTACATATCTGTACTGATATCATGTTTCAATTTCTTTTGTTAAAATAAAGTTGTTAATGTAGTTTAAATAAAAAATTAATAATAACAATAACAATAAATTAACTTTTTTTAGGTTTTAAGTTATTATAAATGTAGTTTTAAGTCATTGTTTTGTTTAATTTTAATTATAAGCATTAATTTAAGAATTTTTTTTGTAACGACCTTGCTTAGGTTTTATAAAATAAAATAAAAATAAAATTATAATTTTATTTAAACAAGTATTCTGCCCATTGATCTTTTTGACTTGCAAATAAATCGATAACTTTATCATTGAAATTCGGAGTTTTTAAAATAAATTCTTTTTCTATTGATAGAACTGCTACTGAATTTAAACGATTTTGTTCCATTACACTTGATTTATACGTTTTTATATTTTTTATAATAATTAACTATAATTTTAACATTTGCAGAAGGGAAATTGCTGTTGTAATCAAGAAATTTTTTTGGATTAACAATTTCAAAAACGAGAGTTAAATCATATTTAGAAAATCGAATGTCAATTTGATTATTGATAATATCACAAATTTCAATGGAAATTATATCAAGACCACGGCGTTCAGTGCGAATTCTTTTTGCTGGATTAACATAATTTTGTTCTGTAGATGAAATACGTATATTATTGCGAATTGAATTTATTGAATTAGTAAACTTATCTATTTTATCTTGAAAATAACCACCGGTACAATTACGAGACTGCAAAACATTATAAAAAATATCAACTTGCGCAAAAATTTTATAAAATAGATCCAAAAAGTAAATAAACTCGTCATCTTTCAAAAATTTTAAAAGTCCACTAGATTCTCTTATAGTAATATCATCCCACTTTTCTAATGGTATTAGTTCCAATGTCTGAATGATATTTTCTTTACTTTCAAAAACCGATTGTACTATTCGCGATTTAAAATTCCAACGCGTTTCTACAGTTTTGGGTAATCCCTTTCGTTTGCTAACTTCAACTAGTAAGTCTTTTCGCTTTGAAGAAGCAGAAAAAAATGTTGAAAATCCGCATAAATTAGCAAAAAAAATTAGTACTTCTTTAATTGAACAACAAGCGGATTTTAAAACTAAATTAAACATATGTGCATAACAGTGTACAAAATGAGCATACGGATATTAACGCTTAAAATGGTTTGTACACCCCCTTCGCTCCCACTCATTACAGCAGCTCCATCATTGGTTTGTGCAATAAGTTTGCTTTTTAGATCATAAATTTCAATTGCACTTTTGATCACATCAACTTACCCTTTTGCAGACAAGTCATTAACATCAAAAAAACCCAGGAATCTCTCAACTGGTGTTGAGTATTTTACATATCGTAAAACTAAAACCAATTGCGATTTACAAGAAATGTCAGTAGTCTCATCAGCTTGAAGAGCTACAAAATTACTTTCTTTAATTTCTTCTTTTATTAAATTTAAATATACCTTGTTTATACAATCTAGAAGTTCATTTTGGACTGTCTTAGATATATTTTGTACGATAGTAGTATAAGAAACTAAACCAAGAAAAATCCCGAATTAGCTGAACTATTTTTTTCATCTTGTCCTCTAAGTGGCAAATTATGACTCACAAAATTTTAAAATATTATTAACTTTATTTAGGACCATACTATTTTTTTTAACAGTTTCATTATGTTTACGAAGTGATGCGGCATAACCACTATCAATCGCACTCATAATGTTTACCGTGTTAAATACTTTAAAATCTAACATGCACTTTAAATGCTGACTACTGATTTCATGTTTTTTTATTGCTTCAGACAAGTGTTTTAAATTTTTATAACCGATTCGAGTCCAAACATTGTCATTACCAAATAAAATGCAATAAAAATAATATAATGATTTTTTTTCAATGCTAACTTAACCATGGTTTTTTCGAAAACTAATCTTTATTAAATTTTCTGTTTGGTTTGCCTTTATCATCTTGCAATATAAAATCGAGTGGCTGATGTGATCCCAAGCGCTTTATTTCAATTTTATCAGCTAAAGCTAAATATTTAAAAGGATGCTCCAATAAGTAATCTATATGATTCATTATTATTACTTATTCTAGCATAAAATTTTAAATATTATAAAAAACGATAATTTTACTTCTACAAAAAAGAATAATAAATATAATATAATTTAAATTAATATCTACTAATCCAAGTGCACAATGGTTTCCAATTCAAATTTTATTAATTTTATTTAAAATTATTTTTTTTTGAATAAATAGCTGTATAAGTTTTTTATACTTTATATTAATAACTGAAAAAATTGAGCTTGAAAAAAGACTAATAGAAAAACAAATTTTGATACTTGATAGTTCTACTCATTATTATATAGTTATTTTGTTAATTTTTTTGCCGTTTAGGCTGTTTTAGTTTTTATTAAGTTTTTGCCAAGAAGGCTGTAAATTTAACTGGTTTTAAGAAATTTTGTGATATTCTTTTGCCATGGAGGCACTTTTTTTTTGTAAATATGTATATATGTAAATTTTGTAAATATAGTTTAAAAAATTTTATGATTCTTTTTTTCCGTGGGGTGCTTTTTAGTTATATTAATTTTTAGCCAAAAAGGCTATAAATAAGTTTAAGAAATTTTGTGATTTTGCTTTGCCATGGAGGCATTTTTATTAAAAAAAATTATTAAAATTAAAACATTGAACTGGTATTTATATATATTTTTTTTAAAAAAAAGAATTAGTTATTTGCCTTCTAATTTCAACAGATTCATTATAATAGGATACTGATGAACCAGAACTACTGTTTACTGCATTTCCATCTTCTTCGTCTGTGCTAGAAACTATTAAATCAATTTCGTCTTATACTTTATAATGTATACAGATATTGTGTAGAGCATTGCAAACATTAAGTATTTTAACAACTATTGGTGGCTCGTAATGCAAAGATCTCATTTCTAATAAACATCTAAACCGACTTTTTAGTAGACCAATCGTTCTCTCAATAATATTTCTTCCTTTTGCATGATTTTTATTAAGGGTTACCTGCAAAATCCGTATTTTTAAAATCCATAAACAACTAAATCCATAAAGTTTAAAAAAATCCGTAAACAACCAAATCCATACTATTAATATTCATACTTTTCAAAATCCATAATTTCAAAATCCATACTTTTCAAAATCCATAATTTCAAAATCCATACTTTTCAAAATCCATAAAATGAACACTAGTGACTAGATGACACTTGCAATATTTTTATTTGTATGTTGGGTTCTTTTGTAATGGTTTGAAGGGATTTTTGAATTTACTGAATTTATTTACTTACTAGCTGTTTTTGGGAATTTCCCATATTCAGTAATAATAAAAATTATTTCTGTTTCGTTTCGACAATCTTATATAATTACAAGCAGTTTTATTTTATTTAAATTTGACTATTGTTTTACCATTGTACCATTAATTTAAAAATATGGATAATATAACCATTTTCGAATCAAATAAAGGAAAAAAAAAATTTATATTAATGGTTATGGGTATTTATTATCAAAAACAAATAAAAATACCATAAATTGGGAGTGTGAGAGGAGAAAAGTTGATAAATGCTCTGCACGTGTTACCACTTATATAGTTGAAGGAACTATTAAATGTGGTCCAAGTACACATAATCATGATCCTATGGCATCTTCTTCAAAAATTTGCGAAACCAATTTATATGTGAAAGATCAAGCCCAAGCAACGGAAAAAATACCATCAAAAATTATTTCAGATTCTACTGTTTTGTGTAATAAACTCTGCCGGAAATATTTACCATCAAAAACTGCACAAAATGCAAAAATTAGTAGAAAAAGAAAGAATTTTCAACAAAAAGAACCCGAAAAACTAGATGATATCATTATACCAGAGACATTGAAGTTTGTAGAAGGAGAGCAATTCCTAATAAATTTTAAACGTTTTGGAAATGATGGCATAATATTATTTAGCACATTAAATAATGTTAAACATCTTTCCAATTCAAAAATATGGTTGATGGATGGTACATTTAAGGTTGTACCAAAACCTTTCCTTCAACTGTTTACAATACACGGTATGATCGGATCGGGTGAGAATACGGAAATTGTACCTCTCGTATACTGTTTAAAGACAAAAAAAGCAAACAAGCTTATGAAGAAATGCTATTTGACCTACTCAGATTTGCATGGGAATATGATGTACATTTGAACCCACATTTTGTTTTATCGGATTTTGAAAAGGCATCTATAAATGCCTTTTCCGAATTTTTTCCAAATACGAAATTTAAAGGCTGCTTTTTCCACTTTGGGAGGATTATATGGAGAAAAATTCAGAAGGAAAAATTAGTGAAGAGATATGGAACAAATGAAATATTTTCTCTAACAATTCGAAAATTGAAGGCTTTGGCTTTTCTACCCCCTGAAGAAATACCAATCTATTTCGAAAATATAAATAATTCTGATGAAGATGTAAGTAAAATAATGAAATTTTTAAAAGAAAATTACATACATGGTAAAACAACTTCCAAAAATGTGCTTAAAAAGCCTACATTTTTGCCATCTTTTTGGTCAATACATGAAAACACGATGGAAAATCTACCTCGTACACAGAATAAGGTGGAATCGTGGCATAGAAGATTATCATACATAATAGGAAAAAATCACACAAATTTATATAATCTAATTAAAAACTTAAAAACAGAACAAATAATGGTAAACACTAGAATAAATAAAATATTTTGTAGAGAGCCGGTCAAGAAAAGGACAAAATATATTTTGAAAGAAAAAAAGCTGATAAATATTCTTAAATCTAAAAATTTATATAATCAAAATGAATATTGAGAAAGTTTGGCGGCAAACTTAACTCTTACTTAAATAGAAATAACATACATAGGTAATATTATTTAAGGCAGTTTTTTTGTGATAACGAATTTTTTTATTTTTTTTTTTTGCAATAATGAATCTTATTTTTTTTTTTTTGCTTTGTATAAATGAATTATTTTTAATTTTTTTTTGTTTTTTATTTTGTAATAATGAATGATATAGGTTTTTTTATGTTAATTTATTTTTAAATTTTTAAGTTAAAATAAAGAATAATTAAAAGAGAAAGATCTAAATTTTTTTTAAATTTTTATTATATAGTTTTGAAAATTCTAAATAATAGACGGCAAAAAATCTGTAAAAAAAATCCATAAAAAAATCCATAATAAAAAATCCGCGCCGATTTTTTATTATGGATTTTTTTTACGGATTTTGAAATTATGGATTTTGAAATTATGGATTTTGAAAAGTATGGATTTTGAAATTATGGATTTTGAAAAGTATGGATTTTTAAATTATGGATTTTGAAAAGTATAGATTTTGAAATTACGGATTTTGAAATTATGGATTCTGACTTTCCGGATTTTGAAATTACGGATTTCGTACCCAACCCTTTTATTAAACATACTTTCGTTCTGTTTTCGGAAGGATTACGGTAAGGTGTTAATAACCAAGGCTGCAATGGTTAACCACTATCTCCTATGATATATATCAATTTCTAGTTATGTACAATAAAATATAGTAATATATTTTAATAAAATTTTAATATAATATAATTAAAAATAGTTGACTTACCCAAAATTCCAGTGTGTTTATTTCCGTTATTATATGCATTTTTAAAGTGTTTTTTTGCTTCACTTATATTCCAGATATGTGAGTCATGATTAGCTCCTTGATATCTACCGTCTACATATCTTATTCGTTGTTTATGATCACAAATCTAAATTAAATAAGATAATTATTTTAAAGTTTAAATAAGTTAAGTAATTTTTTACAATTATTGCATTCATGCTATAAATAGCCTTTTCTATTGTAGAAAAGGCTATTATCCGCGCGGATTTTTTATAATGGATTTTTTTTACGGATTTTGAAATTATGGATTTTGAAAAGTATGGATTTTTAAATTATGGATTTTGAAAAGTATGGATTTTGAAATTACGGATTTTGAAATTATGGATTCTGACTTTCCGGATTTTGAAATTACGGATTTCGTACCCAACCCTTTTATTAAACATACTTTCGTTCTGTTTTCGGAAGGATTACGGTAAGGTGTTAATAACCAAGGCTGCAATGGTTAACCACTATCTCCTATGATATATATCAATTTCTAGTTATGTACAATAAAATATAGTAATATATTTTAATAAAATTTTAATATAATATAATTAAAAATAGTTGACTTACCCAAAATTCCAGTGTGTTTATTTCCGTTATTATATGCATTTTTAAAGTGTTTTTTTGCTTCACTTATATTCCAGATATGTGAGTCATGATTAGCTCCTTGATATCTACCGTCTACATATCTTATTCGTTGTTTATGATCACAAATCTAAATTAAATAAGATAATTATTTTAAAGTTTAAATAAGTTAAGTAATTTTTTACAATTATTGCATTCATGCTATAATAGCCTTTTCTATTGTAGAAAAGGTGTCTATTGCTTCTGTTCTTGGGTTGCAAGATTTTTATATGAGTGCCGTCCACGCACATGACAACACCAGGAATTTGGCACTTTCCATATATACAATCAAATATTGTTTTGCTTCTGTTGTTTCTGTTCGAGTCATACCGATTTTAATCCATTTTGCACACAACTTTTCTTCTAATATATTTAACATGGATGATAAAACAGAAGAAAAAGTTGATTGTGCTATGTTGATGTTGGTATCATTTGCTACACTCTGTTGGTAACTACCTTGAGCCAAAAATCTCAAACAAGCAGCAAGTTTTATTTTCGGGGATAAAGCATTTGATTTTGATGGTTTTGGAAAACTGCCTTCAATTTGTTTTAGTACATATTTGAATGTCGATTTGCTTAGCCTAAAGTTTGTAATAAAACTGAAAACTAATTAAAAATGCATATTTATGTATTTGAATTTTTTCACTTTAAATTAAAACTTCATTATTTTCGTTCATCTCAAAAATATCACCTGAAACATTTCTTAAATTTTGTCTGGTTCTAGCAGAACTTCGGTTTCTACTCCCCTCTTCTTTTTCCAAAAAAATACACTCCACCATTATCATTTTATTCTAACCAAAATGAAAAAGTCAAAAGTTTTTACTATTCACATTCTGAAATTTTATTTGATACAATTAGTTGCAAATTATAAATTACAATTTTCGTTATTACAATACAAATTTTTAATTTCGATAATAAACCAAAAATACCTAATAATATTTTAAAACTTCAACAGAAAAGAAATTCGTTTTATTACTCCGGAAAACGAATATTTTAAAATAATCTACTATCCTACCTGTCAACTATTTTACAGGTATACTAACTCTTAATTAGTAGGTCGAAATTTTATGCTTCAGGCTAAAACTATAATTAAAATTATTAGTTCACTTACCTACTGTTACAGTTTTACTCCTTCTATTAGAATCAAACGATAAATAAAAATTTCACATTTATACTTGTAAATATTTGAAATTTTGATACTTTGACATTTTTACTAGTGATTTTAAATAAATTTTTAAAGTACTATTTTCTTTTGACAGTTCCAAACTAATTCTGAAAGTACTAAGATTCACGCGGTTTGCTTAATACTAATATAAACGTAAGGTGAAACTCTAGTAACATACATATATAACTATAAATTTATTTTTTGTTGTAACGATCTTAGCCAAAGCTGACTGATCTAATAAAATGAATAAATCATCTACTTAATTAAAAAAAAACAAAAAGTAAATAAAAAGAATACAAAAAAAATGATAAAAGATTAAAAATTTAAGTAACTATAAAAATATAAAGTGCCAATTCGGCTACTACATGTATCCAAATATATAGCATTAATTAAACGCCAACGACAATTATTATGTTTTAATAAGATGAATTACCCGGTTTCATATGTTTCATAATTAGTTATTTGTTGTACATATTATACACTTACACACCTACATATTATATTTTATTAAAAATTTGAGAAAAAATAAAAAAACAATAATTAAATCAGTAAGACATTTTTTTAAATAAAAGAATGGTCCAAGAGAGCGTGCTGAAAGTGTAGTGATACCAATTGTTAGAATTGTCAACTACACCCAGCATGAATTCTTTTTGTTTTAAATCAGTTATGTTGTTCATTTAATGAACTATCACAATTAAGTGAAAAAGCCTTAATTTACAAGAGGTAACTTAATACTTACTGGTTATTACCAGTGTTAGTAACTGCTTATTAATGTTAGTGATGGTATAATAATTAATTAAGGGTAATGAAAAAATAAAATTTAAAAACTACCAAAAAAAGAATCTAACATTGTTGAGTTAGCTCGTAAACTTGAAAAGTTTATAATAAGACATTTACTAACATTTAGTTCGAGATTGTTGCTCCTGTACCATGAACCAAATTGATTGGAATCGTATTGCAACAACTCACAATCACGAGTGGAAGTTATAATTTTGCAGATTTTGGTATTATCAGCAAAAGTAAGATGTGCAGGCATAGGTGACTGTCATAGGTTGACACTACCAAAAATGGAAAACCTAGATGATTTCATTGTACTCCTGAATTTGCAACATGAGGTGCAGAAATGGTAAGAAGTCACAAATAAGAGCATAACCATTTAAAGCTATGACTTGAAAACTCTACTGCTTTATGCTTTTTAATGATAATTTTATAGGGAATTAGATCGAAGGCCTCATTGATATTAGTTAATACCACATCTACTTGTTGTTTTAGGTTCGATGGTATTTAAAATATCAGAAACGAAATTCATTAGACGAATTAGTAACTGTGTATCTACCCTTTGAGAAACCATGTTCTAGTAGAATAAATGGTTGACAATAATTAACAAAATAGGAGCACATTATTTTTTCAAATAATTTCACAGTAGTTAATAGTTTAGGGTAATGGGTATATAATTACTTACATCGCAACGAGCCTCTTATGTATTGGGTTAAAAAATGAAAGTTTCCAGCTCTCAGGAAAGGAACATTGAATTGACAAATTAAATAATTTTCAAATGGGGTCTACCAAATTTTGGGCACAGAATTTTAAAATTTATGGTGGAACTCCATCTGACAAGAGTATCAAGAGTATAAAAATCGAGAATAAAACGTTTGATTGAGATTTTATATACGATATTTACTATAATAAAAAAGTTATAAAAAAAAGAATTATACTTATCATCAGTATTGTCACTACAGGAAAAAAAAGTTGATAGCTCATTATTTGCAATTCTCTAAATTAGAATAAATCACACGAGAAAAATCCGCTAAAAATCAATAAAAAATTAGTGACTAACACTACTACATTTTTGTTTTCTTTATTTATTTTGTTCCTTTTTTTGTTCTAGTATAACAATATTATATATGTAATTGATAAGTTAACATACATAATATGTCATTATCAGTATAATTTAACATACATATTTGCATATAGAAAAAATAATTCATATAATTTATAAAGTATATTAAAGTAATATTAAAGTTGAGAATAATTAAAAGTATTTTTGTATTTATTTACGACCTTAGCGTTTGCGGTCTGGTCTTATAGTTTATTAATAATAATTGTGTAGTGTCAACAGGTACTTTTATTGCTTTATATTAGCAAATATGACTCAAGTTCCCCAATTTGCTTCATATTCTGCATTATATATTATTTATATTACTCACTATATATTTTTATATACTTTTATACAATTATACAAACAGTTATTCTTTTGATTTTTAATTTTAAATAAAGTTAAATAGAAGTTGGATTTGTTTCTAGTGTTGTGATTATGAAACTCAAAACTCCTATTTAAGGTGAAACTATGTTTAATGAAGTCACTAAATATTGTATCAGACATTTGCTTAAACCAAACAACAGTTATGTTGCTCATTTAGTGAACTATCACAATTAACTGAAAAAGTCATCATTTACAAGGGTTAGTATGTTAGTGTATTCAGTAAGGGATCGTGGTGTAAAATTTTGGGTGGGCAAACTATGTATGCAAGTTATGTTGTTAATTTAGTGAACTATCACAATTAACTGAAGTCATCATTTACAAGGGTTACTATTTTAGTATATTCAGTAGGGGATCGTGGTGTAAAATTTTGGGTGGGCAAACTTTAGTAGTACAACTGTAATGAAAAAAAAATGTGTAGGTTTCCACTTCACCTTGAGTTACTACACCCAATGCGTTAAATAGAATTAAGTGTCCAGTTTCCCCAAAGTTAAAAATCTTTAGTAGATATAATTTTGGGCATATCGCACATTAACTACTATGAAAATTAATAAACATAAAAAAAATTGAAACATAACAATTTATAAAATATATATGTACAAACAAAAAAATAACAATTCCTTAAATAATAACAATCTAAAAAGCAACTTCAAATTATAATTTTATTTAAACAAGTATTCTGCCCATTGATCTTTTTGACTTGCAAATAAATCGATAACTTTATCATTGAAATTCGGAGTTTTTAAAATAAATTCTTTTTCTATTGATAGAACTGCTAATAAATTTATACGATTTTGTCCCATTACGTTTATACGTTTATACGTTTGATTTATACGTTTTTATATTTTTTGTAATAATTAACTATAATTTTAACATTTGCAGAAGGGAAATTGCTGTTGTAATCAAGAAATTTTTTTGGATTAACAATTTCAAAAACGAGAATTAAATCATATTTAGAAAATCGAATGTCAATTATTGTTGATTATAAAATGTCAATTATGTTGTTGACAATTATCAATGATTATTGATAATATCACAAATTTCAATGGAAATTATATCAAGACCACGGCGTTCAGTGCGAATTTTTTTTGCTGGATTAACATAATTTTGTTCTGTAAATGAAATACGTATATTATTGCGAATTGAATTTATTGAATTAGTAAACTTATCTATTTTATCTTGAACATAACCACCAGTACAATTACGAGACTGCAAAACATTATAAAAAATATCAACTTGCGCAAAAATTTTATAAAATAGATCCAAAAAGTAAATAAACTCGTCATCTTTCAAAAATTTTAAAGAGTCCACTAGATTCTCTTATAGTAATATCATCCCACTTTTCTAATAGTATTAGTTCCAATGCCTGAATGATATTTTCTTTACTTTCAAAAACCGATTGTACTATTCGCGATTTAAAATTACAACGCGTTTCTACAGTTTTGGGTAACCCCTTTCGTTTGCTAACTTTAACTAGTAAGTCTTTTCGCTTTGAAGAAGCAGAAAAAAATGTTGAAAATCCGCATAAATTAGCAAAAAAAAATCGTACTTCTTTAATTGAACAACAAGCGGATTTTAAAACTAAATTAAACATATGGGCATAACAGTGTACAAAATGAGCATACGGATATTCACGCCTTAAAATGGTTTGTACATCCCCTTCGCTCCCACTCATTACAGCAGCTCCATCATGGGTTTGTGCAATAAGTTTGCTTTTTAGATCATAAATTTCAATTGCACTTTTGATCACATCAACTTACCCTTTTGCAGACAAGTCATTAACATCAAAAAAACCCAGAAATCCCTCAACTGGTGTTGAGTATTTTACATATCGTAAAACTAAAACCAATTGCGATTTACAAGAAATGTCAGTAGTCTCATCAGCTTGAAGAGCTACAAAATTACTTTCTTTAATTTCTTCTTTTATTAAATTTAAATATACCTTGTTTATACAATCTAGAAGTTCATTTTGGACTGTCTTAGATATATTTTGTACGATAGTAGTATAAGAAACTAAACCAAGACAAATTCCCGAATTAGTTGAACTATTTTTTTCATCTTGTCCTCTAAGTGGCAAATTATGACTCTCACAAAATTTTAAAATATTAATAACTTTATTTAGGACCATACGATTTGTTTTAACAGTTTCATTATGTTTACGAAGTGATGCGGCATAACCACTATCAATCGCACTCATAATGTTTACCGTGTTAAATACTTTAAAATCTAACATGCACTTTAAATGCTGACTACTGATTTCATGTTTTTTTATTGCTTCAGACAAGTGTTTTAAATTTTTATAACCGATTCGAGTCCAAACATTGTCATTACCAAATAAAACGCAATAAAAATAATATAATGATTTTTTTTCAATGCTAACGCTTAACCATGGTTTTTTCGAAAATCAATCTTTATTAAATTTTCTGTTTGGTTTGCCTTTATCATCTTGCAATATAAAATCGAGTGGCTGATGTGATCCCAAGCGCTTTATTTCAATTTTATCAGCTAAAGCTAAATATTTAAAAGGATGCTCCAATAAGTAATCTATATGATTCATTATTATTACTTATTCTAGCATAAAATTTTAAATATTATAAAAAACGATAATTTTACTTCTACAAAAAAGAATAATAAAAATAATATAATATAAATTAATATCTACTAATCCAAGTGCACAATGGTTCCCAATTCAAATTTTATTAATTTTATTTAAAATTAATTTTTTTTGAATAAATAGCTGTATAATTTTTTTATACTTTATATTAATAACTGAAAAAATTGAGCTTGAAAAAAGACTAATAGAAAAACAAATTTTGATACTTGATAGTTCTACTCATTATTATATAGTTATTTTGTTAATTTTTTTGCCGTGTAGGCTGTTTTAGTTTTTATTAAGTTTTTGCCAAGAAGGCTGTAAATTTAACTGGTTTTAAGGAATTTTGTGATATTCTTTTGCCATGGAGGCACTTTTTTTTTTTGTAAATATGTATATATGTAAATTTTGTAAATATAGTTTAAAAAATTTTATGATTCTTTTTTTTCCGTGGGGTGCTTTTTAGTTATATTAATTTTTAGCCAAAAAGGCTATAAATAAGTTTAAGAAATTTTGTGATTTTGCTTTGCCATGGAGGCATTTTTATTAAAAAAAATTATTAAAATTAAAACATTGAACTGGTATTTATATATATTTTTTTTAAAAAAGAATTAGTTATTTGCCTTCTAATTTCAACAGATTCATAATAGGATACTGATGAACCAGAACTACTGTTTACTGCATTTCCATCTTCTTCGTCTGTGCTAGAAACTATTAAATCAATTTCGTCTGATACTTTATAATGTATACAGATATTGTGTAGAGCATTGCAAACATTAAGTATTTTAACAACTGTTGGTGGTTCGTAATGCAAAGATCTCATTTCTAAAAAACATCTAAACCGACTTTTTAGTAGACCAATCGTTCTCTCAATAATATTTCTTCCTTTTGCATGATTTTTATTAAACATACTTTCGTTCTGTTTTCGGAAGGATTACGGTAAGGTGTTAATAACCAAGGCTGCAATGCATAACCACTATCTCCTATGATATATATCAATTTCTAATTATGTACAATAAAATATAGTAATATATTTTAATAAAATTTTAATATAATATAATTAAAAATAGTTGACTTACCCAAAATTCCAGTGTGTTTATCTCCGTTATTATATGTATTTTTAAAGTGTTTTTTTGCTTCACTTATATTCCAGATATGTGAGTCATGATTAGCTCCTTGATATCTACCGTCTACATATCTTATTCGTTGTTTATGATCACAAATCTAAATTAAATAAGATAATTATTTTAAAGTTTAAATAAGTTAAGTAATTTTTTACAATTATTGCATTCATGCTATATAGCCTTTTCTATTGTAGAAAAGGTGTCTATTGCTTCTGTTCTTGGGTTGCAAGATTTTTATATGAGTGCCGTGACAACACCAGGAATTTGGCACTTTCCATATATACAATCAAATATTGTTTTGCTTCTCTTGTTTCTGTTCGAGTCATACCGATTTTAATCCATTTTGCACACAACTTTTCTTCTAATATATTTAACATGGATGATAAAACAGAAGACAAAGTTGATTGTGCTATGTTGATGTTGGTATCATTTGCTACACTCTGTTGGTAACTACCTTGAGTCAAAAATCGTAAGCAAGCAGTAAGTTTTATTTTCAGGGATAAAGCATTTGATTTTGATGGTTTTGGAAAACTGCCTTCAATTTGTTTTAGTACATATTTGAATGTCGATTTGCTTAGCCTAAAGTTTGTAATAAAACTGAAAACACTAATTAAAAATGCATATTTATGTATTTGAATTTCTTCACTTTAAATTAAAACTTCATTATTTTCGTTCATCTCAAAAATATCACCTGAAACATTTCTTAAATTTTGTCTGGTTCTAGCAGAACTTCGGTTTCTACTCCCCTCTTCTTTTTCCAAAAAAATACACTCCACCATTATCATTTTATTCTAACCAAAATGAAAAAGTCAAAAGTTTTTACTATTCACATTCTGAAATTTTATTTGATACAATTAGTTACAAATTATAAATTACAATTTTCGTTATTACAATACAAATTTTTAATTTCGATAATAAACCAAAAATACCTAATAATATTTTAAAACTTCAACAGAAAAGAAATTCGTTTTATTAATCCGGAAAACGAATATTTTAAAATAATCTACTATCCTACTTGTCAACTATTTTACAGGTATACTAACTAGGTCGAAATTTTATGCTTCAGGCTAAAACTATATACATACAACTATAATTAAAATTATTAGTTCACTTTCTGTTACAGTTTTACTCCTTCTATTAAAATCAAACGATAAATAAAAATTATGTATTTTAAAAATTTCACTATTTATACTTGTAAATATTTGAAATTTTGACACTTTGACATTTTTACTAGTGATTTGAAATAAATTTTTAAAGTACTATTTTCTTTTGACAGTTCCAAACTAATTCTGAAAGTACTAAGATTCACGCGGTTTGCTTAATACCAATATAAAGGTAAGGTGAATCTCTGGAAACGTACATATAAATATAACTATAAATTTATTTTTTGTTGTAACGATCTTAGCCAAAGCTGACTGATCTAATAAAATGAATAAATGATCTACTTAATTAGAAAAAACAAAAAGTAAATAAAAAGAATACAAAAAACAAAAAAAATGATAAAAGATTAAAAATTTAAGTAACTATAAAAATATAAAGTCCAAATTCGGCTACTACAAGTATCCAAGTATATAGCATTAATTAAACGCCAACGACAATTATTATGTTTTAATAAGATGAATTACCCGGTTTCATATGTTTCATAATTAGTTATTTGTTGTACATATTATATTTTATTAAAAATTTGAGAAAAAATAAAAAAAACAATAATTAAATCAGTAAGACATTTTTTTTAAATAAAAGAATGGTCCAAGAGAGCGTGCTGAAAGTGTAGTGATACCAATTGTTATAATTGTCAACTACACGCAGCATGAATTCTTTAATTTTTGTTTTAAATCAGTTATGTTGTTCATTTAGTGAACTATCACAATTAAGTGAAAAAGCCTTAATTTACAAGAGGTAACTTAATACTTACTGGTTATTACGAGTGTTAGTAACTGCTTATTAATGTTAGTGATGTTATTAATGGTATAATAATTAATTAAGGGTAATGCAAAAATAAAATTTAAAAACTACCAAAAAAAAAATCTAGCATTGTTGAGTTAGCTCGTAAACTTGAAAAGCTTATAATAAGACATTTACTAACATTTAGTTCGAGATTGTTGTTCCTGTACCATGAACCAAATTGATTGGAATCGTATTGCAACAACTTACAATCACGAGTGGAAGTTATAATTTTGCAGATTTTGGTATTATCAGCAAAAGTAAGATGTGCATGGGATAGACATAGGTGACTGTCATAGGTTGACACTACCAAAAATAGAAAACCTAGATGATTTCATTGTACTCCTGAATTTGCAACATGAGGTGCAGAAATGGTAAGAAGTCACAAATAAGAGCATAACCATTTAAAGCTATGACTTGAAAACTCTACTGCTTTATGCTTTTTAATGATAATTTTATAGTGAATTAGATCGAAAGCCTCATTGATATTAGTTAATACCATATCTACTTGTTGTTTTAGGTTCGATGGTATTTAAAATATCAGAAACGAAATTCATTAGACGAATTAGTAACTGTGTATCTACCCTTTGAGAAACCATATTCTAGTAGAATAAATGGTTGACAATAATTAACAAAATAGGAGCACATTATTTTTTCAAATAATTTCAGAGTAGTTAATAGTTTAGGGTAATGGGTATATAATTACTTACATCGCAACGAGCCTCTTTCTTATGTATTGGGTTAAAAAATGAAAGTTTCCAGCGCTCAGGAAAGGAACATCGAATTGACAAAACAAATAATTTTCAAATGGGGTCTACCAAATTTTGGGCACATAATTTTAATATTTATGGTGGAACTCCATCTGACAAGAATATCAAGAGTATAAAAATCGAGAATAAAACGTTTGATTCAAATTTTATATACGATATTTACTATAATAAAAAAAGTTAAAAAAAAAAAGAATTATACTTATCATCAGTATTGTCACTACAGGAAAAAAAAGTTGATAGCTCATTATTTGCAATTCTCTAAATTAGAATAAATCAATACGAGAAAAATCCGATAAAAATCAATAAAAAATTAGTGACTAACACTACTACTTTTTTTTTTCTTTATTTATTTTGTTCCCTTTTTTCACTAGTATATTATATAATATTAATATACTTATATTATATAATTGATAAGTTAACATACATAATATGTCATTATAATTTCATTGTCATTATCATTATAATTTAACATATTTATATTATAGAAAAAATAATTCATGTAATTTATAAGGTATATTAAAATATGAAAATAATTAAAAGTATTTTTGTATGCAATTGCTTTTCTTTAGTAAAAAGAAACATAATTTGTTTACGACCTTAGCGTTTGCGGTCTGGTCTTATAGTTTATTAATAATAATTGTGTAGTGTCAACAGGTACTTTTATTGCTTTATATTAGCAAATATGACTCAAGTTCCCCAATTTGCTTCATATTCTGCGTTATATATTATTTATATTACTCACTATATATTTTTTAATTTACTTCTTAAAATAATCAATATTTACTATATTTTTTAATTCAGTTGATAATTCATTATATACTTTTATACAATTATACAAACAGTTATTCTTTTGATTTTAAATTTTAAATAAAGTTAAATAGAAGTTGAATTTATTTCTAGTGTTGTGATTATGAAACTCATAACTCCAATTTAAGGTGAAACTATGTTTAATGAAGTCATTAAATATTATATCAGACATTTGCTTAAACCAAGCAACAGTTATGTTGTTCATTTAGTGAACTATCACAATTAACTGAAAAAGTCATCATTTACAAGGGTTAGTATGTTAGTATATTCAGTAGCGGATCGTGGTGTAAAATTTTGGGTTAGCAAACTTTAGTAGTACAACTGTAATGAAAAAAAAATGTGTAGGTTTCCACTTCACCTTGAGGTACTACACCCAAAGCGTTAACTAGAATTAAGTGTCCAGTTTCCCCAAAGTTAAAAATCTTTAGTAGATATAATTTTGGGCATATCGCACGTTAACTACTATGAAATTTAATAAACATAAAAAAATTTGAAACATAACAATTTATAAAATATATATGTACAAACAAAAAAATAACAATTCATTAAATAATAATAATCTAAAAAGCAACTTCAAATTATAATTTTATTTAAACAAGTATTCTGCCCATTGATCTTTTTGACTTGCAAATAAATCGATAACTTTATCATTGAAATTCGGAGTTTTTAAAATAAATTCTTTTTCTATTGATAGAATTACTAATGAATTTAAACGATTTTGTCCCATTACACTTGATTTATACGTTTTTATATTTTTTGTAATAATTAACTATAATTTTAACATTTGCAGAAGGGAAATTGCTGTTGTAATCAAGATTTTTTTTTGGATTAACAATTTCAAAAACGAGAATTAAATCGTATTTAGAAAATCAAATATCAATTTGATTATTGACATATATGATTATATATTATCACAAATTTCAATGGAAATTATATCAAGACCACGGCGTTCAGTGCGATTTTTTTTTGCTGGATTAACGTAATTTTGTTTTGTAGATGAAATACGTATATTATTGCGAATTGAATTTATTGAATTAGTAAACTTATCTATTTTATCTTGAACATAACCACCGGTACAATTACGAGACTGCAAAACATTATAAAAAATATCAACTTGTGCAAAAATTTTATAAAATAGATCCAAAAAGTAAATAAACTCGTCATCTTTCAAAAATTTTAAAAGTCCACTAGATTCTCTTATAGTAATATCATCCCACTTTTCTAATGGTATTAGTTCCAATGCCTGAATGATATTTGCTTTACTTTCAAAAACCGATTGTACTATTCGCGATTTAAAATTCCAACGCGTTTCTACAGTTTTGGGTAATCCCTTTCGTTTGCTAACTTCAACTAGTAAGTCTTTTCGCTTTGAAGAAGCAGAAAAAAATGTTGAAAATTCGCAAAAAAAATTAGCAAAAAAAATTCGTACTTCTTTAATTGAACAACAAGCGGATTTTAAAACTAAATTAAACATATGGGCATAACAGTGTACAAAATGAGCATACGGATATTCACGCCTTAAAATGGTTTGTACACCCCCTTCGCTCCCACTCATTACAGCAGCTCCATCATGGGTTTGTGCAATAAGTTTGCTTTTTAGATCATAAATTTCAATTGCACTTTTGATCACATCAACTTACCCTTTTGCAGACAAGTCATTAACATCAAAAAAACCCAGGAATCCCTCAACTGGTGTTGAGTATTTTACATATCGTAAAACTAAAACCAATTGCGATTTACAAGAAATGTCAGTAGTCTCATCAGCTTGAAGAGCTACAAAATTACTTTCTTTAATTTCTTCTTTTATTAAATTTAAATATACCTTGTTTATACAATCTAGAAGTTCATTTTGGACTGTCTTAGATATATTTTGTACGATAGTAGTATAAGAAACTAAACCAAGACAAATTTCCGAATTAGTTGAACTATTTTTTTCATCTTGTCCTCTAAGTGGCAAATTATGACTCTCACAAAATTTTAAAATATTAATAACTTTATTTAGGACCATACGATTTGTTTTAACAGTTTCATTATGTTTACGAAGTGATGCGGCATAACCACTATCAATCGCACTCATAATGTTTACCGTGTTAAATACTTTAAAATCTAACATGCACTTTAAATGCTGACTACTGATTTCATGTTTTTTTATTGCTTCAGACAAGTGTTTTAAATTTTTATAACCGATTCGAGTCCAAACATTGTCATTACCAAATAAAACGCAATAAAAATAATATAATGATTTTTTTTCAATGCTAACGCTTAACCATGGTTTTTTCGAAAATCAATCTTTATTAAATTTTCTGTTTGGTTTGCCTTTATCATCTTGCAATATAAAATCGAGTGGCTGATGTGATCCCAAGCGCTTTATTTCAATTTTATCAGCTAAAGCTAAATATTTAAAAGGATGCTCCAATAAGTAATCTATATGATTCATTATTATTACTTATTCTAGCATAAAATTTTAAATATTATAAAAAACGATAATTTTACTTCTACAAAAAAGAATAATAAAAATAATATAATATAAATTAATATCTACTAATCCAAGTGCATAATGGTTCCCAATTCAAATTTTATTAATTTTATTTAAAATTAATTTTTTTTGAATAAATAGCTGTATAATTTTTTTATACTTTATATTAATAACTGAAAAAATTGAGCTTGAAAAAAGACTAATAGAAAAACAAATTTTGATACTTGATAGTTCTACTCATTATTATATAGTTATTTTGTTAATTTTTTTGCCGTGTAGGCTGTTTTAGTTTTTATTAAGTTTTTGCCAAGAAGGCTGTAAATTTAACTGGTTTTAAGGAATTTTGTGATATTCTTTTGCCATGGAGGCACTTTTTTTTTTTGTAAATATGTATATATGTAAATTTTGTAAATATAGTTTAAAAAATTTTATGATTCTTTTTTTTCCGTGGGGTGCTTTTTAGTTATATTAATTTTTAGCCAAAAAGGCTATAAATAAGTTTAAGAAATTTTGTGATTTTGCTTTGCCATGGAGGCATTTTTATTAAAAAAAATTATTAAAATTAAAACATTGAACTGGTATTTATATATATTTTTTTTAAAAAAGAATTAGTTATTTGCCTTCTAATTTCAACAGATTCATAATAGGATACTGATGAACCAGAACTACTGTTTACTGCATTTCCATCTTCTTCGTCTGTGCTAGAAACTATTAAATCAATTTCGTCTGATACTTTATAATGTATACAGATATTGTGTAGAGCATTGCAAACATTAAGTATTTTAACAACTGTTGGTGGTTCGTAATGCAAAGATCTCATTTCTAAAAAACATCTAAACCGACTTTTTAGTAGACCAATCGTTCTCTCAATAATATTTCTTCCTTTTGCATGATTTTTATTAAACATACTTTCGTTCTGTTTTCGGAAGGATTACGGTAAGGTGTTAATAACCAGGGCTGCAATGCATAACCACTATCTCCTATGATATATATCAATTTCTAATTATGTACAATAAAATATAGTAATATATTTTAATAAAATTTTAATATAATATAATTAAAAATAGTTGACTTACCCAAAATTCCAGTGTGTTTATCTCCGTTATTATATGTATTTTTAAAGTGTTTTTTTGCTTCACTTATATTCCAGATATGTGAGTCATGATTAGCTCCTTGATATCTACCGTCTACATATCTTATTCGTTGTTTATGATCACAAATCTAAATTAAATAAGATAATTATTTTAAAGTTTAAATAAGTTAAGTAATTTTTTACAATTATTGCATTCATGCTATATAGCCTTTTCTATTGTAGAAAAGGTGTCTATTGCTTCTGTTCTTGGGTTGCAAGATTTTTATATGAGTGCCGTGACAACACCAGGAATTTGGCACTTTCCATATATACAATCAAATATTGTTTTGCTTCTCTTGTTTCTGTTCGAGTCATACCGATTTTAATCCATTTTGCACACAACTTTTCTTCTAATATATTTAACATGGATGATAAAACAGAAGACAAAGTTGATTGTGCTATGTTGATGTTGGTATCATTTGCTACACTCTGTTGGTAACTACCTTGAGTCAAAAATCGTAAGCAAGCAGTAAGTTTTATTTTCAGGGATAAAGCATTTGATTTTGATGGTTTTGGAAAACTGCCTTCAATTTGTTTTAGTACATATTTGAATGTCGATTTGCTTAGCCTAAAGTTTGTAATAAAACTGAAAACACTAATTAAAAATGCATATTTATGTATTTGAATTTCTTCACTTTAAATTAAAACTTCATTATTTTCGTTCATCTCAAAAATATCACCTGAAACATTTCTTAAATTTTGTCTGGTTCTAGCAGAACTTCGGTTTCTACTCCCCTCTTCTTTTTCCAAAAAAATACACTCCACCATTATCATTTTATTCTAACCAAAATGAAAAAGTCAAAAGTTTTTACTATTCACATTCTGAAATTTTATTTGATACAATTAGTTACAAATTATAAATTACAATTTTCGTTATTACAATACAAATTTTTAATTTCGATAATAAACCAAAAATACCTAATAATATTTTAAAACTTCAACAGAAAAGAAATTCGTTTTATTAATCCGGAAAACGAATATTTTAAAATAATCTACTATCCTACTTGTCAACTATTTTACAGGTATACTAGGTCGAAATTTTATGCTTCAGGCTAAAACTATATACATACAACTATAATTAAAATTATTAGTTCACTTACTGTTACAGTTTTACTCCTTCTATTAAAATCAAACGATAAATAAAAATTATGTATTTTAAAAATTTCACTATTTATACTTGTAAATATTTGAAATTTTGACACTTTGACATTTTTACTAGTGATTTGAAATAAATTTTTAAAGTACTATTTTCTTTTGACAGTTCCAAACTAATTCTGAAAGTACTAAGATTCACGCGGTTTGCTTAATACCAATATAAAGGTAAGGTGAATCTCTGGAAACGTACATATAAATATAACTATAAATTTATTTTTTGTTGTAACGATCTTAGCCAAAGCTGACTGATCTAATAAAATGAATAAATGATCTACTTAATTAGAAAAAACAAAAAGTAAATAAAAAGAATACAAAAAACAAAAAAAATGATAAAAGATTAAAAATTTAAGTAACTATAAAAATATAAAGTCCAAATTCGGCTACTACAAGTATCCAAGTATATAGCATTAATTAAACGCCAACGACAATTATTATGTTTTAATAAGATGAATTACCCGGTTTCATATGTTTCATAATTAGTTATTTGTTGTACATATTATATTTTATTAAAAATTTGAGAAAAAATAAAAAAAACAATAATTAAATCAGTAAGACATTTTTTTTAAATAAAAGAATGGTCCAAGAGAGCGTGCTGAAAGTGTAGTGATACCAATTGTTATAATTGTCAACTACACGCAGCATGAATTCTTTAATTTTTGTTTTAAATCAGTTATGTTGTTCATTTAGTGAACTATCACAATTAAGTGAAAAAGCCTTAATTTACAAGAGGTAACTTAATACTTACTGGTTATTACGAGTGTTAGTAACTGCTTATTAATGTTAGTGATGTTATTAATGGTATAATAATTAATTAAGGGTAATGCAAAAATAAAATTTAAAAACTACCAAAAAAAAAATCTAGCATTGTTGAGTTAGCTCGTAAACTTGAAAAGCTTATAATAAGACATTTACTAACATTTAGTTCGAGATTGTTGTTCCTGTACCATGAACCAAATTGATTGGAATCGTATTGCAACAACTTACAATCACGAGTGGAAGTTATAATTTTGCAGATTTTGGTATTATCAGCAAAAGTAAGATGTGCATGGGATAGACATAGGTGACTGTCATAGGTTGACACTACCAAAAATAGAAAACCTAGATGATTTCATTGTACTCCTGAATTTGCAACATGAGGTGCAGAAATGGTAAGAAGTCACAAATAAGAGCATAACCATTTAAAGCTATGACTTGAAAACTCTACTGCTTTATGCTTTTTAATGATAATTTTATAGTGAATTAGATCGAAAGCCTCATTGATATTAGTTAATACCATATCTACTTGTTGTTTTAGGTTCGATGGTATTTAAAATATCAGAAACGAAATTCATTAGACGAATTAGTAACTGTGTATCTACCCTTTGAGAAACCATATTCTAGTAGAATAAATGGTTGACAATAATTAACAAAATAGGAGCACATTATTTTTTCAAATAATTTCAGAGTAGTTAATAGTTTAGGGTAATGGGTATATAATTACTTACATCGCAACGAGCCTCTTTCTTATGTATTGGGTTAAAAAATGAAAGTTTCCAGCGCTCAGGAAAGGAACATCGAATTGACAAAACAAATAATTTTCAAATGGGGTCTACCAAATTTTGGGCACATAATTTTAATATTTATGGTGGAACTCCATCTGACAAGAATATCAAGAGTATAAAAATCGAGAATAAAACGTTTGATTCAAATTTTATATACGATATTTACTATAATAAAAAAAGTTAAAAAAAAAAAGAATTATACTTATCATCAGTATTGTCACTACAGGAAAAAAAAGTTGATAGCTCATTATTTGCAATTCTCTAAATTAGAATAAATCAATACGAGAAAAATCCGATAAAAATCAATAAAAAATTAGTGACTAACACTACTACTTTTTTTTTTCTTTATTTATTTTGTTCCCTTTTTTCACTAGTATATTATATAATATTAATATACTTATATTATATAATTGATAAGTTAACATACATAATATGTCATTATAATTTCATTGTCATTATCATTATAATTTAACATATTTATATTATAGAAAAAATAATTCATGTAATTTATAAGGTATATTAAAATATGAAAATAATTAAAAGTATTTTTGTATGCAATTGCTTTTCTTTAGTAAAAAGAAACATAATTTGTTTACGACCTTAGCGTTTGCGGTCTGGTCTTATAGTTTATTAATAATAATTGTGTAGTGTCAACAGGTACTTTTATTGCTTTATATTAGCAAATATGACTCAAGTTCCCCAATTTGCTTCATATTCTGCGTTATATATTATTTATATTACTCACTATATATTTTTTAATTTACTTCTTAAAATAATCAATATTTACTATATTTTTTAATTCAGTTGATAATTCATTATATACTTTTATACAATTATACAAACAGTTATTCTTTTGATTTTAAATTTTAAATAAAGTTAAATAGAAGTTGAATTTATTTCTAGTGTTGTGATTATGAAACTCATAACTCCAATTTAAGGTGAAACTATGTTTAATGAAGTCATTAAATATTATATCAGACATTTGCTTAAACCAAGCAACAGTTATGTTGTTCATTTAGTGAACTATCACAATTAACTGAAAAAGTCATCATTTACAAGGGTTAGTATGTTAGTATATTCAGTAGCGGATCGTGGTGTAAAATTTTGGGTTAGCAAACTTTAGTAGTACAACTGTAATGAAAAAAAAATGTGTAGGTTTCCACTTCACCTTGAGGTACTACACCCAAAGCGTTAACTAGAATTAAGTGTCCAGTTTCCCCAAAGTTAAAAATCTTTAGTAGATATAATTTTGGGCATATCGCACGTTAACTACTATGAAATTTAATAAACATAAAAAAATTTGAAACATAACAATTTATAAAATATATATGTACAAACAAAAAAATAACAATTCATTAAATAATAATAATCTAAAAAGCAACTTCAAATTATAATTTTATTTAAACAAGTATTCTGCCCATTGATCTTTTTGACTTGCAAATAAATCGATAACTTTATCATTGAAATTCGGAGTTTTTAAAATAAATTCTTTTTCTATTGATAGAATTACTAATGAATTTAAACGATTTTGTCCCATTACACTTGATTTATACGTTTTTATATTTTTTGTAATAATTAACTATAATTTTAACATTTGCAGAAGGGAAATTGCTGTTGTAATCAAGATTTTTTTTTGGATTAACAATTTCAAAAACGAGAATTAAATCGTATTTAGAAAATCAAATATCAATTTGATTATTGACATATATGATTATATATTATCACAAATTTCAATGGAAATTATATCAAGACCACGGCGTTCAGTGCGATTTTTTTTTGCTGGATTAACGTAATTTTGTTTTGTAGATGAAATACGTATATTATTGCGAATTGAATTTATTGAATTAGTAAACTTATCTATTTTATCTTGAACATAACCACCGGTACAATTACGAGACTGCAAAACATTATAAAAAATATCAACTTGTGCAAAAATTTTATAAAATAGATCCAAAAAGTAAATAAACTCGTCATCTTTCAAAAATTTTAAAAGTCCACTAGATTCTCTTATAGTAATATCATCCCACTTTTCTAATGGTATTAGTTCCAATGCCTGAATGATATTTGCTTTACTTTCAAAAACCGATTGTACTATTCGCGATTTAAAATTCCAACGCGTTTCTACAGTTTTGGGTAATCCCTTTCGTTTGCTAACTTCAACTAGTAAGTCTTTTCGCTTTGAAGAAGCAGAAAAAAATGTTGAAAATTCGCAAAAAAAATTAGCAAAAAAAATTCGTACTTCTTTAATTGAACAACAAGCGGATTTTAAAACTAAATTAAACATATGGGCATAACAGTGTACAAAATGAGCATACGGATATTCACGCCTTAAAATGGTTTGTACACCCCCTTCGCTCCCACTCATTACAGCAGCTCCATCATGGGTTTGTGCAATAAGTTTGCTTTTTAGATCATAAATTTCAATTGCACTTTTGATCACATCAACTTACCCTTTTGCAGACAAGTCATTAACATCAAAAAAACCCAGGAATCCCTCAACTGGTGTTGAGTATTTTACATATCGTAAAACTAAAACCAATTGCGATTTACAAGAAATGTCAGTAGTCTCATCAGCTTGAAGAGCTACAAAATTACTTTCTTTAATTTCTTCTTTTATTAAATTTAAATATACCTTGTTTATACAATCTAGAAGTTCATTTTGGACTGTCTTAGATATATTTTGTACGATAGTAGTATAAGAAACTAAACCAAGACAAATTTCCGAATTAGTTGAACTATTTTTTTCATCTTGTCCTCTAAGTGGCAAATTATGACTCTCACAAAATTTTAAAATATTAATAACTTTATTTAGGACCATACGATTTGTTTTAACAGTTTCATTATGTTTACGAAGTGATGCGGCATAACCACTATCAATCGCACTCATAATGTTTACCGTGTTAAATACTTTAAAATCTAACATGCACTTTAAATGCTGACTACTGATTTCATGTTTTTTTATTGCTTCAGACAAGTGTTTTAAATTTTTATAACCGATTCGAGTCCAAACATTGTCATTACCAAATAAAACGCAATAAAAATAATATAATGATTTTTTTTCAATGCTAACGCTTAACCATGGTTTTTTCGAAAATCAATCTTTATTAAATTTTCTGTTTGGTTTGCCTTTATCATCTTGCAATATAAAATCGAGTGGCTGATGTGATCCCAAGCGCTTTATTTCAATTTTATCAGCTAAAGCTAAATATTTAAAAGGATGCTCCAATAAGTAATCTATATGATTCATTATTATTACTTATTCTAGCATAAAATTTTAAATATTATAAAAAACGATAATTTTACTTCTACAAAAAAGAATAATAAAAATAATATAATATAAATTAATATCTACTAATCCAAGTGCACAATGGTTCCCAATTCAAATTTTATTAATTTTATTTAAAATTAATTTTTTTTGAATAAATAGCTGTATAATTTTTTTATACTTTATATTAATAACTGAAAAAATTGAGCTTGAAAAAAGACTAATAGAAAAACAAATTTTGATACTTGATAGTTCTACTCATTATTATATAGTTATTTTGTTAATTTTTTTTGCCGTGTAGGCTGTTTTAGTTTTTATTAAGTTTTTGCCAAGAAGGCTGTAAATTTAACTGGTTTTAAGGAATTTTGTGATATTCTTTTGCCATGGAGGCACTTTTTTTTTTTGTAAATATGTATATATGTAAATTTTGTAAATATAGTTTAAAAAATTTTATGATTCTTTTTTTTCCGTGGGGTGCTTTTTAGTTATATTAATTTTTAGCCAAAAAGGCTATAAATAAGTTTAAGAAATTTTGTGATTTTGCTTTGCCATGGAGGCATTTTTATTAAAAAAAATTATTAAAATTAAAACATTGAACTGGTATTTATATATATTTTTTTTAAAAAAGAATTAGTTATTTGCCTTCTAATTTCAACAGATTCATAATAGGATACTGATGAACCAGAACTACTGTTTACTGCATTTCCATCTTCTTCGTCTGTGCTAGAAACTATTAAATCAATTTCGTCTGATACTTTATAATGTATACAGATATTGTGTAGAGCATTGCAAACATTAAGTATTTTAACAACTGTTGGTGGTTCGTAATGCAAAGATCTCATTTCTAAAAAACATCTAAACCGACTTTTTAGTAGACCAATCGTTCTCTCAATAATATTTCTTCCTTTTGCATGATTTTTATTAAACATACTTTCGTTCTGTTTTCGGAAGGATTACGGTAAGGTGTTAATAACCAAGGCTGCAATGCATAACCACTATCTCCTATGATATATATCAATTTCTAATTATGTACAATAAAATATAGTAATATATTTTAATAAAATTTTAATATAATATAATTAAAAATAGTTGACTTACCCAAAATTCCAGTGTGTTTATCTCCGTTATTATATGTATTTTTAAAGTGTTTTTTTGCTTCACTTATATTCCAGATATGTGAGTCATGATTAGCTCCTTGATATCTACCGTCTACATATCTTATTCGTTGTTTATGATCACAAATCTAAATTAAATAAGATAATTATTTTAAAGTTTAAATAAGTTAAGTAATTTTTTACAATTATTGCATTCATGCTATATAGCCTTTTCTATTGTAGAAAAGGTGTCTATTGCTTCTGTTCTTGGGTTGCAAGATTTTTATATGAGTGCCGTGACAACACCAGGAATTTGGCACTTTCCATATATACAATCAAATATTGTTTTGCTTCTCTTGTTTCTGTTCGAGTCATACCGATTTTAATCCATTTTGCACACAACTTTTCTTCTAATATATTTAACATGGATGATAAAACAGAAGACAAAGTTGATTGTGCTATGTTGATGTTGGTATCATTTGCTACACTCTGTTGGTAACTACCTTGAGTCAAAAATCGTAAGCAAGCAGTAAGTTTTATTTTCAGGGATAAAGCATTTGATTTTGATGGTTTTGGAAAACTGCCTTCAATTTGTTTTAGTACATATTTGAATGTCGATTTGCTTAGCCTAAAGTTTGTAATAAAACTGAAAACACTAATTAAAAATGCATATTTATGTATTTGAATTTCTTCACTTTAAATTAAAACTTCATTATTTTCGTTCATCTCAAAAATATCACCTGAAACATTTCTTAAATTTTGTCTGGTTCTAGCAGAACTTCGGTTTCTACTCCCCTCTTCTTTTTCCAAAAAAATACACTCCACCATTATCATTTTATTCTAACCAAAATGAAAAAGTCAAAAGTTTTTACTATTCACATTCTGAAATTTTATTTGATACAATTAGTTACAAATTATAAATTACAATTTTCGTTATTACAATACAAATTTTTAATTTCGATAATAAACCAAAAATACCTAATAATATTTTAAAACTTCAACAGAAAAGAAATTCGTTTTATTAATCCGGAAAACGAATATTTTAAAATAATCTACTATCCTACTTGTCAACTATTTTACAGGTATACTAACTAGGTCGAAATTTTATGCTTCAGGCTAAAACTATATACATACAACTATAATTAAAATTATTAGTTCACTTACTGTTACAGTTTTACTCCTTCTATTAAAATCAAACGATAAATAAAAATTATGTATTTTAAAAATTTCACTATTTATACTTGTAAATATTTGAAATTTTGACACTTTGACATTTTTACTAGTGATTTGAAATAAATTTTTAAAGTACTATTTTCTTTTGACAGTTCCAAACTAATTCTGAAAGTACTAAGATTCACGCGGTTTGCTTAATACCAATATAAAGGTAAGGTGAATCTCTGGAAACGTACATATAAATATAACTATAAATTTATTTTTTGTTGTAACGATCTTAGCCAAAGCTGACTGATCTAATAAAATGAATAAATGATCTACTTAATTAGAAAAAACAAAAAGTAAATAAAAAGAATACAAAAAACAAAAAAAATGATAAAAGATTAAAAATTTAAGTAACTATAAAAATATAAAGTCCAAATTCGGCTACTACAAGTATCCAAGTATATAGCATTAATTAAACGCCAACGACAATTATTATGTTTTAATAAGATGAATTACCCGGTTTCATATGTTTCATAATTAGTTATTTGTTGTACATATTATATTTTATTAAAAATTTGAGAAAAAATAAAAAAAACAATAATTAAATCAGTAAGACATTTTTTTTAAATAAAAGAATGGTCCAAGAGAGCGTGCTGAAAGTGTAGTGATACCAATTGTTATAATTGTCAACTACACGCAGCATGAATTCTTTAATTTTTGTTTTAAATCAGTTATGTTGTTCATTTAGTGAACTATCACAATTAAGTGAAAAAGCCTTAATTTACAAGAGGTAACTTAATACTTACTGGTTATTACGAGTGTTAGTAACTGCTTATTAATGTTAGTGATGTTATTAATGGTATAATAATTAATTAAGGGTAATGCAAAAATAAAATTTAAAAACTACCAAAAAAAAAATCTAGCATTGTTGAGTTAGCTCGTAAACTTGAAAAGCTTATAATAAGACATTTACTAACATTTAGTTCGAGATTGTTGTTCCTGTACCATGAACCAAATTGATTGGAATCGTATTGCAACAACTTACAATCACGAGTGGAAGTTATAATTTTGCAGATTTTGGTATTATCAGCAAAAGTAAGATGTGCATGGGATAGACATAGGTGACTGTCATAGGTTGACACTACAAAAAATAGAAAACCTAGATGATTTCATTGTACTCCTGAATTTGCAACATGAGGTGCAGAAATGGTAAGAAGTCACAAATAAGAGCATAACCATTTAAAGCTATGACTTGAAAACTCTACTGCTTTATGCTTTTTAATGATAATTTTATAGTGAATTAGATCGAAAGCCTCATTGATATTAGTTAATACCATATCTACTTGTTGTTTTAGGTTCGATGGTATTTAAAATATCAGAAACGAAATTCATTAGACGAATTAGTAACTGTGTATCTACCCTTTGAGAAACCATATTCTAGTAGAATAAATGGTTGACAATAATTAACAAAATAGGAGCACATTATTTTTTCAAATAATTTCAGAGTAGTTAATAGTTTAGGGTAATGGGTATATAATTACTTACATCGCAACGAGCCTCTTTCTTATGTATTGGGTTAAAAAATGAAAGTTTCCAGCGCTCAGGAAAGGAACATCGAATTGACAAAATAAATAATTTTCAAATGGGGTCTACCAAATTTTGGGCACATAATTTTAATATTTATGGTGGAACTCCATCTGACAAGAATATCAAGAGTATAAAAATCGAGAATAAAACGTTTGATTCAAATTTTATATACGATATTTACTATAATAAAAAAAGTTAAAAAAAAAAAGAATTATACTTATCATCAGTATTGTCACTACAGGAAAAAAAAGTTGATAGCTCATTATTTGCAATTCTCTAAATTAGAATAAATCAATACGAGAAAAATCCGATAAAAATCAATAAAAAATTAGTGACTAACACTACTACTTTTTTTTTTCTTTATTTATTTTGTTCCCTTTTTTCACTAGTATATTATATAATATTAATATACTTATATTATATAATTGATAAGTTAACATACATAATATGTCATTATAATTTCATTGTCATTATCATTATAATTTAACATATTTATATTATAGAAAAAATAATTCATGTAATTTATAAGGTATATTAAAATATGAAAATAATTAAAAGTATTTTTGTATGCAATTGCTTTTCTTTAGTAAAAAGAAACATAATTTGTTTACGACCTTAGCGTTTGCGGTCTGGTCTTATAGTTTATTAATAATAATTGTGTAGTGTCAACAGGTACTTTTATTGCTTTATATTAGCAAATATGACTCAAGTTCCCCAATTTGCTTCATATTCTGCGTTATATATTATTTATATTACTCACTATATATTTTTTAATTTACTTCTTAAAATAATCAATATTTACTATATTTTTTAATTCAGTTGATAATTCATTATATACTTTTATACAATTATACAAACAGTTATTCTTTTGATTTTAAATTTTAAATAAAGTTAAATAGAAGTTGAATTTATTTCTAGTGTTGTGATTATGAAACTCATAACTCCAATTTAAGGTGAAACTATGTTTAATGAAGTCATTAAATATTATATCAGACATTTGCTTAAACCAAGCAACAGTTATGTTGTTCATTTAGTGAACTATCACAATTAACTGAAAAAGTCATCATTTACAAGGGTTAGTATGTTAGTATATTCAGTAGCGGATCGTGGTGTAAAATTTTGGGTTAGCAAACTTTAGTAGTACAACTGTAATGAAAAAAAAATGTGTAGGTTTCCACTTCACCTTGAGGTACTACACCCAAAGCGTTAACTAGAATTAAGTGTCCAGTTTCCCCAAAGTTAAAAATCTTTAGTAGATATAATTTTGGGCATATCGCACGTTAACTACTATGAAATTTAATAAACATAAAAAAATTTGAAACATAACAATTTATAAAATATATATGTACAAACAAAAAAATAACAATTCATTAAATAATAATAATCTAAAAAGCAACTTCAAATTATAATTTTATTTAAACAAGTATTCTGCCCATTGATCTTTTTGACTTGCAAATAAATCGATAACTTTATCATTGAAATTCGGAGTTTTTAAAATAAATTCTTTTTCTATTGATAGAATTACTAATGAATTTAAACGATTTTGTCCCATTACACTTGATTTATACGTTTTTATATTTTTTGTAATAATTAACTATAATTTTAACATTTGCAGAAGGGAAATTGCTGTTGTAATCAAGATTTTTTTTTGGATTAACAATTTCAAAAACGAGAATTAAATCGTATTTAGAAAATCAAATATCAATTTGATTATTGACATATATGATTATATATTATCACAAATTTCAATGGAAATTATATCAAGACCACGGCGTTCAGTGCGATTTTTTTTTGCTGGATTAACGTAATTTTGTTTTGTAGATGAAATACGTATATTATTGCGAATTGAATTTATTGAATTAGTAAACTTATCTATTTTATCTTGAACATAACCACCGGTACAATTACGAGACTGCAAAACATTATAAAAAATATCAACTTGTGCAAAAATTTTATAAAATAGATCCAAAAAGTAAATAAACTCGTCATCTTTCAAAAATTTTAAAAGTCCACTAGATTCTCTTATAGTAATATCATCCCACTTTTCTAATGGTATTAGTTCCAATGCCTGAATGATATTTGCTTTACTTTCAAAAACCGATTGTACTATTCGCGATTTAAAATTCCAACGCGTTTCTACAGTTTTGGGTAATCCCTTTCGTTTGCTAACTTCAACTAGTAAGTCTTTTCGCTTTGAAGAAGCAGAAAAAAATGTTGAAAATTCGCAAAAAAAATTAGCAAAAAAAATTCGTACTTCTTTAATTGAACAACAAGCGGATTTTAAAACTAAATTAAACATATGGGCATAACAGTGTACAAAATGAGCATACGGATATTCACGCCTTAAAATGGTTTGTACACCCCCTTCGCTCCCACTCATTACAGCAGCTCCATCATGGGTTTGTGCAATAAGTTTGCTTTTTAGATCATAAATTTCAATTGCACTTTTGATCACATCAACTTACCCTTTTGCAGACAAGTCATTAACATCAAAAAAACCCAGGAATCCCTCAACTGGTGTTGAGTATTTTACATATCGTAAAACTAAAACCAATTGCGATTTACAAGAAATGTCAGTAGTCTCATCAGCTTGAAGAGCTACAAAATTACTTTCTTTAATTTCTTCTTTTATTAAATTTAAATATACCTTGTTTATACAATCTAGAAGTTCATTTTGGACTGTCTTAGATATATTTTGTACGATAGTAGTATAAGAAACTAAACCAAGACAAATTTCCGAATTAGTTGAACTATTTTTTTCATCTTGTCCTCTAAGTGGCAAATTATGACTCTCACAAAATTTTAAAATATTAATAACTTTATTTAGGACCATACGATTTGTTTTAACAGTTTCATTATGTTTACGAAGTGATGCGGCATAACCACTATCAATCGCACTCATAATGTTTACCGTGTTAAATACTTTAAAATCTAACATGCACTTTAAATGCTGACTACTGATTTCATGTTTTTTTATTGCTTCAGACAAGTGTTTTAAATTTTTATAACCGATTCGAGTCCAAACATTGTCATTACCAAATAAAACGCAATAAAATTAATATAATGATTTTTTTTCAATGCTAACGCTTAACCATGGTTTTTTCGAAAACCAATTTTCTGTTTGGTTTGCCTTTATCATCTTGCAATATAAAATCGAGTGGCTGATGTGATCCCAAGCACTTTATTTCAATTTTATCAGCTAAAGCTAAATATTTAAAAGGATGCTCCAATAAGTAATCTATATGATTCATTATTATTACTTATTCTAGCATAAAATTTTAAATATTATAAAAAACGATAATTTTACTTCTACAAAAAAGAATAATAAAAATAATATAATATAAATTAATATCTACTAATCCAAGTGCACAATGGTTCCCAATTCAAATTTTATTAATTTTATTTAAAATTAATTTTTTTTGAATAAATAGCTGTATAATTTTTTTATACTTTATATTAATAACTGAAAAAATTGAGCTTGAAAAAAGACTAACAGAAAAACAAATTTTGATACTTGATAGTTCTACTCATTATTATATAGTTATTTTGTTAATTTTTTTGCCGTGTAGGCTGTTTTCGTTTTTATTAAGTTTTTGCCAAGAAGGCTGTAAATTTAGCTGGTTTTAAGGAATTTTGTGATATTCTTTTGCCATGGAGGCACTTTTTTTTTTGTAAATATGTATATATGTAAATTTTGTAAATATAGTTTAAAAAATTTTATGATTCTTTTTTTTCCGTGGGGTGCTTTTTAGTTATATTAATTTTTAGCCAAAAAGGCTATAAATAGGTTTAAGAAATTTTGTGATTTTGCTTTGCCATGGAGGCATTTTTATTAAAAAAAATTATTAAAATTAAAACATTGAACTGGTATTTATATATATTTTTTTTAAAAAAGAATTAGTTATTTGCCTTCTAATTTCAACAGATTCATTATAATAGGATTCTGATGAACCAGAACTACTGTTTACTGCATTTCCATCTTCTTCGTCTGTGCTAGAAACTATTAAATCAATTTCGTCTGATACTTTATAATGTATACAGATATTGTGTAGAGCATTGCAAACATTAAGTATTTTAACAACTGTTGGTGGTTCGTAATGCAAAGATCTCATTTCTAATAAACATCTAAACCGACTTTTTAGTAGACCAATCGTTCTCTCAATAATATTTCTTCCTTTTGCGTGATTTTTATTAAACATACTTTCGTTCTGTTTTCGGAAGGATTACGGTAAGGTGTTAATAACCAAGGCTGCAATGGATAACCACTATCTCCTATGATATATATCAATTTCTAATTATGTACAATAAAATATAGTAATATATTTTAATAAAATTTTAATATAATATAATTAAAAATAGTTGACTTACCCAAAATTCCAGTGTGTTTATCTCCGTTATTATATGCATTTTTAAAGTGTTTTTTTGCTTCACTTATATTCCAGATATGTGAGTCATGATTAGCTCCTTGATATCTACCGTCTACATATCTTATTCGTTGTTTATGATCACAAATCTAAATTAAATAAGATAATTATTTTAAAGTTTAAATAAGTTAAGTAATTTTTTACAATTATTGCATTCATGCTATATAGCCTTTTCTATTGTAGAAAAGGTGTCTATTGCTTCTGTTCTTGAGTTGCAAGATTTTTATATGAGTGTCGTCCACGCACATGACAACACCAGGAATTTGGCACTTTCCATATATACAATCAAATATTGTTTTGCTTCTGTTGTTTCTGTTCGAGTCATACCGATTTTAATCCATTTTGCACACAACTTTTCTTCTAATATATTTAACATGGATGATAAAACAGAAGACAAAGTTGATTGTGCTATGTTGGTGTTGGTATCATTTGCTACACTCTGTTGGTAACTACCTTGAGTCAAAAATCGTAAGCAAGCAGTAAGTTTTATTTTCAGGGATAAAGCATTTGATTTTGATGGTTTTGGAAAACTGCCTTCAATTTGTTTTAGTACATATTTGAATGTCGATTTGCTTAGCCTAAAGTTTGTAATAAAACTGAAAACACTAATTAAAAATGCATATTTATGTATTTGAATTTCTTCACTTTAAATTAAAACTTCATTATTTTCGTTCATCTCAAAAATATCACCTGAAACATTTCTTAAATTTTGTCTGGTTCTAGCAGAACTTCGGTTTCTACTCCTCTCTTCTTTTTCCAAAAAAATACACTCCACCATTATCATTTTATTCTAACCAAAATGAAAAAGTCAAAAGTTTTTACTATTCACATTCTGAAATTTTATTTGATACAATTAGTTACAAATTATAAATTACAATTTTCGTTATTACAATACAAATTTTTAATTTCGATAATAAACCAAAAATACCTAATAATATTTTAAAACTTCAACAGAAAAGAAATTCGTTTTATTAATCCGGAAAACGAATATTTTAAAATAATCTACTATCCTACTTGTCAACTATTTTACAGGTATACTAACTAGGTCGAAATTTTATGCTTCAGGCTAAAACTATATACATACAACTATAATTAAAATTATTAGTTCACTTACCTACTGTTACAGTTTTACTCCTTCTATTAAAATCAAACGATAAATAAAAATTATGTATTTTAAAAATTTCACTATTTATACTTGTAAATATTTGAAATTTTGACACTTTGACATTTTTACTAGTGATTTGAAATAAATTTTTAAAGTACTATTTTCTTTTGACAGTTCCAAACTAATTCTGAAAGTACTAAGATTCACGCGGTTTGCTTAATACCAATATAAAGGTAAGGTGAATCTCTGGAAACGTACATATAAATATAACTATAAATTTATTTTTTGTTGTAACGATCTTAGCCAAAGCTGACTGATCTAATAAAATGAATAATGATCTACTTAATTAGAAAAAACAAAAAGTAAATAAAAAGAATACAAAAAACAAAAAAAATGATAAAAGATTAAAAATTTAAGTAACTATAAAAATATAAAGTCCAAATTCGGCTACTACAAGTATCCAAGTATATAGCATTAATTAAACGCCAACGACAATTATTATGTTTTAATAAGATGAATTACCCGGTTTCATATGTTTCATAATTAGTTATTTGTTGTACATATTATATTTTATTAAAAATTTGAGAAAAAATAAAAAAAACAATAATTAAATCAGTAAGACATTTTTTTTAAATAAAAGAATGGTCCAAGAGAGCGTGCTGAAAGTGTAGTGATACCAATTGTTAGAATTGTCAACTACACGCAGCATGAATTCTTTAATTTTTGTTTTAAATCAGTTATGTTGTTCATTTAGTGAACTATCACAATTAAGTGAAAAAGCCTTAATTTACAAGAGGTAACTTAATACTTACTGGTTATTACGAGTGTTAGTAACTGCTTATTAATGTTAGTGATGTTATTAATGGTATAATAATTAATTAAGGGTAATGAAAAAATAAAATTTAAAAACTACCAAAAAAAAAATCTAGCATTGTTGAGTTAGCTCGTAAACTTGAAAAGCTTATAATAAGACATTTACTAACATTTAGCTCGAGATTGTTATTCCTGTACCATGAACCAAATTGATTGGAATCGTATTGCAACAACTTACAATCACGAGTGGAAGTTATAATTTTGCAGATTTTGGTATTATCAGCAAAAGTAAGATGTGCATGGGATAGACATAGGTGACTGTCATAGGTTGACACTACAAAAAATAGAAAACCTAGATGATTTCATTGTACTCCTGAATTTGCAACATGAGGTGCAGAAATGGTAAGAAGTCACAAATAAGAGCATAACCATTTAAAGCTATGACTTGAAAACTCTACTGCTTTATGCTTTTTAATGATAATTTTATAGGGAATTAGATCGAAGGCCTCATTGATATTAGTTAATACCACATCTACTTGTTGTTTTAGGTTCGATGGTATTTAAAATATCAGAAACGAAATTCATTAGACGAATTAGTAACTGTGTATCTACCCTTTGAGAAACCATATTCTAGTAGAATAAATGGTTGACAATAATTAACAAAATAGGAGCACATTATTTTTTCAAATAATTTCAGAGTAGTTAATAGTTTAGGGTAATGGGTATATAATTACTTATATCACAACGAGCCTCTTTCTTATGTATTGGGTTAAAAAATGAAAGTTTCCAGCGCTCAGGAAAGGAACATCGAATTGACAAAATAAATAATTTTCAAATGGGGTCTACCAAATTTTGGGCACATAATTTTAATATTTATGGTGGAACTCCATCTGACAAGAGTATCAAGAGTATAAAAATCGAGAATAAAACGTTTGATTCAAATTTTATATACGATATTTACTATAATAAAAAAAGTTAAAAAAAAAAAGAATTATACTTATCATCAGTATTGTCACTACAGGAAAAAAAAGTTGATAGCTCATTATTTGCAATTCTCTAAATTAGAATAAATCAATACGAGAAAAATCCGCTAAAAATCAATAAAAAATTAGTGACTAACACTACTACATTTTTTTTTCTTTATTTATTTTGTTCCCTTTTTTCAATAGTATAACAATATTATATAATTGATAAGTTAACATACATAATATGTCATTATAATTTCATTGTCATTATCATTATAATTTAACATATTTACATTATAGAAAAAATAATTCATGTAATTTATAAGGTATATTAAAGTATGAAAATAATTAAAAGTATTTTTGTATGCAATTGCTTTTCTTTAGTAAAAAGAAACATAATTTGTTTACGACCTTAGCGTTTGCGGTCTGGTCTTATAGTTTATTAATAATAATTGTGTAGTGTCAACAGGTACTTTTATTGCTTTATATTAGCAAATATGACTCAAGTTCCCCAATTTGCTTCATATTCTGCGTTATATATTATTTATATTACTCACTATATATTTTTTAATTTACTTCTTAAAATAATCAATATTTACTATATTTTTTAATTCAGTTGATAATTCGTTATATACTTTTATACAATTATACAAACAGTTATTCTTTTGATTTTAAATTTTAAATAAAGTTAAATAGAAGTTGGATTTATTTCTAGTGTTGTGATTATGAAACTCACAACTCATATTTAAGGTGAAACTATGTTTAATGAAGTCATTAAATATTGTATCAGACATTTGCTTAAACCAAGCAACAGTTATGTTGTTCATTTAGTGAACTATCACAATTAACTGAAAAAGTCATCATTTACAAGGGTTAGTATGTTAGTATATTCAGTAGCGGATCGTGGTGTAAAATTTTGGGTTAGCAAACTTTAGTAGTACAACTGTAATGAAAAAAAAATGTGTAGGTTTCCACTTCACCTTGAGTACAACACCCAAAGCGTTAACTAGAATTAAGTGTCCAGTTTCTCCAAAGTTAAAAATCTTTAGTAGATATAATTTTGGGCATATCGCACGTTAACTACTATGAAAATTAATAAACATAAAAAAATTTGAAACATAACAATTTATAAAATATATATGTACAAACAAAAAAATAACAATTCATTAAATAATAATAATCTAAAAAGCAACTTCAAATTATAATTTTATTTAAACAAGTATTCTGCCCATTGATCTTTTTGACTTGCAAATAAATCGATAACTTTATCATTGAAATTCGGAGTTTTTAAAATAAATTCTTTTTCTATTGATAGAATTACTAATGAATTTAAACGATTTTGTCCCATTACACTTGATTTATACGTTTTTATATTTTTTGTAATAATTAACTATAATTTTAACATTTGCAGAAGGGAAATTGCTGTTGTAATCAAGATTTTTTTTTGGATTAACAATTTCAAAAACGAGAATTAAATCGTATTTAGAAAATCAAATATCAATTTGATTATTGACATATATGATTATATATTATCACAAATTTCAATGGAAATTATATCAAGACCACGGCGTTCAGTGCGATTTTTTTTTGCTGGATCAACATAATTTTGTTCTGTAGATGAAATACGTATATTATTGCGAATTGAATTTATTGAATTAGTAAACTTATCTATTTTATCTTGAACATAACCACCGGTACAATTACGAGACTGCAAAACATTATAAAAAATATCAACTTGCGCAAAAATTTTATAAAAGAGATCCAAAAAATAAATAAACTCGTCATCTTTCAAAAATTTTAAGAGTCCACTAGATTCTCTTATAGTAATATCATCCCACTTTTCTAATGGTATTAGTTCCAATGCCTGAATGATATTTTCTTTACTTTCAAAAACCGATTGTACTATTCGCGATTTAAAATTCCAACGCGTTTCTACAGTTTTGGGTAATCCCTTTCGTTTGCTAACTTCAACTAGTAAGTCTTTTCGCTTTGAAGAAGCAGAAAAAAATGTTGAAAATCCGCAAAAAAAATTAGCAAAAAAAATTCGTACTTCTTTAATTGAACAACAAGCGGATTTTAAAACTAAATTAAACATATGGGCATAACAGTGTACAAAATGAGCATACGGATATTCACGCCTTAAAATGGTTTGTACACCCCCTTCGCTCCCACTCATTACAGCAGCTCCATCATGTGTTTGTGCAATGAGTTTGCTTTTTAGATCATAAATTTCAATTGCACTTTTGATCACATCAACTTACCCTTTTGCAGACAAGTCATTGACATCAAAAAAACCCAGGAATCCCTCAACTGGTGTTGAGTATTTTACATATCGTAAAACTAAAACCAATTGCGATTTACAAGAAATGTCAGTAGTCTCATCAGCTTGAAGAGCTACAAAATTACTTTCTTTAATTTCTTCTTTTATTAAATTTAAATATACCTTGTTTATACAATCTAGAAGTTCATTTTGGACTGTCTTAGATATATTTTGTACGATAGTAGTATAAGAAACTAAACCAAGACAAATTCCCGAATTAGCTGAACTATTTTTTTCATCTTGTCCTCTAAGTGGCAAATTATGACTCTCACAAAATTTTAAAATATTAATAACTTTATTTAGGACCATACGATTTTTTTTTAACAGTTTCATTATGTTTACGAAGTGATGCGGCATAACCACTATCAATCGCACTCATAATGTTTATCGTGTTAAATACTTTAAAATCTAACATGCACTTTAAATGCTGACTACTGATTTCATGTTTTTTTATTGCTTCAGACAAGTGTTTTAAATTTTTATAACCGATTCGAGTCCAAACATTGTCATTACCAAATAAAACGCAATAAAAATAATATAATGATTTTTTTTCAATGCTAACGCTTAACCATGGTTTTTTCGAAAACCAATCTTTATTAAATTTTCTGTTTGGTTTGCCTTTATCATCTTGCAATATAAAATCGAGTGGCTGATGTGATCCCAAGCGCTTTATTTCAATTTTATCAGCTAAAGCTAAATATTTAAAAGGATGCTCCAATAAGTAATCTATATGATTCATTATATTTAGCATAACATTTTAAATATTATAAAAAACGATAATTTTACTTCTACCAAAAAGAATAATAAAAATAATATAATATAAATTAATATCTACTAATCCAAGTGCACAATGGTTCCCAATTCAAATTTTATTAATTTTATTTAAAATTAATTTTTTTTGAATAAATAGCTGTATAATTTTTTTATACTTTATATTAATAACTGAAAAAATTGAGCTTGAAAAAAGACTAACAGAAAACAAATTTTGATACTTGATAGTTCTACTCAGAGCTGGACTGGCCTACCAAGCTACCGGGAGTTTCCCGGTGGGCCGTGCCGAAATGGGCCGTTGTCTAAATCAAAAATGTTTCCTTTTAATAATTTTTTTTAAGAGTGAGAAAATTTTCCATAAAAAATTAAAATGTTCCCACAGAAAAATAAAAATAACAATTTTTACAAATTTTCAAATAAAAACAGTAGTAATTTCAAATTTTCTTAAAATCAATGTGTTAAGTAAACAAGAATACTTCATAGCCTACTGTAATATCATTTAAAATTTAAATTTGAAGTATCAAAAATCGTAAATAAAATTTAAACAAGAATACTTCATAGCCTACTACAATTTCATTTAAATATCATAAATCTCGCCTACAAAGTTTTCAATAATTTGCTGAAGACTCATTCAATTAGGATTGTTTGTGATTTTAAAAAAGTTAAAAAATTAAAAATATTATTATTTAAAAATATACTATATGTCATTAAAAACGATGAAGTTATTGATATTTCAAAAGAAAAAAGTAGTCTCTTGAAAAAATTATTAACTTAAAAAAAATATATATAGTATATAATCAACTTATTATTAAAAATAAGAAATTTGTAATTAAAACTTGGAAATGAAAATGGAATTTATTGAATGCTTTTTTTGTTAATGTAATTTCATTTTCATTTATTTTACATTACGTTCATTTTTGTATTTTCTATCATATTCAATGTTTAATCATAAAAAGCATAACAATAAATTAAAAAACAAATTTGCAATTTTGATGCACTTTGATTTACCTCATAAATTGATGAAAAAGAGTATTATTAAAGAAAAAAATAATTAATTTTTAAAGCAAAAAAAAAACTTTTTAAAAAAATGATTTCAATACATGTTATACAATATATTAGGACCGAAATGTTTAACTTTCCCGGTCCTAAATTCAATTCCAGTCCAACCCTGGTTCTACTCATTATTATATAGTTATTTTGTTAATTTTTTTGCCGTGTAGGCTGTTTTAGTTTTTATTAAGTTTTTGCCAAGAAGGCTGTAAATTTAACTGGTTTTAAGGAATTTTGTGATATTCTTTTGCCATGGAGGCACTTTTTTTTTTGTAAATATGTATATATGTAAATTTTGTAAATATAGTTTAAAAAATTTTATGATTCTTTTTTTTGCCGTGGGGTGCTTTTTAGTTATATTAATTTTTAGCCAAAAAGGCTATAAATAAGTTTAAGAAATTTTGTGATTTTGCTTTGCCATGGAGGCATTTTTATTAAAAAAAATTATTAAAATTAAAACATTGAACTGGTATTTATATATATTTTTTTAAAAAAGAATTAGTTATTTGCCTTCTAATTTCAACAGATTCATTATAATAGGACTAGGGGGCCCTGTTGTCAAATGTGTAGTCAAATTCTATGTTGAATCCCATTTCATATAATAGACAGTTGTAATTTAGAAAAATAGAATTTATGGAAAAAGAACAATCCGTAACAAATCAGAAAGCAAAACCAAATTCGTCAAAACAGCAACTGAAATTATTTTTAAAATAACGCCAAAACAGAATTAAATTGTATAAAGAGCCCGTAGTTTAGTTTGTGTGCGTATATTTAGGTTATTTGGTATTGTGAATGACGACTATTATGTCTATTTATTTATCAAGTACGAAATAAATGCTTTAAGGGTATGTGGAGAAAACGGAATAGGTATTCGTAAAACATTCGTAAAATGCACAAACAAAGTTTGGAGCAAAATTCAGTTAAATTTTTTTTATAAGCCACGTTGTCTGTAATATTATTACAGTTGTTCGTTTTACCTTGCCCTAATGTAAAAAATTTAAAATCTGAAAAGACCGTATATTTGGTGTACAATCCAATCCTTGATTAAGATTGTACATGGTACAGAGGGCGAGAAAACCGTACAAATATTACCACAATTGTACAAATAGTAACCATAAAATTGACATACAAAATATTCAAAAATAAAAAATTATTCAAATTTAATTTTGGTCGTAAGAACCGCTGAATACTAAAATGTATGTACTTATATGAGAAAAAATTGATTTCAAAAAAGAATAAATACAATTAGAAAAGTTTTCTAATCGCTTCAAATAATATACACACATTCATACATAAATGCAACAATTTAATAGAAAAATACAAAACCATAACAATTATATATGTATTTGAATTTTAAAGAGACGTCTCTGCCCGCTGATTATACATGTACATACTTAGATACAAATTGATTATTATAATATCAGATCAATAGCATTCATCATTATTTAAAATATCAATACATATTGTGATAAATGATGATTTTTATCAATTTTTAAATTTTTTTCTTTATACATGCATAAGTTAAAGCACATTACAAACATATAGAACGAATAGTTGAGCCGTTGCGGTCGAGACTCGAGAAAAAAAATATACAATTTTAAAGAGAGTAAGTGAGAATATCTCTTATAATTTTGTGTTTTTTTTTTTGTTATTCTGTTATGTACGTTTTGTTACTACTACCGACTATCATAGGTACCAACTACTGTAAATATGAAATGTGTTATTTATGTTTTATTTTTAATATTATGTATAGGTTTTATAGTAGAAAAATCGAAAAAAGTATGTAGTTACTGATGTTCAAAGCTTGAAACGGAATTCATAATACGTAGTGTGTGGCTGAAAACTACTAAATTATAATTATAGATACTGATGAACCAAAACTACTGTTTACTGCATTTCCATCTTCTTCGTCTGTGCTAGAAACTATTAAATCAATTTCGTCTGATACTTTATAATGTATACAGATATTGTATGGAGCATTGCAAACATTAAGTATTTTAACAACTGTTCGTGGCTCGTAATGCAAAGATCTCATTTCTAATAAACATCTAAACCAACTTTTTAGTAGACCAATCGTTCTCTCAATAATATTTCTTCCTTTTGCATGATTTTTATTAAACATACTTTCGTTCTGTTTTCGGAAGGATTACGGTAAGGTGTTAATAACCAAGGCTCCAATGGATAACCACTATCTCCTATGATACCACTATATCAATTTCTAATTTTGTACAATAAAATATAGTAATATATTTTAATAAAATTTTAATATAATATAATTAAAAATAGTTGACTTACCCAAAATTCCAGTGTGTTTATCTCCGTTATTATATGCATTTTTAAAGGTTTTTTTGCTTCACTTATATTCCAGATATGTGAGTCATGATTAGCTCCTTGATATCTACCGTCTACATATTTTATTCGTTGTTTATGATTACAAATCTAAATTAAATAAGATAATTATTTTAAAGTTTAAATAAGTTAAGTAATTTTTTACAATTATTGCATTCATGCTATAATAGCCTTTTCTATTGTAGAAAAGGTGTCTATTGCTTCTGTTCTTGGGTTGCAAGATTTTTATATGAGTGCCGTCCACGCATATGACAACACCAGGAATTTGGCACTTTCCATATATACAATCAAATATTGTTTTGCTTCTGTTGTTTCTGTTCGAGTCATACCGATTTTAATCCATTTTGCACACAACTTTTCTTCTAATATATTTAACATGGATGATAAAACAGAAGACAAAGTTGATTGTGCTATGTTGATGTTGGTATCATTTGCTAAACTCTTGGTAACTACCTTGAGCCAAAAATCGTAAGCAAGCAGCAAGTTTTATTCTCAGGGATAAAGCATTTGATTTTGATGGTTTTGGAAAACTGCCTTCAATTTGTTTTAGTACATATTTGAATGTCGATTTTGCTTAGTCTAAAGTTTGTAATAAAACTGAAAACACTAATTAAAAATGCATATTTATGTATTTGAATTTCTTCACTTTAAATTAAAACTTCATTATTTTAGTTCATCTCAAAAATATCACCTGAAACATTTCTTAAATTTTGTCTGGTTCTAGCAGAACTTCGGTTTCTACTCCCCTCTTCTTTTTCCAAAAAAATACACTCCATCATTATCATTTTATTCTAAACAAAATGAAAAACTCATTCTATTCACATTCTGAAATTTTATTTGATACAATTAGTTACAAATTATAAATTCTGTAACACAACTGTGTATCTACCCTTTGAGAAACCATGTTCTAGTAGAATAAATGGTTGACAATAATTAACAAAATAGGAGCACATTATTTTTTCAAATAATTTCAGAGTAGTTAATAGTTTAGGGTAATGGGTATATAATTACTTACATCGCAACGAGCCTCTTTCTTATGTTTTGGGTTGAAAAATGAAAGTTTCCAGCTCTCAGGAAAGGAACATTGAATTGACAAATTAAATAATTTTCAAATGGGGCCTACCAAATTTTGGACACAGAATTTTAATATTTATGGTGGAACTCCATCTGACAAGAGTATCAAGAGTATAAAAATCGAGAATAAAACGTTTGATTGAGATTTTATATACGATATTTACTATAATAAAAAAAGTTAAACAAAAAAGAATTATACTTATCATCAGTATTGTCACTACAGGAAAAAAAGTTGATAGCTCATAATTTACAATTCTCTAAATTAGAATAAATCAATACGAGAAAAATCCGCTAAAAATCAATAAAAAATTAGTGACTAACACTACTACATTTTTTTTTCTTTATTTATTTTGTTCCTTTTATGTTCTAGTTTAACAATATTATATAATTGATAAGTTAACATACATAATATGTCATTATAATTTCATAGTCATTATCATTATAATTTAACATACATATTTGCATATAGAAAAAATAATTCATGTAATTTATAAAGTATATTAAAGTAATATTAAACTTGAGAATAATTAAAAGTATTTTTGTATGCAATTGCTTTTCTTTACTAAAAAGAAACATAATTTGTTTACGACCTTAGCGTTTGCGGTCTGGTCTTATAGTTTATTAATAATAATTGTGTAGTGTCAACAGGTACTTTTATTGCTTTATATTAGCAAACATGACTCAAGTTCCCCAATTTGCTTCATATTCTGCGTTATATATTATTTATATTACTCACTATATATTTTTTAATTTACTTCTTAAAATAATCAATATTTACTATATTTTTTAATTCAGTTTTCAATTCATTATATACTTTTATACAATTATACAAACAGTTATTCTTTTGATTTTTAATTTTAAATAAAGTTAAATAGAAGTTGGATTTGTTTCTAGTGTTGTGATTATGAAACTCACAACTCCTATTTACGGTCAAACTATGTTTAATGAAGTCATTAAATATTGTATCAGACATTTGCTTACACCAAGCAACAGTTATGTTGTTCATTTAGTGAAGTATCACAATTAACCGAAAAAGTCATCATTTACAAGGGTTAGTATGTTAGTATATTCAGTAGCGGATCGTGGTGTAAAATTTTGGGTTAGCAAACTTTAGTAGTACAACTGTAATGAAAAAAAAATGTGTAGGTTTCCACTTCACCTTGAGGTACTACACCCAAAGCGTTAACTAGAATGAAGTGTCCAGTTTCCCCAAAGTTAAAAATCTTTAGTAGATATAATTTTGGGCATATCGCACATTAACTACTATGAAAATTAATAAACATAAAAAAAAAGTGAAACATAACAATTTATAAAATATATATGTACAAACAAAAAAATAACAATTCATTAAATAATAACAATCTAAAAAGCAACTTCAAATTATAATTTTATTTAAACAAGTATTCTGCCCTTCGATCTTTTTGACTTGCAAATAAATCGATAACTTTATCATTGAAATTCGGAGTTTTTAAAATAAATTCTTTTTCTATTGATAGAACTGCTAATGAATTTAAACAATTTTGTCCCATTACACTTGATTTATACGTTTTTATATTTTTTGTAATAATTAACTATAATTTTAACATTTGCAGAAGGGAAATTGCTGTTGTAATCAAGAAATTTTTTTGGATTAACAATTTCAAAAGCGAGAATTAAATCATATTTAGAAAATCGAATGTCAATTTTGCCAAACTTGAGCAAAAATTTTATAAAATAGATCCAAAAACTAAATAAACTCGTCATCTTTCAAAAATTTTAAGAGTTCACTAGATTCTCTTATAGTAATATCATCCCACTTTTCTAATGGTATTAGTTCCAATGCTTGAATGATATTTTCTTTACTTTCAAAAACCGATTGTACTATTCGCGATTTAAAATTACAACGCGTTTCTACAGATAATCCCTTTCGTTTGCTAACTTCAACTAGTAAGTCTTTTCGCTTTGAAGAAGCAGAAAAAAATGTTGAAAATCCGCATAAATTAGCAAAAAAATTCGTACTTCTTTAATTGAACAACAAGCGGATTTTAAAACTAAATTAAACATATGGGCATAACAGTCTACAAAATGAGCATACGGATATTCACGCCTTAAAATGGTTTGTACACCCCCTTCGCTCCCACTCATTACAGCAGCTCCATCATAGGTTTGTGCAATAAGTTTGCTTTTTAGATCATAAATTTCAATTGCACTTTTGATCACATCAACTTACCCTTTTGCAGACAAGTCATTAACATCAAAAAAACCCAGGAATCTCTCAACTGTTGATTCATATCGCAATCGCAAATGATTCACATCATTTTATTCTAACCAAAATGAAAAAGTCAAAAGTTTTTACTATTCACATTCTGAAATTTTATTTGATACAATTAGTTACAAATTATAAATTACAATTTTCGTTATTACAATACAAATTTTTAATTTCGATAATAAACCAAAAATACCTAATGATATTTTAAAACTTCAACAGAAAAGAAATTCGTTTTATTAACCTGGAAAACGAATATTTTAAAATAATCTACTATCCTACCTGTCAACTATTTTACAGGTATACTAACTAGGTTGAAATTTTATGCTTCAGGCTAAAACTATATACATACAACTATAATTAAAATCATTAGTTCACTTACCTACTGTTACAGTTTTACTCCTTCTATTAGAATCAAACAATAAATAAAAATTATGTATTTTAAAAATTTCACTATTTATACTTGTAAATATTTGAAATTTTGACATTTTTACTAGTGATTTGAAAAAAATTTTTAAAGTACTATTTTCTTTTGACAGTTCCAAACTAATTCCGAAAGTACTAAGATTCACATGGTTTGCTTAATACTAATATAAACGTAAGGTGAATCTCTAGAAACGCACATATATAACTATAAATTTATTTTTTGTTGTAACGATCTTAGCCAAAGCTGACTGATCTAATAAAATGAATAAATGATCTACTTAATTAAAAAAAACAAAAAGTAAATAAAAAGAATACAAAAAACAAAAAAAATGATAAAAGTTTAAAAATTTAAGTAACTATAAAAATATAAATTCCCAATTCGGCTACTAAAGTATCCACATATATAGCATTAATTAAACGCCAGCGACAATTATTATGTTTTAATAAGATGAATTACCCGGTTTCATATGTTTCATAATTAGTTACTTGTTGTACACATTATACACTTACACACCTACATATTATATTTTATTAAAAATTTGAGAAAAAATAAAAAAACAATAATTAAATCAGTAAGACATTTTTTTTTAATAAAATAATGGTCCAAGAGAGCGTGCTGAAAGTGTAGTGATATCAATTGTTAGAATTGTCAACTACACCCAGCATGAATTCTTTAATTTTTGTTTTAAATCAGTTATGTTGTTCATTTAGTGAACTATCACAATTAACTGAAAAAGTCATCATTTACAAGGGTTAGTATGTTAGTATATTCAGTAGCGGATCGTGGTGTAAAATTTTGGGTGGGCAAACTTTAGTAGTACAACTGTAATGAAAAAAAATGTGTAGGTTTCCACTTCACCTTGAGGTACAACACCCAAAGCGTTAACTAGAATTAAGTGTACAGTTTCCCCAAAGTTAAAAATCTTTAGTAGATATTTTGGGCATATCGCACATTAACTACTATGAAAATTAATAAACATAAAAAAAATTGAAACATAACAATTTATAAAATATATATGTAGAAACAAAAAAATAACAATTCATTAAATAATAACAATCTAAAAAGCAACTGCAAATTATAATTTTATTTAAACAAGTATTCTGCCCATTGATCTTTTTGACTTGCAAATAAATCGATAACTTTATCATTGAAATTCGGAGTTTTTAAAATAAATTCTTTTTCTATTGATAGAACTGCTAATGAATTTAAACGATTTTGTCCCATTACACTTGATTTATACGTTTTTATATTTTTTTTAATAATAAACTATAATTTTAACATTTGCAGAAGGGAAATTGCTGTTGTAGTCAAGAAATTTTTTTGGATTAACAATTTCAAAAACGAGAATTAAATCGTATTTAGAAAATCGACTATCAATTTGATTATTGATAATATCACAAATTTCAATGGAAATTATATCAAGACCACGGCGTTCAGTGCGGATTCTTTTTGCTGGATTAACATAATTTTGTTCTGTAGATGAAATACGTATATTATTGCGAATTGAATTTATTGAATTAGTAAACTTATCTATTTTATCTTGAACATAACCACCGGTACAATTACGAGACTGTAAAACATTATAAAAAATATCAATTTGCGCAAAAATTTTATAAAATCGATCCAAAAAGTAAATAAACTCGTCATCTTTCAAAAATTTTAAGAGTCCACTAGATTCTCTTATAGTAATATCATCCCACTTTTCTAATGGTATTAGTTCCAATGCCTGAATGATATTTTCTTTACTTTCAAAAACCGATTGTACTATTCGCGATTTAAAATTACAACGCGTTTCTACAGTTTTGGGTAATCCCTTTCGTTTGCTAACTTCAACTAGTAAGTCTTTTCGCTTTGAAGAAGCAGAAAAAAATGTTGAAAATCATGTCAGCAGCTCCATCATAGGTTTGTGCAATAAGTTTACTTTTTAGATCATAAATTTCAATTGCTCTTTTGATCACATCAACTTACCCTTTTGCAGACAAGTCATTAACATCAAAAAAAGCCAGGAATCTCTCAACTGGTGTTGACCATTTTACATATCGTAAAACTAAAACCAATTGCGATTTACAAGAAATGTCAGTAGTCTCATCAGCTTGAAGAGCTACAAAATTACTTTTTTTAATTTCTTCTTTTATTAAATTTAAATATACCTTTTTTATACAATCTAGAAGTTCATTTTGGACTGTCTTAGAAATATTTTGTACTATAGTATCATATTCTAAAAAATCGTCAAATGCAGGATCTAGTTCTCTAGTATAAGAAACTAAACCAAAAAAAATTCCCGAATTAGCTGAACTATTTTTTTCATCATGTCCTCTAAGTGGCAAATTATGACTCTCACAAAATTTTAAAATATTAATAACTCTATTAAGGACCATACGGTTTTTTTTAATAGTTTCATTATGTTTACGAAGTGATGCGGCATAACCACTATCAATCGCACTCATAATGTTTACCGTGTTAAATACTTTAAAATCTAACATGCACTTTAAATGCTGACTACTGATTTCATGTTTTTTTATTGCTTCAGACAAGTGTTTTAAATTTTTATAACCGATTCGAGTCCAAACATTGTAATTACCAAAGAAAAGGCAAGAAAAATAATATAATGATTTTTTTTCAGTGCTAACGCTTAACCATGGTTTTTTCGAAAACCAATCTTTATTAAATTTTCTGTTTGGTTTGCCTTTATCATCTTGCAATACAAAATCGAGTGGCTGATGTGATCCCAAGCGCTTTATTTCAATTTTATCAGCTAAAGCTAAATATTTAAAAGGATGCTCCAATAAGTAATCTATATGATTTATTATTATTACTTATTCTAGCATAAAATTTTAAATATTATAAAAAACGATAATTTTACTTCTACAAAAAAGAATAATAAAAATAATATAGTATAAATTAATATCTACTAATCCAAGTGCACAATGGTTTCCAATTCAAATTTTATTAATTTTATTTAAAATTAATTTTTTTTGAATAAATAGCTGTATAATTTTTTTTATACTTTACTTGACAATTTACAAGGAAAGTATGTTAGTTATCTAAATAAGTACCTACATTAAATATGCAATTTATAATCTCGTATGATTTTGTTTTTTATTCTCTATATATATAGCAAAATACCATAGAGATAGAATATGCATTTCGTTAATATTATTTTTGTAGTGGACTGTTACATCTTCTCTTTATTCGTTCTCTTTCTCGTTATTAGTACTAATTCTATTATAAATTTATTATAATATGCGCATACATACCCATGTAATATGTATATATTACATATTAATCCCCTAAGAAGATTCCTAAGAAGTGTACGTATGTGCGTGTTTTACATTACAAATTTAATTTCTTAATGTTTGACCTATTGAGAATATTAATTTGAATCTTAATATGGAATTTTTTGCTTGAAATAGGTAAACTTTTGTGTTTTTAAAAAAGTGGGTTATGAAAGTTACGGTAGCTATACTATAAGCGTATAAAAAATCAGAAATATTCTCTACTATTCAGTTCTTTTGTCAAAAAAAAAACGTAATAGCCATTAAAAAAAAAATTACATTGTTACATAACTAATTTTATTAGTAATCTATCAAAATTTGAATCGTTTTAAGCGGACTTGTAGTTTTTAAGATAAAAGTGTTTTAGTAAAAATCTTTCCGAACTATAATTTTCTATTAGAAAAGAGAATATTAAAATGTTGTAAGTTGAGCAAATCGAAATGTGCCCAACTTGATGCATAGAAAAACTAATACATACTCAAAATTTCTTTTTCAAAATCAATGTATTTTTAATATCTAAGTTGGGCAATTTGAAATCTGCCCACCTTGCATATAAAAAAAATGCTTATGAAATTTTTTTTTTTTTTTTATGAATGAAATGCTTTTGAAGTATGCGTATTGTGTAACTGTAATAAAATGTATTTGGAATGTAAATTTGTAAGTATGTAATAATAATTGTATTTATATATATTCTATGATTGTATTCTATTGTATTATATTATATGAAATATAATACATATATCTGGTTGTATTATTAATTATTAGAATTGATAAGAAAAATCAAAAAGCTAATAAAAAAAAGTAGGTATATTTCATATTAGATTTTTAAAATGAGTTTTTATTTTATGAGACGTTGAATAGAAGTTATAAGAATGTTTGGGTTTACTTTGCTTGGTGTTTTACAAGGTAGGGCAGTGCCCAACTTGCCCATTAGGTAGAGCCGCCGTTAATATACTGTATATTAGTATAATATGTTAGTAAATGATGATACTTAGATATTTAATTGGTCATTACCACTGTTAGTAACTACTAATTAATGTTAGTAATGATGTTAATGGTAAGAAGAAACAAGAAAAAAACAAAGAAACTAACATGCAAGTTAGATTAAAATAACAAACTAATCACGCAGACTACGAGAATTAACCATGCTCGCGTAAAGTCTGGCTCACAGTTAATTTGTTAACGCTAATATCGAAGAGCTCAGACCTTAAGTTAATCTCTCTTAACATACGCGAAATAGGCTCAAATTTGCCATAGTCTGTAGAATGGTGTGACACATTAAAAAGCTCGACAGATCTTAAATTATTCAGATTTTCTCTAAACCTCATTTGTTCGCGAAATGCTAGTATGAAAACAGTAACCGTTCGGTTGAATTTTTAACCGTATATTTTAGCCCGCGGTTCTTTTAGTTTTTTATTTATAAAAGTTATTTTTGAGTATGCTTTTCGTTTTATTAGCTATTTTTAACATGAAGGTATAAGACAGGTATTGCTTTCATACCAAAAACTTGTACCCGAGAAACGTGTAAAAATTATTTTAACTTGATGTCTTTTTGTACATAATATGTTTCTGTTGGTATGTCTGTGGGTACGTGTACAGCCTAAACGACTTAGCCGAAGTTTTTGAAATTTCTTATTTAAGGTTTTGAGGTAATTATCTGGGATTGATAAGCTTTTGGAGCACATTGAACAATCGCAAGTGGTGGTTTACTAGTGTAAATTTTAAGTTTTTCACGAATATTTCTTAACAGGAAAATATTATGAAGAAAATGATTAAGAAAAAATTGTTAAACAAGTAAAGGACAACAACTTTGCCATAAAACATGTTTTGATCCGACTAACTTTAAGTTTTATTTAATTATGATCAAATTTTTTTTTGTTTTATCTTTTTTATATTATTTTCTTCAGTTAAAAAAATTCTCAGGTTAAAAATAAAACCTAACCTAGACTAATTTTATTAGTTACTAAACACACAACATAAATAAATTCTTCAACAAACAAAATCCACAGGTATAAAAATAAATAAAACAAAATTGTCATAACATATACATGCATATAGTTAGAAAAAAAACATTGGTCTTGCCGAACCAAAACCAAAAATAAAGACCTAAAACTTCAACAGAAATAAAATTCTTCTTCATTAATCCAATAATCTACTTCTTAAATCGGTTTATCCAATAATCCACTAATCGCTTTGCTTAATACCAATGTAAACGTAAGGTGAATTTCTAGAACGTACGGTTTGCATGATAAGCACACATATTTCGTCTGTCATCCATTCATGTTTTCTGTTTTTGTCTTTTATTTGAACTTTTTTAATATTTTTTGTTATTAAATTGGTTAGTTCGTAAACTATTTGATTGAAATTTTCATATGTATTAGGTTTGGACCAAAATTCATCATTAGTTATTTTGTCATACCTTAAAACTGTTTAAAAATTTATAACATTTTCCAGCAATGGCTGATGATCCATACTTATGTAAAATAATTGGTGGACTCACAGAGAAGTATCCAAGATATGGAAAAAATATTGATTTTAAATTATATTTATAATGAAATGATCAATTATTGTTTGAGAATTCTTACCAATTCTAGTTGCATATAGTTAATGAAATCGTTAATATGAATTTAATGCGTAAACGGCCACAACAGCTATGCGCTGTTTGATTAATTTAACTCGCAAAATATTTGATTTTGTAAATTCTTCTTGAAACACAAATGTGCTGCTAATTTTATGGTTTGCAAAGATAGCAACATCACCATATGAATTTGCTCTATTTGAGAAATATGCAACATATTGTGGCAGATTAAAGAAATTATTTTCATGTTTATTCAACCTTATTTCAGACAAAATAATAACATGTATTTCACACTTGTAGAAATTAATCAATAACTCTAAGTCATATAGTTTGTTACTAAGTCATAAACTTTGTATATTTAAGTATATGATATTAAGATTATTATTATATTTGGTATTAAAATCAATGTTTTCGATCCCTGCAAAGTGATTTTCTCTTATATTATCATTTATGTCTACTAACTCAACTGTTAACATGGTAAGGGAACAAAAAAATTGTTTTTGATATAACATGTTTTATAAAACATTTTGAATTGATAAAATACAATTGGTTTTGATAACATGTCAAAAGAAAAAAATAACAAAAAATTTCAAATTCCTATGTATAGATTATTTATTTAAACAAAACTATAATTAAACGAGGAAGAATACAGTTGCCTTTGTCAACTCTTACATACCCGTACGAACCGTTAGTATGTTCATAGCCTGTCACTCTGCTTACAATATTATTTTTTTAATTTTTTAGCATTTTAAAATAATTTGGGTGAATTTTATAATTTCTAGAGCTGTGGTTTGTACATATATTCAAACTATATGTTTCTACATTCTTTAAAAGCAGATTTTAATCTTCCACATAACGATTATCAATCTAAAACTTTTCCAAATATGCTATAGTACCATTTAATACTAAGCGGCAATGTATAATAATTTATACTGTACATAATGTATTATATATCATTCATTCATCAGTGACATATACGATATGTAAAGAAACATGAGTTGTATAAGTATGTATACTAATATCATATAAATATAAATTTCTCTACTTAAAGGTAATTTTCTTCCCTTCAAACTCCAAGTGGTCCCCCATAATAAATTTATATTTATCTCACACTTGCATCCGAATACAGAATCTTGCAATATATATCACCACCTAACAGACATTATTAATGTTGACTGTATTCGTAATCGTTTTTCAACTTCTAAGATAGCAACTAAACGCTACTCTTTCAAATTAGCTATTCCAGAAAACTTGTTTCACTTTATTTTAAATCATAATAGCTGGCCTCCTGGAATACTAATAAAAGAATTAAAACTGCGAAAAAAATTTAAATCTCTTTGCAATTCAAAAAACCACAAAACCTCTCAATCTTTTACCAAAACGTAAGAGGTCTCCGTACTAAAACGCACCCTGCGTTTTTAAAATCTATGGATCTTCCGCACGATATGCTAGCCTTGTCTGAAATTTGGCTCAACTCTAATTTCAATAGTGAGGAACTGTTTTCTAAAGATTTTCTAGTCTATCGTACTGATAGAAATATTATCTCCTCTTTTGGCCAACGCAGCGATGGAGTTTTATTAGCTGTCGAAACAACGCTTTTGAGCAGTGTGGTCGATTTGCCATCTTCTGATCTATTTGAAATGATTTGTGTCCAAATTTCCTTTACGCACTTAAATGCTAATTTATTCATTATACTTGTGTATATACTTGTGTACAAAGTTGAGAGTTATAATGAGCTCATTATTTGGTAAATAATACTTACCGTAAACTTGCTACTTTTGATAGTCTTCTAGTTCTAGGTGATTTCAATCTTCCAAACTTTAAGTGGTTATGGTCTGATAAAAATAAATAATTTTATTGCAGATAATATCTCACTGAACTTTGAATCAATTTTTATTATCACAAACAACTTAGACAGATAATTTGATTATCTCTTTTTTTCAGATCATGACTAGTGTTGGGCATCCCCCAGTGCATTAATTTTCACTAATATAGACGACTATCACCCTCCGATAGATATATTTCTCAATGTTAACTCCTGCAATGAACCCTTTATTTCTGAGAATTATCTAACGTTTGATTTTGCCAAAACTGATTTCACATATTTAAACTCACTTATAGGCTCACTCAATGTGGAATCAATTTTTTCTGCATCAGATCTGAACATCAGCCATAAACGGTTTTATGAGATGCTAACAGCATGTTTTCGCTTAGCAATTCCTACAAAACCTGATGAATCTATCTACTCTATCTACTCAGCGCCATAATCATCTAAAGAATTGCGTTCTCTGAGGAACAAACGAAATCTTTATGGGAAAATATATGGAAACTAACTCCATTGCCCATTATAATACCTTTCCTGATATCTATAATAGATTCAAAATTCTATCTGATACTTTATATAAAAATTATATTGACAGAATTAAGTCGCAATTTTATTCCAATCCGCGACGTTTTTTTGATTTTGTTAATAGTAAACGTAGGACTGATGGGTACCCATCGGCTTTGCGTTACTAAAAAACAACATCAGATAACTCGCAAATTGTTTCCAATTTTTTTGCCACATTCTTCTCCAGTACTTACCAGAACGTGGTGTTTGAGCCAAATCAGTCATATTTAGATAACCTAGTTCCTCCATCTCTTTCAAATTTTGAGATTAAGACCATTGTAATAAATGAAGATATCTTAATGCCCCACCTCTTAGCCCTAAAAGATGACTTCACGTACGACCCCGACGGAGTTCCACCAATAATATTAAAATTTTGTGCCCAAACTTTGGTTTGTCCCATTTGTCAATTCAATGTGGCCTTTTCCTGAGTCCTAGAAACTTTCATTTATTATCCCGATACATAAGGAAGGGGCTCGTTGTGATGGAAGCAATTATAGACCCATTGCTAAACGGTCAACTATTCCGAAATTACTTGAAAAAATAATGTGCTCTTATTTTGTTGATTATTGTCAATTATTTGTTCCATCAGAACAACATGGTTTCCAAAATGGAAGATCCACAGTTACTAAAATGACTGAATTCGTCTCTGATATTTTGAATACAATGGAAACTAAAAAACAAATTGATGTGGTATTCACAGATATCAGTAAGGCCTTAGCTCTAACTTCCTATAAAATTATCCTTGAAAACCATAAAACAGTAGGATTTTCAAGTTATAGCCTTAAATGATTATCGTCTTATTTGTCATATAGGTCATACCAGGTCCTTTTTAGATCTACCATTTCTGCAACTTACGTTGCAAATTCAGAAATACCACAAGGCAGCCACCTAGGTCCTTTATTTTTCGTAGTGTCGACCTATGACAGTCTCTTATGTTTATCCCACTCACGCCTTCTTAGTTTCGCTGATGATACCAAAATCTGCAAAACTATAACTTCCACTCGTGATTGTGAGTTGCTGCAATATGATCTCAACCAATTTGGTTCATGGTGCAGAAACAAAAATGATCCCTATATCACTAAGAGTCTTCTGATCCCTATATCATTAAGTCGCTTTTTATTACTTATGTACGACCTATACTTGAATACTCGAGACCAAGTATGGTCTCCATATCGTGATATAGATATTTCACGTGTTGAATCGGTCCAAAAAAGATTTCTTTTCGCTTTACGCAACCTTGCTTGGACTGATCCTTTACGTCTTCCTCCATATGAAGCTAGACTTTCTTTAATTAATTGGAACTCCCTTCAGTTACGCCGTCTAGTGGCGGATATCATATTCGTTCAGCAGATTGTTCGCGATGATATCAACTTCCCTTCTATTCGCGAACAAATGAGGTTTAGAGAAAATCTAAATAATTTGACATCAATCGAGCTTTTTAATGTGCCACACCATTCTACAGATTATGGCAAACTTGAGCCTATTTCGCGTATGTTACGAGAGACTAATTCAAGGTCTGAGCTCTTCGATATTAGCGTTAACAAATTAACTCTGAGAGCCAGACTTTACGCGAGCATGGTAAATTCATGGTAGTCTGCATGATTAGTTTGTCATTTTTAATCTAACTTGCATGTTAGTTTCTTTTTGTTTTTTTTCTCTTGTTTTTTATTGCCATTAACATCATTACTAACATTAATTAGTAGTTACTAACAGTGGTAATGACCAATTTAATATTAAATTTATTTAATATCTATGTATCATCATTTACTAATATACTAACATACTAATCCTTGTTCACTAAATGAACAATATAACTGATGCTTGGTTTAAGCAAATGTCTGATATAAAAAAAGAGAAAAGCATAAGGCAATAGGATTTTCAAGACATAGCCTGAATTGGCTATCATCTTATTTGTCATATAGGTCAACTATTTCTGCAACTTTTGTTGCAAATTCAGGCGTTCCTCAAAGCAATTATTTAGGCTCTCTATTTATTTATAGTTTTGACCTATGCCATTCCTTTATCTATAGTTTACTCCACTCTTCGTTGTTTTGCTGATGATACTAAGCAAATTTAAGCAATATTAAGCAAAGCAACCACTTCTGTTCGCAACTTGGTGTTTGGTGCAGGAATAACAATCTCGAATTAAATGTTACGCAGTGTCAAGTTTTAAGCTTTGCAAAATTTCTTAACCATCAGGGATGAGAATTTCTTAACAATTAAGCCATTAGAAGGGTTGATTACCTTACTGATTTGTGTTTGGTATTAGATAACAGACTGGATTTCAAAACCCATTATAATCACATAGTTAACAGGGCTAACTCTACCCTAGACTTCATTATGCGTTGGTCTAAAGTGTTTTCTGATCCCCTATATCACGAAGCAACCTAGTTCTTGAAAAATGTTTTTGAAAATATAAATAACATATTAGAACAGAACAATACATTGTATGTCTTATTTAAATAACACATATTAGACCATTCATTTTATGTTAACAATTTATATATCTTCTCATATGTCACTGGTGTTGATATATCATAAAAATATGTAATCATATGTAATTTAGAAAACCAATAAAAACCATAAACAAATTATAATAATTATTAAGCTGATCATTTCAATTTATTTGTTAACTATTAAATAACTGGGGTGCAAACACGTAACTAGCGTTACGATCAGTTCTTGTGTTACGCTTTTCGAGCGTCAGAACATTTGGTCGTAGCATGTAACTTGATACGCTAAAATTAGTGAAACGCCTGAAAAGCTAAACAATTTATGTGCTACCATTTCTATTATGTTCTCATATCAATTTGTTTTTTTTTTATATTTTCAAATTATAATTTTGGTCTTTGTCATCATTATCGCATGCATCAAAAATATATTTGTCAAAATAATTCATAAAAATATGTACATATATAGTAATGCTTATAAAAATTTTGGTAAACCGTAAGAAAGACTATATAAGCAACAAACCCTCTTAATATTTTAATACACGTAAATATATATAAATATAAATAAAGGAAAACTTACTATCATGACATTTATACTGTGGAATCCCTTTCTATTTTAATATGAGGTTTCTTTAGGTATATTCTAAATACATTCCGGTTAGTTAATATGGAACGTTACACGAAGGAACAATGTGTTTTTATTATTGTTATTACAACATTTTTTGAAAATGGTAAAAGTTTTCAAGATGTAATCAAGAAATTTCGAACAAAATTTGGTAGAGAAAATGCTCCAACAAATCGTGCCATCAAGCTGATGGTTGATAAATTTCTAGAAACTGGATCTGTTCTTGATAACAGAGGCAACATTTATCAACGTAGTGGCCGTTCAACGGAGAATGTAGCAGCTGTGAGCAGAAGTGTTGAAGAAGATCCAAAAACTTCCATTCGTCATCGTTCGCAGCAATTAAACATCAAACCATCCACATTATTCAACATTTTGCATCGTGATCTCCATTTAAAGGCTTATAAGATCCAGCTGACGCAAGAATTAAAACCAACTGACCATGCATTACGTCGGCAATTTGTTTCTTGGGCAATCGAAAAACAAGAAGAAAATGAGAATTTTTTTAACAAAATAATCTTCACCGACGAAGCTCATTTCCAACTCAATGGCTACGTCAATAAACAGAATTGCCACATTTGGGGTGAAGAGAATCCAAGGGTTATCTTAGAGCAACCAGTGCATCCACAAAAAGTTACGGTTTGGTCAGGAGGAATCATCGGACCATATTTTTGATCCGATTTTGAGATGATCCGAAGCTTTTTGTGGCGGGAAATTGATGATTTGGGCGTAGAGAGTATGTGGTTTCAACAGGACGGTGCCACTTGCCACACAGCAAGAGAAACAATGGATCTTTTGAAGGAAAAGTTCGAAGATCGCATTATTTCTCGTAGAGGAAACCGCAGATTTCAACCATTGAGAACAGTTTATTGAACAACGTGATTCAGAATTTTGGTAAAAGATTGGAAGCCTGCCGAAGTAGTAGAGGGGGCCACTTGGTCGACATAATTTTTCATTATTAACCGGAACCTATTTGTAATAAATTAAATTGACTTCCTGTGGCTCTTTTAATTTCTTTAAATTCAATAGTCGCCAATATCATTTTGAACGCTTCTTTATTTAATTTAAAGTGTTTCATAAATCTAAAAATAATAAAGTTACATAGAAAATTATTATGAATTTTGCATTAACTTAAAGTAAATCCTACTCTGTTAATGACAATTCAAAAATGTTACTCAAATCTCTCAATCTGCGCCTTTCTATTATATTTAATAAAGTATATTCTTCATCTGACGAAGTTTCTTCATCAAGAAATATCATTTTTGTTTTAAAATTTTAAAAACTTTAAAATCACTTAAAATCACTTTTTTGTTTTGTTATTTGCACTAAAAATTTAAATATTGTTCTAAATTTTATTTCTTTACTTTTTAAAATCTTAGCTTTTCTTCTTTCACAGTTGTGAAAGCGTAGTTACGCTTTTCAAAAGCGTCAACTTACATTCGCTAAAAAAGCGTTTAATAGATACGTAGTACAAAAAACGAAATGGAAAAAAGCGTTTCACAGTTACGTGCTTCCATTTTTGAGATAAAACGAAATGCTTTTTATGTAGAGATACGTGCTTCCACCCCTAAACTATAGTTTAGCTAAAACAGAAAATAACTTATTATATGTAATAAAAAATTAAAAATAATTAAAATCTTTAATTTCTTAAAAAAGAAATAAAATAGTTTTTGTTTTGTTTGTAAATAAAAAAAACTGAATTCTTATTGTGTATAATTTAAATTATATTAAATTAAAAGTAATAATAAATTATTTACAAAATAATTTAACAGTCAGCTACAATTTATTAGTGACGTGTTTACACTAATATTTTGTGTTGTACAGTAATAATTTCTTAGCAATAATGTATTAGTTACAAAGTTTTGTTATTATTATAGTTCTTTATTAGTGCTACTTTCAGTCACTTTTACAGTATATAAGATAATTAAAATTAACTTAATATAACTCAGGGAAAAAGCCTTCTGAAAAGATTTTTACTAGGATAATACTATAATATTATTGTATCAATTTTCACTAGACATAAAAAAAAACCTTATTTTTTCAAACATAATCGAGGTAATACAAGTGCTAATTAATTTACATTTAATATTCAAAAATATAAATTTAATTTTAACCTAAGTTGCAGCATACAAAATTTATATCTTCAAATAAACCTCTCTTTCATCAAAAAGAAAATGTTTCTATCTACCTGATGAATGTTGGTTGACTAGTAAAACTAGTCAAATTAGCAATTCACATTCAATTCCTCTATAAAATATCAACAACTAGATAATATATGATAATCTAACTTATACTACAAAATCCCCTGTGCAATTGCACAGTTTCTATAGATTCAAAAACATTTACGTTATCATACTGACTCCCTTACTACCTGTATTAAGGGAGGGATTATTACATGTATTTTTTTAGCTTATGTATATTAAATACCTAACTAAAATAACTTATGGATTTTTAATTTAATTTGAATTTTTTAGATGTAGGGTATAAATAAGTCGGTTGCATCGACTTACTGTTACTTTTACTTGTTTTTTTTTTTGCTTGAAAAAAATTTGCTGAATTTATTATTTCCGCTACGACCAGTTCATAATGGATGTGGCAGTCAAATTTAAAATTTTAAAATTTGCTTTAAATTTTGTGTCGAAAGTACTTTTTAAAAGGTAAAAGTTTGTGTCTCTGATAAGACTTTTAGTCGAAGATTTGTCTCTGATAATAAAATTTTAAATTATTAAATAAATATACAGAAATATCATCATTGCCAGTTTAGTTTATATTTAGTGTGAGTGATTTATTATAGATCTGGCCAACATCTTGTGTGTATAATATTGTGTATATTATCAGAAATTTAATCATTAATTTCTGGTATTATATTATCTGATCTGATTAAATCTTATTTTTTTCCATGGCTAACAATATTATTAATGGTCTAATAATAAATAAGTACAAAATTATGAATCTTTTGTGAGAGAAGGCTTCTAAAATGATATTTTCTATGTTAGTTTTATTTATTTTTTTTTAAGAAAAATATCCATTTCTATAATATTTGGTAAGTTCCAGACTTCTGTTATGAAATATAATTAGTTAAGTCTGCCGTATTTTATATTAATAAAAAAATTTGGAATATTTTATGTTATGTTTTATGTTAAAAATCTAAATTTCAACCTAAATAAACAAAACTATTTTAAAGTCTGTTACGAAGCTTTTACCAGCTTTTATACTAATGAAAACAAAATCAAGAATAAAATCGGCCTATTATATTTTTCTTATAAATATGAGACTTACTATAAACTTTGCTCTTTTCACTTTCAGACGTTTTCATTTTATTAAGAGTACCAATTTTTATTTTTTTTTTCCAAAACAGAGATTGAAAACGCCAACAGAAGATTAATAATTTATTTTTAATTTACCGCTGCGACCAGTTCATAATGGATGTGGCGGTCAAATTTAAAAATTAAAAATTTGCTGAATTTATTTTTATTGAAAAGTGTTTTTTAAGTATGTACTTCTCCTTTTTTAACTGTACTAACTTTTAATGAATGGTTTGTGTCTCTGATAATACTTCTAGTGGAAAATTTGGTCTCTGGTAATTAACGGTTTGTGTCTCTTGATAATACTTTGAGTCAAAGATTTGTGTCTCTGGTAATAAAATTTTAAATTATTAAATAAATATACAGAAATATCATCATTGCCAGTTTAGTTTACATTCAGTGTGAGTGTTTTATTATAGATATAAAATATATTTTTTTACATGTTGGCAAGGTCTCGCATCTTGTGTATTATATTATAGATAAAATTTATTTCTAATTAATTAAATTTTTGATATTTAATTATTACCACTATACACAAACTAAAAATTGTTAACAAGAAAAAATTTAGCATTGCAAGTGCAAATGCAAACTGTCTCACAATTTTTCAATATTTAATTTTACTTTAATGATTACATACATTTGATCTTTCTTCCAACATGTCAAGTTAAGATATGCACGATCTTCAGAAAAAAATTAAACGAAAATTAAAAAAAAATATGGGGATACTATGATAAATGTTGTACCCACGTAGGACCAAATGACTATATCTGAAAGATACTTGGTGTTACCACCTTTCCAAAAATATATATCCTTAATGCCGTATTTTATTCTTTAAGGACGAAAAGGACATTTGAAAGCATCCTTGTTGTTTTAGTGTTTATCTGATAATCTGTAAGATAAATATATATTCGATTTTTTTATCTTATAAGATAGTAATCTGAAAAATATTTTAACAGTTATCTGGTGACGATAGGTATTGCCGTTCTAGAGATATTGTAGTTCAAAGTTGAAAATATTTGAAAAAAAAAACAATTTTTTTTATTTTTCTTTAAAAACTAAATATCTCATGATTTTACCAAAAAAACTCCCCAATATTTATACACTGTTGGAAAGGTCTATTGTTTACTCATGTTTTATTCATGTCTGTCACATGCGTCTGAGACATGAATAAAAAATCAAATTTGCAACTTTTATTTAACAATTCAATATCACACCAATTATTTATTACTAGACCCTGTATATTTAAATATATTAGTATTTTTTGATTGCTATTCGTCAATCCGACAACACATTTGCTGTTTCATTTTTCTCATGTAAACTGGAGATTCTTTTGATAGGACATTATGTTTCACATTCAGTTGCAACTTTAATTGGTCATTCATTCTTATGCAATTAACACACTCTTTAACTTTGTTACGCTTTCGTACGATGATTTCCATTGCATTTACCACATACTTCATCAAATTTGAACTCCATCCATAATTCCATCAACTAACTTGCATCTATTCCATCCAAAATTTATTTTTCCTACTTTCATCAATTCACAATGCGTTGCATTGTCAACTTCTAAAATTGCATTATAATAGTTTTCAAACTTACCTTGCATTTTAATTAGTTTAATGCATTTCACCTCTTGTTTACTTAAAAATTAGTTCTGTCCTTTCATTTTTAAAAACAAATCCTCTTTTTTCCTATTTCCTCTTTTACACCAGTCACCATAAATTTTGATTTTTTTTTGTCTCCAATATCTTGACCTCGTATTTATCCTTACTATTTCCCACCGCTTGCTTAATTTTGTTTATTTCTTCCTTATGCACACTTTTGACTGCAAAGTTCCCACTCTACTTGTATTCAAATCTATAATTTTTAGCGAGCTCCATTTTTACACTCCCCATTTCAAATGTTGATCTAAAATCTGCTCTAAAAAATCCTGATGTACTTAACGTTGTCTATATTAACATAAGAAGCTTGTACTCTAAGATCGACCAACTTTCTACTGTAATTTTCAAAACAAATGTGCATGTCACAATAATCTCTGAGTCGTGGTTGAATTCTGATTTACCCTCTGACTGCGTGAGAATACCTGGTTTTAAGTTATACCGCAATAGGCGTGATGGTGGTGATGTAATATATGTGCGATGTGGTATGGCAATTAGGATACTCTAATAAACTCCAAATGATAAAATTGATTATTTGTTTGCTAAACTAACAACGGCTCTGGTTTACTTGGTGGTGTATATTTTCCCCATTCTTCTATAACACGCCTCATACCACTCAAACAAACACTTAATAATCACTGCTTTAAATACGAAAACATTGTCATTGCTGGTGTTATGAATAAAATAAAAACTCTTTATACCCGTATGAACTATGTTCAAGGGTATAATAAATTTACCATTACGTTTGTAACACCTTAAAGGAGTCGAGCTAGATATAATGTCAAAGGTATGGATCGGCTCAGAATCGAATTCTGAGTCGATTAAGCCATGTACGTCCGGCCATCCGTCCGCACAATAACTCAAAAAATAAAGGAGCTCGGAGGCGAAATTTTTATTACGTCACTTTTGCATTAGTTTTGCTATTTAAATCCAGCTTTTTCGCAGTAGCTGTCATACAACTTCTTTCTTTAAATGGAAATAACTCAGTATCTATTGAGCTAGGTGTCTCAAATTTTGCAAAATCGTGTCGAGTTAGGCCAACAACACTTGTAAAATTTCGTTGTGCTTTAAATGTAAATAACTCAGTGTCTATTAAAGCTAGGTATCTGAAATTTTGTGAAGAGGTGTCGAGTTACATGCCTAAAACTTTTGTAAATTTTGGTTGGTCTAGAGCAGCCGGTTCAGACTTCTTGCACTTCTTGAAACTTAACGAAGCTAGGCATCTGAAATATTACAAATGATGATCGAGTTTTATGGCAACAACTTCTGTAAAATTTTGGTTGTGCGACTGGTTCGGGTAGTTGCCGTACATCTTCTCTGTTTAAATGAAAATAACTCAGTGTCTATTGAAGCTAGGTATTTAAAATTTACATAAATATATCTCGGTAGTTATAACGTCGGTACTAAAACAACTGAAATTGTTTAAAAGGTGACCAAGTTATATAGAAACAGGATATATTACGTTCATACGGGTATCCCAGGGTTGACATAGTCTACTCTACTGCACTCTTCCTCGTTTTTTTATAAAATTAGTTCTATTCTTTATTAAAAACATATATATATTATTTGAATTTATAAATCAAATAAAATAAAAACTCTTTTTTTATAAAATTAGTTTTATTCTTTAAAAAAGACATATATATTATTTGGTCTTTTTGACTGTTAAACTCTGACTGACTCGTTCATTCTTTGAGCGTTATTATATATCTTGGAGATCAGGACAAGAAAATAAAAGAATATTAAGCGTTCCAGTTTTAAGAGGTACGCTTGGGTCAAAAGATATCATTTTAATTTTGGTCAATGTGCATTGCACATGTTAAATTATATCATTTGTACTTCCTTATCTACTAAAGTATGTACAAATGTATTTTTATTGTGAAATATGAATAAACTGACCTGTTTCAATTTTACATTGTAAATTTATTTATTTATAACTTCACTATATGCATAATATTACTGAATCGTAATATTGCTTTTAGTATGTCATATTTAACTGTGTTAAATAGAATCATATTTCAACAACATATGAATTAATATGTTAGTGAAATATGATTTGTTTTAATCACTTATTATTATAATTTACCATTAATGAGGAAGAATATCATGAACCTCAAATCGGTTTATAACACTGGTGATTTTAATATTGATTGACTTGAAACCAGTGAGGGTATGAAAACCAGATTTCATAGTATGCTTGCTAATCTTTCTCTCAGTGTTGTCAATGATTACATTCTCATACGTTTTATTACTAATCGTTCCTCTCTATTGGATTATTTCCTTGAGTTGGTGATGTTGTATCTATTGGGCAGATCTCGATCTCAGCAATATCTGATCATGATCTGATATATCTTGCTTACAAAAAACCTATTTCAATTTCTAAAGATAATGTAACATATCGGGATTACAAAAATTGTGATGTCAACATCTTACTTAATCGTGCTAGGGAGTTGCAATAATTCAATAATTATCTTTTACATAATATAAATTACATAGTACAGTTCTTCAACAGCTTACTCTTGAAACTTTTTGATTCTCACATTCCCCTGAAAACATTTAAGCCTCGAGATAACTTTATTCCTTATTACAGTTAATTTAGCTTTTGAAAAGTGGAAATCTAATAAATCGTCTGAAAATAGAGATAAATTCAAAACACTTCGGAACAAGGTAACCTTACTAATTAGACAAGCGAAAAGGCGCAACGTTGCCGGTAAATAGGAGCCAAATTTGTCTTCTTCGATCTTCTGAGATAATGTATCCAAACTAGGCTTAAGTAAACCAATAAACTGTGAGAAGTTGGAATATTTGATGCTAATGAATTAAATAGAAATTTTTTAGTTAGTGGACTTTTGATTTTACAATCTAGTTCTGATAGTAATCATTTATGGCTAAGATATGAATGGGTATGAATGAATCAATAATTTCAACTGACGATCATTTCTCATTCCATAATATTAATTTTAGTGATGTTAGCAGAACTATTCTGCACATTAAATCAAGTGCCACTGGTTTTGGTCTTATTCCACTCAAATTTTTAAAACTTCTTTTGCCAGTTATTTTGCATAGGGTTCACATATTTAACACTACACTACACTACTTCTAAGTTCCCAATGATGTGGAAAAGGGCGAAGGTAATTCCAGTTCCAAAAAAATGAATGCTGGTATTAATGATCTAAGACCGATCAGTATCCTTCCTGGACTCTAAAGCATTTGAATTTTTAGTGTATGAACAAATTTTACAGTAGGTACTTGGATGAAGCTGAACTATTGTTTCCATTTCAATCAGCTTTTAGGAAGAAATACAGTACTTACTAAAACTGCACTTCTTGAAATTACGAATTTTATTTCTGTTAAAATTGACAAAAATCATGCCACTTTACTTTTACTCTTGGATTTCTCCAAAATTATAAATTACTCTGTGAAAAACTTGAGCATCACTTTAACTTTCATAGGTCTGGATTCAATCGTATTAAAAACTACCTCAACACCGATCACAATCTCTAATCATTGGTAACATCTCATTACTTGGAAAGCCTTTGCGGTGTTCCCCCAAGGTTTCATCTTGGGACCTATTTTTATTTTCAATTTTAATAAATGATCTTCCCAAATGCTTAAGTGAAGCTCATTGTTGACTTTATGCTGATGATGCTCAGATATTTATGAACTGCAACTTTTCAAAACTTGTGTTGTGTTGCCAAAATCATGTGTCAATCAAATCTATGTGTTGCCAAAATCAATGATGAGCTTGATGCCATATCCTATTGAGCAGTGACAAACAATCTTAAATTAAACGCAGCTAAATTCCAAGCCCTTGTTATTCATTCAAAAACAATTCAATTACCTATTTACCTATACTTAAAATAAATGACAATGCTATTCCATATGTTGATGATGGTAAAAACCTGGGTGTTGTTTTTAGTACTAAGCTTACATGAGCTGAGCACATTAAACATATTGTCAATATAGTGTATCCTTTACTTCGCAAACTTTGGAAATTGGCCTATTTGGTATCCTTTCAGATCAAGGGTAGCCCGAGTGCGCTGGTATCCACTGCAGCTTAACTGCATTTGTTTCGTCCAGCGTATTTATGGCTTCCAGCACTCAATTGTTTTCCTCGATTTGTGCAAACCACCCTCCGTAATTCTAACGATTGATTTGCAATCGGTGTGTATGTTTATGATTTTATTTCGGATTCTTTTCCAAAGTGGTTCTTTGACTGCGAATTCTATTGCGACTGCTTCGCAGTGACGTACAGTCGCGTGTGACGCCACTGTATTCGCAATTCGCATGTTCAATTCATCACATATGATAGCTATGCCACAGTTACTGCCCTATTTGGCAGCGTCTGTGTACACATTTATTCCAATTTGGTTATGGGCACTGTTGTGACTGTTGAGATCTCCTGCAATCATATCAGCAGCTTCGCGGCCTACCCGGAAGTTGTGTATGTTTACGCCCGCATTCTCTACTATTCGTAGAATTTCCTTATGACCAACCGAACTTGTGTCGTTACACCAGTTACCTGTTATGAAGAGCCTCATGGCTGTATCCATGGATCTTCTTTGGATATGAATTTCTATCGGTTCTAGATCCAGGATTGCTTCCATGGACTCCGTCGAGGTTGTTCTTGTTGAACCAGTTATACCAAGGCATCCCTGACGTTGTATTTGCGTTAGGATGTTTCGGTATCTGTTCTTTTTAGTGGCTGTCCACCAGACAAGTGAACCGTGTGTTATCATTGATCGTATAACACACATGTAAATACAGTACATGATTCTTGGCGATAGGCCCCATGTCTTACCTACTGCACTTCTGCAGCCCCAGAGCGCTGTTATCGCTTTTTCCTTCTTCTCATTTAGGTGTTTACTCCACCTGAGCTTTTCATCCAAATACACTCCTAGATATTTTACACAGTAGGTAAATTCTAATTGTGTATTGTTTATTCGTGGTGCCTGTGAAAGACTTCTATCCCTTTTTCTGCTAAACAGACATAATTCGGTTTTGCTTGGATTCATTTTAAGGCCATTAGACTCGGCCCAATCTATGGTTATGTCGATTGCCCCTTGCATTGTGTCTATTGTGTTGGCCGGCTGTTTTTTGGTATCCAATAGAACCACATCGTCCGCGTAGCACACTCTATGGTTATTTGTCGATAGCTTTACTGAAAGCTCATCCACTACTATAAGCCATAGTAGTGGAGATAGGATACCTCTTTGCGGTGTGCCTCTTAAGATTGTTTTTCTCTTTACGGCCGTACCAAAGTTAGAAATTGATATTCTATTGCTCAGTATGGATTTAGTCCATTTAGTTTCGACATTATTAAACGCACCCTCAATGCCGATAAAGCATCCGAGGGTTACTTTATCTTTATTAAAACCTTCTTTTATCGTGTGGATAACCTCGTGTAGAGCGGTATCCACTGATTTCCCCTTAATATATGCATGTTGATAACACGATAACCTTGGGTTTAACTGGTTACTTATCTTCAGTTCTATTATCCTTTCCAATCCTTTTAAGCGGAGTGAAGTCAGACTTATCGGTCTGTAAGCGTCTGCCTTCCTATAGCATGTTTTATTCGGTTTCGGGAGAAAAATCACTTTGGACTCTCTCCATATTTTCGGCGTGTAGCCCAATCTAAGACAGGCTTTGTAAATAGCCTTTAGTCTTGGTCTTAGGATACCAAGCCCTTCATACCAAGTTTTATGAATTTGAGTAGAATAAGATCAAAACCAGTGCCATTCGATTTAATGTGCAGAATAGCTCTGCTAACATCATTAAAATTAATATTATTGAATGAGAAATGATCATCAGTTGAAATTTTTGATTCATCCATACCAGATCTTAGCCATAAATGATTGTTATCAGAGCTAGCTTGCAAAATCAAAGGTCCATTGTCTAGCCTAACCTTAAGCCTAGTTTGGATACATTATCCCAGAAGATCGAAGAAGACAAATTTGGATCCTATTTAGTAATTTGGCTCCGAATTAGTAAGGTTACCTTGTTCCGAAGTGTTTTGAATTTATCTATATTTGCAGACGATTTATTAGATTTCCACTCTTCAAAACCTAAGTTCCTTTGAGAGGATAAATTACTGATAGTTGAACTGTAATAAGGAATAAAATTTCTCGAGGCTTAAACGTTCTCAGGGGAATGTGAGAATCAAAAAGTTTCAAGAGTAAGCTGTTGAAGAACTGCACCTTGTCATTTATATCATGTAAAAGATAAATATTGAACCATTGATTAAGCAAGATGTTGACATCGCAATTTTTATAATCTCGGTAAGTTACATTATCTTTAGAAATTGAAATAGGTGTTTTGTAAGCAAGATATATCAGATATTCTGGAGATCGAGGTCTGCCTAATAGATACAACATCACCAACTCAAGGAAATAATCCAATAGAGAGGAACGATTAGTGATGACAAATGTGACAGCAATGACAATGTTTTCGTATTTAAAGCAGAGATTATTTAGTGTTTGTTTGAGTGGTATAAGGCGTGTTATAGAAGGACCTTTGTTAGTTTTTACAAACAACGTTAAGTACATCAGGGTTTTTTAGAACAGATTTTAGTTCAACTTTTGAAATGGGGAGTGCAAAAACAGAGTTCGAGGTACTCATATTACCATTAATTTGCTCAATATTACCATTAATTTGCTCAATATTACAATTAAAGTGCTCAATATTACGCAAAATGAATTGTGCAATAATACAACAAATAAAATATTAAACTCATCGTAAATAAAATTAATTAGAAGAATCATTACTGGATATTAGCTGATCTTTTGGTGTTATTTTGAAAGCTTCAACATCAGTAGTTTTAATAATGTAAAGGACACCTTTTTTATGAAGACTTTATGCAGCCAGCCGTCTTTCTTCCAATTACAGTATTATACGCTCTCAAAACTCTCTTTTAATTCATATTTAATTGTTTGATACTCAAAAAAATTAGTTAAATTTTATATGAAAAGGAATTTAAATTACCTATCTAGAACAGTATTTAAAACACAAAAACTAAAAAAATAAATTTAACTATATATGTATATAAAACACACTTTATTTATTAAAACTAATAAAACTTTATTTAGTAGACATAAATCGTACAATTTATCACTACTTAACAATATTAATCAATCTCAAAAAACTACTCTTACAAAATAATTGTTCACACTAATTGCAATTTTAAATTAAAACTAAAAAAATCATGCAATTTTAATTTAAAACAAAATATTTAAATTAAAAAATAGAATATCAAAGCTACACTACCATTCAATAAGAAATTTAAATTAATATGAATGATCTCTAATTAAAACAGAATATCTTAAAAATAAAAATTTTCGTTCCAAAAAAAAAAATTAGCTTTTAACTTTTCGACTTCTCAAAAGAGAATGAGAAGTGGAAGAGTTAAAAATTTTATGAAACGAAAAAGTATTACTCCATATTTATTAGAACTAATAATTATTAGTTTATTAGTATTTACACTAATTATGAAATAGGACACAGGGAATATTGTGTGCTTGTAAAAGGTTATTCCCCCTTACGACATTTACAGCTACGTCTGAACAGGAAAGGCTGTGTAATTTCCTGTCCATGCATTAAAAAAAATAAATAAAGATAATTAATTTTAAGTACTAAAACGTTCTCTTTAATTTTTTTATTTATTTAGATATTAAATTCAACTTACAAAAAGTGGGAAAGTGCTAAAACATTATCTGACCAAAATTATGAAAAACAAATTACTGAAAAAAAAACGAAAATTGTCAATTTAAGTCAAAAATTGCTTTCCCGTGAAAATGAACTTGAATCAAAAAATGAAGATTTAGACCAAATGCGCTCGCAGATAGATCACTATAAAGCATTGTTGCAGAAAATGCGAGAGCAAGGTACAACTGATAAAAAAGAATTTGAGAAAATTATATCAAATGTACAAAAAACATGTCAAACAAAATTAAATGATATTGAAACAAAATTAAAAGAAGAAAAAGAAACAAATGCAAACTTGTCATCCAAGTTACGTGATACTACTTATGAACTTAATGAAGTTGTTATTTCAAATGGCAGTAATTTAGAAGCGAAAATGATTACAGAGAAAACCATAAATGAAATTAAGCAAAGATTAGGTAGAGAAATTGAATTAAATAATATTCTCCGTTTGGAAAATACTAAAATAGAAAAATTAAAAAATAATACTGAAAAAGCTTACGACATTTTACAGCTTGAAAATGAAAAATTAAAACAAGACTATCAGATTAGGGAAGCTACAAGAAATTTGAATTTAGAAAGTGGAATGTCTTCTGAATACCAGAGTGCGCATGGCAGTTTAACTGATTTACATTCTTTGGAAGAACAATTACGAAATGATTTAGTAACTGCTAAGGAAGAAGAAGATAACCAGCGAAATAGAGCAGATCAATTGGAAAAGATTGTAAACAAATTAGAGGATATGATAGCAAAAGTAAATGAACAACCAAAAACATTTGAAAATGCACTAGAAAAACAAAATGAAAAATTAGAAGATAAATTAGTTACAGCGCGGGAACAGGTTATAGTAGAACGTCAGTCTGCTCGAACTGCAAATTTGTCTTTGTGGAAGACTGAAAAGAAAGTTGAAGATTTGCAAAACGAGAAAAAAAGTATCCAGCGACGGTTAGACTTAAGCCAGGAAAAGGTTAAGCGTGTTCAAAATCAAAAGGATAGTGTAGAAATGCGTATTAAGGAATTAGAAAACTATGTTAATCAAAAGGACCATCAAATTAAAGGTAAAAAAATAACTTATTTTTAAAGTTCTTAATAATTAAAAATATATTTATTTTTAGAATTGAAAGAAGAAATAAAAAATATAAAAAATGATTTACATAAGAAACATGAATGTTTAGAAAAGGCTGAAACAGAACGTATTCAAGAGAAATCTGAGAATTTATTATATATTAACAGAATTCATTCGTTAAATGAAGAACTAGAAAAATTAAATCAAAAACTTTTGCAAGCTTATTCAAGGCAAGATTCATTACGTATAGAAAACACTCGTTTGGAAAAGGATCTTTATTTAGAAAAAGACCAATACTTAAATTCTTCGAATTTCGTAAACGAATTACAAAATAAATTAAAATCATGCGAAGAGAATTATGAAATGCTAAAAGTTGCATGCTCTATAACTGATCAACAACTTAACGAAATAGAAATTCTTTTGAATTCTGAAATTCAAAGAAATAAATTAAATCAAGATAAAATTGATAATTTATACGAAAAAATTCGAGAAAAAGAAGAAATGATATTACAGTTAAAAGAAGATTTAAATTTAGAAACTTTTAAAAAAATTGACGCAGAAAATAAAATAAAAAATTTTAAGTTAGAATATGATGAACTTAAAACAAATATGGACCATCTTCATAAACAATTAATTTTTCAAGAAAAGCAGTTAACTAGTAATACAGATGACTTATTTGAAACTCAAGAAAAATTAGACTTACTTACAACAGAGACAGCAAATTTACAAATAATTAATTCTAATTTTGAAAAAGAAATTGGTATTTTAAAGGAAGAAAATTCGAAAATATTAACAGAACTCTTTTTAACTAAAGAAAGGAATAGCAATCTAATTGAAGAACTGAAAACGTCAAATCAAAGTATATGTAAGCTTGAAGATGAAATTAATCATTTAAATAACTTTTTAGAGGAGCAAAAAAATTTTTATTTACAAAGAGATATTAAATCAGATGCGACCTTGAAACAACATAAAAAATTAATTGATTACCTTCAATTAAAAGTTGAAGATTTATCTCAGAGAAGGAAAAAATCTTTTGCTGATAAAATATTTGGCAGTATGACCTCGAATAACAAAAAGGAGAATATAAATCCCAACAGTATGGATTCGTCAATTTTATATAGAACACTTCAGGAAGAATTAAACCGCGAAAAACAGAAAAACAAACTACTTCAAGAACAATTAAATCAATATAAAAATAATGATTTTTTTTCGCAAACCAATGCTGTAGTAAATTTTTATAATCCATCATCTCAGCCAAAAAATGGAGATATAAATGAATTGTCGAGCGAAAATATTAATGCTGGGTTATTTAATGAATTCGAGAATATTCGAGAGAGTGTTATTTTAAAAACAAAGGTGGATGAGTTGGGTTTCGATCAAGAGTTTTCAAAAAATCACAGATTTGAGTTAAATATAGATACAATCAATATAAAATTGTCTTGTGTAGTTTGTTGCCAACCAATAATATTAGGATGTCCCCATTGGTTTTGTAAAGAATGTAAATGCAACGTTCATAGAAAATGTCGCGGTGAAATGAAAAGCACTTGCAATTTGGATGAACATGATTTACAAATAATTTGTGAAAACGATAATAGTACAAACACTAACCTAAACACAGCTGAAGAAAGCGATAAACTTTCCTCATTTGAATTTTATAAAGGAGATTTCTTAATTAATGCTGAAATTGAAAATTCGCCATTTGAAATAAATTGTGCTCTTGATTTAACAGCTGACATTGTGCTATTAGGTACAACAACTGGATTATATGCTTATCAGCTGCATTTGAACACATTAACCAAAATTTATGAAATTAATAATGTTCAATACATTTCCGTATCTCTAAACATTTCAAAAGTATTAATTATAGCAAATAAGGGCAGCGATATTTTTCAATGTGACTTGAGACAACTTCAAAATTGTGCTTCTTCACGGGGTTGTACGAAATCACAACTTGCTACAACAAAAATAGATTTATTGCAATTAACAAAACAATATAACAAATTCTACTTAATTAAAATTTCAAATGAAATTGAACAAGCTATACCAACCACAGCTATAGCCGTGGGTTCATCACAAATTATAATTATGAAATATGATATCAACTTACAAAACTTTATAGCTGTTTTTTGTTTACAATTTTCATCAATTGTCACGGCTCTAATTTTTACCCGTCACACAGCAATTATTAGTACTGATAAATTTTTAGAAATTGATTTGACTTCATATACTATTGAACAATTTATTGATTTTACTGACACATCATTGGACCATTTGCAAAATTACAAATCGATGAACATTTTCAATATTAGCTTGCAAGAATTTTTAGTATGTTTTGCAGAATGTGGAGTATTTGTAGATGAATATGGTTGCAGATCGAGACCTTACGAACTTAAATGGGAATATACTCCAACTGAATTTTTATATCATCAACCCTTTTTATATATTGCACATTTTCAATTAATACAAGTAATTCTAATACATCAGTCTTATTGTAATGAATTTGCCGGAGAAAATGCTCAAACATTAGATATTAAGCGATCTTACATTAACATACATATGCCAAACTTAATAGGAGTTAGTGGACAAAATAATTGCTATTCTGTTGCAGTAAATAAAGAAACTGGTACTCAAGAACTCTTTTTAATTGATGGATTGAAAGCTTTGAAGGTTATCTCAAGTGAATCAACAGAAATATTATCGTCTAAAGCTACATGTTTTTCTATGGTATCTGACTTAAATAGTATGTGCTAAATATATATATGTATGTCAGTACGGCTAAGGAAACAATTATAAGAATTGAATTTATAATTGTTTTGTCGTTTTCTAAATTTATAAGGAAATATATTAAAAATGTATGTATGTATATATTACAAACATATATATCGTTTGGAATAGATACGTAATTTTTTTTTTTATTTTTTTATTTGATTATATTTTATATTATATATACATATGTATATAAACAAACAATGATAATATTCAGTATTAATAAAACCAGATGTTTCTGAGTCACGTAACGTGGTAGGAGCAGATATGAATTTGTGATTTTCTTTTTTTTTTTCACGATCGACTTTTTCTTGATTATGAACTATACTGTGTTAGTAAAATCGATTTTATTTTTTTTTTTAATTTGCTTAGATTTGGCACATTCTTGATCTCTACCGGCAACTTCAGCTATTATGTATTTCTTTATTAGTGCTCATTTACACTTTTTACAAATAATGTATTTAAATTAAAATTATAGGAAAAACGCCTTGTGAAAAGATTTTATAAAACTTATAGGTAATGATATTCATATATATTTATATAGCTGATATCTACATATACATAGTACGAATTTTTTGTTTTATTATTTATTTTTTTGTTCTTTTCTGGTTTATGTGAAGCGAAGAATGAAAACAAAACAAACACAAAAATTATACCATGAAATAGATAATAGCATAAAGAAATCTTATACATAGAGTATTTATCCCGAACAAATTTTTTAAACCTTTTCTGCACAAAATATAGAATACCGAAATTCTGTTTTGTTGCATATTTTGAACTAAAAATTTATACAGAAATAATATTTATTTGCAGCTTATAAAAAAATGAAATGTATTCTTTTCTTATTTATACTATTTTATAATTGTAGTGGTATGGTAGTGGTAATATTTTTTTTTATTCGTATTGTACGTTTGTAAAATACGTTTGTACGCATGTTTATTAGATTTGAAATGATCAGAATTTGAATGTTTAATAATTTTTGGCTGGGATATATAAAGCGTATTAAATTAAATAGCGTATGTATGTGTTTAATAAAATTAAAAATAATTTTACTATGCATGTATAAGAACAACGTATTGAAATAAAAAATAAGATAAGTGATAATAAGTGACTTTTATTAAATATTTTGTTTTAATAAATAAACTTAAGGTAATAAGGGAACAAATCAATGTTAAATTATAGATTGACTGAAATAAAAGTTTCTTTTCCTACTTAGAGTAAATACATAGACATGTCACATGATATACCTAGTACTAATAAAAATAAATAATTTTTAAAACTTGTAAAAATTAATAAAAAAATCAAATTTTATTTACAAATTTTCTTTTTAATATTAGTACCTAAATGGGGAATAGGAATATTAGTACAATACCTAAATAAGGAATCAAAAATAACAAAATCAAATAAAATTAATTAAAAAAAATGTTTTATTACTTGAAATTAAAGAATAGAAGGAATATTTTAGAAGGGAAGTCACATGAAAAATTCTCTGATAGTATTAATTTTCCAAATGGCATAAAAAACCCTTTTTATTAGTACATTTACAAAAAAATGAAAATTCAAAATTTATGTAAACAAATTTTACAAGAAAATATAAAAAACTATTTGCAAAATTATTTACAAAATTATACTAAGCATAATAAACTATTTTCTTTTTAAATTTTATTTTTTTGTAAATTCTGTGCACATAACCTCAAAATTTAAAAGCTTTTATATTAAATATCATAGAAATTTAAAATTTTTTTAATATCGAGTTTTTATATATTAAATTTCATTAAGAAAATATGAAATATATATAAAAATGAAGCTTGGATTTTCTTCTTTATGCTTGTAAGAAAATTAAATTTCAAATCGCATTTTTCAGTGCAATTATGGACAAAAAGAGAAAGGAGGTTCCGATTTTTATATAAGTAAATTTTCATATTTTTGTTACAGTAATCAAAAAAAAAAATGTATTTAGTAGTAAAGTAGCTTTAGAATAACATAATAAAATATATTGAAGATAAATTTAATTAAATTAGTTTATTGAAATTAATTTTTAATTTTATTTTAACTTTCAAAAAAATTTTCAATTTTGAAAGGCGAATTAAATTTTGAAATTGTTGGTATTTTAAATAAAATAAAATTTCAGTTTTCATTTAAAAGTTAAAGCTTTAGTTTTTTATTTAGTTTTTATTTATTTTATTACTCTTTTTAAATATAATGGTTTGAAAATGTGCGCTTTCTGGATATAAATCCAATTATAATTCTCACGTATATAACGTTTTAAAAACTAACAAAGTTATATTTGTTTTTAACTTTTAGTTTGTTTTTATAATTTGCTATGTTGTTTTGTTAAATTTTTTTGTTATTATTTATTTTGTTTTTCGTTTTTCTATTGTTTTCTATTGAAAAAATTTGTTTCATTTTTGTCTTACAGATGTGCGCAGTAGGCGTACTTGGGATATCCACGTAAAAAAAACCTACATCATATTCCCTACCTCATAGGTGGTGTGGAAATGAGAATAATTTTAATATATAACATATTTAAATAGTTATTTTTTATGTATATTTAGTTTATTTTATTAATAATAGTAATTTTTTAATTAAAGTTTTCTAACTTAATTCCTAACACAAAATTCTTGATAAAATTGGTTTTGCGAATTTTGTTATTGCCCATACTCTATCAAAAAGTACTCTCTCAAGTTTTGTTAAAAAGCTTTAACCGTGGGATAAATAAATGGAGGTATTGTTTTTAAAATAAAATAGTTTTTTAATTAAAACATTTAAATATTTTAAATATGAATACATCAAACGACGCGTTAAAGATGAAATTTTATGGTGGCCTTTAGAAGAATTTTGAAAAAATGATTATTGTTTGAGTTATTAAGGTTTATACTTTACCACTATTTCATTTACTATTTCCATAAGAATACGTGTAAATTTTTAAGAAAGCTTTACGTCGTAGGTTGCCAATTTTCTTTTGATATAGCGCTTATCCATAATGTTCCTAATGGTTCATTTTTTGGAAATTTACAAGTTGGAAACAAACAAGTTGGTTTATTTAAAATACCAACAATTATTGATTGAACTTTCAAAATTGAAATAAAATATTTTTGAAAGTTAAAATAAAACTAAAAATTGCAAATTAAATTCAATGAACTAATAAATTAAATTAATCTTCAATATATTTTATTATGTTTTACTACAACTACTTCTATACTTCACTATTAAATACTGCACCTAAATTTGAAAATTTACTTACATAAAAATCAGAACCTCCTTTCGTTTTTTATTCAAAATTGCACTGAAAAATGCGATTTAACATTTAATTTTTTTGAAAGTAAAGTAAAGAAGAAACTCCAAGCTGCATTTTTATATATATTTCATATTTTCTTAATGAAATTTAATATACAAAAACTCCACCTGAACAGAACATTATAAAAAATTTACTTAGCAATTTTCTATCATATTTAATACAAAAGCTTTTAAATTTTAAGGTTATGTGCACAGAATTTATAAAAAAAATTTACTCATTTTTTTTTTTGACAGTAGCAAGATGGATGCAATAAGAAATTTAAAAAAAATTGGAGTTTTACAAATTTGCTTTGTTAAAAAAGGGTTTAAATTTTTGAGTTCAAAGTTAAATACCTACTTGTTGTATTGGGCAAATAATAAGCTATCTGAAATAAAAAAAATTGGAACATTTCGATGCATATTTACAAAAAAAACTTTATATGAAACTCTGCCCATTTTGGAGTTTTTCCTAAAAAAAGAAGAGAAAAAAAATAAAAAAAAAATGTTAAGAAATGTCATTTTTCGTAATTTTCTCTCAAAATACATAGAAAATTTGCACTAATGCATTCAAAGGTTTCGATGTCACGGCCTTCCATTATTGTTGGCTCTGTATATACCACTAATAGATGGCCAACTCTAAATTTTTTCACTGCAGGCGCCAAATCGGTGCAAGCAGAAGCTTTGAAATAAACACAGTTTCCCTTTAAGGCCAATAGATGTCCCTACAAAAAAAAAATTTTTAACCTAGCTTTTTGTCCTATTTTAACCTAGCTTTTGTTCCTATTAGATTGTATCAATATTAACATAAACACAGAATTTATTTAAAAAAATATTTTTTTATTAAATATTATATTTAATACAATTATTTTTAATACAAATTTAACTGCATCCCAATTATTAATTTTGATGCAGAGAACAGGCACTTGCAGTATTCCAGTTATTCCTTTCCAGTTGAGATTTCTTAATTAATGCTGAAATTGAAAATTCGCAATTTGAAATAAATTGTGCTCTTGATTTAACAGCTAATATTGTGCTATTAGGGGTACAACAACTGGATTATATGCTTATCAGCTGCATTTGAACACATTAACAAAAATTTATGAAATTAATAATGTTCAATACATTTCCGTATCTCTAAACATTTCAAAAGTATTAATTATAGCAAATAAGGGCAGCGATATTTTTCAATGTGACTTGAGACAACTTCAAAATTTTGCTTCTTCACGGGGTTGTACGAAATCACAACTTGCTACAACAAAAATAGATTTATTGCAATTAACAAAACAATATAACAAATTCTACTTAATTAAAATTTCAAATGAAATTGAACAAGCTATACCAACCACAGCTATAGCCGTGGGTTCATCACAAATTATAATTATGAAATATGATATCAACTTACAAAACTTTATAGCTGTTTTTTGTTTACAATTTTCATCAATTGTCACGGCTCTAATTTTTACCCGTCACACAGCAATTATTAGTACTGATAAATTTTTAGAAATTGATTTGACTTCATATACTATTGAACAATTTATTGATTTTACTGACACATCATTGGACCATTTGCAAAATTACAAATGGATGAACAATTGAATTTTCAATATTAGCTAGCAAGAATTTTTAGTATGTTTTGCAGAATGTGGAGTATGTGTAGATGAATATGGTTGCAGATCGAGACCTTACGAACTTAAATGGGAATATACTCCAACTGAATTTTTATATCAACAACCCTTTTTATATATTGCACATTTTCAATTAATACAAGTAATTCTAATACATCAGTCTTATTGTAATGAATTTACCGAAGAAAATGCTCAAACATTAGATATTAAGCGATCTTACATTAACATACATATGCCAAACTTAATAGGAGTTAGTGGACAAAATAATTGCTATTCTGTTGCAGTAAATAAAGAAACTGGTACTCAAGAACTCTTTTTAATTGATGGATTGAAAGCTTTGAAGGTTATCTCAAGTGAATCAACAGAAATATTATCGTCTAAAGCTACATGTTTTTCTATGGTATCTGACTTAAATAGTATGTGCTAAATATATATATGTATGTCAGTACGGCTAAGGAAACAATTATAAGAATTGAATTTATAATTGTTTTGTCGTTTTCTAAATTTATAAGGAAGTATATTAAAAATGTATGTATGTATATATTACAAACATATATATCGTTTGGAAAAGATACGTAATTTTTTTTTTTATTTTTTTATTTGATTATATTTTATATTATATATACATATGTATATAAACAAACAATGATAATATTCAGTATTAATAAAACCAGATGTTTCTGAGTCACGTAACGTGGTAGGAGCAGATATGAATTTGTGATTTTCTTTTTTTTTTCACGATCGACTTCTTGATTATGAACTTATACTGTGTTAGTAAAATCGATTTTATTTTTTTTTTTAATTTGCTTAGATTTGGCACATTCTTGATCTCTACCGGCAACTTCAACTATTATGTATTTCTTTATTAGTGCTCATTTACACTTTTTACAAATAATGTATTTAAATTAAAATTATAGGAAAAACGCCTTGTGAAAAGATTTTATAAAACCTATAGGTAATGATATTCATATATATTTATATAGCTGATATCTACATATACATATGTACGAATTTTTTGTTTTATTATTTATTTTTTTGTTCTTTTCTGGTTTATGTGAAGCGAAGAATGAAAACAAAACAAACACAAAAATTATACCATGAAATAGATAATAGCATAAAGAAATCTTATACATAGAGTATTTATCCCGAACAAATTTTTTAAACCTTTTCTGCACAAAATATAGAATACCGAAATTCTGTTTTGTTGCATATTTTGAACTAAAAATTTATACAGAAATAATATTTATTTGCAGCTTATAAAAAAATGAAATGTATTCTTTTCTTATTTATACTATTTTATAATTGTAGTGGTATGGTAGTGGTAATATTTTTTTTTATTCGTATTGTACGTTTGTAAAATACGTTTGTACGCATGTTTATTAGATTTGAAATGATCAGAATTTGAATGTTTAATAATTTTTGGCTGGGATATATAAAGCGTATTAAATTAAATAGCGTATGTATGTGTTTAATAAAATTAAAAATAATTTTACTATGCATGTATAAGAACAACGTATTGAAATAAAAAATAAGATAAGTGATAATAAGTGACTTTTATTAAATATTTTGTTTTAATAAATAAACTTAAGGTAATAAGGGAACAAATCAATGTTAAATTATAGATTGACTGAAATAAAAGTTTCTTTTCCTACTTAGAGTAAATACATAGACATGTCACATGATATACCTAGTACTAATAAAAATAAATAATTTTTAAAACTTGTAAAAATTAATAAAAAAATCAAATTTTATTTACAAATTTTCTTTTTAATATTAGTACCTAAATCGGGAATAGGAATATTAGTACAATACCTAAATAAGGAATCAAAGATAACAAAAGCAAATAAAATTAATTAAAAAAAATGTTTTATTACTTGAAATTAAAGAATAGAAGGAATATTTTAGAAGGGAAGTCACATGAAAAATTCTAAAATATAGTCTGATAGTATTAATTTTCCAAATGGCATAAAAAACCCTTTTTATTAGTACATTTACAAAAAAATGAAAATTCAAAATTTATGTAAACAAATTTTACAAGAAAATATAAAAAACTATTTGCAAAATTATTTACAAAATTATAACTAAGCATAATAAACTATTTTCTTTTTAATTAAATTTTTATAAATTCTGTGCACATAACCTCAAAATTTAAAAGCTTTTATATTAAATATCATAGAAATTTGGTAAGTAAAATTTTTTTAATATCTAGTTTTTATATATTAAATTTCATTAAGAAAATATGAAATATATATAAAAATGAAGCTTGGATTTTCTTCTTTATGCTTGTAAGAAAATTAAATTTCAAATCGCATTTTTCAGTGCAATTATGGACAAAAAGAGAAAGGAGGTTCCGATTTTTATATAAGTAAATTATCATATTTTTGTTACAGTAATCAAAAAAAAAAAATGTATTTAGTAGTAAAGTAGCTTTAGAATAACATAATAAAATATATTGAAGATAAATTTAATTAAATTAGTTTATTGAATTTAATTTTTAATTTTATTTTAACTTTCAAAAAAATTTTCAATTTTGAAAGGTGAATTAAATTTTGAAATTGTTGGTATTTGAAATAAAATAAAATTTCCGTTTTTATTTAAAAGTTAAAGCTTTAGTTTTTTATTTAGTTTTTATTTATTTTATTACTCTTTTTAAATATAATGGTTTGAAAATGTGCGCTTTCTGGATGTAAATCCAATTATAATTATCACGCGAATAACGTTCCAACTTGTAAATTTCCAAAAAATGAACCATTAGGAACATTATGGATAAGCGCTATATCAAAAGAAAATTGGCAACTTACGACGTAAAGCTTTCTTAAAAATTTACACGTATTCTTCTGGAAATAGTAAATGAAATAGTGGTAAAGTATAAACCTTAATAACTCAAACAATAATCATTTTTTCAAAATTTTTCTAAAGGCCACCATAAAATTTGCACAAAAAAATGCGATTTAAAATTTAATTTTTTTGAAAGTAAAGTAAAGAAGAAACTCCAAGCTGCATTTTTATATATATTTCATATTTTCTTAATAAAATTTAATATACAAAAACTCCACCTGAACAGAACATTATAAAAAATTTACTTAGCAATTTTCTATCATATTTAATATAAAAGCTTTTAAATTTTAAGGTTATGTGCACAGAATTTATAAAAAAAATTTACTCATTTTTTTTTTTGACAGTAGCAAGATGGATGCAATAAGAAATTTAAAAAAAATTGGAGTTTTACAAATTTGCTTTGTTAAAAAAGGGTTTAAATTTTTGAGTTCAAAGTTAAATACCTACTTGTTGTATTGGGCAAATAATAAGCTATCTGAAATAAAAAAAATTGGAACATTTCGATGCATATTTACAAAAAAAACTTTATATGAAATTCTGCCCATTTTGGAGTTTTTCCTAAAAAAAGAAGAGAAAAAAAATAAAAAAAAAATGTTAAGAAATGTCATTTTTCGTAATTTTCTCTCAAAATACATAGAAAATTTGCACTAATGCATTCAAAGGTTTCGATGTCACGGCCTTCCATTATTGTTGGCTCTGTATATATCACTAATAGATGGCTAACTCTAAATTTTTTCACTGCAGGCGCCAAATTGGTGGAAGCAGAAGCTTTGAAATAAACACAGTTTCTCTTTAAGGCCAATAGATGTCCCTACAAAAAAAAATTTTTAACCTAGCTTTTTGTCCTATTTTAACCTAGCTTTTGTTCCTATTAGATTGTATCAATATTAACATAAACACAGAATTTATTTAAAAAAATATTTTTTTATTAAATATTATATTTAATACAATTATTTTTAATACAAATTTAACTGCATCCCAATTATTAATTTTGATGCAGAGAACAGGCACTTGCAGTATTCCAGTTGCTATTCCAATGCTTGCAGTTTTATAGCTAAAAATAAAAAAAGACAATATTAGTGTATTTAGTTAATAATATTTTTATAAGTAACTTCCCTGAACGCTTATTTAAATCTTTAGTTAATTTTTCATTCAACCAGTATTACTCCAACCCTTGCAGTTTTATGTCTGTGGTATATATGTAGCTCCAAACTATTATCCTTATTTTTTAAATATATAGTACAATACAAGTACTAAACAATAATAAAGTAATCAGTAATAATACTAAAACAAGTGCTTTTTGCACTTTTTTAAAAAATGTTTTTATTTATTAAATACACTACCTATACACTTATATTTATTTATTAATATTTAACAGCATGTATATATATGGTACTTTTCTAAAACGTCAAAAATCAAATTTCATAAACATTTTTGACGTCATCGTCAAAAATTCTAAAACTATTTTGATCGGCAATATTTGCAAAAATCAACGCAATCAAGCAATTATTTTACTGTTACTGCAAATGTCAAATATTTTCACCATTCGTGGTTGTTAATTGTTAGCGTCTTTAGTTAAAATGGCTGAAATAGAATTAAGGTAAAAATATTGTTTTTATATTATTTAGTGAACATTTAAAAGTAATTTTTTTTTAAATTTTAGTACTGAGAATCAGGCATAGAGCCCCGGTTGAATTATTAATTAAGCGTCAATCATTTCAAATTTCTAAAACATCAATGACAAATGCAAATAATTGCTTCAATCAAATACAATTATCATCAACGCAAGAACGTCAAAATATTTAAAATATAATATTCATTACGATGAAAAACAGGGGTTTGAAGATACTGGCGTCAAACGCGAAAATAAATTGGCTAAATACGTTTGTGTTTTCCAAATAAGAGGGCTTTTTTCTAACTGGAAATATGTTTTGGGTTACACTGCCACAAGCAATGGAGGGACTAGTTATGACTTAGAAAAACATGTAAAATTTTATATAAAACAAGCATTTAATTTAGGATTAGACGTAAAAGTTGTTGCATGTGATCTAGGCTCCATTAACAGGAGCTTTTATAAAAAAATTGGAGTAACAAAAGATTCGCCATTCTTTCATATAGATTCGAAAAAATGTTTGCTATTTTTGATTATCCTCATTTAATTGACATCATCCTCATTTAATTATCATCAACCGAAGCTATCTTGATGAAATTTATATAGTAGGTTACTAATTACGAAAGGAAGGCTAAGACAAAATCGGTCCATGGATTCGGGTACCTCCCATACAACTCCCAAAACCGAATACGCATATCTTCGAAATTAATAAAGCAAGAACCTTAAATATTTGTACGAGAATGTGTTTTCCTGAATCCCTAATATCCCTAAAATTTGAGATGAATTGGAGTGGTTGTTCGGGTACCTCCCATAGAACTCCCAAAACCGAACAAGCATATATTCCAAATTAATAAAGATAGAAACTTCAAATTTGGTACTAGAGTATTGTTTCCTGAATCCCTGATTTGTCCAAAATTTGAGATGAATTGGAGGAGCTGTTCGGTTACCTCCCACACAACTCCCAAAACCGAACAGACATATCTTCGAAATTAATAAAGATAAAAGCTTCAAATTTGATACGAGGGTGCTGTTTCCTGAATCCTTGATTTGCCTAAAATTTGAGATGAATTGGAGTGGTTGTTCGGGTACCTCCCATACAACTCCCAAAACCGAACAAGCATATCTTCGAAATTAATAAAGATAGAATTGGAATGATTTTTCGGGTATCTCCCACACAACACCCAAGACCGAACAAGCATATCTTCAAAATTAATAAATATAAAAATTTGAAATTTGATATAAGAGTATTCTACCCTATTCTGATAATGTCTCTAAAATTTGGGATGAATTGGGGAGGTGGTCCGAGTGCCTTCACACACTTCCCAAGACGTAACAAGCATATCTTCGAATTTAATAAAGATAGAAAACTGAAATTTTGTACAAAGGTTGTAAAAGCATTTATTTTTTTAGCTTATATTAAATGCCTAACTAAAATAACTTATGGATTTTTAATTTAATTTGAATTTTTTAGGTGTAGAGTATAAATAAGTCGGTTGCATCGACTTACTGTTACATTTACTTGTTTTAGTTTTACTACGGAAGCATGCGACATGGCTGAAAGAAAAATTATGTAATGCTGAATTCGAAAAAAGAAAAAATGCATAAAAAAATCTGGAAATTCAATTAAAAAATTAAAAATAATAGAATCGTAATTGTAATTTCTTGAGTAAAAATATGTACAGGGTTTTCCAATTTGAGTGATATGATTTCTTTAAAAAAAAAAACACACTAATTGTTAAGGAAATTAAGTTCTGAATAAAACGTCATTTAAATGGCCTCCACGACTTGTTTTGCAGGAACGAATTCGATTAATCCAATTTCGAGCACTTTTTCCACTAAATCAAGTCGTATGTCATACCATAACTGTCGATTCTGGTGCGAAGAAAATCCGCAAATTCATACACAACCATTACATTCACCTAAATTGACAGTTTGGTGTGGTTTTTGGTCTGGTGGAATTATCGGTCCGTATTTCTTCCGAAATGAAGCTGATAACATCGTTACTGTCAATGAATAGCGGTATAGATCGATGGTAACCAACTTTTAACCAACTTAGCCCAAAATGGAAGAAGTTGATCTTGACAACATCTGGTTCCAACAAAACGGGGCTACGTGCCACACAGCACGTGCAACAACCGAATTATTGCGAGAAAAGTTTGGAGATTATTTCAAGAAATTGTGACATTGAATGGCCTCCAAGAAGTTGTGATTTAACACCATTAGAGTATTTCTTGTGGGGTTATTTGAAGTCATTGGTCTTTAGCAATAAACCAGACTCTCTAAACCAGTATGATGTGATGATTTCTTTAAAAAAAAAACACACTAATTGATAAGGAAATTCAAATGTTTTTTATTTAATGTGAAGTACAATCGATACCATTAAGTTCTGAATAAAACGTCATTCAAATGGCCGCCACGACTTCTTTTGCAGGAACGAATTCGATGAACCCAATTTTCAAGCACTTTTTCCACTAAATCAAGTCGTATGTCATGAATAGCACGTTCAATATTGACTTCTAAAGCTTTAAGAGAGTTTGGTAGCTGAGATAACTGTTGAACAGAGCATAGTAGATGCTCTTTCTGGTATGAATTGTGATACTTTACCAAAGATGCTTAATTTTTTGCTAAGATTTTCTGCATGGGTAACTCTGAGTTTGTTATCTATCCAAAAGCCTAGAAATTCGAAAAAGCTCTATATTTAAATTGTTATAACACAAGTTCTGTAAGATATATCTTCAATCTGAAAACGCCAAACGAGAACGGCTTTTAAGAGCTTTACAAATATGTAAATAATAAATATATACTTGTGTCATACGATAAGTCTTAATTTACCGTTAAGCGAAATTGAATTATTGCAAAAATTTTTAACCCTTCTATCTTCTAAACGGTTGAAGTTAGAAACTTGAAATTTTGAAAGCAGTTACACCTTTGAAAATAAGTTTCAGAAAATATTTTTACATTGCCCACGCCGACGTTTAGGAGAAACTGAAAATTCCTTATTTTTAAACACCTGTTCACATTTTTTGAAGTAATACATAAAAATTAAAGCTGCAACATTATACTTTTATTTTTGTTAGCCTCTTTTCTTAACAATATAGGATTCCCTTAAAATTGACGAAACTGTGATTTGATTTTTCTCAATTTTTCCAGCTAATTTCTTTATAATTGTTTTTGAATTTGTTTTTACTCGATAATTTAAAATTGTTGAGGATCAGAGCTGGGTAGTACTCAAGTAAAAGTACTCAAAATACTGGTATAAAATACTTTTCCTGAGTAGAAGTATTTGATTTCATTGTTTCAAATACAAATAAAGTAATTGAGAAAAAGTATCTCAAATACTTTTCCTGAGTACAAGTATTTGAACTTATATTTCCTCAAATACAAATAAGGTATTTGATATAAGTATCTCAAATACTTTTCATGAGTAATAATGTTTAACTTCATTTCTCAAATACAAGTAAAGTATTTGAAAAAATTACCTCAAAATGAAGTGACAGAAACTCAATTGGAATTTAGTGAGTTAGCCGATAATGAGCATTTTTTGCTGAAGCATTTAAGATGTATTTCTCATACCTTAAATAAGTTGGCTACCACGGATTTGACTAATGTTTTAAAACAAGATAAACAACTTTATGAACAAAATAAACAAGTTAGTTTTTGATTTTTCAAATTTATATGAATGTACTGTAAACTTTCAAAATTCTTAAGAATATTTCTCTGTATGCTTTTATATCTCTTAACGTAAATGAAAGTAAATATACTATTATTGGTATTGTTATTACAATACATTTGTATTTTTCTCGTTTTCTTAAATATCCTATAGATTTCTCTAAATGGTCGAAACTTTGGTCAATGGCAGGTCGACCTAAAATTAATGAAATAGTGCAGAATATATTGGTTCAATCACTTAGTTATCCTGTAATTAAAAGGTGGAATTCTTTGTATGATGCTGTAAAACGCATTTTGAAAAATAAAGAGAAAATGAACACGTTATATTCTGAATTAAATATCTCCAAATTAACGATTATAGAAATTATATATTTAGAGGAGTATTTTATATTAATGGACCCAATAGCGAATGTTTTGGATTTTTTACAGAGAGAAAAAAAATTGCTACTTGGGATATGTTGTTCCAACAATGCATAATAAGCTTATGAAGCTACTAAATAGTGGACAACTAAGAATTTTAAACCCATTAATTTTAGAAATATTATTAGCCTTAAAAACTAGGTTCAAAAATATTTTTGAAATTAATGAAAAAGCCAAAATGTTCCATATTGCCTCAATTGTATGTCCAGATGTGAAAATAATCTGGGTTCCGAATAATATGAAAATGAAAATAATCTTAGAAGCGATTCATTTTTTGATTTTGACGATCAAGGTATTAATTTATATATATATAATATTATATAGCTATTTACTATATATATATTTACTGAAAAACTTTTAAATATTTATTGTTTGTTTAATATTTATATTATTAAACAAATGGTAAATATTATATAAGTATAAATATTATATTAATATATTATAAGAATTTTAAATATTTACCGTTGAAGATTTTCCGTTTGTCAAATTTAAAAAAACTTTAATTCGATTTTGCCATCTTCCGCACAGGTAGAAAGATTATTTTCTTTTGTGGGTATAATAAATGCACAGCGCCGTGATGCTCTGTCAGATGAAAAATTTGAAAAACTAGTTTTACTTAAAGCCAATAGACATTTTATAAAAGATTAAGTAATACAAATAAAGTTTTAATGTACATACTACCTACCTAACCGGGAATTTTTCTTTTATTTACAGGAGAATGCTTTTATTGCTGACCCATTTTTTTTGTTTTTATACGTTTATTTTTACATTTTTACGAAATATAAAATATTTAATTAAATTATGGATTTAAGTTTTTGTTAAATTGCTTTATGTTAATTTTTTTAAGAAGTCATTAATTTATAATTTAGTATAAATTTAATATAATTTTTGCAGTTCATTTTTTCTTAAATAACTTAGATATATGTAAAGGCTAATTTATGAAGATAAGACTTTCATAAGACCTCCATCTTTCTCAACTTGTCCAAAATCCCAGTAGAATCCCGGACCGTGTTGATCAAGAAAGCTACCTCTTGGATCTGCTTCTGACCAGACACTCTGAAAAATATGTGGTTTCAGTTGGTTGCCCCTGGGTGGCTCCGACCATTTTGGCTAAAACAAGTTTCCGGGTAGGCCCAATTACCAATCTTAACAGTTTTTAACAGGGTCTTAACAGTTTTTTCAGATCCTTTGATTGGTCATTGTGCTTCCGCGATAGGAATATCGACTTTGCTGCAAATGCGATTTGTGAAACAATTTTACTTGGGATGAAGTTATTTATTCCTTTCTCCATGAGAACTATTAAACGGAAGTCCAAATCTTGGTTCAATCGCATTTGCAGTGAAGCCATTTTTATAAAAGAGGAGGCTTTTAAACTGTATCAAAGCAATAGGTCGAAGGCTCTTAGGGCAAACTATATAGTGGTTCGAAACAGGTGCAAGAGAGTTATCAACAGGCAAAAATTTTTATTCAACCTAAAGTTGAAACGCAAACTTATCCACATACCTAAGAATAGCAGATCCTTTTGGTCATTTGCAAAAAGTTTAAAAGAGGACGCTAGCGGGTCTTCTTTTCCTCCGCTTGTTGATATTAATAACATGATTGTGTCAGATTCCAAAAAGAAAGCGAACTTGTTTGGCAAGCAGTTCTCTTTCAACTCGACACTGCCTCAGTCAACTTTAAAGCCACCAACTGTCCCTGAAGTTGACTAATTCTTCGGTAAAATATACTTTAGGACGAGAGCAGTGATGAAAATCTTGAAAACTTTTGATGTAAAAAAATCAGCCGGTCCAGATGGTATCACTACCCATGGTTTTTAAAAATACCTATTCAAGTATTTCAAAACCTCTACGCAATTTTTTTTATCTTAAAAAAAAGGTAAAAAAAGGTAAAAGTAAAGGTAAAAGAAGGTAATAAAAGCGATCCCTCTAACTACCGTCCTATTGCTATAACCTCGGTTCTTTCCAAAGTAATGAAGAAAATAGTAAACCAGAAGCTTTTAAAATATCTGGATCGTAGAGGTTTGCTTCATGATCGACAATACGGGTTCAGAGCCCGTCGTTCAACCGTTATGATCTCATGACTTACCTTTGCGAAAAGTTGAATATCAACCTTCACCATTCTGGTAAGTCTGATGAAATGGCTCTGGATATTTCTAAACCGTTCGACTGAGTCTTGCATGATGCTTTATTAGCAAAATGCAAAGCGTTAGGACTAGGTAGAGTCTTTTTAAAATGGATGGGAGATTTCCTTTCGAATCGCATGATTTGGGTACTTGTTGATGTTTATTCATCTGACAATTTTATAATTAATGTTGGTGTCCCTCAGGGATCAGTTTTGTCCCCCACTCTCTTCTTAATTATTTATCAATGACCTACTTTCAAATACCTCCAATCCAATTCATAGTTTCGCAGATGACAGCACCCTTGTAGCTTCCTATGAATTTCATCGCCGCTGTGGTATTAATCACCAAATTAATAGAACAGCAAGAGACCTCACTATCAGTGAGCTAAATAATGATTTAGCGAAAATCCAAAAATGGGGTGAAATCGACAGAGTTAAACACCAACACCAAAAAACGCAATGCTGTTTAATCTCACGTAAAGTAGCTACTACTACACCCAAACTGATATTTCAGGATGAAGCTTTGCAGCACTCAACAGATTTAAACATTCTGGGCATCGAGTTAAATCAGAAATTGACTTGTTCAAATCATATTTTTGGTGTAGCTAAAGATGCTGCTAAATGTCTAGGTTTCTTGTACCGCTGTAAAGCTTACTTTTCTCCTTCCGATCTTCTCAACATCTATAAAATGTACATTAGGCTGAAAATGAAGTATAACGCACATATTTGGTCTGGAGCACCCCAAACAGCGCTGGGTTACCTCGACAAAGTGCAAAACAGAGCTATTCGCCTTATTGGCGACCCCAGTGTTACCTCAACGGTCACTCCACTTTGCCATCGCCGTACTGTTGGGTCATTGATCCTCTTTTATATATACCTTGTAGGGGTGAACACCTGTTCTAAAGAAATAAAACAATTGATGCCTCCACTCAAAGTTTTGTAACGTGAAACTAGGAGTGCAACAGATGCCCACCCATACACTGTCGAACTGGCAAGATGGCGCAATACAGCATTCGGAAATTCGTTTGTCATGTGCATGTCGCGTTTATGGAACCTTATGTCCGCACATGTGTTCCCAAAAGTTGGTAATTCATTTGTGTACGATATATCGAAATTCAAGAAGAACACTAACATCCTTCTTCTAAATAACTATCCAAATTTTTCGCTTCATCCTCCATAATCCCAATTATCCTATATTCAATTTTCCAAATAATCCTTTGGAATCCTTCCCTCATCCTTTTACTCAAAACCAAGCTGTACATTATATTATTATGTATTAAAGAGTTCGTCCTATAGTTTGGTTTTAAAGGGGGTGGTTTTGATTGGTTACAGTCCAACACTACTCAGAGGACTCACTACTCCAACCCTGCACAATTTCATCCAAAAGTTAATGAATCAACAATTTTAAAAACTTCTATAAATAATATTGAGCTACACTTGGCTACATTAATTTTAAGTAGAAAAATTGATAATTTAAGAGAAGCATATGATTTATTAGAAAGCTCAGGGCTAATAAGAGATAAAGCAAATTTTCGAAAGGATGTTGTATATTAATTTTGCTTATAGGATATTCTTAAATTCCGAAAATATAAACAACAATTTAAGTGACATATGTAGAAGACATATAAGCAAAGGTAAAATAGGCATTTTCTCTGAATTAAACGATCATAAATATAATATCGTCCAAAGAAAATTAACTGACTTATACGGGAACTGTCATAACGTAAAATTTGTTAAATGCGTCAATATTAAAGATTACCTTTGAAATGAACCAATTGAATTATATCTAGTAAATCTAATAACCATACTGGGAATTCCGATATCAAACGTTTACATAATACCATTAGTGAAAAGATTAGGGTTTTAAGTATTTACAAATAAAGAATTAAATATTATCCAGAAAATGTGCTAAACTATTGAATGGTATAGGTTTTTCTTTTGTAACCGAATGGTAACTGTTCATTCGGTTACAAAAGAAAAACCTATCAACATACAAGAAGATGTAATAAAAATAAAATTTATAATCTTTAAACAAAGAAAAACTTCGATACATAAATAAACTTAACAAAAAAAGACAGGATTACACTGAAAATAGAACGGAAGGTTATATTAAAAATTATAAAAGTGTTAGACATAAGGAACAACCTAAATTTATAAAATCGAAATTAGAAAATATACATCCAGCAAACATTAAAAGAAACTATTAATTTTCAGGTAAAATTAATATGCATAATATTCTTAATGCTGTCGACCACAATGATGATCACCCACGCCCATCTCACCTTTGAGAAGGTTGATTCGGACTTTGGATATATGGAAATTAAACTGGAGAATGTAAATTTAGTAAAAAGTTATAATACAATTTTACATATAATTAATCCTAAAGAAATTGTAGAAATATTGAACGATTTAGAAATTAACATAGACACATCTGATATAGGAAATAAAACAGTTCTTTTAATACATCAACAAAAATTTATAAAAAACAAATTTAGAATGTTAGATCCTCATCGTTATAAACGAGGTTTATTTAATTTTGTTGGCACTGTTAACAAATGGTTATACGGCATCATGATCGATCCTGATCGAAATCGAAGAAATCGATCATTTAGAAGTAATAGACCAAAACAACCATAATATTATAGAAAATCCAAATTCACAAATCAAAATTAATAATAATTTTAATTCTACTTTCATAAAACTTAAAGAAATGATTGAAAATGACAGATCATTACTCGTAAATAAACTAAACGAAATCGAAACAGAATGTAAAAAACTATACAAAGAATTACTATACACTGACTTTGTACTAAAACTTAAAATTTTACAAGGCAACATGGAACATATGCAAGACAATATAGCTTCAGCTAGATTAGGAATAATAAACAGTAATATACTCACAAACGACGAAATTTTAGAGTACGATATAGATTTTAATAAGCTATAAAACTTTAAATTAGCCACTCTGATAGACAATAGAAATAATATTATATTTGTTATTAAAATTCTTAATGAAACATTTTGGAATAAACACTTATTCCAATGGGAAATAAATTAAGTAATGAATTAATGTTTGAACCACAAGAAGTTGTAAAATATGATAAAAAAATTAATAATTTTGAAAATAATAAAGATTTTAAAAGTCTTAAAATATCAAAAAATTGTATTTATAGAGGAAATTGTTTAAAAATCTATAATAATGTAGCAGAAATTCTTGTTTTAAAATCGGGAGTAGTATACTAACAAAAAACCAAAATTATTCAAATTTTAATAGTACTTGTGACGAAAGAAATTTCAGATTAAAAGGAAACTATATTTTTAATTTTAATAATTGCTCAATAGAAATAAATGGAAATATTTATAAAATAAAAACAAATAAAAAATATCGAGGAAATAAAAGAAATTAAATACCATAAAAACAATTATTATATTTATTTAAGTTTTATAATTTTTGTGATTTTTACTATAATAGGTATACCTATTTTTGCAATAATATTCTTTAAAAAGTTTAGAATATTTGAGTTTTCAACTCGGGAGACTCTCAATCATAAGAAGGGAGGAGTTACGTCACAGCTTGTAAGCCTTACTGAAAACATTATAACTGACCTTCCACAAATACAAAACTCACAAAATTCTCTATCAAGTCAAAATTACTTAATAATTGCTTTATTCATATTTCAATTTTTTTCTTTTATTTTCTTTTAAAAAAAAAAAAAAAAATAATATAATTAACTACATTTTTGTATACCTAGCATAAATATGGTCAATTGCACTTCAAACGTTTTTATCGTAACAAAGTAATACGATAAGAAACATAATAATAAAAAAAAATATATATATATATATATATATATATATATATTTGTTAACTAAATTCAGTACGAAGATTTTTTAATAATAAAATATTATGTTGTAATAAGTAAAACACATTTTTATAATTCGATACTGAATTTTGTTTGAAAGATGATTTCGACTAAGAAATTATAATTATTATAAAGACTAGCAATTGTCATATTTTGTATTTTTTTTTTGTAAGAATTTAAAATATCAATATAAGCAATATGGAACCAAATCAATTGCGTAAATTGTTTCGTATACAAATTTGGATTCTTTTTAGTTCGTACTTTGTAATTTGAACTAAAATTTGTTGCGAATTTTAGTTAGTTTTAAGATAATGAAAAAACCCAATATTGTAAGAATATAAAAATGCTTGTAAAATAAAAAGAAAGTTAAGTCTTAAGATTTCATCCAACCAGATAAGTTGAATTTTAATAATTTTTAATTTAAATTAATAACTTTGGGTTTCAATATTTAAATATTAACCAAAAACGTAATTTGCGTGAAAATTGTTCTGACATATTGCAGCTAAACCTGGCTTTTAACCAACAGCCTAACCCACAAGTTGTAGGTTTTCATAAATAAGTGTCTCAGGATAATATGCCGCATATTCTGACTGAACACAAAACCCAACGCAGACCTCTAGATACTAACCGGCGAAGAACCCATAGACAAGCAAATCAGGCGTAGGAAATGGAAGTGAATCGGCCATACGCTTAGAAAGCCAAATTAAAGTATAACATGTATGGCGTTAGAGTGGAACCCTCAAGGTACTAGGAGAAGCGGCCGTCCCATTGTATAATGCGTTTTTTATTATTCCTAAGATTATGTTTATTTTGTTAGCTGTCAGGTTTTGCATTGTGTGCAATAGAGGAAGAATTTTTAAAATTTTCAAAAAAATGCATACCGTTGCTATTGCATTTATTGTTTAGTATATATCTTAAATAGTGTTCTTTCAGTACGCATTTTTGTTGATTATATAAAAAAAATGGGTCATGATGATAATAATAATTCTTCACCAACAAAAGCTCTTGCTCCAGAACTTGAGCAGTAAGGTAATATAATTCTATAACAATTTCCTATTTTAAAGAAAGTTTTTTCCAGATTTTTACACGAGAATGTACTTGATTCACCAAATAGTGAAAATCAATTGAAATCAAATCATGCAACATTAGTAAAAAACCAACTCTTATAAGGTGAATATCATTGAAATTTAAAAATTTACTAAGTATATTAAATAAAATTTATTTAATATTTATACTATATTTATCAATTATTATACTGATATGTTTAAATAAATTATTTTCTTATTTTTATAGTATGGTAAACATAAACGCTATGCACCATAGGTAAGGTAAGGTAAGGTACTGTGCCACTTTTATCCATTATAGGCAATTTTGAAGTAAACCTTTATTTTATTACAATAATTGGAAATGAACCAAGTACCTTAATGAACCTGCAATCGAATTAACTCATTCTGGAGGTAATTTACGTAAACCAAAAAAAATTCAAGAAAAATTTACTTGTGATAAGAAGTGTAATTATAATTGTTACTCAAAATTTTCTGGATCAGAACGAAAGGAAATACTTAATTCTTTTTTGAATATAAATGTCATTCAAAAAGACAGTTTTTTTGCAAATTTGTGAAACGTAGACGAAACGAAACATCTTCTTGTTCCGTAAAAAAATGTACTTTTCATTACCATTTTGAAGTTAATAAGCTTGATATAAGAGTTTGTCAAAAAATTTTTGTTTCAACTTTGGCATATCCAAACAACGTATTTATTATTACTTTAATGACAACCATAATGAAGAAATTGGAACAGCTCGGCAACCAAGACAGGTCTTTTTATAAAAAAAGTAGCTTCTACTAAATATATGAAGCGGTTAAAGCACCTATTAGGAGTTTTCCAGTGACGTAGTCTCACTAATGTAGAGCTCCCACAAAAAAGCAATACCTTGCCTCTAGACTTAGTGTTCAACGAATCTACAAAATATATTGAAAGTGTTCGTAATCCAGTTAAATTTAATATCTTTTATCGTATATTTAATGATAGTTTCAACTCGTCCTTCTTCAACGTAAAAAAAGATAGATATGTGTGACAAATGTGTAAAATTTGAAAATTTAAAGACTCCAACTAATAAACAAAAAAAAATAGATGTTGTTCATCGTAACAGCACAGCGAAGCAAAACACGAAAGTGAAAAAGATAAAAATAGTTTATTGGAAAATACGGCGGGTATTCTTTACGATTTACAAGAAAACTGAAAACCAAAAGCAAACATTTCTCATTTTTTTTATAAAAGAAAATACGTTGCTTTTAACCTTACTGGATTTTGTCAAAATATCAAAATTGCATATTGTAGTATCTGGCATGAATCATTAAATGGTCTATCTAGTAATGTAATTGCATCAGCACTAGTTTTTTTTTACTTTATTAATTACTTCCAGTATTCATCATTCGTATGAATACTCCAGTATTCACCATTCATAAATAATGATTAGAATTTAATAGATTTAATTAGGGTGCATGACACTTTGCTGGAAAAAAAATATCGAATTTAAATTTGGTGGAAAAAGTCCCAAATGCCCGAAAAAAAAATTCTGAAAACCAAAAATGTCGAAATCAAGGAGTTTCTTTAAATAAGTACATATGGAAAAATGAATGGATACAAAACTAGATTAAATACTTTTTCCAAAATTGAGATTCTGGATTAAGAGGGATTTTAAAGTTGGACTTAAAATCAGAGTTATACGTCTTTTACAGAATATTTAAATACATATGAATATGTGACATTCAAGGGATTATGGGGATTTTAAAGTTGGATTTGAAATCAGGGTATTCCCTTTTTCCAGAATATTTTTATATAAGTATATTAATGTCAGATTCTGAATTAGAAGGGTTTTTAGAGTTGGATTCAAAATCAGGGAGGGTTTCCTTTTTTTCCAGAATGTGTATATTTTATAACCTAACCTAAAATATACGATAACGAGAACCGCGTGCATATATGCATATATATATATATATATATATATAATGTGGGTAGAATATTTTTCCTAACCACCACCATCAGAAAATACACTAACTTAATATTTAAAAATATATATAAAATTTCTTTCTTTCTTTCCAGAAAGTGTTTAAGAATATTACGTACTTCTAGATATTCTGTAAAACCGCTATCCCAATTAAGTCCATTGATTTTGTCTTCGCAAAATTGAATGATATATTTAGCGTCACAATTAAGTTCTTTTTCTGGATAAGGTGGTTTAAAATGATACACGTATGGTAACAGGCTTCCTACTTCAAGGATTACCATAAGCCTGTTAGGAATTAAAACTTGTCACATCATGATAAAAGAGTAGTTTAAGAATGATAATTGCATTTAGATTTTTGCGTTTATATTCATAGGAACAAGAAGGAATATAATCGAATTTAGTTTTTGGCGTTTATATTCATTAAAAAAAAAAAAAAGAAGGAAGAAAATTTTGTATAAATATAGGTAACTAATGTTAATTCAACAATATTTTTAATATGCTTTTTCATCTATTTACAATGATGGTGGCAGGGCCATCGTGCAGCAGTAAGACTACTTTTGCTTGTAATCTGATTAATAAGCAAAAAGAGGTTATACAACCACAAATAAAAAAGATCATTTGGTGTAATCCTGATACCTAACACTATAAAAAATCTTGAATATTATTGTGAAATACCTGACCTAAGCGAAAACGAAAGTTCTTTATTACTTATTATAGATGATATGATACTGCATTCAGATAACAAAAGAGTGTGTGAAATTTTTCCCAGAGGTTCGCATCACAGAAATATATCTGTAATTCTTATAGCTCAAAATGTGTTTTATCAAGGTAAATTTTCCAGGGATATTTCCCTTAATTGTAAATATTTAGTACTTTTTAAGAACCCTAGAGATAAATCACAAATATATCCGCTAGCTCGTCAAATTTATCCAGGTCAAGCTGAAGAATTTAGAAAAGTATATAAAGAGGTTACATCAAAACCATATGGTTACATATTCATAGATCTTAAACAGGATAAATAATATATTTAGGTTGCGAAGCAATATTTTGAAAGATCAAATTTGTTTTTGCACAAGAAAATATTTAGACAGCCAAGAAATATGAAACATTTGAAGGCCAACCGACATATATTGCATATATTAAAGAATTCTAAACCAAAGTTTAAAAACATAATTATTAAACATTGTGATCCTGAAGTAATTAAAACGTTTTGTAATTTGAGCAAAATAACAATTCGTAAGCTAAACAAGTATAAAAAGGAGCTCAGGGCGCTGATTTGTCGCAAAAAATCCCTTAACGACAAACGAAAGGTTATAGTTTAAAGAGGTCGATTTTTACCAACTCTTTTAAGTGTAGTACTAACAGGAATAATAGGAAAGTTTTTAAAATGAATGTTCTTTTAATGAAATGATAATATTAAAACCTGAAATTTACGAAAAACTTAAACAAAATTCTGACCTTGAACTAAATAAATTGAATATAAATATAGAAAAAATTATGCTTAATACAAATATAAATGACGTTCAAAAGTGGTATTTTATACGTCAAAATCTATTTAAAGCCAAAGCAAAAACAGAATAAAACCTACAAACAAAAAAGAAGAAAAAATTAAAGTAATGGAATCAAAAGAAATTCAGGCACGCCCAAACCATTACTTAACCGGGGTACAATTTCCTGAGGAGGAAATTTATGAAAGGAAAATGAAGAAGAAGTATTTATTATGAAGAAGTAGTATTTGATGACGAAATTTAAGAAAATGTTTTAATAAAATTCAAGAAAATGTTTAAACTATGTTAGCTAAAACAGATATACCTATAAGTAGTTGTACAAAATATTTTGATTCTTATGGTAGAAAATAATGTAAAGCTGAAATTTTAAAAATTTTAGAACATATATGTGTTATTTATAATAACAAACAATTACACAGTCATTTTTCAGATGTGTGTGGACAATATTGTTGCGTTTACTCATGGTATAGATGTAACGGTCTTAGTATGAAAAATTTCTTGGATAAATTCAGTAAAGAGGATCATATAAAAAACGATAAATTAATTCTAAAAACATTTCAAAAATTGGAAAAAAATATAACTTCCTGCAATTTTGCAATCCAAAAGCAATAAAACATTTTAATACTTAATCTATTAAAGAACTAGTTGATTTACAATGATGAAGGCACAACGTAGTAATGTAGTTTAATATTTTCTAAATAAAAGTCATACTCATACATATTTTGTAAATAAAAGTCACACTCTAAAAATGCCAGTTGATTTTGATGTGAATTCATTTGAACCTATAGTGATATTTCATCGTGTTGGAAAGAAATCACTTTCTTTAACATATAATGAATGGAATAAATTCTATAATCTATACAATAAATTATTGTGTAAACAGCAATTAAGAACAGAAAACCATGTTTGCAAGTGGGTTTACGATCTAGTGTAGGTCAATGTGTGGCTATCAACAAAGACGAAGCTGTAGGTCAAAGATGAGGTATTCAACGACATAATTGATTTTCTTCAAGCGGTAACTATGTACAACAAAACTGCAGAGCCCTGTGTAAGAGAATATGTTAACAGGTACATTAACCTTTGTTAAAAAAGCAAGTGGTAAAGTTACAAGAAGAAATTTACATTCCAATGCAGATATATACCGTACAATGTACGCTGTTTCTTGAAATACAGTTTTTCAAGGCTGTTTTTTGAAATACCTATTATTTTGAAAGAAAAGATATGTAATATTTTAAATGAAAAAACATTACTAGAGAGGAAAGTTCTAATAAATAAAAATTCACTGTACACTATTAGTTGTGATTCAAACACATTTGAACCGTAGAGTTAAACTCTTGCATGAAAATAAATTATATTAAGAAAGACAAATTTGTTAAAACTATAAACTTATTCCAATAAATAAAAAATATTATTAACTGTTCATAAAAAACTTGTTTCATTTTAAGTTCATTTTATTTAAATTTTTTTTAGTTTTTAAAAAATATTTATTCAATTCGTTTTATTTGTTATTTTCTTCTGTTTGGTTAAACTATAGGTTAACAGGTTTTAATTATTTGCATCGATCACTCATTTAAAAAAAAAAATAAAATAATAAAATATAAAAAAAAATAAATTGTATTTTGCATTTAACTTAAACTTCGGGAAGTTCAATATTTTGTTAAACTTGATATGAGGCGTCATTCGGATATTTTCATTAACAAAATTTGTAGTAATTATTATACAAACGAGTTATATTTACAAAAAAATCTTTTTCTCTTTCAATCAATACCTACATGTATTATACCTATAATTATTTTTTCTTTATGCTTGTTTAAATTTAAATATGAATAAAATAAAATGCATCCAATTTTTTCATAAAAAATTTCCTTCTGTTTTCATTACTGCCTATTACAATAAACACAAAAAAGTATTTAAACTAGATTCCCTTTTAGAGAATGTGGAGGGGGGCATTGACCCTAAACAATAATAAAAACATAAGAAGAGGAGAATGGCCCCAAACAATAATAAATCCATAAGAAAGGCGTTGGCCCAAACAAAAATAAAAACATGGAAGGGGTCATTGCCCCCAACAAGTTGTCTTAACCTCTTAACATACTCCCATTACTCAACAACCAAGTTAATCAGGAAATAAGCAAGTATTTAGATTCACCTATAATTAATTTTAACCTTCACCTTATCATAAACCATAAATCACCTTAATGGCACGCCTAAACTGGTTTTTTTTACAGCTCAAAGTAGCCCATTACCTACTAGTAGAGCCTCGCAAAGCAGCTTAAGTAATATAAACACATTATATAAAAAGGTCATTAAAATTACACACTTTATGCCAATCAGCCACACAACCAATCTATTATACAATGAAAGATTTCATGAAATCTGTAAATACGAATTATATATGTCTGCCTTTAAAGTAATTAATAAATACATAAAACATAATTTTATCTTAAATAGAATGATGGTCATCCACAGTCTAATGTAGAAATAAGTCTAATTTTTACCTAAGTCTTTTTAAAACAAATAGTCAGAAGAATAATTGTGTATATAATTCTGTCAAACTATATAGTGAACTGAACTTTTTGCAATAATTATTTTGAATTTAATTTTATAATAATAATTTTAATTTTTAAGTTACAATTTAATAAAAAACAAAACTTGAATTAAAATAAAAAACAGAATTTAAATTATATTAAATTTTGTCCAATTCTACATATATATATTCGGATATGTATATGTAAGTAAGTAAGTACCCTAATTTTGTATTCAACTCTAAAATTCTTCCTAATCATTTTTAACATATTATATCTATCCTGTATAGGATGATCTTTGATATTATGTACTTACATATTTGAACAGATATTTTGTTGGTTCACCACTGATGTCAATATCCAAATAATATCAAGTTCATAAATATATTACAAATATGTTTAATATTATTTGTATAAGTTATAATTTCTTTTATCTCCATTTTTTTTATAACAATTAATTAGTAGCACATTTTAAAAAACAAGCATAAAAATTCAATATTATATGATGGTATGATAGCAACCCGGTTCATATTATTTGTTTAAAAGGAACGTCATTACAATTATTTTATATTTAAACATTGACCATATAATTAAAATAAAAATAATATTTCAAGCAATACTTATAATCTTGAATTAAAATTATTTGGGATTTTTTTTTTTCGAAATTTTATATTATTCGGCATTTTGGTATTTTTTTTATAATTGAGCCTACTCATTTAATGCAAGAGAAGAGAGAGAGAGAAAAGAAAATTAAGAGAGAAAAAATAAAAAAAGTATAAACGAGTTTCAATACTTACAAAATAGTTTGAATAATATTAATATTTGAACATATTATACTTTTTAATTAGGTGCACTTGTGAATGTTACATACTTTCTTATTTCCTTTTTAAAATTTCTGATATTGTCTATATTTTTGAGTTCCACCGGCAGTTCACTATATAGTTTGACAGAATTATATACACAATTATTCTTCTGACTATTTGTTTTAAAAAGACTTAGGTAAAAATTAGACTTATTTCTACATTAGACTGTGGATGACCATCATCCTATTTAAGATAAAATTATGTTTTATGTATTTATTAATTATTTTAAAGGCAGACATATATAATTCGTATTTACAGATTTCATGAAATCTTTCATTGTATAATAGATTGGTTGTGTGGCTGATTGGCAGAAAGTGTGTAATTTTAATGACCTTTTTATATAATGTGTTTATATTACTTAAGCTGCTTTGCGAGGCTCTGCTAGTAGGTAATGGGCTACTTTGAGCTGTAAAAAAAACCAGTTTAGGCGTGCCATTAAGGTGATTTATGGTTTATGATAAGGTGAAGGTTAAAATTAATTATAGGTGAATCTAAATACTTGCTTATTTCCTGATTAACTTGGTTGTTGAGTAATGGGAGTATGTTAAGAGGTTAAGACAACTTGTTGGGGGCAATGACCCCTTTCCAAGTTTTTATTTTTGTTTGGGCCAACGCCTTTCTTATGGATTTATTATTGTTTGGGGCCATTCACCTCTTCTTATGTTTTTATTATTGTTTAGGGTCAATGCCCCCCTCCACATTCTCTAAAAGGGAATCTAGTTTAAATACTTTTTTGTGTTTATTGTAATAGGCAGTAATGAAAACTGAAGGAAATTTTTTATGAAAAAATTGGATGCATTTTATTTTATTCATATTTAAATTTAAACAAGCATAAAAAAAATAATTATAGGTATAATACATGTAGGTATTGATTGAAAGAGAAAAAGATTTTTTTGTAAATATAACTCGTTTGTATAATAATTACTACAAATTTTGTTAATGAAAATATCCGAATGACGCATCATATCAAGTTTAACAAAATATTGAACTTCCCGAAGTTTAAGTTAAATGCAAAATACAATTTATTTTTTTTTATATTTTATTATTTTATTTTTTTTTTTAAATGAGTGATCGATGCAAATAATTAAAACCTGTTAACCTATAGTTTAACCAAACAGAAGAAAATAACAAATAAAACAAATTGAATAAATATTTTTTAAAAACTAAAAAAAAGTTAAATAAAATGAACTTAAAATGAAACAAGTTTTTTATGAACAGTTAATAATATTTTTTATTTATTGGAATAAGTTTATAGTTTTAACAAATTTGTCTTTCTTAATGTAATTTATTTTCATGCAAGAGTTTAACTCTACGGTTCAAATGTGTTTGAATCACAACTAATAGTGTACAGTGAATTTTTATTTATTAGAACTTTCCTCTCTAGTAATGTTTTTTCATTTAAAATATTACATATCTTTTCTTTCAAAATAATAGGTATTTCAAAAAACAGCCTTGAAAAACTGTATTTCAAGAAACAGCGTACATTGTACGGTATATATCTGCATTGGAATGTAAATTTCTTCTTGTAACTTTACCACTTGCTTTTTTAACAAAGGTTAATGTACCTGTTAACATATTCTCTTACACAGGGCTCTGCAGTTTTGTTGTACATAGTTACCGCTTGAAGAAAATCAATTATGTCGTTGAATACCTCATCTTTGACCTACAGCTTCGTCTTTGTTGATAGCTACACATTGACCTACAGTAAATCATAAATCCACTTGCAAACATGGTTTTCTGTTCTTAATTGCTGTTTACACAATAATTTATTGTACAGATTATAGAATTTATTCCATTCATTATATGTTAAAGAAAGTGATTTCTTTCCAACACGATGAAATATCACTATAGGTTCAAATGAATTCACATCAAAATCAACTGGCATTTTTAGAGTGTGACTTTTATTTACAAAATATGTATGAGTGTGACTCTTATTTAGAAAATATTAAACTACATTACTACGTTGTGCCTTCATCATTGTAAATCAACTAGTTCTTTAATAGATTAAATATTAAAATGTTTTATTGCTTTTGGATTGCAAAATAGTAGGAAGTTATATTTTCCAAATAATTTTTGAAATGTTTTTAGAATTAATTTATCGTTTTTTATATGATCCTCTTTACTGAATTTATCCAAGAAATTTTTCATACTAAGACCGTTACATCTATACCATGAGTAAACGCAACAATATTGTCCACACACATCTGAAAAATGACTGTGTAATTGTTTGTTATTATAAATAACACATATATGTTCTAAAATTTTTAAAATTTCAGCTTTACATTATTTTCTACCATAAGAATCAAAATATTCTGTACAACTACTTACAGGTATATCTGTTTTAGCTAACATAGTTTAAACATTTTCTTGAAGGGATTTTTTGCGACAAATCAGCGCCCTGAGCTCCTTTTTATACTTGTTTAGCTTACGAATTGTTATTTTGCTCAAATTACAAAACGTTTTAATTACTTCAGGATCACAATGTTTAATAATTATGTTTTTAAACTTTGGTTTAGAATTCTTTAATATATGCAATATATGTCGGTTGGCCTTCAAATGTTTCATATTTCTTGGCTGTCTAAATCTTTTCTTGTGCAAAAACAAATTTGATCTTTTAAAATATTGCTTCGCAACCTAAATATATTATTTATCTTGTTTAAGATCTATGAATATGTAACCATATGGTTTTGATGTAACCTCTTTATATACTTTTCTAAATTCTTCAGCTTGACCTGGATAAATTTGACGAGCTAGCGGATATATTTGTGATTTATCTCTAGGGTTCTTAAAAAGTACTAAATATTTACAATTAAGGGAAATATCCCTGGAAAATTTACCTTGATAAAACACATTTTGAGCTATAAGAATTACAGATATATTTCTGTGATGCGAACCTCTGGGAAAAATTTCACACACTCTTTTGTTATCTGAATGCAGTATCATATCATCTATAATAAGTAATAAAGAACTTTCGTTTTCGCTTAGGTCAGGTATTTCACAATAATATTCAAGATTTTTTATAGTGTTAGGTATCAGGATTACACCAAATGATCTTTTTTATTTGTGGTTGTATAACCTCTTTTTGCTTATTAATCAGATTACAAGCAAAAGTAGTCTTACTGCTGCACGATGGCCCTGCCACCATCATTGTAAATAGATGAAAAAGCATATTAAAAATATCGTTGAATTAACATTAGTTACCTATATTTATACAAAATTTTCTTCCTTCTTTTTTTTTTTTTTTAATGAATATAAACGCCAAAAACTAAATTCGATTATATTCCTTCTTGTTCCTATGAATATAAACGCAAAAATCTAAATGCAATTATCATTCTTAAACTACTCTTTTATCATGATGTGACAAGTTTTAATTCCTAACAGGCTTATGGTAATCCTTGAAGTAGGAAGCCTGTTACCATACGTGTATCATTTTAAACCACCTTATCCAGAAAAAGAACTTAATTGTGACGCTAAATATATCATTCAATTTTGCGAAGACAAAATCAATGGACTTAATTGGGATAGCGGTTTTACAGAATATCTAGAAGTACGTAATATTCTTAAAAACTTTCTGGAACCATCTGATAAAAGGAGCTCATAAAAAACATTTTTGGAAAAATACATTACTAGCAGCAAAATATTTGATTTAAATGACGAAATACCGTCATTACAAAAATTACCACGTTTCAAATCTTTGTGTGCTATTGCTGCACATAATACTAAGCATAATTTAAATGTGCTGTGAAGAATTGTTTAAACATTTACATGTATTTGTTAAAACAAACATATTATAGAATAAAAATTTTAACCTACATTTAAGTATTACGATTATTATGAACAGTAAAAACAAAATTAAACAAGTGCGTTTTAAAGAGGAGTTAAAAGTTTATATTATGTACACTTGGAATTACGCTTACAGATCTGCTCGACAAGGAATATATGAACAATACACACTTGACAGAACCCGATTTCATAGACGAATAAAAAAGATGGAACCTATTATATCAGCTATTTTAACAAATCAACATCGAAAAAAAAAATTCAATGTTCGATTTTTATAATCTTTTTATGTTAAATATTATGTAACCTTACTTAATTGATACAAATAAAAATTAAATGCAATTCCACATGTTGTTCCACAATCTACATGTTGTATTTTATTTTTTGATTTTTTCACAAAATTTTTACAGGATAATTAGTAAGTTTTAAGTATTTTTCAATTGAAATTTGCAACACAAATAATATGTTAATAAAATTTTTAAAAATCCGGTAATGTTTCTTAAAAATATTATAGTGATTTTAACTATATATGTAACGTTATGATATGATATCGATGCCGCCTTTTGGGCGTGGCAGTGTTCATTATTTATAAAATATGTTCCCATAATTAACATTGGTTGTAACATCTAATTGACTTATTATTTTGTTAAATTCAAATTTGCAGCAATGTAACACAAAAATTCTCATGAAATATGAAATCAATATTTTTCAAAATGGAAAATCATTTAAAAATTTTGTACAAATACTGCGTTCAAATTATTAAAATACACATTTCAAAAATGGATAACAATACGGATTCAATAATTGAAGAATTCTTAAACATTCTCTCAATGGTAGTGGACTGTCAAACAGTACTACTATCACCAAAAAGGAAGAAGGTTAGGCTACAAGAATATCAGGAGCATCAACATCAATATCAACATCAACAGCAATTTCAACAAGAACAACCATGACCACAACAACAATAGCAACAACAACAACAACCAGATCAAGAAAATCCGGTACAATGTGGTAGAAAAAGGCTTTTAGAAGCCTTTAATAAGGCTAGTAATACAAAACAATTCTTAAAAGTAAAAGATTTGGAGTCTAATAGACTCTATAAAATAATAAAAATAAAAAAAATCAAAACAATGTATGGTGAGAAGTTGACCTTTGTCACCAACAGTTTGATAATCTTTATTCCACAAAAATATGTGGAAATTATAGAAGATTTTTGTAAGGAAATTTTAAATAATGAATTTTTCATCTTAAAAGAAGATGAAACTAATTTAAAAATGGTTGAAGAGTCAACCAATTATACTCTTGCTGCTATACAGTAGCATAAAAAAGCCTATTAATTTTTACAATAAATAAAACAATGTTTTTATTTTTATTTTAAATTCTTAAATTTCAGATTTTTTATTTTCTGTTTTTCAAAATTTATAGGTTAATAACTTTTTTATCAATTTCGTTTAAATAATTTATACAAAATAATACAACAATAAAAATATATAAAATTTAACTTTTTGATATTTTTCAGTATTTAATATAATATGAAATTATTAAAATAATCTGGATCTTCTTCCTGGTTATTTACTTTCCAAATTTCTTCTTGTAGCATTATGTTTTCGTTATTTCTAACTTGACGCTCTGGTGGAATAAATTCCTGGGTTAACACTAACTCTTCATCGTCCACAGAAGATGTTACTTCATTAACTTGAATTGGGTGTTCACTGATATTTGTATTTTGACGAGTTGTTTCTACATCGAATGGAAAGGTAGTTGAATCAGGCTCCATTTAAAAATTAAGTTAAAATGATCAAAAATGAAACTGAAACTTCATTTTATACCTAAAAATTAAAGGGTTTTAGAGTATATAAATATAGAAATTTCTTGTAACTTCATCATTCAATAATGGATATTAAAGAGTTTCTAAATGCATATGATTCAGTGCTCTTAGATGAACATAAGGAACGTATTGTATATTTAAACAACTATTTACAACAGTTTGAGAACAAATTACACAGAGCTATTTCTATTTATAGAAACCACTTCATTATTTGCCCATGATCTTTTAACAGCACTATATCTGGCTCTGATACTTGTGATTGCCATTTTATAGAAAAATATAAAGCAGAAATCGATACATTAGTAAAGTGGTATAAGAAAAATGTCAAGACAACAGATTGTTGAAGAAATACATAGACCAGCCAGAAAAAAATTTCATAGAAGGCAAATTGACCTTGTCGAGATGATACCGTATGTAAAATTTAACAAGGGATATAAATATTTATTAACTGTAATTGATACGTTTTCCAAATATGCTTTTGCGGAACCAGTCAAAACAAAAAGTGCTGATCATGTTTTTAATGCTTTAAAAACAATTTTTGAACAGGACAAAGTAATAAGTTGTATGTAAAGTTAAAGGTATTTCCTTAAATTATACTGCGGCTAAACAAGTTAATTTTGAGACAATTAAAAATGCTGTTCTAAAACAAAGAGATAGAGAAAATATTTTAGTGATTTCTCAAAACATTAGACTAACTAAACATTTTGAAGTAATTTCAACTTTTTATAATTTTTAGGCCCACCACTAACAAATTCAGTAATATAACTGTCAACGTCATAACTTTCCAATTTGTCTGTCATATCACCAATAAAATTACCGGTTGGTGGATCATATTCTCCTTCACGACTTATGTAAAGAACTGAATCTGTGTCATAATATAAAACTCGATCTTCAAGTTTTTCTAAATAGCTATATAACTTTAGTCGCGCTTGTGTCGTAGTATATGCAGCAATACACACATTAATTGTTGATAATCAATCAAAGGAAAGGAATCAGCGGTCTCTTCTTTGTACTGCCAATTTACAACTATATTTTCATTATTAATTGGAAGAATATGATTAACTTCCAAAGCTGAATTTGTTAGTAGCTCGTAGAATTCTGCTGGTGAATTTATAATAGATGTTTTTTGCTGATTTTGCCTCTGACCAAACTTTCCCTAAAATGAGTTGAGAATTAATTTAGCAAGAGATCTTCTTCCTCGATTATTACAAACACTCAAAAATTGCAATTTTAAACCTTCATTGTTAAGAAAATCTTCAATGTATTGTTCTTTTTCATTTTCATTTGTACATTTGCTTGGCCAATCAAATGCCTCCTGCTTCATTTGTATAAATTTATTCATCATATTTGAAAACAACCCACCTGCTTTTGCTACTTTATTATACTGCGTCACATTGTACTCACATATTTCATAGATTTCCAGTATTTTGTACCTTTTCCCCACAGCTTTAACATCTTCATCGAATATCCAGGTACCAATTTAAGCTCGTTTGTCATCTGAATGATTACAGAATTCTTCTTCGTTTTTATTTTTACCGCAAGTATAACATAATGAAAACATTAGTTTACCATTTTGTTTTAACGGTAATATAGGATGAAACAAATATTCTGGTGGTAATTTTATTAACATTTTATAAGACCATTTATATTTTCAAGATTAATTTTGCAGCATAAAGAATTGCCTACATGTATTTTAGGATGATCTATAGGAAATTTACCATATTTGCATACATAAGGATATAATGAACACACATCTATGTACTTAATTTTTTCATTTGAGTTGCATCTAAATTAGGTGTATACATTTCCAGTTCGACCACCATAAAAAGCATCACGTGGATTTAATGGTAAGTTATTTATTAACGGACTTTTTTCTAAGTACAGCATATTTTGATTCTTTAATTGCTTTTTAAATTCGCAAGCCCATATTACGTCATATCCTAGACTCTTCAATTTTTCAGGTTTAGCTATAGTTCTCTCATATCGTTGATTTAATGTATTATTCTTATTGTCATATAATGATTCATCACGCCTATGCTGTAAACGAACTGGATGTCCGTGAAAATAACATCCATGGAATTCGAAAATTTGGTTAGTGGTTGCACAATATCCGTCTATTTTAACTCCTGCAATAACTGCTTCTTTCCTTTAGCATGTTCAATATTTATACTTCGTTTTGCCTCTTCAAAAACTAACAATTTAATAGCTTCTTTTGATTGGTTGTCAGAATAGTGATATCCGTTTTTAGTAATCAAACCAATAGTGTCTGGTTTTAAAAAATTACGTCGAAAAACTAGATTACAAGCTGAAGCGATGGTTGTTGCTTCTAAGAATGGTTCAACGTTACATTGTTCAAAAAATAACTTTCAAAATGATAAACATGCTTGAGTTAATACTTGTACATTACTAATACAATAATCAACAATTTCACGTTGCATATCAAATGTATTATTCTTGTTTTCTTCATACCATTTTATGAATGTATTACGCTCTTCCATTTGCATTGTGTCTGGGTTGTAATATCCAACACCAGGTAATGGTCCAATATATTCTTTATTTTTGGATGTATTAAATAAATGTGGAACATTAAAAATAGACGGTAGACCTTTTTAAAAATAGATGGTAGACCAAATGCTTTTGGAAGTTTTGATGGGCCCATTGGAAAGTAATTGATTGAATCTATGAATTTGACATTATCTATCAACATCATAATTATTTTAGTACCTCGCATAATCAATTTTATTTTTATATCTGTTTGTTCCAATAAATAATTTAATATAAATTGATGGTCAAACGATTGACCATTGTGAGCGATTACAACCACACTTTTAAAATTTTTTTTGCCTCCAATATGTGTGAAAGAAATCGTTTTATAATATTATCTACATTTCTGACAAAAATGTAGGGAAATTTCATCAATACATACATCACGTCTTTGTTCAAAAACACACAAGTTTGGTTCATGTAGTTTGGTTTCTTCTCGATTTTCTTTTATAATCTTCTCTCCAAATTTGTTTTCTTGTTGTATCTCTAAATCATAAAAGATATATAAAAAATCCTTCAATTTGGGCTGCCTTAGATCTTGTTGAATATAACAGAAATGACCTTCCGAAACATGTTTATTGCAAACTTTGCAAAAATATTCGTTAGATGTATCTTGTCTTTCAGTTTTGTAAACTTTTAAGCAGTAAAAACATTTCCTTATTTGATCGCAAAGATTTTTCCTCCTTACTGAAGTGGAAGCTATATGATTGTCTAGACATTCTTGACCTCTAAATGTTCTATTACACGCTTTGCATAAAATATTTTTAGCATCTTTAGAACAAGGTGGGCATTTTTGACGATGTGATGACCTGCACTTGTGATGACCTTTATTATTGTAAGGAATATGACATTCCTCGCAATAATAACGAGCCATAAAAGTTACAGTTAGTGAAGAACTACCATTGTAATGATTTTTGTCATACAGTAAATGTAATCTTTTATCACGTCCATTTCCTTCAAATATAATTTCTCTCCCCTTTGTTCCATGTTCATACACTGTTATTTTATAATTGCTGAGATATTCTTGAAACTTTTTTAGTTCTAAAATACGGCAGCCTTCACTAGGAACTTCTAAACCCACTTTTAAAACTAGGTCTTTTGCGGTTTTTGTTTGTATTTTTTTAATATCCCTTCGCATTTCATAATAATTGTGTCCTTCTCCGCCTTTGAAATTGCAAGTACTAAGACACATGTTATCTTTGTTTGTAATTTGCACGATACCTTTACGCATTTTGCACTCTTCTTCGTAAGTTGTGTATTGTTTTCCTTTTCCTGTTCTAGACGGAAGTCTAACACGTATTACTTCCATACAAAATATATTTGTACTTAAACGTGTAAAAATAACATTATGTAATAAGAGGAAAAATACTAAAGCAATGTGAAAATGTACATACCTTCAGAATTGCTTTGAAATATTTTTGATATTATATCCCAAACATCACTAAATTTTAACTCGTTAGCCGATTTAAAATTTAACCATGCAGGGCCTCAATGTTCAAAACTTTCCCCGCAAAATGTTGTTCCAATCTTGTCTGTTGGAATAACTTCTTTTGTTACATCTTTTATAATCTGATGTATCGCACCCTTAATCCAATCAATTAGATCTACATATCCGGTACGGCCTTTATTGTAACTTTTGTTTTATGCCCGTATATATTAAATCTTTTTATAGATGTCAAACTTTCACTTTCGATTATATACCGAACCGGTGACAAATTTCCCGAGATTGAATCAAAAAATTTTTTAAGAATGATTCTTTTAGCCATTTTTATTTTTTCGATTAGTACAAGAGTACTATTACAATACTTATATAGTAAAAAACAAAGCGTATGTAATATTTATAAAAAACAAATTATCTCTTTAGTTTAATTTTTCAGGTTTATTAAAGCACTTAAAGACCAAACGAGAATGGTTATAATTAAATGCGAATTATGTTTTTATACAAATTTCCATAAATTTTCACACATAAATTAAGTAATTCGATTTTCTGTTGTTGCTTTTTCCAATTTTAAAATACATATAAAAAACTTAAACAAAACAGGTATTATTAATCGTACCTCTATTTATTTTAATGTTTGTTTTTTTAAATGAAAAAACATCACTAGAAAACGAAGTTGTAATAAATAAAAATTCACTGTAAACTATTAGTTATAATTCAAATACATTTGAACCGCAGAATTAAACTCTTGCATGAAAATAAATTATATTTAGAAGGACCAATTTGTTAAAACTATAAAATTATTGCAATAAATAAAAAATATTATTAACTGTTGCTAAAAACTTGTTTCATTTTAAGTTCATTTTATTTAAATTTTTTTTTAGTTTTTAAAAAATATTTATTCTGTTTTCGTTTAGGTTAACAGGTTTTAATTATTTGCATCGACCACTCATTTTAAAAGTAAAAGTAAACGTAAAAATAAAAATAAAAAAATAAAAAACAAATTGTATTTTGCATTTAACTTAAATTTGGGGAACTTCAATACTTTGTTAAACTTAATAAGATACGTCATTCGGATTTTTTCATTATCAAAATTTGTGTTATATTTACAAAGTTATTTTGCATTTACAAAGGTTTTTTGCATTTAACTTCAAAATTTGTAGTAATTATTTGACAAACAAGTTATATTTTTAAAAAAAATCTTTTCTTTTTCAATAAATACGTCCTGTAGGTATTATTAAACATACCTATAATTATTTTTTTTTTTGTGCTTCTTGAAATTTAAATATAAATAAAAATAAAATGCACGCAATTTTTTTTTTATAAAAAATTTCCTTCTGTTTTCATTACTGCCTGTTACAATAAACACAAACATGTATTTAAACTAGATTCCGTTTTAGGGGGAGGGGCATTGACCCTAAACAATAATAAAAACATGGGAAGGGATGAATGACCCCAAACAATAACAAAAACATGAGAAAGAAGGCATAGGCCCCTTCACCTTATCATAAACCATAAATCACCTTAATGGCACGTGCCTTCCTGACACGCCGAAACCGGTTTTTTTCCCAGTCTAAAGTAGCCCAATACCTTTTTTTACTTTTTAATCAAATTTAAACAATTCAAAATTTTATGTATATTCAATATACATATAGTCAAATTTAAATACATTTTAGTTTGTTTTTATAAATTGTTTTAATGCGATATTCTGAATATCTTAAATCTATTTAAGTTTTTAGAACCCAGAGTTTTACATAATAAATTACCAAAGAAATATATATTTTTAAAAGTATGTATCAAGATTATTCAATGTTTTCTTCAAATTTTAGGTTTACAAGACATTCATTAAATTAATTTTTTTCAAATTTCAACAAAAAATGTTAAAGAACAAAGTTAAATATTATCTTCATAATTAGTAACCAATATAACCTATAATAATAGGTTGGTTAGTATACCTATAATAATAGGTTGGTTGTTTTCCAAAATCTTCAGTAGTTACTCCTTACTTTATTGAATCGGGAGTTACTACTGAAGAATTTGAAAAACAAAACAACCAACAAAACGTTAAATACAACATTAGAAGAAAATTTTTTGAATTTAGGTTTAAACGAAATAATCAAAGTTTAAAATTTAATTAATTTACAATTAATAAGACAATTAAAAAATGCTCAAATTATTCTTAAAACTATTTTTAATAGCACATAAATACCTTATTATAATATGCAGTTAATAAAAAATTTGTTAAAAAAACAATAGTTTACACTTCAAGGCTTTTTGGTCTGTTTGGTATTAAATTAAAAAAATAAAACCAATTTTTAATTTTTCAATCCGACGTTTCGCTGATTACTCAACAAATCAATGAATTTATTTTTATTAAAAGTAACCAGTAAAACTCCTTATTAAAAAATTAAAAAATAGTTCTTATTTTTTGAATTTAATACCATCACGACCAAAAAGCTGTAGAATGAGTAATTATTTACAAAAATTGAAAAATGTAAAATACTAAAAAAACATTAGACAATTATCAAAAAGCATTAAAAGTTCAACTCATAAATTCATCTACGTTTAATAAGTTTAAAAATAATAACTTGTTTAAATTTTTACCTTTCAATCTATTTCTTTCCTTATTTAAAATTGAACCTGCCTTTGAAAACAATCTTTCACATGGCACTGAAGTCGCAAGATTTCCTAAATATTTCATAGCTATTTTTGACAATCTTGGTGAATTCAATGATTGCTGCTGTCAAAATTGAATCGGATTTGAATTTAATGGGCATTTTCAGAATTTAAATAAGTACTGATTTCCTCCTGAATCGTTTTGGATTCATTGGTGTATTTTTGAATAATTTTTAAATGTGGCGTCCAAATTTAAATTTAACCACGACATCTCAACCAGTTAATTCAATAGGTTGAGATGTCGTGGTTAAATTTAAATTTGATTCCTCATTAATTGTTGAACTTGTACAAAATTCCTGCATTTTTTTTTTCCTACATGCACGAAATGAACTTTTTTAAATCTTGGATCTAAAATTGAAGCAATTGACAACAAATGATTACTTTCGTTTGCTGCAAGCTTTTCAAAAATTAACTTTTCTAATCTTAATTTTAAATTTTTACACTCCAAAGTACTAGATGTTATTTCATGTAAACCTAAAATTTAAGAATTTAAAAACATACATAGATAAGATTTCAAATTACATATAAAATTAAATTAAATATTAAATATAAATTATAAGATATTACAATAAGAAAAGTATGGAAAAAACTTACGCGATTTTAAACAGCTGGTAAGTGGAGTACCTTTTGAAGATGTTACGTTTGTCTGGCTACTCATTTCAACTGTGATTTGTTTAAAAGGTTTTTTTTTTTTTTTATTAAGACAAAAAAGTATAATTTGATTACATGTTACAATTTAGTTCATACGAAAAAAAAAATAGTACAATTGTTTAATTGAGACCCTACCCTAAGCTATGATGTCGTATAGATTAAAGTATATGTATTAAAAGTCAAATTTCAAATTACCATAAAAAAAAATTACATTAGTAATATAGTACAACCAAACCAAAACCAAAAACCAAAAAATCAAAGGGAGAAAGCCATAAGTAGCATTCTTTCTTATGAGAATACAGTACATTACACAAGAATAACAATATACCTTTTTATATTGAAAATCAGGGATATTTCGATCTGATTTGGGAAAATTTTGATCTGATTTGGGAAATTTTGATCTGATTTAGGAAATGTTGAGCTGATTTTTAAAAAATTATCTGAACGTGTTCGATAATTAGGGAAATCGTTCATAATTTTGTTAAATTAGCAGCACTAAATTTTCACAAAATTTGACAATTAATATTTTAAAAGTTTTAAGCGTCATTTTTTTTTTTTTTGTGTTTTTGTTTTTACGTGGATTGGTGTGGAATCTTCGAAAGATACAGACCGCCCCGTAGCAGAAGTGTGTGCCGGATTCTTACCGACTAAACCACACCCTTCCCTTATTAAAACTAGTCAAACTGACTAACCATTAATTTTTTGCTATCTTGTTTTGAATATAGGTTTTATGTACTTTCCCTAAGGAAATCTGTACTTCGTACTATATCTAAAGGTCTTTTTCTTTTAAGCCTTCCTATAATAATTTGATTATTTATTAGTTGAGCAGCTTCAAGATTTATATGCTCTTCTAAACGAGCTTTATGGCATTTCTACTTATTTCATCTATAACTTTGGGAATTTGTAAATCTCTGTGAATTACGTACATACCAGGGAGCACTTACTATGTTACGTAGGACTTTATTCTGGAAGGATTGTATTTTTTCAATATGCGTTTTCTTGGCACAACCCCAAAGCTGAATGCCATATAACCATATAGGTTTAATTACTTGGTTGTAAATTAACACTTTATTATATATTGGTAGTTTAGACTTACGCCCTAGGAGCCAGTAATTTTCTCTATATTTATTTTCAAGTTCTAGTTTGTTCTTTTTAACGTGTTCATTCCACCTTAGCTTGACATCCAGTGTCATTCCTAGGTATTTTGCAGCATTTTCGATTGATACAAATACACCGTTTAAATTTATTTTAGGTGGATTCTTTATATTTCTATAGGAAAAATTAACATGCACAGATTTAGATTCATTTAGTTTTATTTTCCATTTGATAGTCCAGTAACATATTTTTTCACTTGCTTTTTGTAATTTTTTTGTAGCTTCGTCAATATTCGATCCTACTGCCAATATTGCAGTATCGTCAGCAAATGTTGCTACAGTTACATTTTCTACTTCTGGTAGATCACTTGTATAAAGCAAGTACAATATAGGACCTAGAATACTGCCTTGAGGCACACCTGCTTTTATTTCTCTTAGTGTAGAGTATTGTTCATCTTGTTTAATTCTAAATAATCTTTCAGACAAGTACGATTCGAGTATCTCTACATATTGTAACGGTATCAATCTTCTTAATTTAAATACTAAACCTTCATGCCAAACTTTGTCAAACGCTTGTGCTACGTCTAGAAATATTGTGCAGCATATTTGTTTTTCTTCGAATGCTTTTTCTATAACACTTGTTATTCTATGAACTTGGTCAATTGTTGCATGCTTGGATCTAAAACCAAATTGATGGTTAGGAATTAAATTTTTATTTTCTATAATTGGCTCCAGCCTTTTTTTTCATAAAGTTTTGACATCCCTGGTTTCCCTGGTTTTGCTATCATAATAACTTGTGCCACTTTCCAAGCGCTCGGAACGTACTTCAATTTTACTGCCGCATTTATGATTTTTCTCAAAAATCTTAGGGCTTTTTGTGGAAGCTCTTTTATAATCTGAGCTGTAATAAGATCAAAACCTGGGGCTTTTTTCAATTTTAGAGTTTTTATTATTTCACTAATTTCTTCTTCTGTAAATGGATTAATAGTGTTTTCTTCTATTATAACATTGTCTAATAAACAAAGATTAGAATTTATATCGTTTGGTTTGAATATATTTTCTAAATGATCTGCAAATAATTCGACTTTATCTTTATTATCCTTTGCCAAAGTTCCGTCTGGTTTCATGAGCGGCGGGGCGTGCTTAATCGGCTTTTTTACACTCTTCGTTGCTTTCCACAACGAGTAATTTGATTCTTTTGTTGCCGATAAACATTTTATATAATTTTCATATGCTACTGATTTTAGAATCTTGATTTTTCTTTTAAGAGATTGTGATAATCTGTTCAAAATCATCTTATCATCAGGGTGACGAGATTGTTGCCATCTACGTCTAGCCCTTCTTTTTCGTTTTATTAAATCAGTTATCTCTCTGGGATAAATATTTGCTGCTGACCTATATTCAATTATTTTTGTGTTATTCCAAGCAGCATTTTGAATTATATTAATAAAGCCTTCAAGTTCCAGATCTAATTGTTCTTTTGATTGTAAATTTATTTCTAAATTAATGTTGTTTACGATTTCATATTTAAAGCTTAACCAATCTGTTGTATTATTTGTCAGTGTGGGCTTATTTAGTTTTCTAGTTATTTTTTCATTCAAATCTAGTATAACAGCAGTGTGATCAGAATCTAGATCATGGTTATCTTCTAGATTTATATAGTTGCCTGAAATTCTTTTGGAAGTCAATTAGATCTGGAACCTTGTTGGTGTCTGTGGGCCAATAAGTTGGTTTGCCAGTCGAATGATGGCAACAACCTAACTCTTGAATAGCTTTCTTTAGCTTTAGCTTTAGCTACCTCTAGTTGAGGTTGTTCTAGATCCCCAATCAGTATGTTTGGCATTATAATCACCTCCTAGCAAAAATTTATGTCCGTGGACATTTAGGAGTTCTTTAAAAATATTTTTCTTAATATTGCATCTTGGTGGACAATATACTGCACCAATATTAAGGTCTTGTTTAGTAGATGAAATTTTGATCATAGAAAGCTGTATTTCTTCAGACTCAATTTTGAATTCTTCATTATGTTTTATAGTGCTTTTTATAAGAATTGCACTACCTCCTCTCGGCTGATTACTAGGATGAACTGCCTTATAGCATTCATAACCTAGTATCTTAAAGTTTGAGTTTATTGTCAAATGAGTCTCTGATATCAGACATATATCAATATTTCTAGACCTTAAGAAAATTTCATGTTTTTTATTTAGGACACCATTCGAATTCCAAGTTGCAATACGTATTTTATCTAGATACATTTTTTAAAATTCTTTTAGGGGTTTCATGAGATACATTAATGTATTTTTTTTCTATTTTATTTAATCTTATGGAGATTTCATCAATTTTTAGCAATAAGTTTTGCATCATGTGCATCACATCCTTGTCATTACTTTTAGGTTTCATAACCTTAGATTGTTTCTCTGTAAGAATATTTTCTTCTGTTTTAGATTTTAAGGCTTGGGAGTATAAACCTCCATTCACGACTTTATTAGATATAAACGGTGTAGTTTTTTTTGGTGTTTTTATTACATTTGAATGTTTGGGTTTGCGCATATTCAATCTTCTTTTCTGTAATTCTTTTGCTACCAAACAACCACGATAAGTAGCAGGGTGTTCCTCGTTGCAGTTTACACATATGGCTTGGAAATTTTCTTTTTTACTACATTCTATTGTCATATGATTCCCAGCACATTTTACACATTTAGCCTGTCTTTGGCAGAATTTTTGTGTATGTCCAAAACTCTGGCATCTTTTGCATTGAGGAATGGACTTACTACTTCTGAGAGCCTCAATTTTCACTCTCATGTGCTGTAAATATTCTATTTTGTATATTTTATTTATTTCCTCCGAATGGTCAAAAGATATCATAAACAGTGGAAGCTTTGTTATAATCTTTATATTTTTATCTTTAGTTTTTTTAATTTTATTTGTCACATCTAGACATTTAAAACCTCTATTAAGAAGTTCTTTTTTAATATTTTCTGGCTCACATGATGGGTGAAGATTTCTTACCATAACTTTAATTGCTCTAGTCAGTTCCAAAGATGTGTTAACATCAGGAGACTTATCCGCTTTTTGTTTCTTCGGATTTCTTTTCGTATTCAGAATCCAATCAGTTTCTCTGATTAGTTCTTCTTCATCCGTTTCGTATGTCCCAACTTTAGTATCAGTGGATACATTTGGCACACTATTTTTTTCCTTTTTTAATTTTAAATTTTCTGCCTTAAGCTGGAAGAATTCTCTTTGTAAATCTTTACACAAGATTTCCAACTCAATTATTCTGGAGTTGACTTCAATATTACTGTCTTGCAGTAACGAACTTTGATTTTTATTATTACCCTCGTGCGGTTTCTTTATATTGCCTTGTCTTTACACAAGATTTCCAACTCAATTATTCTGGAGTTGACTTCAATATTACTGTCTTGCAGTAACGAACTTTGATTTTTATTATTACCCTCGTGGGGTTTCTTTATATTGCCTTCATGGAACATTATTTTTTCTTTATTACCCTCTTCGGTTTTATTATTTTCGTTTTTAGGTGGACTTCTTTGAATCTTCGAGCCCTTCACAAAAGTGTTTGTTAATTTATCATAATTATACATGTTATTAATATTATTATTATTGTTATAAACCACTGGCGAACGTTTGAACATCTGAACGTCTTAAACATTCAGCCAAGCCCTCGCCGGCAGCCGTGGTCTCTGCCGACATTTTGGTAGATATCCCTACCGAATTTTTACTATTATAAGACATTATATTATTTTTTATTTTAATATGCTTTTTATACCTACAGCCAGAGTTTCTTACTGCCGCCCCTCTGGGATCAGACGCAGACCAGGTAGCCGTCCATTCTGGAACAGTCGCTCCTGGATTTTTCATTGGATTTTAGTGGACTTGTACCACAAGCATATCTTACTGAGGGTATTTCTTATCCCCTACCCACCATTTGAGGTTAGCGGCATTTGAGAAACAATATTTTAAAAGAGAAAAAAAGCGGAAATCTATATTAAAAAAAATTTCTGTTTCTGAAACACTAAATATTATATTAATAATTGTTGATATTTTCTTTCTTCTATTCATTTAAAATTTTTAATTTAATTTTTCAAAATAAAAATTCTAGAATGTAATATTATTGTAAAATGTAAACAAATAATTTTGACATTTGTGGTCAGTGCTTCCATTTAAAATAGAAAATATTAAAAGGGAAATTTTTTGCAGTGATCTGCTTTTTCCTTATGTAAAATTGCAATATACTATTTCTTTCTATTTTCCGGATTAAAAATCAAGTCGGGAGAAAAATTGTTAAGCTAAGACGCACCTTAAAATAACTTATTTAATACAAAACAAAAACATAAGTTAAATAAAAACAAAAGTCAAAGTTAAAATATACCTATATTACATTAATTCCAGGTATTAAATTTTTTATTTAATTATAAAAAAAAAAACAATTTTACTTTTCTTTTTTGTTTTATTCAAATTTTTTATTTACTTATAATTTTGTTTTAAAATTTTCTAGCACTTAATTGTTAAAATTGACTGACCATCGCCAACAGGTGAATGGGTGTTTTATACTATATTATCGCTAACTTTACGTCTGCGATATTTTATTGGAATATTGGCTAATTCGTAAGAACGGAAGTTGAATTAGCCAATATTTGAATAATTGTTTTTTTTTTTTTAATAATTTTATGCGAAAACAATTTATTTGATTTTTTTATGAAATATTATATTTACGTGAATTTGGAAATAATTGTTTTCACATAAAATTGTAAAAAGTATTTTTCTAATGAAAAAAATAGAATATGATATTCGCAACACGCGTAATAATTAATTAGGAATTTTTGAGAATTCTGTGGGAAAGTGAATTTATTTGAAATTTGATCGTTAAGAGAATTTACAAATAATTACCTTCACATAAAATTACCAATAGAAAAATTTCATATAAAAACGAGGAAGAATACAGTTGCCTTTGTCAACTCTTAGATACCCGTACGAACCGTTAGTATGTTCAGAGCCTGTCACTCTGCTTACAATATTATTTTTTTAATATTTTAGTATTTTAAAATAATTTGGGTGAATTTTATAATTTCTAGAACTATGGGTTGTACATGTATTCAAACTTAATGTTTATACATTCTTTAAAAGCAGATTTTAACCTTCCACATAACGATTATCAATCCAAAACTTTTTCAAATATTATCTTATAAGTACAGTAAAATACATATATGTATGTAAATACGGCGCTATATAATATACATATCTTATCATTCATTCACTAGTGACATATACGATATGTAAATAAACATGATATTATATAAGAATGTATATATATCAATATCATATAAATAAAAATTCTTCAAGGAACCGTTATGTTGTTTATTTATTTACATTTTTTTGTACTACGCATTATATCCTCAACAATTTCAAATTATCGAGTAAAACAAAATGGGAAAAATTCGTTTTAAAGAAATTTGTTAGAAAATTTGAAAAATCAAGTAACACTTTCGTCAATTATAAAGTAACCCTATATTATTAAAAAAAGTTGTTAACAGAAATAAGAGTATAATATTGAAGCTTTAATTTTTGTGTATTACTTCAAAAAAATTTTAACAGGTGTTCAAGTTACAGGTGTTTAAAAATAGGAAATTTTCAATTTTTGACCTCTTACAGCTCCTAAACGGGGCGTGATACAAAAAAAATTTCTGAAATGACTCATACTTATTTTCAAAGATCTAACTTCTGTCAAAATTTCGAGTTTCCAACTTAAACCGTTTGAGTTTCGTATAACGGTAAATTAAGACAATGTATGCCACAAATATATATTTATTGTATATATACTTTTAAAGCTAATAAAAGTAGTAATCGTTTGGCGTTTTCAAAATGAAGATATACCTTATAAAACTTGTGCTATAATAATTTAAATATAGAGCTTTTTTGAACCTTTGGGGAGCTGTAGCTCCGTAACGAGCCCCACCCGCCCCACAAAAAAAAGTAATTAAAAATAAAATTAATATTTTTGTGAGATCTATCAGCAGTTAAAATTTCATAGCTCTATTTCAAAAAAAAATGTGGGGATCTAAAAGTTAGGTGTTCGAGAGCTACCCTAAGTTTTGGTCTAAACTCAACCAAAGAAAATAGTGAACCTACAAATTACTCCCAGAATATTTTGTGTAAATTTCAAGATTCTAGCTTTCTTAGTTTTTGAGTTAGCGTGCTGACGGACGAACGGACGGACAAGGCTCAAACGTCTTAGAATTTTTTTCTGATCCGATCCATACCTTTGAAGGTATATCTAGCTCGCTTATTTCGAGGTGTTACAAACGGAGGAGTAATTTTATTATACCCGATCCTATCGTACGGGTATAAAAATGTATGTATACTTATAACATTTATGTTTTACAGTGATTTAATATATCTTAACATTTATGTATAGTATACAGGGGTGTAGTAACTATAACTCCCCCACCGTTTTCCTGAGGCTCCGACGAAGGTTTTGATTTGGTTATTACAAATTTAGGTTTATTTTTAATATTACAAAAAATGAAGATTACAATAATTATTAGTACAAAAGCATTGATTGATATAAATAAGTTTAATAGTAAATTATAAGTAGGATTTTTAATTTTTATTTCTTTAATTTCTTTTCTATTATTTTCTATTTCTTTTAAATACAATTCTTCAAAATTAGTTAAATTAACTGTTTCTTTTTCAATGACTTTTGGCATAAAATATGGAAATACATTTTTATCATAGATTTTTTGAAATACATTTGTAAATACTTTGTTTTGAATACTAATTTTGCAATTTTCGAATTTTATTAAGCTATTTCTAAATAATTTCAAATTTTTATTACAATTTTGTGAAAAATTATTAGTATCGTTAGTATTTTTTATTATTAAAAGTCCTGGTATTATTTCTTTATTTTTTTCTTTTTTTAAATTTTGCATTTCACATTTACCTTCCTTAAAATTTAATATATGATTCAAACATTCATCATTTAATTCAATTAAATTATTTTTTTGTTTATCTTTTACATCATTACTGTAAATAATTTTCATATCATTTATTAGAATATTGTTTTCTTTAAGTGATATGGATTTATTATTAATGTTTGGCATAGGTTCAATTAAAATTTTGGAATATTTTGAGTTGGAGTAATTTGGGATAAAAACGATAATTATAATTTGGTCACTATAATATGCTACTGTTACTTTGATATCTTGGTAAGTTTCTATGTCATGTATAAGTTTTAGTTCGTCTTCTGTTAAGATATTTTTCGAGAGAATGTTGAGTTTACTTGTCAAAACGATTTGTTCGATGTTATCAATGTGATTTCATAGAAGGTTTATATTGTGGTTTATTTGGTACGGTTGTTCAAAAGTGTTTATTTCTCTTTCTAAGTAATTTATTTTGATTCCATTTGTATGATTTGAAAGAATTTCAAAAATTAATTTTTGCTGGTTATTTATATGTTTGGTTATGTTATGAATTTGATTGGATATTTGTTTATTTATTATAACTTGTTTGTTTGCTTCAGTTATTAGTTCATGGTTATTTTGAGATAGTTTATCTATTGCTTTTTTTATAAGGATTTCGTCTTCACTGTCCATTGTGCCTGTAAGGAATTTTAGACCTGTACCAACTACGTTAAGAAGTCCACGTTTATGTCTTGTATTTGGTCTCAGTCTTTTAATTTGAGAATCTAGTAACTTGAAGTTTTCAACCACGGTATTTATTACAATTGCATTTTGTTTTGCATTTTGTTCTATTATTTTAATATTCTCGTATATTTGATCTTTTGCTATAGCTAGTTGAGTAGTATTTATTATATGGAGAATTTTTTCAAAGTTTTTAATAACTTTAAGTTCACCGGTTTTTATGGTGATGAAGCCATTATTTTGATTCAGGTTATGTATTTCTATTGTTTGGGCCAGGGTTGTTGTCAGTAATGTCCCGATTAAAAGTGCTGTCTTTATTGTCATGGTTCGTTTCTCGAAGTATACGTAAGTTTCTATTATTATTATTATTTCTTTTCTAACTTTTGCTTTAATTGTAGGTTTATTATTGTTTTGGTGCTTTTTCCGTCTCTTTACGTGAGATTTATAATATTTGTATCCATCTGGAGTTACAATATGGTTTTCTTCTAAGGGTTCAGCTACTATTTTTCTAAATTTACGGTAGTTTTTCCCTCCCCTTATTTCTTTTATAAATTGTAGTCCCGTTTCTATATCAACGTTTTCCCTATTTTGATTCAATTTTTCGATGGTATTTTCTTTAACTTTAAGTATTCTTTGTTTTATTTCTGGGTATTGATCTGGCGTTATAGAACTGTGGAAGAAGTCTATTGCCTTTTTTCCAGTCGTACTATGTATAGAGTTATTATAGAATTTTATTATTTTGTGTATTTTTTCTTCTACGGAGTCTTTGTCTGCTTTATCGTCATCTCTAAAAGTGTTCGTTTATCGTATTGTGAAGGCGTTCGACGTCCACATTAGATGTATGGTTATTGTTAGAGGTGAAGTGTATGCTAATGTTTTCATCCTTTAAGAATTTCCGCAATGGGAGAGCTTTTAGACCTAATTCGTTATCGACAACTAAATTTTGGACATTTCCAACGATGCTGAGATATTGGGTCAGGGCTCTTTTAAATTCAGTCCAACTACGATTATCAATTTTTATTGCTTGTGCATATTTTGTAAACTTGTCGATTGTTGTTAAAAACATATTTTTATTGAGGGTATAGAAGACGTCTGCGTGTATTATTTCTCTAGGATTACTAGGAGTCTCAGTAACTTTATATTTTTGTTTGACGGGTTTCCTGTCATATTTCTCAAGTTCGTTTTCGTTTGTAATATCTTTAAGTAGTTTTCCACATTTAACAATTTTGAATTTATTATTGTTACTGTGAAAATGGTTTTTTACGGTATTAGTAAAGTTCTTAGCAAAGGTTACATCTTCAATTAAAACTGCGTTGGTTTTATTCATATCGAAATGGTTTTTTACTATTGTTATTATAGTATCGTATTCGAGTGATTTAGATTTTAGTATAGATAATTGTTCTATCGGATTTGAAAATTTTTAGATTTTTGATTTTTAATGAACCAGAGTTGATTTTTTTGATGATGATTTGGTTTCTATAAATATTTATAGGGCAATTAGATTCAGTGATAAAAGAATCTTCGGCTTCGTTAAAGTTAATTATAATTCTTGAAAGCGCGTCGGCGTTTCCATTTTGAACTCCCCTTTTATACTTTATTTGGTAGTCATATTCTGCTAATCTCAATCTCCAGCGAACAAGCTTTGAGTTTGGTTCTTTTATTGAGAAGAGCCAAGTTAAAGGACGATGGTCCGTTTCGATCAAGAATTTCCTCAAGAATGCCCAAACAATTGCTAGAAGCTCCTTTTCCTTAGTGCTATAGTTTTGCTCGTGATCGTTGAGCGTACGACTAGCTTAAGAAATAGGATGACCATTTTGTGAAAGAATAGCACCCAGAGCGTATTTACTTGCGTCGGTTTGTAAAGTGAATAATTTAGAAAAGTCAGGGTAGTGAAGAATGGGATCGTTTGTGAGCATCAGTTTTAAATTTTCAAAGCTCTTTATGTATTCAGGGTCTTTGATATTTACTTTCGTATCTTTCTTAAGATATTTAGTCATAGGTTTTGCAATCATTGAGTAGTATTTTATAAATTTCCTATAGTATCCTGTGAGACCGAGGAATTGTTTGATCTCCTTAGGATATTTAGGAATTGGAAAATGTTGGACACACGATATTTTTTGAGGGTTTGGTTTTATACCTTCATTTGACACTACGTGACCGAGAAATTCGGTCTCCCTTTTTAAAAACTCCAATTTATCTAATTGTACTTTAAGATTCATATCTTTCAGTCTTTGGAAAATCTTTATGAGGGATTCTAGGTGTTCTTGTAAAGAGATGGAGAAGGTAATTATATCATCTAGGTAGACTAAACAAATTTTGTTAATGTAGTCACCTAGGACATTATTCATAAGTCGCTGAATACTGCATACGAAGAAATTCGTAGTGATCGCCTTCCACGCTGAATGCTTTCTTATAAATGTCTTTCCTATCAATTTCAATTTGATAGAAACCCTTGGTAAGATCTAATGTTGTAAAATATTGGCATCTACCAAGTTTTTCTAAAATTTCGTCGATGTTGGGAATGGGGTACCTATCGTTAATTGTAATCTCGTTTAACTTTCTATAGTCAATTACGAGTCTCCATTTATGTCGACCGCTTGTATCCAGTTTTTTGGGTACTACCCAAACTGGTGCAGAATATGGAGATTGACTTGGTCTTATAATTCCTTTTTCCAACATCTCCGAAATTTGTTGTTTCACTTCCTCTTTATGAATATATGAGTATCGGTATATCTTGACAGAAATAGGAACATGGTCGCTCGTACGAATCTCGTGTTTTTTTGCGTTTGTGAAGGTGAGATCCGATTTCTCATTATAAAATATACTGGAAAAACTTTTAATAATTTTATGTAAATTTTGGTTTTCTTCGGGGTTTAAATGGTTTGTACGAATTTGTTCTAGTAGTGATGCAGTTTTAACGTCATTTGAAAAGTAGAAATTTTCATCTGTGACGGGTTCGGTTTTTGACATATTAAATGTGATGTTTTTAGGGTTATTGTCTAGTATTTTAACATTTGCATTAATTTTACTATTTTCGACTTCGTAAACACCTTCTCTGATTATGACTTTGTTATCGTCAGAAGTTTTATTTGATATGTATGCTAAGTCAGATTTCTGTTCGACTGGTATATCAAGGAAATATTCTCCTTGAGTATCTAAAAGTATCTAAGAGTATCCTTGAGTATTAAAATATATTGGGATTTTTTTGTCCTTAATTTCTAAGTAGTTATTACTGTAATCAATCTTAACATTTAAACTTTTTAAGATGTTATTTCCTAAAAGGCCGTCGTATTCCTTGTGAAAATCACAAACAAACATTTGTATTTTATTCGAAAGATCTCCTAATTCTTCGGATAAAGGTATTTCTACCAGTTCAGACGGTATGTTGGAGCGTTTTGAGAGATATATTATTAATTTGTTTTTTCCATTTCGGATCACATGTAGTCACCTAGGACATTATTCATAAGTCGCTGAATACTGCATACGAAGAAATTCGTAGTGATCGCCTTCCACGCTGAATGCTTTCTTATAAATGTCTTTCCTATCAATTTCAATTTGATAGAAACCCTTGGCAAGATCTAATGTTGTAAAATATTGGCATCTACCAAGTTTTTCTAAAATTTCGTCGATGTTGGGAATGGGGTACCTATCGTTAATTGTAATCTCGTTTAACTTTCTATAGTCAATTACGAGTCTCCATTTATGTCGACCGCTTGTATCCAGTTTTTTGGGTGGTGGTGCAGAATATAATTGTTGTTGTGATTATAATTATTGTTGTGATTATAATTATTTTGTTGTTGGTCAGCGGAAGGTTTATTGTAACAGTTTCGAGATTGTCGATTGATACTGTTGTTTCTATAACTATATTGATTCAGATCTCTTTGGTTTTGGGGTCTGTTATTGTTGGCATTATTATATCTGTTGTTATTATGCCTATTGTCGTTATTGTAGTTGCGTCTTTGGTTACTGTTATTTGGTTTTTGGTTAGGATAATTGTGGTTAGGATTTTCTCCGTTTCTTCTTTTGGGATTTTGGTTGTTTTGAATGGAATAAGCGTATCCCGCTTGAAATAATATGTCCATAGCATGTCCATAATATGTTCTAAGCTGTCTGGGTTTCTACAAACTAAAACAGATTTCATAGATTCAGGGATTTTGTTGATAAATATACATAGTGCGGAGCTTCTGTTTCTGTTTGCTAGGTCGTCGGCTGTAGCTCCTACACCATAAGTCAGTTGAGTTTTATTGTTTAGTTTTCTTAATTTTATTTTAATTTCGTTGAATAAGTCTATACAATTGGTTTTAAAAGTGACGCTTCTCATTGCGTCAAATAGTTCTTCACAAGTTAGTCGATCACCAAAGTTATTTTGTAAAACTTGCTTAATTGCAGCCCAATTTCTGGCTTGACAATTAATTTCCAACGTATCCCTTGTTTTACCAACTATTTTACTTTTAATTATGTCCGTCATTAGTACTTGAGACACATCGCCGAATGTCTTGCTGATGGGAATGACTCTATCAACTAGGTCGTAGAAGTTTTGGAGGTTATTTGAATTACCATTGAATTCGGGAAGATTACCTAAATATTTTAGAGCTTTTATTGTTAGTCTATTTGGTTCATTATCCATTTTTAATAATAAAGAGAATTTGTTTTAGGAGAATAAGTTAGAGTTAGGTATGTTTTAGTAATAGTTTTGTTTTGATAAAAAAAAATTTTATATTTGAAAATATCATATATTTTATGATGAATGCTTGAAAAATTCAATTTATAATAATATATACAAGCCAATGCAAGTTTTTATATAAAATTATTATTACATTCTTATTTTATTTATTTTCAATTACCAATTATTTTTTTTTTGCAAGATCAAAAAAGAAGTAAAAAAAAATTGTTTTAATTTACAATTCCTCTTTTGATTATTTTAGTTTTGTTATTTTAATTTTTAAACAATTTATTTTTTAAGGTCAAAATTACGATTCAAACCATATAATACAAATTATAAGAATTTGCTTTTCGTAATAGAAAAGACAAGTTTATAAAAAAAAATATTTTATATAAAGGGTCTTCAAAATTGAGGTATCATTTTAATTTTAATAAAAAAAGACTTTTTTTTTGAAATATTAAATATATTTTTATTTTAATTTATTACAAATAGGTTCCGGTTAATAATGAAAAATTATGTCGGCCAAGTGGCCCCCTCTACTACTTCGGCAGGCTTTCCAATCTTTTACCAAAATTCTGAATCACGTTGTTCAATAAACTGTTCTCAATGGTTGAAATCTGCTCGATAATGTTGTTTTTAAGCTCTTGAATTGTTGTGGGATTATTGCTGTACACGTTCGATTTCACAAAACCCCACAAAAAAAATCCAACGGTCAAATCGCACGATCTTGGTGGCCACATCACTCCTCCTCTACGAGAAATAATGCGATCTTCGAACTTTTCCTTCAAAAGATCCATTGTTTCTCTTGCTGTGTGGCAAGTCGCACCGTCATGTTGAAACCGCATATTCTCTACGTCCAAATCATCAATTTCCCGCCACAAAAAGCTTCGGATTATCTCCCTGTAGCGATTTCCATTGCCCGTAATCGCATTTCCATTTGCGTTTTCAAAAAAATATGGTCCGATGATTCCTCCTGACCAAACCGTAACTTTTTGTGGATGTACTGGTTGCTCTAAGATAACCCTTGGATTCTCTTCACCCCAAATGCGGCAATTCTGTTTATTGACGTAGCCATTGAGCTGGAAATGAGCTTCGTCGGTGAAGATTATTTTGTTAAAAAAATTCTCATTTTCTTCTTGTTTTTCGATTGCCCAAGAAACGAATTGCCGACGTAATGCATGGTCAGTTGGTTTTAATTCTTGCGTCAGTTGGATCTTATAAGCCTTTAATGGAGATCACGATGCAAAATGTTGAATAATGTGGATGGTTTGATGTTTAATTGCTGCGAACGATGACGAATGGAAGTTTTTGGATCTTCTTCAACACTTCTGCTCACAGCTGCTACATTCTCGGTTGAACGGCCACTACGTTGATAAATGTTGCCTCTGTTATCAAGAACAGATCCAGTTTCTAGAAATTTATCAACCATCAGCTTGATGGCACGATTTGTTTGGAGCATTTTCTCTACCAAATTTTGTTCGAAATTTCTTAATTACATCTTGAAAACTTTTACCATTTTCAAAAAATGTTGTAATAACAATAATAAAAACACATTGTTCCTTCGTGTAACATTCCATATTAACTAACCGGAATGTATTTAGAATATACCTAAAGAAACCTCGTATAAAAATTCTAGGTAGAAAAAAAAATGGCGGCAAAATCAAAATGATACCTCAATTTTGAACACCCTTTTTTAAATAAAGTTTTATAATTGGAAAATTTATAAAATCATTCCTTTTAGTATGTTTACATAGAAAAGGAATTTTTTATAACAAAGGTTAGAATAAAATTTTCAAAAATATATATATTTAAAAAAAATAATTCGTATATACTTTGTAAAACAAAACTATTTCAGTTGTAGAAATTATTAAAAAATGTTTGACTTAAAGTTTTTTTTTTATTACTTTAAAAAAAAAATATTTGATTTATAAAATTTTAAGACTTTAATTTAACGATACTATTACATATTTCTTTTTTTTTTCCTTTTTTTTTTTTTTGACAAAGTTTGAAACAATAGTTTTATTATAAGTAACTAAAATAAAAAAATTGACAGTACCTTGAACTGGAATGAAGATGTACACTACCACTGCGTGTATTTAGGATACTCGAACAACAGCAATACGGCAACACAGCAATACGGGATTATTTGGCTTGAATATGCAGGAACACAGCAAAAAAATAAAATTTTCAGGAACGCAAAATTAAAACTGGAACACAGCAATAAAATAAAAAAATTTTTCAGGAATACACACACAAAATTTTATTAATGTCTTTATTAATGTTTTTCTTTTTATTTGAAGAATTATTGATAACACGTATTTATATATTATTATATTAATTTTTTTTTTGAATTGTGATTTTTTTTTTTTATTTATTCTTCCCAAGTTTCGGGAGGCCAGAAAATTATAGTATCTTCGTCTTCTTCTGGGACGAAGGGATCTACTACGATCGTTAAAAAGTTTTGGTTTTAATTTATATTTTTTTGTTATTTATTAGGAAAAATTTTCCACTTTATTATTTTTATTTTATTATAATATTTTTTGAATAGTTTTTAACACAAATTTGGTATTCTCGATTAAGATTTGAAAATCAATATATTTTCTCGTAAAAACACATTCGAGAATCCCATCCTCGTCGCCAATTAAATTTTATATTTAATTATAAAAAAACAAACAATTTTACTTTTCTTTTTTGTTTTATTCAAATTTTTTATTTACTTATAATTTTGTTTTAAAATGTTCTAGCACTTAATTGTTAAAATTGACTGACCATCGCCAACAGGTGAATGGGTGTTTTATACTATATTATCGCTGACTTTGCGTTTGCGATATTTTATTGGAATATTGGCTAATTCGTGAGAACGGAAGTTGAATTAGCCAATATTTGAATAATTGTTTTTTTTTTTTTTAATAATTTTATGCGAAAACAATTTATTTGATTTTTTTATGAAATATGATATTTACGTGAATTTGGAAATAATTGTTTTCACATAAAATTGCAAAAAGTATTTTTCTTATGAAAAAAATAGAATATGATATTTGCAACACGCGTAATAATTAATTAGGAATTTTTGAGAATTCTGTGTGAAAGTGAATTTATTTGAAATTTGATCGTTAAGAGAATTTACAAATAATTACCTTCACACAAAATTACCAAAAGAAAAATTTCATATAAAAAAAATGTATGTATACTTATAACATTTATGTTTTACAGTGATTTAATATATCTTAACATTAATGTAATAGTATACCCCTATTAATGTAATAGGGGTGTAGTAACTATAACTATTAAACTCACAAATTATTTCAACATCTATTAATACGCGTTTAAAATAATAAAATCTTTTATTCTTTTTTTAAATAGGCTGAATGAGTTTAAATTTTTAGTTCATTATTTAAGTTGTTATAAGCATTTAAACTAGTATAATTTATAAACACAGTTCGTTTTTTGTTTGTCTGTTTTGAACAATGAAAGATAAAAGTTACTTCTATTTCTTGTATTGTAATTATGTATGTCTATATTGCGATTGAGTAGAAAATTATGTTAAGTAAGTTGTTGATTATTTTAAATGCTAAATAATATAATTCTCTTTTGGAAATATTTTCCAGACCTAAATATCTTGAAGAATAAAGTAAGTTAGTGGATTGCCTGATATAATAAAAATTAATTGTTTTAATTGCCTTTTAAGACATATGTATAGTCTTTGGTAACACGCCATTGGAACTAATGAATTTCGTTAATCTGCTGTTAATAATTTTCTCAAATACTTTTGAAATTGAATTTAAGATTGATATCGGACGATTATTTGAAGTATTTGATTTACCACCAGTTTTATGAATAGGTATAACAGTTGCAAGTTTTAGTGATTCTGGAAATATACCAGATTGAAAAGTTAAATTAATAAATTTAACAAGTATTGGACTTATTTGTTCCGAAAACTTTTTTAACACTTTGGATGAGATATTATACATATACCAGTCGCGGCTTCTCCTAAGTTTCAACTGATTTATTGAATCAATCATAAAAATTTTAACTTTATTTAAAATCTAAAAGTTTAAAAAAATTTAAAAATCCTTTACATATATTATGTATGTATACTTTATATTTTATTGATCACAACAAAAGAGAGCACATATTTTGGTTCCAAATGCCAATTGCCAATATCAATTTTATTATAGATTCAATAGAAGGAATTGAATCCACAATATTACATAATTCTTCTATATTTTTATTTTTGTCATTTGCATACATATATTAATAAATATTTAATATAATATATTATTCATGTTAAGTTTCATGTATGTATGTCATGTTAATGTATGTATTGTAATGTAATATCATGTCATGTATTCAATTTAGTCATTTGAATCTATGAAAGTATGATCTAAACAAAATTTTATTTTTATTTTCTCTTCTGCGAATACGAAATTTTTTTTTTGCTTAGGTATTTTTAAGATTTTTAAACATTCAACAAAATTCAATTTTATGTTTTGAATCTAAGCAAAATAATAGGTATGCATTTGTATTTATTATGTTTTATAAAAAAAACAAAATAAAAAAAGGAAAGAAAAATATCGCCGAAGAGAGAATAAAGAAACAAAAAATTGAGAATTGATTTGAGATTGAGAGTTGAGTTGACTGTTGAGAATTAAGATTTGAGACTTGAGAGGTGAGAGACTATCTTATCATTTTATTTAGCATTTACGTTCATACTTTGGTCATACATATTACATTTTCATAGTATGTATACTTAATACATACTTCATTTTCATTTTATTTCATAAATCATAAATCTTAGAAGATTCAATATATGAAATTGAATCCATGATTTATGACTGATGTGTAATACTGTAATATCAAGTATTAATGAGTAATGAATGAGATTTAATGTATACACATTTTTTTCGTTGTATGTATATTCATACTTATTGAATATATGTATATTCATCATACTATAATTATTGATAAATGTAACAGATGTATGAACTAATATTTCGTTTTGACGCCGTAACTAATTTAAGCTTTTTAAGTTTATTTGATTTTAAAATATTTGAAGATTTTGAAAAAAATTTCCAATTAGTTATTTTAATAGATCATTTTCTTTCAATTTTCGATTTTAGTTTTTTAAGAAATGATTTAATTTTAGTTTATAGAATACAAGATTTCCGCAAATTTCAAAACATTGAAGATTTTATAATATATTGTAAACAAAATGATTTGGTGGATAGTTTAAAAGAAGCATTGCATTATTAATAGAAACTATACCAGCAGAAGGATCTTTTTCTAACTTAAAAAATATAAAAAACTTATGTTCGAAATTCAAGACAGAATATCTAGTTTATCATTAATTTATATTGAAAATAAAAATGTTGAAAAAAAAGAACTTGTAATAAAACAATCTTTTCTTGAAGATGTAATAAAAATTTTTGGAACTAAAGAAAGAAGAATAGACCTAAAATATTAGTCTTAAAAGAATTTTTTTATTTTATTTAAATTTTTTTTTGTTTTGAATCAGAAGATTGAAAATCCAAGGGCCGCCACTGATATATACATACTAGTTGCAGACCCTAATTTTAGTGAGTCTATAGTTGACTTAACTTCTACTAAATCAGTGGGCGTTAGGCAAAAGTTTACATAGATTGTTTTCGGAAAGGAAGTTAAATAATTTTTGTCAATTGGATTGGTGGATAAATTTAACGTATTTGTGACAATTATAAAGGAAGAGTTAATTGTATTTGAAATTTCCTGTAGCGAATTTATGGTAGTATTGTTATGAACACTTTCTACTAAATGATTGGAGTTTGTTGTACTGCATTTTTATGTTATTGAATTGTAATATTATATAACTAGAATAAATAAAATTTTTTTGCATTTATTGTTCATTATTTTTTATACAAATCCCACAATTTCCTACTATTTTTAGAATGACTTGTTATTAGATTACTAAAATAGCTTTGTTTAGCCTTCTTTACTTCCTTTTTGGTCAGATCTTTATAATATTTGTATCTTGCAGCTACGCTTGTATCATTTGGATATTTTATTTTTTATATTTAAAAAAGGATTTCCGAATTTTAATAAAATGAATTATATCATCCGTTATCCACTCATGTTTTTTTTACATTTGTTGATGTTCCAACTTCAGTATATTTTTCAATTTTTTCCGACAACGCCCTAATTTAATCCCCTCCGTGGTCTAGCGGGTAGGAGCGCAAGTATTGCAATCATACCAGCTACGGCTTTCTCGGGTTCGATTCTCGATAGGTGACACCTTCATATAGCAATTAATATTAACATAATTCTCATATCAAATAAATTTCATATATATATTATAACAAATTTTCAATTCATATCTATAACTCAGAGACCCAATAATCTCGAAATAAGCCTCATATATATAACTATTCTCACTTTATAAAATATAATTCACAAATATAATAAGTTGTCAATAATTAATAATTCAATAACTCAATATAGCCAACAAATAACTTATATTCCTAGCAAACGCTAGGATCGGTTGCAATAGGCCAATCCCCTATTTAGCCTAAATTGAAAAGGATTCAAGAAACGGAAGCAAAAAGCTATAGATTTGGAAATACGGCAATGACCTTTGGCATGAATATAAGGACACGAGTAGAACAATGGAATGTTAGGACACTTAGAGAAGCATCCAGGCTTGCGCAATTAGAGCAACAAGTGGCTGCATATAAGATAGGCATATTAGACATAAGTGAGCTAAGATGGAATGGAACTTGTGAAATGAAATCGGCAAACAGCAACTTTCTTCTGTAGAGCGGCAAAGCATCCAGAGGAGAAAGTGGTGTTGGAATACTAATTGAGAAAACCATAGGTAATACGCTAATCTTATGGAAAGCCGTATCAGATAGAATTATTACGGCTCGGTTTCGCGGCAGAGTCAGGAGTGTTTCGGTCATTCAATGTTATTCCCCAACTGAAAGCGCAGAAGACGATGACAAAGATGCCTACTATAGCCAACTAAGCGGTGTATTAAATGATATCACCAGAAACGATTTGGTAATCCTGATGGGTGATTTCAACGAGCAAATTGGAAACAATAACGTCAACTTAGAAAACACAATAGGGAAACATGGTCTGGGAATACGTAACAACAATGGTGATAGACTTGAACTTAGACCAACTCAGACCAGCTTTAGACCAAATTGAACTTAGACCAGCTCAGAAACCCAGCAGTAAAATCTAATGTTATAACGGCTATCCAGCAAACTGTATCAGAGAACATGCAGCAGTCATGGGAGGAAAAATCTAAAGCCATACGACAAAAATCAGTAAACATCCTAAGCACACGTCAGAGTAATAGAACACCATTCTCAGCTCAGCACCTTCTATCCGTGAGATTAAAGACGCCACCTTAAGATTGAAGGTAAATAAGGCAGCAGAAGGCGATGGTCTACCAAGTGAGATACTAAAATCAGATCCACAATCATCAGCAGAACTCATCCACCCTCATATAACAAGCGCTTGGGCATCAGAAACATTCCCATCATCATGGAAAAAAGGAATTATTATCAAAATTCCAAAGAAAGGTGATCTTTCTGATTGCAACAACTGAAGGGGTATGGAGCAATCACACGAATGGCGATCACCGCTGTGTCTGGTCTTCGTTGACTTTAAGAAGACATTTGACTCTATACAAAGAGAAGCCATATGAGTAAATATTGGGGCGATATGGCATGGGAATTCTATACGAGAAAGAAATAGCAATAGTTTGAAAGAAGATGCGCAAGTGATGCGTCATTGTGTTAGTAGATCATTCCGGTTGAGTGATTTAAAGGAATTTGTGTGTGGGAGAATATTAATTAAAAACTAATATTTCGTTTTGACGCCGTAACTAATTTAAGCTTTTTAAGTTTATTTGATTTTAAAATATTTGAAGATTTTGAAAAAAATTTCCAATTAGTTATTTTAATAGATCATTTTCTTTCAATTTTCGATTTTAGTTTTTTAAGAAATGATTTAATTTTAGTTTATAGAATACAAGATTTCCGCAAATTTCAAAACATTGAAGATTTTATAATATATTGTAAACAAAATGATTTGGTGGATAGTTTAAAAGAAGCATTGCATTATTAATAGAAACTATACCAGCAGAAGGATCTTTTTCTAACTTAAAAAATATAAAAAACTTATGTTCGAAATTCAAGACAGAATATCTAGTTTATCATTAATTTATATTGAAAATAAAAATGTTGAAAAAAAAGAACTTGTAATAAAACAATCTTTTCTTGAAGATGTAATAAAAATTTTTGGAACTAAAGAAAGAAGAATAGACCTAAAATATTAGTCTTAAAAGAATTTTTTTATTTTATTTAAATTTTTTTTTGTTTTGAATCAGAAGATTGAAAATCCAAGGGCCGCCACTGATATATACATACTAGTTGCAGACCCTAATTTTAGTGAGTCTATAGTTGACTTAACTTCTACTAAATCAGTGGGCGTTAGGCAAAAGTTTACATAGATTGTTTTCGGAAAGGAAGTTAAATAATTTTTGTCAATTGGATTGGTGGATAAATTTAACGTATTTGTGACAATTATAAAGGAAGAGTTAATTGTATTTGAAATTTCCTGTAGCGAATTTATGGTAGTATTGTTATGAACACTTTCTACTAAATGATTGGAGTTTGTTGTACTGCATTTTTATGTTATTGAATTGTAATATTATATAACTAGAATAAATAAAATTTTTTTGCATTTATTGTTCATTATTTTTTATACAAATCCCACAATTTCCTACTATTTTTAGAATGACTTGTTATTAGATTACTAAAATAGCTTTGTTTAGCCTTCTTTACTTCCTTTTTGGTCAGATCTTTATAATATTTGTATCTTGCAGCTACGCTTGTATCATTTGGATATTTTATTTTTTATATTTAAAAAAGGATTTCCGAATTTTAATAAAATGAATTATATCATCCGTTATCCACTCATGTTTTTTTTACATTTGTTGATGTTCCAACTTCAGTATATTTTTCAATTTTTTCCGACAACGCCCTAATTTAATCCCCTCCGTGGTCTAGCGGGTAGGAGCGCAAGTATTGCAATCATACCAGCTACGGCTTTCTCGGGTTCGATTCTCGATAGGTGACACCTTCATATAGCAATTAATATTAACATAATTCTCATATCAAATAAATTTCATATATATATTATAACAAATTTTCAATTCATATCTATAACTCAGAGACCCAATAATCTCGAAATAAGCCTCATATATATAACTATTCTCACTTTATAAAATATAATTCACAAATATAATAAGTTGTCAATAATTAATAATTCAATAACTCAATATAGCCAACAAATAACTTATATTCCTAGCAAACGCTAGGATCGGTTGCAATAGGCCAATCCCCTATTTAGCCTAAATTGAAAAGGATTCAAGAAACGGAAGCAAAAAGCTATAGATTTGGAAATACGGCAATGACCTTTGGCATGAATATAAGGACACGAGTAGAACAATGGAATGTTAGGACACTTAGAGAAGCATCCAGGCTTGCGCAATTAGAGCAACAAGTGGCTGCATATAAGATAGGCATATTAGACATAAGTGAGCTAAGATGGAATGGAACTTGTGAAATGAAATCGGCAAACAGCAACTTTCTTCTGTAGAGCGGCAAAGCATCCAGAGGAGAAAGTGGTGTTGGAATACTAATTGAGAAAACCATAGGTAATACGCTAATCTTATGGAAAGCCGTATCAGATAGAATTATTACGGCTCGGTTTCGCGGCAGAGTCAGGAGTGTTTCGGTCATTCAATGTTATTCCCCAACTGAAAGCGCAGAAGACGATGACAAAGATGCCTACTATAGCCAACTAAGCGGTGTATTAAATGATATCACCAGAAACGATTTGGTAATCCTGATGGGTGATTTCAACGAGCAAATTGGAAACAATAACGTCAACTTAGAAAACACAATAGGGAAACATGGTCTGGGAATACGTAACAACAATGGTGATAGACTTGAACTTAGACCAACTCAGACCAGCTTTAGACCAAATTGAACTTAGACCAGCTCAGAAACCCAGCAGTAAAATCTAATGTTATAACGGCTATCCAGCAAACTGTATCAGAGAACATGCAGCAGTCATGGGAGGAAAAATCTAAAGCCATACGACAAAAATCAGTAAACATCCTAAGCACACGTCAGAGTAATAGAACACCATTCTCAGCTCAGCACCTTCTATCCGTGAGATTAAAGACGCCACCTTAAGATTGAAGGTAAATAAGGCAGCAGAAGGCGATGGTCTACCAAGTGAGATACTAAAATCAGATCCACAATCATCAGCAGAACTCATCCACCCTCATATAACAAGCGCTTGGGCATCAGAAACATTCCCATCATCATGGAAAAAAGGAATTATTATCAAAATTCCAAAGAAAGGTGATCTTTCTGATTGCAACAACTGAAGGGGTATGGAGCAATCACACGAATGGCGATCACCGCTGTGTCTGGTCTTCGTTGACTTTAAGAAGACATTTGACTCTATACAAAGAGAAGCCATATGAGTAAATATTGGGGCGATATGGCATGGGAATTCTATACGAGAAAGAAATAGCAATAGTTTGAAAGAAGATGCGCAAGTGATGCGTCATTGTGTTAGTAGATCATTCCGGTTGAGTGATTTAAAGGAATTTGTGTGTGGGAGAATATTAATTAGGTAGGGGGTGTCACGTTTGAGTGATTTTAATATATTTGTGTAGGGGTGAAATATTAGTGTATGTGTGTGTGTGGGAATGTCTAGAGAGGTAGAGGGAGTGTTACGTTTGAGTGATTTTAATATATGTGTGTAGGGGTGAAATATTAGTGTAGGGGGAATTTATTAATATATTAGTATAAAGAAAATGTAATGTGTAGAGAAGAGTGAATATTAATTAGGAAAGGGTTAAGTTATTAGTGAAGAAAAAATTTAATAGGTAAAGAGAGGGGTTGAATATTGAATAAGTTGAGAGTATTTAAAAATTATGGTGTAGTTGTTATGAAAGAGGTATTTGACCAGGTAGATGACCTAATAATTTAAGTTATTTGTGCAAAGGAGTGAGTTGACTGTCTGATAAATTGTGGTGTTTGTGTGTAGGAGTGTCACGCTTGTGTGATTTAAGGAATATAATAGAGGGGTTAATAATGAAAAGGGGGAATGATATTATTGTTTTTTAGTAAGGGATAAATTGAGAATAGAAATTGAAATACAAGGCGGAATTGAAAATTAAATACAAGTGGATTTGAACCAGGGTATTATTGGAATATAAATTTTACAAATGCGAACTCTTTAACCATTATGCTATAGAGTTAATTGTAAGTTATAAGGTTGTTTGAAATTTTTGTATCTGTGACTTATATGATTCAATTTAAAAAAAGATATTGATAGTTATAAAAATATTATATTGAGAATAGTAAAATAAAGGGTTCCGTTTGAGTGATTTTTGTTTTTAGGGAAAATGTTTTTAGAGTTTAAATAAAGGGTACATAATGTTTTTTATAAAAAATTAAGGGGTATAATAATATTAAATTAAGGTAAGTATAAAAATAGGCAGGTACAAAATATGTGTGTATTTTTTTTTATAAAAATTAATTTTATAAATTTTTGCAAAATAAAAGTGGATTGTATGGTAGATAATATATTTACTAGATTTTAAAGTTGACCTTGAACTTAAAATTACTTAAGCGCGAAACGATAAAATAAAGTTGTGAGGATATATTACATAATATATATTATATATTATTATTATGCGCAAAATACTTTTTTTAAAAAATGAAAAGGATATTATTTTTTTTTTGTGTAAGGGTAAAGAAAAAAATGAAATCTAATATTGAACTTGACTCAATTTTGAGCTTGCTGAAGGAAAACAGTAAAACAGAATGATAAATGTAGATAGATACATATTATGCGCAAAATACTTTTTTAAAAAATGAAAAAGGATATTATTTTTTTTTTTGTAAGGGAAAATAAAAAAAGAAAAGCATACTAATAATATGTGCAAAATATTTCATATAAAATAAAGGGGTGTAGTAAATATTGATCTCGACGTTGATTATCTTGACGCAGTAAATGCCTATAAATATAAGAAATGGGAATTATGCTCGAGATTTTTTGTTTTTTTAGTTTTGTATTAATTCTAAATGAAAAAGAATAATTTTTTGTAAAATAAAAATTGTTATTATGATTTTCTAATTGTTTTTAACATATTTATTTATTTTATAGAAATTTTGTTTTATATATGTGCTCTCGGTGTTGAGTTGTAAGAATTTTAGAAATTATGATACTTATATTTTTGATACGTTTTTGAAATCTGCATCTAATGAAAATATTTTAAAAAATATCTTATTAAACCAAATATAATAGATCTTACCCATGATATGACATCGCTATATAAAATTCCAAATAAAAAAGGATAATTTTTTTTGTAAAATAAAATTTTTTATTAAGATTTGTTTTTAATTGTTTTACATTAATAAATTTATTTCGTTGTTTTTAAAGGAAAAACTATATTTTCCTTTGTTGATTTCTTCTGTGTTCTGCTGTTCCTCAAAGAATAATTTATATTTTTCTGGCGTGAAAAATATAAAATTTTTAAGTTCAAAAATCCATTTGACACCAAATGGAGTTTTATTATTGCTTACAGCTCTTGTGCTTTCAATGTTGTATTTGACATCAGGTTTTAAATCAGTCCATTTCAGAATAGGCTTCCTTGATTTTCATTTAAACTATTGAAGTTTTCTATTATTTTTAAAGTTGTTGGCATTTGCTCCGTTTTATTTTTTTTAACTGGCTGTTGTTGCTGTTGATGTTGATCGTTGGAACGTTTATTAGTTCCCGATGTAACTAACTGCAAATCGATTTGTTCAAAAATTTCTTTATCCTGCGATAAAGATAATAAAATTTCGTTTTGTTGGCAATCATTCTGCTGATTACTTTTTTTCTTCCTTCTCAATTTTAACGGGTTTACCAGTGTCTCTTGGCTTACAGGTATTTGACTTAAGGTATTAGGTATACGTGTGTTATATACGTGATTGTTATATTTAAATTGTTGTCCATTAGGGATTTCTGTTTCTTCGTCATAACCCGTAAACAATATTTAGTTTGTAGAATTTATTGAAATTACTGATTCCAAATCCATATTGTCGTCTCTATAAGTTATTTTGTACAACTAATAAATTTATTAAAATGTTTGACTATTTATAGGTAGAAATATTTTCATATTTTTTTTTTTTTTTTACCCTTTATAATATTTTATTTTTCTATGTCTATTAACAGGTGCGCTATGAGAAAAGTCGTTACAATGTATATTAATTAGCATGTAACTGCCCCATCCTTTCTTAGTCACATTAAAGTACATTTTTTTTTTGCAATTTTTATAAAACATTTAACCGCAAAAGATCTTTTTTTTTTCCCTCTATACTATTTTAATTTTCCTACGACTATTATTAGGTGCACTATGAGAAAAGTCGTTACATTTTATATTAATTAGCATGTAACGGCCCCACCCTTTCTTAGTCACATTAAAGGACATTTTTTGCAATTTTTATAAAACATTAAACCGCAAAAGATCTTTTTTTTTACTTCTATACTATTTTATTTTCTTTCGTATATTATCAGGTGCGCTATGAGAAAAGTCGTTACAATGTATATTAATTAGCTTGGAAAATACAAAATTAGCCACAAAAGATCTTTTGCCTTTCATACTATTTTATTTCCTATGTTTACCATCAGGTGAATTATGAGAAAAGCCGTTACAATGTCTATTGATGAGTTTGAATAACCATATTTTTAAAAACTTAAATAATTTATCTACGAACATATTTAAATGAACAGTATTTAGTAAAATTTAATAGTTTGTGTAGAGTTCACAACGAAAAAACAAGTACAATTTTGTTAAAAGTTTTGTTCTGACTAAATAAATAATATTTTTAACTAATTGAAAATTGACATTAAAAAGAAAAATATTCATAAACTTTGTGTTAAAAATTTAAAACTTTTAAAATTAAAAATTTTTAAAATGTCAAAAAAAAATTTTATTAGAAGGTTTTCGCGTAACCGAAAGCGGAAGTGTTTCAAGAGGTGTTTTGCGTTATCACCTAATAAGGGAATTAAATAATTTCGCGAAGTGATTCAATTTACGCGCGAAAACATATGAATTTAAAATCAATGATGTTCCCCCGACAACGTAGAGCCTACGATTTGGATAAAAAATGCATTTGAAGATATACTTTCACTATTAACACAGAATCTTCTTCCCACGGATAAGATCGGCATAACATTTTGTGGTGAAGGATTTGAAAGGGTCCCGGATGCATTATTTATAAAAATGTCAGTGAAATAAATCTGTTTGATGTCTGGGAAATGATCAGCAAAGTATTTCAAAGCAATTCCAATGGCTTAAACACGGAAACATTTTGTTTAAGTGTAACGACTTATACGGCTTCCGGTTGGACGAGGAAATTCTGTTTACCTCAAGCATTAGTTGTAGCAATAGCTAAAGTTGAAAACGACTCTGAATACAAAAAAATTAGACAAAACACAAATAAAATACAAACTAGCCTAATTTGTGTGTTTTTTCAACTAGATGTGATAAATGTCTAAATAATTTCAACCTAGTATATTGTGATAAATGTTGTCAAAGATATTTTTTACAAAGAGATGCAAATAAAATAGAAGAAGACAATGTAATTTCTCTGTTTTTCACCCATGTTTTACATGTGAGAAAAACATTTAACAGAGTAATTGTTATTGCTCATAATAAACAGGCGTATGATCATCAGTTTATATTAAACCATATTTTACAAAATACCAGTCTGGAGACAAAATTATAATGCGTGGATCTAAAATTATACTTATGAATCTAGATAATGTCAATTTTATGGATTCATTAAATTATTTTCCCGTGGCTTTATCAAAACTCCCCAAAGCGTTTGATTTAGCTGAAGAATTTAAAAAGGGATATTTTCCACATATTTTTAATACATCAGAAAATAAAAATTATATCGGACCACTTCCTTCAATCGAATATTATAGTCCTGATACAATGAAAACAGAAGAACGCTGTGATTTTTTAAAATGGTATAACATAAATAAGGAAAAAGAATTTAACATGCAGCGTGATATTGTTGAATATTGCATTGACGATGTAAAAATTTTTAACTGCAACATGTCTAAAATTTCGCAGCATATTTTTGAATGAATGTAATTTGTAATTAAGCTTGTAATTTGTTATATCGTCGTAAGTTTCTTGCACCAAATACAATTTCACTGATTCCCAAAAGTGGTTACAGAAATACAGACAATCAATTGGTAGAAGCGATTATGTGGCTAATTTTTGAAGAGGAAAAACGATGTATTAATATAAAACACGCAGAAAAGGAAAAGAAGCTGTAATAGCAGAAGTTAAAGTGGACGGATTTTGTGCTGAAACAAATGAAATATTTGAATTCCACGGATGCTATTACTATGGTCATTCAATATGCCTTCAGCATAATCGAGACGAGCCATTATATGATGATAAGCAGGATACATTAAATGATCGCTACACAAGAACAGTTTTTAAATCTGAGCGATTAAGAAGTATGGGGTATGTATTCATTTTTTAATAATTTTTAAATAATTTTTCAAATATTTTTAACATATTTTTAATATTTGATTTAGTTTTTTTCTAAAAGTCGAGAAGCAAAGTAATTGAAATGTGGTCCTGTGAATTTCAGAGACAACTCACGGCTAAGGATCAAAAATATTTAAACTCTCACCCCTTGATTCACCATATCAAATTAAATCCACGAGATGCCTTTTACGGTAGCCTTTTACATGAAATTTGTTCCTCCCTAAACTTAAAAGAAACAAATGGATTAATTAAATGCAAAATACTACCACCAGAAGAGCTTTTGCACCCTGTCTTACCGATAACGCAGAATAACAAATTAATGTTTTCGCTATGTCAAAATTGTACCGAAATAAAGAACCAAGAAACATTCTGTGCACACACAGATGAAGAAAAGTCTTTGATCGGTACATGGGTTATCGATGAGGTAGTAAAAGGTCTTGAAAAGGGATATAAATTAATTTTAATATATGAAATATGGGAGTATGAAATTTCTCAATATAAAAGAGACTCAAATAATAAAGGATTATTTTCAGATATGTTGAATAAATTCTTAAGAATGAAGCAGCAACCTTCAGAGTGGCCTGAAAGGTGTGTTATAGAAGAAGACGAAAAGAAATATATTCAAAGATTTAAAGAAAATGAAGGCATTGAATTGAAATATTCCAAAATTATCAGTAATCCTAGTTTGAGATCTTTTACCAAAGTAATGCTAAATTCATTTTGGGGAAAATTCGGTCAACGTGAAAATCAGCAAAAGACACAGATAATCCACAATCCAGCAGATTTATATGAGATGTTAACCAACTCATCCGTAGAAATTTTTAACATACTCCCAATAAATGAAGAAAACCTAATTGTTACTTGACAGTATAGAGATGAAGTGGATAACATTCTATTCACTGTAAATGTTTCGATTGCTGCTTACACCACTGCTCAGGCTCGTCTTAAATTATACAGTTATTTAGAGGTGCTGGATAATCGAGTATTATACTATAATACTGATTCGGTTATTTATGTAAAGTAAAGAAGGCGAATATGATCCACCGACTGGGGAGTTTATTGGCGATATGACGGATGAACTTGAGTGTTATGGCCCTAATAGTTGCATTACAGAATTTGTAAGTAGGGGTTCAAAAAATTATTCATACAAATTATACAGCACAAAAGATAACGATGAAAAAACTATATGCAAAGTAAAAGGAATTTGTTTGAATTACTCATCAAGTCAAAAACTTAATTTTGAAAAAATTAAAGAAGCAGTATTAAACTTTGAAAATTCTGAAAATATTGAAATTTTATTATAGACGAACGAAGGAGCACGATGTTATTACGTTACCACAAGTTAAAAAATATAGACGGAGAGCAGAGAAACGACGATTTTTAGAAGATCACAGTTCATTTCCGTATCAAAAGAAGAAAAAAATAGTAAAAATGTTATTATTATAAATAAAGAAAAACACAATTTAAAAATATACACATTCTGTTTTTATTTTAAAACTTTTTAATTTATCTAGATATTTTTATTTTAAATTATATCTTTTTTATTTATCCAGGAATTATATTTTTCATTAAACCCTAACCATTTAACAAAAACTTTGTTTCCTTGATTTTTTAGAACTTTTTCTACTAGGTAAGCATGAGAATATTTTACAGGTGTTAGTTCTGCTTCATAAAATCCACCAGAAATTAAGGTGTTTATATGATCCATCAAATTGTATGTTACAGGATAAGTGTTGCTTATTTTTTCTATTTTAAAAATTTCAGTTGACCAATTGGGGTGATAGCCTTTTTCAAAGACACCTTTGTTTTTACTTATTCTGACGTAATCTCCAACTTTATATATTTCTTTTTGAAAAATTTTAGGTTGTATATAACTTGTTTTTAATATAGTTTTTCATTTTTCTTTGAGACATTTTCAGGTGCTAATTTTATTGTTTTATGAGTTGTAGAATTATACTTTTTCAACAAAGTATTTAGAATAGAAATCCAATTATAGTTACCTTGCAAACTGATTTTTTTCCCCATGGCATTTTTTAAAGTGCGATTAAAACGTTCAACAATTGAAGCTTCCATTTCCGAGTAAGTATGATAATGATTGATTTTGTTTTTAACCATAAAGCTGTGAAATTTTAAATAAAAAAATTCCTTTCCTTGATCCGAATGAATATTTTTTGGAAAAGTTTTAACTTGTTTAAAAATCTTTTTTATCTCATTTAAAACGTCATCAGCATTTTTGTTTTTACAGGTTGAGCATAGGCGTATTTAGAAAATATGTCAATTACTGTTAGCATATATTTAAACCTCTTATTAAATTTTGCGTACGGAATCATTTCAACTAAATCAATTTGCCATGTATCATTTAACCCTTTTTGCTGGACTTTCCTTCTAAGATATGTTCGTCTTGCTGGTCTATGTATTTCAGCTACAATTTGTTCCCTTGACATTTTTGATTTTTATACCATGTGATCAAATCATCCAGTTCTGCTTCATATTTTTCTACATAATAGCATTCACAAGTGTCTGGACCGGATGTTGAATTATCATAAGCCCAAGGACATGAACTAAAGTGTATGCCCCAAATTGAATTAAACTTTTCTTTGTCCTTCATTTTTTCTAAATATTCTTGTAAATAAAAAATACGTTGTTTATGTTCATCTAGTAAAATAGAAGAATAAGTTTGAAGGAAGTCTTCCACCACCTTCATTGTGAGAATGAGTATAAAATTATAAATTTCTTCGTAATTTTTAAATTGGGGACTCTGAAAAAATATTATATTAAATAAATGAAACAATTTTTATTATGTTTTATGTTTGTATGTTTGTTTGTGATAATTTTAAAACTTTTTCTTTTCACATGATAGGTGTTTCAAAAAATAGCCTTGAGTAATTGAACATTATAATAACTCTGTGGTATATATATTTCATCTTTTAATGTTAGTTGTTGTTTTTGTCGACACGTATTTATGTATTTTGTTACATATGCTTTTAGAAAATTTTCAGGCTTTTTATTGAATGTTATAACTAAATTAAGAAATTTACTGATGTTATAGAAATTGTCTGCTTCCTTCTCATTTAAAATTAAAAATGTTTGACCTACGTAATAGAGTTTAAATAAATTTTTTTATGTATTTGTTTTGCGGGAAATTTTTTTAAAAACCGACTATATACTACATTCCATTCATCATACTTGTAATTATAAAAAGATGTTTGGTTATTACGAATATGTTGAAATGAATTTGTTGTTTCACAAGACTCTGGATCAAAACCACATGAGACTGCTAATGTATGGTTCTTATTCAAAAAATATGTATAAGATAACAGTAAGGTTTTATTAGTATTATATTCTTCCATTGTTATAAATAAACTGAATATTTACAAGTACCGATTTTAATATTTATACTTCTTAGCAACACATGACTGTACTTTTTATTTTCTCTAAATACACGCTTAAATTATTTTACTATACACATATCATTTTCTATGTTGTTTTTAATATTATCAACATTCTTAAATAAATTAAAAAAATTATTCATGCTGTTACCTGAACATCGGTAGTATATGTAAATACAACAATACTGACCGCAAAAATCCGAAATATCACTTTGCAAACGTATTTCATTAAATACAATACAAAGGTTTTTAAATAAATTAAGAATTTGTTTTTCACGTGGGGGTCGTTCATAAGAATCAAAATATTCTATACATCCGTCTTTTGGTATAAAAACTGCCAGCCAATGTTCGCCAGAATCTTTAGCCATATGTATTAACTATGAAAAAAAAAAGTCTTTTAATAACTTTTGGTATACGAACCAGCGCCCAAACTCCATTAAATAATTTTTTGTACAAATATTACATTTCAAAATTTCCGCAATCTCTAAGGAATTCATGTTGTTGAGTTGAAAATACAATAATTTCTTAATGCTTTATGGATTTTTTATGTTTGTATATACTTTATTTATTTATTTATTATTTAATTCAAGTATTTACATATTACATTTAGATAATTATACTTAATCTAAAATTAATATTAAAGTTATACAAAGCAAAATTTATTTTATTAAAAACGAGAAAGAATACAGATGCCTTTGTCAACTCTTAGATACCCGTACGACCCGTTAGTATGTTCATAGCCTGTCACTCTTACAATATTATTTTTTTAATATTTTAGTATTTTAAAATAATGTCGGTGAATTTTATAATTTCTAGAACTATGGGTTGTACATATATTCAAACTATATTTATACATTCTTCAAAAGCAGATTCTAACCTTCCACATAACGATTATCAATCCAAAACTTTTTCAAATATTCTATAGTACCATTTAATACTAAGCGGTAAATGTATATTAAATTTACTTAGTACAAAATAGTAAATATAATTTTAAATATTATATTATATTAATACGCACATAGTATATTTATATTGTTATAAGTATATCGCCATACATTGCAATATTTCTTTAAAAATATTTCCATTCATAGAATAATTTCTTATAAGTACAATAAAATACATATATGTATGTAAATACGGCGCTATATAATATACATCTATACTCTTATCATTCTTTCATCAGTGACATATACGATATATAAATAAACATGATATTATATAAGTATGTATGTATATCAATATCATATAAATAAAAATTCTTCAAGCAACCTTTATGTTGTTTATTTATTTACATTGTTTTGTACTATGCATTATATCCTCAGCAATTTCAAATTATCGAGTAAAACAAAATGCAAAAAATTCGTAAAAGAAATTTGTTAGAAAATTTGAAAAAATCAAGTAACACTTTCGTCAATTGGACGAAATTATTATTATACCCGTACGATTAGTATCGGGTATAATAAAATTACTCCTCCGTTTGTAACACCTTGAAATAAGCGAGCTAGATATACCTTCAAAGGTATGGATCGTATCAGAAGAAAATTCTAAGTCGATTGAGCCATGTCCGTCCGTCCATCCGTCCGCCCGTCAGCACCCTAACTCAAAAGCTAAGAAAGCTAGAATCTTGAAATTCATACAAAATATTCTGGGACCAATTTGTAGGTTCCCTATTTTTTTTGGTTGAGTTCCGACCAAAATTTCGGGTAGCTCTCCAGCACCAAACTTTTAAATCCCCACATTTTTTTGAAATAGAGCTATGAAATTTCAACTGGTGATAGATCTTATAAAAGTATTAATTTTATTTTTAATAACTTTTTTTTGTAGCTCCACCCGTTACGGAGCTACAGCTCCCCAAAAGTTCAAAAAAGCTCTATATTTAAATTATTATAGCACAATTTGTATAAGGTATATCTTCATTTTGAAAACGCCAAACGATTACTGCTTTTATTAGCTTTAAAAATATATATACCATAAATATATACTTGTGGCATACGGTATCTTAATTTACCACTATGCGAAACCCAAATTTTGCAAAATCCTTTAACCCTTTTATCTTCTAAACGGTTTAAGTTGAAAACTTGAAATTTTGACAGAAGTTAATTCTTTGAAAATAAGTGTGAGTCATTTCAAAAATTTTTTTTGTATCACCCCCCGTTTAGGAGCTGTAAGGGGTCAAAAACTGAAAATTTCCTATTTTTAAACACCTGTTGAAATTTTTTTGAAGTAAAACACAAAAATTAAAGCTTCAACATTATACTCTTATTTCTGTTAACAACTTTTTTTAATAATATAGGGTTACTTTGTAATTGACGAAAGTGTTACTTGATTTTTTCAAATTTTCTAACAAATTTCTTTAACGAATTTTTGCATTTTGTTTTATTCGATAATTTGAAATTGTTGAGGATATAACGAGTAGTACAAAACAATGTAAATAAATAAACAACATAAAGGTTGCTTGAAGAATTTTTATTTATATGATATTGATATACATACATACTTATATAATAACATGTTGATTTACATATCGTATATGTCACTGATGAATGAATGATGAGAGTATAGATATATATTATATAGCGCCGTATTTAAATACATATATGTATTTTATTGTACTTATAAGAAATTATTCTATGAATGGAAATATTTTTAAAGAAATATTGCTATGTATGGCGATATACTTATAAAAATATAAATATAGTATGTGCGCATTAATATTTAAAATTATATTTACTATTTTGTACTAAGTAAATTTAATATACATTTACCGCTTAGTATTAAATGGTACTATAGAATATTTGAAAAAGTTTTGGATTGATAATCGTTATGTGGAAGGTTAGAATCTGCTTTTAAAGAATGTACATATAAACATATAGTTTGAATATATGTACAACCCATAGTTCTAGAAATTATAAAATTCACCGACATTATTTTGAAATACTAAAATATTAAAAAAATAATATTGTAATTGTGACAGGCTGTGAACATACTAACGGTTCGTACGGTTGTATCAAAGAGTTGACAAAGGCAACTGTATTCTTTCTCGTTTTATCACATCTTTACTCATGTTTATATTTATTATAGTTTTGTATTGATTCACATTTATCAACATTCTATTAATCGGCTCGTATTTGCCGTAATTAGTCCTATGATATCTAATCGAAAATGTGTTTTCGGACCTGAAACGTGTTCGTGTGTTGATTGAGTTAATTAATATGTTGTTAATGTAGTGTGAATCTATATAGTTATGAAATACCTGAGTAATAAAAATAATACCAATGACTGTTCGTCTGCATTCTAAAGAATTCATGTCAAGTAATTTGAGACGATTCACATATGGAGGCAATATAAGGGGATCAGCCCAATTTAGGTTTCTGAAGGCGAACCTTAGAAAATTTCTTTGCATTGCTTCAATTCTAACAATATGTTGATGATAGTGTGGAGACCAAACCTGGTTTGTATACTCCAGAAGAGGACGAACTAAAGTCGTGGCAATGTTTAAAATAAGATTGTTACATTTACACCAGTTCATAAAGTTATTAAGATCCTTTTGGAAAGAGTCTGCATCATTCATTGAGCACACTTCTTTAAAGACACACTTCATGTCGTCCGCGTAAATTTTTATGGAACTGTACTGAATAATCTTATTAACTTCATTTATTGAGATAATAAACAACAATGGTCCAAGATGACTACCCTGTGGTACTACAGAATTAGCAACAACAGATGCTGAAATTGCTGTTCTGAAAAGAACACTATAGCTACGGTTATTTAAGTATGAATCAATCCAGTTAATTAAGAAATAAGGAAAATCATTTTTTTTTTTAATTTATAGAGTATTACACTGTGAGGTAGAAGATCAAACGGTTTACTTAAGTCAGTGTAAACCATGTCAGTTTGGCGCCTAACTTCCATTGTTTTCAAAATAGTTGAAGCTATTTCTGTAAGGTTAGTTACAGTTGATCTCTTTTTTACAAATCCATGTTGATCATTCACTATAAATTCAGTACAATAATCATAAATTGCATCAAAGACCATAAGCTCAAACACTTTCGGCAAACTAGAAAGTTTAGCAATAGGCCTATAATTCACGACATTACTTTTTGAGTCTTTTTATGAATTGGCCTTATGTACGATTCTTTCCATAACTTTGGGAACACCCCAGAAGCAAAAGATTTATTAAAAAGAAGTGCTATAGGATTAGATAGGGAATCGGCGCAACGCTTTAAAATAATTTCTGGAAGATTATCTGGTCCAGGAGCAGAGTTATCACCCAATTTAGTTAGATAAAGCTGCAGCGCGGCTGGTGTAAAATTAATATTTTGAAGAGGTAAACTTGGAAAGTCTTCCAAATGATTAAAATTAGATTCATCAATATCGAAAGAAGAAGTAGAATAAGTACAAGCGAAAAAATCTTTAAAATAGTTAGATATAACAATTGAGTCGTTAGAATTCTGATCTTTGTAAGACATATAATTTGGATACTGATCTTGGATTTGGATTTACGTTTTGAATTTACAAGCTTCCAAAATGATTTAGGATCTGTACGAAGTTGCGAAGCAATTTTACTAATGTAAGCTTCATATTTAAGACTTAGTAAGGATTTGAATGCGGTAAATAAATTTAGAAAATTTGAATAAGAAATATTATCCTTCTTTTTTAAATGTGCATTCCACGCTTTATTTTTTTTATTTCAAAGAGTTTTTAGTTCACCATCATACCATAGTGGTCTTGAATTGATATTTCCATCACGAACTCGAGGAACGTACAAGTAAAATCCATGGTAAATTACTTCGTAAAATTTATCAATCGTATTATTATGTATATCATTTATGTCTAGTAAAGAATTAAAGTAAATTGAAAGAAAAAAATTGTTATGCATATAAAAATTAGTGTTGGAAAAATTAAATTTATATGAGATATTTAATGATGATTTATTTAAACAATTATAATGAAATTGAAAACTGAAAGGGGGAGGATGACAATCAATTTTTGAAAGAGGTGCTGCTGTCAATGTTCTAGTTAGATTTACCCAGTCAGAAGTAAAAAGAAGGTCTAATTGTTTGTTTAATAGTTTTTTAGTTGAAGAGACTTGTTGAAGTCCGCATGCAAGCAAACTATCTATAACTGTTGATTCGACATTAGAGGTTAAATTAGTCGGAATGTAGAAACATTCCTCGTACTTCATGACGATTAATATTTGGCAAATTAAGATCCCCACATATTATGAGTTCGTTAAGGTCATTTAATTTATTATTCGAAGAATCAACAACTGAGCAAAAATCTTGGTAAACTTTTATATTACAATTTGGAGGAATATAGCAACATAGAATATAGAGATTTAAAACATTTAAATCAATTTTAACTGCTATTACATCGCAGTTTATTAAATCAGGTATTTCTACCTGTGAAGAGTTAAAGTTATACTTAACTGATATAAGAACACCTCCATCTTTAGGAATCAATGAATTATTTAAAATATCAATATCATTTTGATATCTATTTTCCATGTAAAGTAAGTAGGAATTGACAAATAATTCAAGAGAATTAATAGAAGGAGATAACCAAGTCTCAGTAAGCATAAATATATCCGAGTTTAGTATTTTGGAATTACTAAAAACTTGTGTTGTTTTAGTGCGTAATCCTCTTACATTTTGATAATATAATGAGAGATTACTTGTCCGATCTTTATGCTTTATTGTTGATACAGTGATTAAGTTATTTTTAACTTTTGGCAAGAAAAAACTTATTATAACTATCTCTCGATGGCTGTAAGTTTTTATAGTAGTTACTATTACAATAACTACGAAAAGCTTTTAAGTCTACTTTCATCATTTTAATGGGCACGCCAATAGACTCATGATAGTTTACAAAGAGGTCATAAAGAGCTTTGTAATTCATTGGAAGCCCTTCATTATGTAGAAGTACTAAAACATTAGTCTTTGTTTTTCCCTCGATAACACAATTATAAGAGTCGTCATGCAAGTAAGAGAAGTATAATCTCATAAGATTATATATTCTTTCATCTCTTAATCTTGAGAGGGCATACATTTTATCTTGTTTATTTAACGATTTTTTAGTCATTCTAACTATTGGTGGCACTAAAGGTTGAACAAAAGTATTATCATTTGTTTGGGGAGCCAACGGTTCAATAGGGGTTTTCGTAGCACCCAGCTTAACATCCGAAATTTGTGTTGGTCCTTTAATAAAATTATCATACTTATAAATAGTAGTCGTTTTATTATTAATCATAGAATTAGCATTATTACCATTACTAAAGCAATTATCTGAATATGTGTTAGAAGTGTTAAGTTTTATATCAAATAAAGATAATATTTTTTGTTTTAATTCTAATGTATTATTGCTGTTATTATCATTATTATTATTATCGTTATTATTATTATTATTATTATTATTATTATTAATGTTGTTATTATCATTATTATTACTGTAATTATTACTAATACAACATTAATACAATTATCATCGATATTGTCATTATCATCATTATCTGTATTAATTGGTAATGTGGGAAATTGACTTGAGAAATTTGTGAATTTATTAAATGTGGGAAGTAAACAGTGCTTTTCATAAAGAGGTAGTTTACGTAAAGTAAAATTGTTACTAGATAAAACAGAATCAGTGTTATTGTTGTTGTAAGTTTGATAATGTCTGAGTATGTACATTTACTTTATTAGAGGAAGTGGCAAAAGGATTTAAAGGAGGTGACTTTTTCTATGATAGTGGAATTTTAAAGTTATTATTGGGAGTATCTTTTTAAATAAAATTTTGAATTAAGGTACCTTTACCCCAATTTTTTGTGTTCGTTATTACATTAACTTTAGATTTAGGTAGGTACCATAACTTTAAAAGATTTGTATTTGGGTCGGTATTTTGAATTTTTAGGTGTAATGTTTGTAACATGAATTAAATTTATCAATTAACAACTTACTAATACTTTTTGTATTTGATCTGGCTGGAAACTTTGAAAAATAAAGCAGATGACTATCACTGGTAGAGCTGGAATTTGTCTGCTTTGTTGAAAGAGGAAGTAAAAAATCTACTTTTTTGAGTTTTTTTTCTAGTTTTTCTGGAACAGAATTCGATATGTCCGTAGTACTGCTTGATAATTCCATATATAAAGATTTATTGTTAATTGACTCGCATTGAATTTCCTTATTGTAATTTTCCTTTATTCCTTTATTCCCATAGTATAAAGGGATAATTTCATGCGGGTTAAATCGTCTTTAAGATTATTAATGTCATCACGAATGCCACCCAGCTCATTTGATGTTGCTGAGAGAAGTTCCCTTTTTAAGTCATTAAAAAGATCAGTAAAATGTTCTTTTAAATGTTTTTTACGGCCAGACAGGAAACTGGAAAGCGTTTGATTAAAATTATCATGGCTTTTAGCCAAATCGTTAAAACACAACGAGTTATTTTTTAACGCATCAACTGCTTTGGCTGATGAACCTTTACATTCATTCATAATATCCTTCAAGCAACTCATCAACTCGTCTTTAAGTATTTTAGTCGGCTGGTTCAAATCCAAGCCAATATCGCAAACGAAATGATACGAGATGAACAAGGAGCATGATTGCTAACCTCTAGGGGCATTATTGCAAACCCCATGAAACTTTCTTTTACAGATCACATTACAAACAATGAGTTCAGTTTTGGAATCTGTAATAGTACAGAGACGGCACTGCATTTATTTTGATTTTTATTAATTTGATTAGGTATACATATTTCTTTTTTTTTTTTTAATTTTTTTTGAATTTATACAGTTAATATTTAAGCAAATGTAAAACAAACTTAAATGACCCAAATAGAAATATGATATGTTAGCAACAACAGTTTAAAAAAAGAAAATAAATTTTGCAAAATGATTCACAATGTTTTAACTTTTATTCATCCAAAAGTTAAAAAATTAAAATATTGAATTTTGAAAGTCAGCACTTTTTAAATAATTTTATGAAAAGTTAATATTGAAATTTAAAGTTAGTTAATCATGTAACTAAAAAAACAAGAATAAAACAAAAAAAAAAAAATGAGTTATGTTTTTTGTTAAAGCTCTTTATTTAGAACAAAATTTTGAAAAGTAAAATGCGGGTTACCGTTAATTAACGTGTTGATGGTTTGAAAACGAAAGTGGAAATTTAAAATAGATTTGTATAAACGTTACGGTTTTATCTATTTGAATATTTGCGTCAAACTCTGCATACAAAATAGCTGTTAAGTTAGAGGGAAGTGGTTTTGAAAATTTTGGTTCAATTCTTACAGTTCCTTGGTTGAGTAAACCCTGGCACACTTCATTACCCGATGAATCTGGTGTTAAATCAAATGCCATATTTATGTTAAATCATAAAGAAACCATTATTAAACATTGTTTTTGTTATTTGATGTCCTTTATCATTATGATGTATTCCTGTGCCAGTAAAAAGTAAAAAGTGTATTATACGTTATAGTTAAACAATTATTTTCGTCAGAAAAATTAGTTTCTATTGCTAAATTGAGAACTTGTACACCGTTAACAGATAATGCAAATTGATTAATATCAAAGTGCTTAAAATTGAAAGAATTTTTAGATCGTTTCCCCGAATATCCTGAATTTTTAGTCATACAAAATATTAATGTGTTTGGTAATTGTCCAATGAAAACGTTATCTAATCATATGTTTTGACTATTCATTGGGATAGTGAATGATTTTACTTCAACTTTTTTGTACAAATATTTAGCCGTACTTTTCTCCAAAACTGCATTATGAGCGAGTAAAATACCCGGATTAACTGTCACATGTTTCAGTAGTAAATTTGCTTCTATGATTTTTAATTGTGACTCGTCAGTTTCCGCTGCAAAAATATAAAATTCTCTAAAATAAGTAAAATCCGGACATCAACACCACTTATTAGAAGAATAGGTTGATTAAACATATCTACATGTAATTTACCCATAAGTTCTACTACATTGCTATTATTGTAAAGTTTCTGTCGTTCTTTTGAACCATTATTATCTGATTTAGCTATATGTTTCCTTTGTTGGCTGTTAGATCCAACCAGCACATTCTAAATGCGTTGTAGCTGCATCGTTGCCATAATTAAGTAATGACTTAATGTATGCTCTATAATGATAATTCCCATCGGATGGAGTAATATTTTTTCCATTTACGACTTGAGACTTGAGTAAAACAAATGACCAATATCTTCCAAACCTCTTCCTGACTGAATCAAAAAATACTTATATTATAATTCGATTCGATATAACTCGATTCATTTTGAAATGATGTATTTTTCTATAATGACATGGTTTATTTATACTTTTCTAAAATGCAATACAATTTTTATAGGAATTAAACTATTGGAAAAATTTACTTTGTAACCATATTTATCACATAAAAGTATTGAAATACTATTAAATGATTTCTCTACTTTACAATATTAAATATTCTGAAGTTTTTTACTATATCGTTAAAAGTATTTTGAACATTGATAGTTCTTAAACATCTCACATTTTTATCAGCTATATTTTGTGTTTCAATAATATCCGAGTATAAGTTAACAACTTTTAAGTTTTCTACTCAAATTTCAATTTCACAATTTTTAATTTTCGCAATTTTTTTATTCAATTAATTAACCTGTCGAATCATCAAATTACTCTGGTAAACCAGTTCAAAATTATTTCCTAACAATTAAATTCACGCGCAAATAACATGTGTCCAGGTCAACAGAAATACAGGTAGAATGTCTAAATTAATGTAAAATTTCATTTCTAATTATTAATTAGTTTTTGACTACCAAAAAGTAAAGTAACAAATAAATTGTATTAAAATCAAAATAATTTGGCTTATCATTTTTATAAAATTTTTATTATTTTGTATTATTCTTTATTTTAAAATTTTTGGCAAACTTGTGAAAAATTAACTGGCGCATGAACAGGTACCATTAGTGGTGAATAGGTAGATAGGGCAGTGTTACCTGAAAGAAAAAGGTTAAAAAGCTAAAGTAAAATAGAAAAAAAAAGAAGAAAAAAACATTATTATAAGAGAAAAACAAAATAAAATATTTAAAACTGAATAAACTTAAAATTAAACTAAGAAAAGTGAAAAAACATTTTAACATTAAAAAATATAGAAAAATTAATTAAAATAAAAATAAGAAGGAAATCACGGAGAAAGAATAGCATTTAAACAGTTTTCCGAAGTGTAATACCTGCAACAGATCACCTTTCAACACGAGCAGCAAGTAGATTGAGGATTGGTAGTAGATAGGTAGGCACTTGGGCCAGACAGGTCAGTAGGTCAAGGTCACCCGGAAGTAGGTCAAGGTCACCCAGAAGTAGGTCAAGGTCACCCGGAAGCCCAGACAGGAAGTATGTCAAGGTCATTTTAAAAGTAAGTCAGACTGGCGGCGATCGTCAGTTGTTTATAAAGATTGTATACTTGGTTTAAGTAATAGGTATGGAGGAAAATAGTAGGAAAAAAAAAAAATGCTTTTTCATACAATGTAAAGAGAAAAAAAATGTACCTATACGTTTCTTTAAAATTTAAAAAAAGTGCAAACTGGTTTTTTACATCTTAGATGAAGAATCAACAAAATTAATGCAATTTTGAGATGCATTTTTTTTCTTTTTTTCTTGTTTTTTCTTTTTTTTTATGAAGTATTTAAAGAAGAGGAAATAAAAACCATTAATTAATTGCGAGTATCACCGTATAAGATTTTATTGTTATGTAAGAATGTTGACAAAAATATGAATAAAAAGAAAACAAACAGAAAATCAAAAATATCTAACATGTGGTTTAAGTAATAGGCGTAAATGGATATAGTAAGAAAAATTGCGTTTTTATAAAATGTAAAGAGAAAAATTTAAACAAATTAAGTGTACCTATGCGAATTTTTAAAATTAAAAGAAAAAAGTGCAAAGCTGGTTTTTAAATCTGAATCAACCTTGACCAAATTGATATTTTGAGATGAATTTTTTTCTTTTCTTTTTTGTTCTGATGAAATATTTAAAGAAGAGGAAAGAAAAAATTATTAGTATTTTAAGATTTTATTGATATGTAAGAATGTAGAACAAAAAAGATGTATTCTTATGTTGTGTTAAAAAAAAAAAAAAAATAAAACAAATTTATTTATATGTTTGAAATAATTTTTTATTTAAAAATATTTTACAATTTTATAGAAATCTGTGCTGTTTTAATCTAAAATTTTTTCTTTTAAAAGATACATATATACATTATAACAATTTTTAACAGCACATCTGAAATTGTTGTTTAATAAGTGTATAGGACAATTTGATTTAAAGTTATCAATCTTTTGTAATGACGGCAAGTTTCTGCTTAAATCTTCTATTTTATCACTGTCAATGTACTTTTGAAGGAATAGTTTTTTTTGTTCTCCTTTAACATAAATTTTTTCAGCTGACTCTAAATAGTGTTTTAATATGCATTTTACATCTAAATATTCAACTAGACCGTTATTCCATTTAAGTCCATTTATTTTATTTTCGCAATACTGGTTATTATATTTCATATCCGGACTAAGTTCCTCTGAGGGGTACGGTGCTTTGAAGTGATAGACAGTTGGAATTAAACTTCCTTTTTCAAGTATGGCTAATTCTTTTAGGAAATATTGCTTTTCATTTCCTTGTAAAAATTGTAGGTCAACTATGAGAACTTGTTTAACCATGTCGACGGTTTGTGTAAGAATACTCATTAGAATAAATAAATTTACATTTATATTCACTTCGGCAAAAGAGCTTTTCATATAAATATAGGTTAACAGTGCTATTTTTAACTAATACAACTATGCTATTTCATCCATTTACAATGATGGTAGCGGGGCCATCATGCTGTGGTAAAACCACTTTTATTCATAATTTAATAAAGTATAAAAAAGAAAATATACAACCACATATTAATAAAATTATTTGGTGTAATCCAGACAAAAATGCCGTTCCAAAATATTTAAAAGATGTGGAATATAGTAACACTATTCCGGATTTTAATGACAATAAAGAACCTTTGTTAATTATTATGGATGATATGATGTTAAATTCCCATGATAAGTATGTATGTGATTTATTTACTAGAGGATCACACCATAGAAATTTATCTGTAATATTTGTAACACAAAATGTTTTTCACCAGGGTAAATTTTCAAGAGATATTTCACTCAACTGTAAATATTTAGTACTTTTCAAAAATCCAAGAGATAAATCGCAGATATTACCTCTAGCTCGCCAAATATATCCCAATCAAATCAAAGCATTTGAAAAAGTATATAATGAAGTGACGTCAGAACCATACGGGTATGTATTAATAGATCTTACTCAAGACGTTAATGATATATTTCGATTAAGAAGTGATATATTTGGAAAAGGTTTGTGTTTTTGTACAAGAGATCAATTAGAACAATTTGGCAAAGAATATGAAACGTTTGAAGGTCAACCGTCATATATTGCACCTATTAAAAAGCTCTAAACCGAAATTTCAGAAAGTAATTATAAAACATTGTGACCCTGAAGTAATCAAAACATTTTGTGAAATTGCTTTAAATATTTTAAAAGGTAATTGTAATCTAAGTAAAAAATCAACAACCCAATTACGAAAGTATAAAAAGGAATTGAGATCCCTCATTTGCGGCCAAAAATCTATAAATAATAAAAGAAAAATCATTATTCAACGTGGTGGATTTTTACCTACACTTCTTGGTGCAGTACTATCAGGGATAATCGGAAATTTTATAAAATGAATAATACAACATTTAACAAAATGATTATACTAAAACCCGAGATTTATGAGAAAATGAAACAAAATGCAGACTTTGAATTAAATGAGTTGGATAAAAATATGAAAAAAATATTGTTAAATAAATATCTAACAGACACTCAAAAATGGTATTTATACAGACAAAATTTATTTAAAATAAGAAACAAAAATAGAGTACTTCCTAGAAATAAAGAGGAGAAAGTAAAAATTACGGAAACAAAAGGTACTCAAACTCGTGCAAAACCAATGTATATAGATGCGGAAGCTCAATCGCATTATCCTGAATATAAGAATGTAGGAATACAAGTTGTTCCTGAAGAAGAAGAAGTATATGAAAAAGAAGCTGATGACGAAGTATTTGATGATGAAATTCAGGAAAATGTTTTAACAAAAGCATTGTCAGCTGCTTCAGTTGGAGAACACCTTAGAAAAAGAAAATCAATTAGAAATCAAAATGTACAAATTTTTGAAACTGATACAGGGGACATTATAACTGTTCCTTTAGATAGCCGAAGCCCACCAACGAAAAAAGAAAAAACTATAAATAGCAAAGAGTTGAATAATTCATCAAGACGTGTTTTAAGGTCAGCAGTAGGTAATACTCAAACAGAACTTAATTTTCCAATTCGTAAGAATAAATCCGCAAGCTCATGGACAACATACAAGTAAATGATGAATTTTATGCCACTTTACTCAGTGATTCATCTATGAACTATTATCCAGAAAATTCATTATCATCTTTTACAAATAAAATGAATAAATACATGTGTGATTCAAGGTGGAAAGTCGGTATTTCAGAAATGTATGTTAATGATTTCGTTCCAAATGTGTATGGTGAAGAATGGCAAAAAAGTACTCAAATATTTATTAAAAGTATGCAGAAAGATATGATAGGGGTTGGAACATCATATATTCCATACATAGAAAAACAAATGATATGCGACTGGAAAGTTTTTCTACTATCAACACTAATTCAAAATATACGCCCACTTAATAGGTTTACAAGAAAAGAAGTTGAACGACAGTTGATTTGGGGAATTTTTAATTTTATAAACGATGAAGTTCATTATACACAACCAATAAAAGCTGAGGAGATGCCTAAAAATTTAAGTTACACCACAATATGTGTTACTAAGCCTAAAATAGATATAAAAATAAGAGCAAATTACGCTTATACCCTCGAAGGACTTTTGACAACATGTTTCAATCAAGTATCTTTTAAAGTTACAGATTTTAAAAAATATAAATCACGTGTAATAGAAGCTTTCAAAACTTTTATAGATAGTGTACAATTGATTCCCATTAGTAAACCAGATATGTTTTTTATATACACAGATATAATTGAACCGCAAAAACTAGGTGATAAAGATATAAGGTGTTTAAGATCTGTTAACATACAAAATTCTTTCACTGATACTGTAAAAGAATTTAGTAATATTCAATATTGCAATGTGGAGAAATCATTTAATAACATTTCATTACTTTTATGTGATAAATATGGATACAAAATAAACTTTTCCAATAGTTCAATTCCAACAAAAATTGTATTACATTTTAAAAAAGTATAAATAAAAGCGATTTTACAAAACTATATATTATTTTATTTTATTCATTATGGAGAGAGCGTACTACAAATATTATTTAGTTCAATCAGGAAAAGGTCTTGAGGATATTGGTCCTTTGTTACACTCAATTGTATCTTACCAAAGGGGACGAGGGTTAGGGAGCTTTTTCGGTGGTCTTTTTAGATATTTAAAACCAATATTTACGTCTGGAGCTAATATATTTAAAAAAGAGGTTATTAACTCTGGTATTAATGCATTATCTGATATTGCCACAGGGGCAAATGTAAAAGAAGTGGTTCAAGATCGAAGTAAAGAGATAATGAAAAATGTAAGACGAGGTGCAGTTCGGAAACTCAATGAAATGTATGGACAAGGCAAAAGAAAACGAAGAAAATCTATAAAAAGACCTCTCATTAATAATTTAAATTATTTTACGTCGAAGCGACGCAAAGTTAATAACAAAAACAAACAAAAAGATATTTTTGAATAATTATGATTGAATGTATGAAATCAGAGCTTGATATTTTTAAAACACAGCCTATTCAGTCAAGTATTTTACGATCTGAAGAAGTTTCCTATAACCCTATTGCTTCTTTAGATAATCCGTCTGTCATAGAATTTGTTTCACTAGGGCACGGTGATACATATAGAGACTTGTCTTCGACATATCTAAAATTAAAAGTACAAATTTTAAAAAAAGATGGAACTCAATGGAATAAAGATAAAAAAACTGATGGAACACCTATACAACAACCAAGTGTGGTTAATAATATGTTACATTCATTAATAAAACAATGTAATGTTCAACTAAATGGAAAGAATATATCTCCATCAGATGGCAATTATCATTACAGAGCTTATATTGAATCATTGTTAAATTATGGTACGGATGCCGCTACAACGCATTTGGAGTGTGGTGGATGGATGCTAGATAAGCCAAATATAGCAAAAACAGATAATAGTGGTTCAAAAGAACGTCAAAAATTATACCAAAATAGCAATGTAGTGGAACTTATGGGGAAATTACATTTAGATATGTTTAACCAACCTACACTTCTCATAAACAATGTCGATGTTCGAGTTGTCCTAACATTAGAAAAACCAGATTTTTACCTCTTTGCAGATGATACTGATGAATCTCAACTAAAAATTTTAGAAGCCACTTTATTTATGAGACATGTAACAATTAATCCTAGTGTGCTATTAGCACATAATGCTGTATTGGAAAAAACTAATGCCAAATACAATTACAAACGGGTAGAGGTAAAAACTTTTACCATTCCACAGAATAGTTCATCAATATCACTTGATAATGTTTTTATTGGACAGTTGCCAAACACAATCATTTTTTGCATGACAGAAAATACAGGTTACTCTGGGAAAAGGTCAAAAAACCCATACAATTTTAAACATTTTGATATTTCACAATTTGTGTTAAACGTAAATGGTGTTCAAATACCTAATTCAGCAATTGAAACCAGTTTTTCAGATGAAAATAATTGCTGTACAAGAGCATACAGTACACTTTTTTCGGGAACTGGAATTTACCATAATGATAAAGGTCATCAGATAACAAAAACCATGTTTAGTAATGGGTTTTTCATTCTAGCTTTTGATTTAACTCCAGATTCATCAGGAAATGAAGTGTGTCAAGGTCTACTAAATCAAGGTACAGTTAGAATTGAGGCAAGACTATCAAAACCACTTACATCTACACTGACTGCTATTGTTTATGGAGAATTTGATGCAAGTTTACAAATTGATAAAAACCGAAATATATTCTCAAACCTATAAATAGCATATATAAAAGTAAATTTGAATATTTGACAAAATGTCACTGTCTTGTGCACTTCTGGATGTAACATTTTGTAGTGATGATAATAATACCTTGTTTGCGAAAGATATTTGTATAGTTGGTTTTAAAGAACCTTGTAAAAAGTTTGTAAAAGAGCTCAAGTATAAATTTCCAACTAGGGATTTTATAAATGATAATTTTGATAATTACTCTTTTGGAACTGTGTACAACGATAAAATAAATAAAGAGCTCTGTCAAATACTAGAAAAATTTGATGTTATTATAACAAATAAAAAAATCAAAAAAGAGTTTTTATCTAATTATATTAAAGAAACAACTAAAGTATATGACTTGAATCAATTTGATTGATGAATACCCTAGAGATAAGTGACGTATTAAGATGTAACAAACACACACGTAAATTTTTTAAAGGAGTTTTTGCTCTGGATCAACTCCCCAGAATAATTGAAAAACAAACTTTTTTAATTGTAAACACTGATAAATCAAAAGATCCGGGAACACATTGGTTAGCTATTTTTAAGCCAAAGAATGGCTGTGTTGAATATTTTGATTCGTTTGGTAGAAAACCAGATAAATTAGAAATTTTAAGTTACTTAAAAAATCAATGTATAATTTTTAATAAGAAACAGTTACAAAGTAACTATTCAGATGTTTGTGGGCAATATTGTTGTGTTTATACATGGTATAGATGTTGCGGTTATAGTATGAACGCTTTTTTAAAACAATTTAATAAAGAAAATCATATAGAAAATGACAAAAATATAATAAATACTTTTCACCATATATTTGAAAATTATAATATTTCTCAATCATGTCTTCCTAAGAGATATAACATTTAATAATAAACTTTAGTGTAATTAAAATAATGGAAGAGCAAAGTCCTAGCATTAATTTGTTGCTGAGTTATACATACTTTCTCAACAGAAGTCACACATTAAAAATAGTTGTCGGATTTGACACAGATTTTTTTGAAGTTGCAAGTGTTTTTCATTGGATTGGAATGAAACCAATTATTTTAAAATATCATGAATGGTGTAAATTTTATGACCTATTTCATAAAAAATTTTCCAAGCAGTCAATTAAAAATTCAAAATTATGTTTACAAAGTGGATTAAAATCTACAGTAGGACAGAATCTTAGCATTAACAAAGAGGAAGCTGACGAGTTTTACAGTTTGATTGATTTCCTACATGCAGTAGTTGCATATAATAAAACTGCAGAGCCAAATGTAAAGGAATATGTTAAAAAATACATAAAGACCTGTGAAGAAAAGAATGTTGCAAAGTTGAAAGAAGAGATTTATATTCCGGTTCAAAAATTTAATATACGATGTAATTTTTCTCGACTCTTTTATGAAATACCTGTATTTTTACAAAAAAAAAAGATATTAAATAAAACAATTTTGTAACTATATAATTTGTTATTTATTTCATTATTTATAAATTAGGTATAATTTGTTATTTTATAAATTTGGTATAATTTCTAAATAATCTGGATCTCCTTCTTCATCACTGATATCCCATTAAAAATCATGCCAAGATCTAAAATAGTAAAAAAAATTCATATAGATCTGTAAAGAAAAGAATGTTACAAGGTTAAAAGTAGAGATTTTTATTCCAGTTCAAAAATTTAATGTATGATGTAATTTTTCTCGGCTCTTTTATGAAATACCTGTGTTTTTACGAAAAAAATTAAATAAATCCATTTTATAACTACATATACATATTAACATTAAGTACATTTAAACATGAATCTGAAAAATAAAGCAACTAAATAAAAGAAATTTATACCTTTTTTGAAATTTATATTTATTTATGAATAATAAAAACTTATATAACTATAAACCAATTTACATCTTTTATTGGTAATTTGCATATATTTTACCAAACGACTCAGATATATCTATAATATATAAATTTAAATTTTTATCTTTATATACAAAATGTTCTTTTTCTTTTATTTCTTTTACAAAATCTAAATTCTCAAAAATATCAGAATATTTTTGAGGTACAAATATAATTAAATTGCGGGTCTCAAAGACCCACTTAAGACCATAAATGGTCTTTATTTGCTTAACATTTATTATATGATATAGAGCATCTTGCTCCATATCTTTAGTTTTTAGGAAACTTTTTCTAGTTTCCACATTTTTGTTATTAAAAGCTTCTTTGAAGCTTTTTTTTGTTGGTGGTTCTTCTTCTTGAAGAAGAATGATTTCTTCTTGTTGTTGTTGTTGAAATTGTTGATGTTGTTGCTGTTGTGGTTGTTGTTGTTGTTGTTGATGATGATGATGATGATGTTGTTGTTGGTGAAGTGGCTGCGATTCCTGTTGAGTTCTTATTCTTTTCCGTTTAATTGGGGCTAACTCCTGTGTTGGCTCTATTTGCTGAGCGTAGGCGAAAATTTCTGCTGTGTTTTCCATTTTTGCTTCCTTTTTTCTGTATTATTATTATGTTGAGCTCTGTCTTTGAATTGACATATCTTAAGAAAAATTCCACTTTATTTATACTAAATTTTTCTTCTAAAAAATTGTATTATCAATGTTTAGAAATCAAAATCCTTAAGAAAACTAATTAAAAACAAAAAGTTGTAAAGTAAGTTGTTTATTAATGTAATAAATTCTAATTGATAATAATAAAACTATAATTTTTTTATATAACATTTTTCGCAACATTGTTGCATTTAACAGTGTTCTAAATTTAAGAAAAAATCTTTTACATAAATTCCAATTATACTTTTTTATGAAAGAATATTATTTTTTATTTACCTATTCCTAAATTATTTATTTTTATTAGTAAATATTTTTCTATTTTTATTTTTTCTATTACCATTTTTACAACATTTTTACAACATTGTTGCATTTAATAGTGCTCTAAAGTTAAGAAAAAATTTTCTACATAAATTCTTATTACACTTTTTATGAAAGAATATCATATTTACTTATCCATTGATTATGACTATTATCAAAACCTAAATATTTCACATATACTTTATTGCCTTTTCGTTGTAAAATTTTTTCAATTAAATAAGCATTGGGGTCTTTGACACTAGTCAGTTCCTGTTCATAGAAGCCACCACGAACTAATTTATTTTTATAATCTTTTAAACTTTATGTAATCGGGTCTGTCTTGTTTTTGAAAGCTATTTTAAAAACTTCAGTTGAATAGTTAGGTTCATATCCTTTTTGAAAAGTACCTTTAGACCTTGCAATTCTAACAAAATCACCAACATTAAATTTTCCCTTATTAAATATTTTAGGGTAATTATAAATTGAACGAAGAATTTGTTTTTCATTTTGTGATGTAACTTGGTTTGGTTTTAACTTAATTGTACTATGTTTTGTGTTATTATATTTTTCAATTAGTTTTGGTAAAAATTCTATCCATTTAAAATTTCCTTGTAAACTAAACTGTTTCCACATAATTGATTTTAATTTTCTGTTAAACCTTTCACAAACACTAGCCTTCATTTCTGAATAAGTATGATAGTGATTTATTTTATAGCTTTTCATTAAATTTTGGAATTTTTTGTTGAAAAATTCTTTTCCCTGGTCAGAATGAATATTTTTTGGAGACTTCCCCTCCCTTTTAAAAATCTTTTCCATACTTTTAACTACGTCATCTGCTGCCTTTGATTTAACTTTTTCGGCATATGCATATTTTGAAAATATATCGATAACAGTTAAGAGAAACTTGTATCCATTATTTACTTTTTGATAGGCCGACATATCTACAAGATCAATTTCCCATGTATCATTTAACCCTCTTTGAGATATTTTTCGTCTCCGAAATCTACGTCTAACTGGACGATGAATTTCAGATACTATTTGTGCTTTTGACATTATTATTGAAGAGTTAAACTGCAAATGTGAATTTGAATAAAATCAGTAAATATATATATATATATATATATATATATATATATACTGATATATATATGTAAATAATTTTTTGGCTATATTCTGAAAATTAAAAACGGTAAAATTAAAAGATTTTGTTTAATGCTGTAATTTAATAGTTTAATACAAAATTTTTACAATATACATATTAACAATAATTTTTTAAATTTTTTTCTTTTTGAAGCCATAAGGAACTGAAGTATAATCATCTGCAAAAACTCGTTTTCTGGAATTTATTCGATATGACTTTATTTCAGGAACAGTGATGACTCTGTGATCGTATGTTCGGCGAATACTAGGAAATGTTATATTTATTTGTTGAAAGTTGTTTAATTTTTTAACTAATTGTTTCATAGAGCCAAAATTTATTTCTTGTGAAGCGTTGTAATTTAAACGAATACCTTTCACTTTGCAAACAGTTTTTTCGCATTTGGAGTTGATACTATATATTTTGTATGCATAGTTCTTTGCACCACCACTAACAAATTCTGTAATATAGCTTCCAATTCCATATTCTTCAAGCTCATCTGTCATATCTCCTATGAAAACTCCAGTTGGAGGATTATATTCTCCTTCACGTGCTACATATATTATTGAATCTGTATCGTAATACAAAACTCGTTCTTTTAAATTGTCTAAGTAAGAATACAATTTTAAACGAGCTTGTGTGGTAGTGTAAGCAGCTATGCAAACGTTAACTGTTGATAATGATTCAGCTGTTTCTTCTTTGTATTCCCAATTTACCAAAACTGTTTTTTCGTTTATTGGAGTTATTTGATTTACATTCTTCGAAGGATCAGTAAGAATAGTAAATAATTCATAAGGCTCATTTATTATTTCAGTTTTTGATTGATTTTCTCTTTGTCCAAATTTACCCCAGAAAGAGTTTAACATTAACTTAGCTAATGATCTAAGTCCAGGATTTTTTTCTATATCGTTAAACTGTAAATTTATGCCTTCTACTTTCGAAAATTTTTCTAAATATTTGCACTTTTCCTTTGGTGTTTTGCAAAAGCTAGGCCAGCCAGAAGCTTCTTGTTTAATTTTAAGGAACTTGTTCATCATTTCTGTAAAAATTCCTTGTTGAGATGTAAGGGGATTAAATTGTTTAACAGTATACTCCCATACCTCGTATATTTGCACAATTTTGTATCCCTGTTTAACAGCTTCTCTTACTTCATCTATAACCCACGTTCCTAAAATTGACCTACTACGATTGTCATGCGAGCAGTCATCATTATTCATTTCCAAACTACATGTTTGACAGCAGGAAAACATTAGCTTATTATTTTGATTTATAGGCAAAACCGGGTGATAGAGTTTTTCTGGGGGAAGTATCAATGCCTTTATTAATCCTTCAGTATCATTTAAATTTAATTTATTGCATTCAATTTTTCCAACATGAACTTTTGGATGACCCACTGGGAATTTTCCATATTTACACACCCAAGGATATAGTGAGCATATATCTATATACATTATTTTTTCACCAGGCGCACATTTATAATATGTTCTTGTGTTTCCTGTTCTACCGCCATAAAACGCATCACGTGGTTTTAGTGGTATCAAACTTTCGTTCTCCAATTTTGCGAAAAATTGTACGTATTCTTTTGATCTCATTTCGTTTCGAAATTCACACTCCCACTTTTCAATTACTTGATAACCTATAGAGCGTAATTTATTGGCTTTGGATAATGTAGCCTCATAACGTGTTTCATATTTTTTATTATTATTATTTTTGAAACATTTTGGATGGCCATGGTAATAACAGCCATAAAACTCAAATATTTGTTTTGTGTCTGTGCAATATCCGTCAACACGAAGACCAAAAATTACTTTTTCCTTTCCGTTACCACTATGCTGAATTTTTATTTTTCTTCGTTTTTCTTCCCACATTAACCATTTTATGGCAATGATTGACTGGTTTTCTGATAAGCGATATCCTTGTTTAGGTATAAGTCCAATTGTATACGGTTTTAAAAAATTCCTTCTAAAAACCAAATTACACGCTGATGCAATTGTAGTGGCCTCTAAAAATGGCTCAACCTTACATTCTTCCAAAAATAGCTGTCTGAATTTAATACAGGCTGCTGTCAAAATTTTTACGTCATTCATACAATATTCTACAAGTTCCTTTTGGAGGTTAAAAGACTTGTTTTTATTTTCTTCATACCATTCAAGAAATTGTTTTCTTTCTGATGCACTCATTGAATTATAACAGTAATATTTCCGATCGGGTAACTTTCCATTATATTTTATATTATTTTTACGATTAAACATATGAGGAAAATATCCTTTTTTTAAATTTATATCTAAATCAAATGCCTTCGGTAAACTAGATAACGGCATTGGAAAATAGTTTAGTGAATCAATAAATTTCACGTTATCTAACAGCATTAAAATTATCTTTGTTCCCCTCATAATTAGTTTTGGTTTGATGATGGTTTTCTCTAAGATATAGTTTAATAAAAACTGATTATCAAATGCTTGTCCGTTATGTGCAATAACTACAACTTTATGAAATATCTTTCTTTGGTTGAGTATATATTCTAAGAACATTTGTATTGGATTTTGTTTCAACACATGTTCTCGAAGTCCACAAAAATTGCATCTTTCAACATTAGACAATATACAATGCGTGCAACGTTGTTCAAAAATACATAAATCAGGCTGATGTTCAATTATATCCCCTATTGCAACACCTTCATGAAGTTTCTCCCCGATGATATCATCTTGAGTTGTTTCGAGATCGTAGAAAATATATAATATATTTTTAAGTTCAGCTAATTCTTTAGACGGTGTAATAAAGCATTGGTGGTCTGAAGCTACATTTATATTACAGTTTTTACACAAATGTCCATAGCATATATGATTTACATCGGTTCTGTATACTTTAAAGCATTTTGTACAGGAATTTATAAGAGTACAAATAGATTTTTTATTTGTAGATGATGTTGCTTTATGATTATCAAAACAAGTTTGACCTTTAAAACTTCGATTGCATACATCACATTTAATATTTGGAAAATTTACGTCACATGCTGGAGATGATTTACAAAAGAAACACGACTGTTTACATCTGTGAGACAATCTATTGTTATACGGAACATTACATGTTTGGCAAAAGTAATCACCACTAAATGCTGCTGTTAATGATGTAATTACATTGAAGTGACCTTCATCGTATATCAAATTCAATCTTTTTTCCTTATCTTCTTCACCTTGAAAAATAATTGATTTTCCTTTTCCTCTGAAATCAAAAACTACAATTTGATATTTAGAGAGGTACAGTTGAAATTTTTTGAGCTCACTGATACTAGCTCCTTTTGCTGGGATGCTTACATTTGAATTTCTTATTAGTTGTAATGCTGCTTTCAACTGAAGTTGACCTGTGTCTTTTCGCATTTTACAGTAGTCAACTGATTTTTCTATGAATGAGATAGCAACAACTAACGCACGTGGTAAGCATAAATTATCTTTGTTTTTGATTGAAATTATGCCTCTTCTTTTATTACATTCTTCTTCAAAATTGTTGTATCTTTTTCCTCTTCCACTTCCTGCTGGAAGTCGTATATATGTAACATTTATACAGAACGTATCTGTAGATAATCCTTCGGAGTTGCTTTGAAAAATGTTTGAAATAACTTCCCAAATTTCCGAAATGTCAAGATCTTTTGCTTCTTTAAAATTGATCCAGGCTGGACCACGTTCATGAAAATTTTGGCATCCAAAAGTGACACCAATTTTGTCAGTAGGATCAACATTTTTAAGTAAATTGCTGAATAATTCTTCAATACCGGTTTTAATCCAATCTATTGGATCTTTGTTGTCTGGTACTGCATTTATTATAAACTCCAATTTTTTTCCAAAAATGTTGAATCGTTTTACATTCACTGATTTTATTGATTTTATTGTGAATTTTTCTGTATTCATTTTAATTTCTTTTTTTTAATTTCCGATTTTTATTTTATTAAGACAACCAATCGCGAACATTTCTAATCCTAGAATTTTCACTCTATTAACAATTTTTTAACTTTTTACACAATTTATACATAATGTCTTGCTTGTTACTTTAAAAAAAGGAATTACTCGTAACTTATTTTGAATCGCTTTTATTCCTTTGTTTTTTTTTCAACATTCTTACATAACAATAAAATCTTATACGGTGATACTAAGAATTTTTTTCTTTCATCTTCTTTAAATACTTCATAGAAAAAAGATAACAAGAAGAAATAAAAGCATCTCAAAATTGCATCAATTTTGTCAAAGTTGAATCTTTATGTAACATTTAAAAACCAGTTTGCACTTTTTCTTTTAATTTTTTTAAAATTAGTTTTAAAATTTTAAAGAAACGTAGTTACACATCTTTTTGTTCTGTTTTCATTTTTCTCTTTAAATTTTATAAAGTATTTTTTCTTATTCTTTTCATATATGCCTATTACTTAAGCTAAGTATACATCAACAAGAAGTATACCTGTACCACGTTAGATATTTTTGATTTCTTGTTGTTTTCTTTTTATTCATATTTTTTTCTTGAACACAGAATAAATCTGTTTTATTTTTATATTCTTGTTTTCAAAATAGGCGACAAATACAATTAACCTGACATTTTTTTTCTTTTTTTATTCTTACAAACAAAAAATATCTTACATGACACACCGACAATAATCATTAGTTTTTTTCTTTTAACTTCTTTAAATAGTTAAAGTAGAAAAAAAAAAAAAAAAAAACAACACAAATAGTTAGGTACATCTAAAAACGCATAATTTTTTTTCAATGGTTTGATCATTATGTAAACATAAAAACAGGTTTGCACTTTTTCTTTATGAATTTTAAAGATGCGTTGTACCTTTTTAAATTGTTCTATCTTGTACGTTTAAACTTTTTTTTTGTTTTTTTCCTTTTACATTCACTAACCATTTTTTTGTTTCTACTTTTCATATGCGCCTATTACTTATAACTTAAGCCAAGTATACATCAATAAGAAGTAGACCTGTACCACGTTAGATATTTTTGATTTCTTGTTTTTTTTTTTTCAACATTCTTACATAACAATTAATTAATGGTTTTTCTTTCCTCTTCTTTAAATACTTCATAAAAAAAAAAACGAAAGAAAAAACAACAAACAACAACATCTTAAAATTTGCAAGCATAAAAAAAATATTTTTCTTACTGTTTTTCCATGTTTACCTATTACTTAAAACAAGTATACAATCCTTATAAACAACAAGAGTTGTCTGACGGTCGCCGCCGCCTGTCTGACCTAATTTTACGTCGTTAACCTACTCCTGTCTGACCTAATTAAAGTTTGACCTACTTCCGGGTGGCCTTGACCTACTGACCTGTCTGGCCCAAGTGTCTACCTATCTACTAGGTAGGTTCACAATCGAATTGAATTTACCACAAGGATTAGGAAACGAGGCCCCTTAGTAGCTTCTAGCGATTAAGCAAAAAGGAGCTGTCGCACAAAGGAAATAACTAAACCCTTGAAAGTGTTGGCAGCAGCCACCTAGTCCGGTGAATTCAAAGACTGCAAATGATTCGTAAAATTAAACTGCAAGTTGCCACGATTATGTAAGTGAAAAATTGTTTTTATTAAAAGTAATTAAGAAGTGAACATTTTGTTTTTATAAATAAAACAAATCGCTAAGAATTTGCATAAATTAAAAATAATTTACTGACAAATTCAGATAAATATCCCCATAAGAAGGGAGAAAATTAAGATAAATATTCCCATCTGTAGGAAGAAAACTAAAATAAATAAAGAAATAGAAGATCAAAGATAAGCAAATCAAAGATAATTCAATAAAGAAGCAATTCAATTTAAAAAAAAAAAATTTAATTGTCATGTTAAAAATAAACTAATAAATTATTTAACAAAATAAATTCAGAAAAAAATAATCAAATGTCTAGACATAAGAATAACTGATCAGTAAATAAAATAAATAAAATAATTAAAACTAAATAAATATTTAAAAAATAAACATAATAACTAAAAACTTAAAATAAATAAAATAATTAAAATTAAATCAATACTTAAAAAATTAACATAATAACTAAAAACTTAAAATAAATAAAATAATTAAAATTAAATCAATATTTAAAAAATAAACATAATAACTAAAAACTAAAAATAAATAAAATAATTAAAACTAAATTAATACTTAAAAATAAACTAGATTACTAAAAATTTAAAATAAAATAAAAGCAAATTAAGTAAACTGAATCAATTAACTGATAAATAAATCCAATTATTAAAATCATTAAAATCAAGGCCACGTATCAATAATCAAAACTAACTTTTACAAAACCCTAGTGGCAAGGAAAATTTGAAATGTTAGAATTTTTTTTTTTTGATCTAATAAATAATTAGAATATTTTATTTTATGAAAATAATTTTATTATTAATACAAAATTTTTGTAAGATCAAATTTACTTTTTACCAATTTTATTAATTTTTAAATCTTTATATAAAAAAAAGGAAGTAATTATATTTTCTTTCTGATCATAATTAAAAATATTCATAAAATTTGAAAAGAAAAAAAAATACTTTAAGATCTTCTTTTATACAAATAAATGTTTAAATAAATTAATATTTTAAGATTTTTACTTTTAATAAATACATTTTTTTTTACAATCAGTATCTTAAGATTTTTCGTTTAATAAATAAATATTTTAAGATTTTTCTTTTTCAATAAATAAATTTTCAAATAAATAAATATTCTAAGATTTTTTTTGTTTAAATTTTCAAATAAATAAATACTTTAAGATTTTTCTTTAATAAATAAATTTTTAAATAAATATCTTAATATTTTGTTTTTAGTAATAATTAAGTTTCAAATAAATAAATATATAAAAAATATTTCTAAACAAATACATTTTAAAGGAATTTCTGAATATTTTTAAATAATAATCTTATTAATAGTCATTATAAAAGTTCTTAATAAATCGTAAATAGTAAGAAATTTGCAAGACCTGGAACAAGCACGGAACATATAATCTTTTTCTTTTTCCTTTTCTTATATCTCTGATACAGTTCTAATTACAGTTCTAATTTTTTTTGGATTTTTATTCTAAGATTTTTTTTTTCCTTTTAAGTTTATTTTACAATTAATTTAAAATTTTCATCTATAATATTTTTAGACATTAATTACATAATTAAATTAGTTTGATTGAGTCTAACGATTATTTATTGTGGTACTAGATAATTTATTGTTGCATAGAACTAATAAAATCAATAATAAGGTCCATAAAATTAATCCCTGTCAGATATTGGCGAAACCTCTATTAATTGAATAATAATATTTTGGATCTTCGACTTTGATTATAACCTTTGTCGTTTCTCTTCTTTCGAATAATTCTTCCTTTCAAATAATTAATAAAAATGAATCAACAAGAATCAGCTCCCTTTGTAATGTCATCCACCCCAGAAAATCTAAAACCACGTCTAAGCCCAATAAGAGAAATGGGAATGGATGAAAATCTTAGCGATACGGTTAGGGAAATGATCCAATATGAAGCGAGGAAATTAGTAAGAGAAGGGTACTACGAGAGGTTGCAAGAAGAAAAACAAGAAGAAGAAGTGGAAGACGAAGAGATCGAACAAGAAGTTTACATCAATGCAGGCGACAATCTTGAAGGATTAGATAAAATTCCTTACATCGTAAAGGAGATCGAAACATTCTCGGGAGAAGTGGGGAAATATGCGTCCTGGAGGAAAAATGTAGAACAAATTCTTGGAGTTTACAATCACCTTGGGGGTTCGTCACAATATTATGGAGTCCTGAGAACTATCAGATACAAAATCAAGGACGAAGGAAATACGATGAAGCATTATACAACACCCCTTTGAATTGGGATAGAATAGTGAAATGCTTAGATCTTCATTATGCTGATAATAGAAGCATGAGAACTTTAGAAAATTAGCTAACCACTATGACGCAAGGGAATAAAACAATCGCGGAATTTCATAAACAAGTCCACATGCATCTCTCTTCAATGCTGGATAAAATAAACTCAATGGGATTAACAAGCGAGGCAGTAAATTGCAAAGTCAAAAATGTGTAGGGATAAGGCTCTAGACGCCTTTATTAATGGACTGAAAGGAGCATTTCCGCTGATATTACTAGGTATGAAGGAGCCTAGCGATTTACCGGACGCTCTAGAGTGGGTCTTAAAATTGGATAATATAAATTCTAGACTAAATAGCCGCCAACCGAACAAACAAAACAATGATACAAGGCAGTCGGTCAAAACTTAAATTTACCGACACAGTCTTTTAGAAATAGAATCAATCGATCAAACTTTGGTAAAGGAAATCAGAAGTATCAACAACCATCGTACAATTATCATAGACCTAACTTCAGGGATCATCAAAGACCAGCATATAGATCTAATTTCCAGAACACGCATGAACAATCTACTATGAGATATCCAAACTACCAGAATAATCAACAGCAATCCACCGTACCATATCAGGGAACAAAAGTCGAACCAATTTCGCAACACTCCCGTTATACAAATCATCCAAACCAGAATTATTTCAACAATAAAACAACATTCAATTACAGGCAAGCATTTTATAACAAATCAACATTCAATAAAAGACTTTACCCTAATCAAGGAAATAGCTCATAGGCAACAATCAAGTGAACACAATAGCAACTATAATAATAATAACCAGTATAGTAATAAATATCCTTTTTTAGACTAAATTGTTCCTCACTCTCATACATAGAACACGTTGCAAGGAATGGGGAGCTAACAAAATTTTTAATAGTTACAGGTTCAAACAAAAACTATATCCATCCGAAATGTGTACAAAACCGAATAACTAATAAAATTATATTTGATGCAAATTCCATAGGTGGTAATGTAAAAGTTACCTACCATGCTGAAATAGACCTTTTTAAAAGCAAAACCCCAAAAATTAAATTTTATTTGTTACCAAATTTAACTTCTTTTGAGGGCATAATAGGAAATGATACATTAAAAAAATTAAAAGCAATTATTCATACAGATAAAGGATATCTCGAACTGATAAATAACATAAGAATCCCGATAAAACATCAAATTTCAGAATTCATAAATAGGATTGAATTAAGAACTTCACACTTGAATAGGGACGATTAGGAGAAACTTAACTCATTAATAAGTAGATTTACTAATCTATTCGCTGATCCAGATGAAAAGCTGACCTATACTATTAGAGTCATCCGAGAAATCGGTACAACAACCATGGAACCGGTATATTCCAAGTCATACCCATATCCCGTGGCATTGAAACCTGAGATAGACGAGCAGATCAAACATCTCTTAGATGACGGTATAATTAAACAGTCAAGATCACCATACAATTCGCCAGTGTGAATTGTTCCCAAAAAGGAGGACGCCTCGGGGAAAAAGAAATACCGAATGGTGATCGACTAACGAAAACTCAACAAGATTACCATCGTAGATAAATATCCGATCCCCGAAATTAACGAAGTTCTTACTAATTTAGGAAAAAACAACTTGTTTTTCGTAATAGATTTAAAAAGCGGGTTCCATTAAATACCGCTAAAGGCAAGTGATATTGAGAAAACTTCCTTTTCCGTTAATAACGGAAAGTATGAGTATAATAGATTACCATTCGGATTGAAGAACGCACCATCCATATTCCAAAGAGCTCTTGATGACATCCTTAGGGACCACATTGGAAGATGTTGTTATATCTACATAGACGACATCATAATATTTGGCAAGGATAAGGAAAGGCATTTCGAAAATCTTAAGAAAGTATTCAGCACACTCGAATCAACAAACATGAAAGTGCAGTTGGATAAGAGCGAATTTTTACGTAATGAAGTCGAATTTTTAAGGTTCGTGATTTCGGCAGAAGGAATAAAAACCAATAAAATCCTAAAGGAATTAAAATCATTCTTAGGTATGTCATCGTACTACAGAAGGTTCATTAGTGACTTTGCGAAAATTGCAAAGCCCCTGACATCCCTTTTAAGAGGGAAAGGAGGACGTGTGTCCAAGAACCAGTCAAAAAATACCCGGGTAACGTTGAACAAAGAGGCCGAAAAAGCTTTTCTCATGCTGAAAAACGCATTAATATCAGAAGACGTCGTCCTGAAATATCCTGACTTTGACAAAGAGTTCGAATTAATAACTGATGCATCGAACTATGCAATTGGGGCTGTGTTGTCCTAAGGAAGAAAGCCAATCACTTTCATCTCCAGGACTCTCACAAAACCGAGGAATCATACCCCACCAACGACAAAGAGATGTTGGCTTTCTTGTGGTCACTAACATCGCTAAGAAACTACTTACATGGATCTAGAAAACTTATAATATTCATCGATCATCAGCCGCTCACGTACGCTTTGAGCAATAAGAACTCCAATAGCCAGCTAAGGAGAGAGGGAAGGCTCTACTTGAAGAATACAACTATGAGATAAGGTAAAAGCCTGGCCAGTCAAACGTGGAAGCTGATCCGTTATCGAAATTAAATCAAGAATCGGAACTGAATACGCTAACAACAACACAACACAGTACCGAGAGTTCCTCGCAGAATTACATCCAGTGTGAGGCTACTATTAATGCTTTCAGAAACCAACTAATTATAAAACATGGTGACCAAATCGACTACGAATTAGTGAACACCTTCCCGGGCTACGTTCGGCACATAATAACGAGAACGGACTTCAAGGAAAAAGAACTTGTATGCTCTATAATGATAATTCCCATCGGATGGAATAATATTTTTTCCATTTAATTGAACATTGCATTGTTTTATTAATGAATGTAAAAGATTATTAACTACACTAGGTTGTGGTATCAATTGTTTATCAGTTGTTTGATTATTATTCCAAAGAATCCCATCTTTTTTAGTTATTTGCACCTTTAATCTCAAATATGTTGAAGATAAATCCCTATATGTATCACCATGTCCTAGAGAAACAAATTCAATGGTTGATGAAATATCTAAAGAAGCAATAGGATTGTAACAAACTTCTTCAGATCGTGAAATGCTGGACTGAATAGGTGGTGTTTTAAAAATATCCAATTCAGATTTCATACAATCACTCATTCTAATCAAAAATATCTTTTTTTCTCCTTTTGCTCTTAACTTGGCGTCGTTTTCTTTTTAAATAACTTAAACATTTTAAAGCTGGCCTTTTTATAGTTTTAAGTTTTATATTTCTTTTCTTTTTCCCAGATCCGTACATTTCATTAAGTTTTCGAACAGCACCACGTCTGATATTTTTAACAATTTCTTTACCAAGATCTTTCACAACTTCCTTGACATTTGCACCTGATGCAATATCAGATAATGCATTAATACCAGAGCTTCTAGCTTTGTTCTTTAATATATTCACACCTGAACTAAATATTGGCTTTAAATATCTAATTAATCCACCGAAAAAACTTCCAAATCAAACAAATGACCAATATCTTCCAACCCTCTTCCTGACTTAATCAAAAAATACTTATAATATACTCGATTCATTTTGAAATGATGTATTTTCTACAATGACATGCATTATTTATAATTTTTTAAAATGCAATACAATTTTTATAGGAATTGAACTATTGGAAAAATTTACTTTGTAACCATATTTATCACATAAAAGTATTGAAATACTATTAAATGATTTCTCTACTTTACAATATTTAATGTTTCTGAAGTCTTTTACTATATCATTAAAAGTATTTAGAACATTGATAGTTCTTAAACATCTCACATTTTTATCAGCTATATTTTGTGTTTCAATAATACCCGAGTATAAGTTAACAACTTTTAAATTTTCTACTCAAATTTCAATTTCACAATTTTTAATTTTCGCAATTTTTTTATTCAATTAATTAACCTGTCGAATCATCAAATTACTCTGGAAAACCAGTTCAAAATTATTTCCTAACAATTAAATTCACGCGCAAATAATATGTGTCCAGGTCAACAGAAATACAGGTAGAACGTCTAAATTAATGTAAAATTTCATTTCTAATTATTAATTAGTTTTTGACTACCAAAAAGTAAAGTAACAAATAAATTGTATTAAAATCAAAATAATTTGGCTTATCATTTTTATAAACTTTTTATTATTTTGTATTATTCTTTATTTTAAAATTTTTGGCAAACTTGTGAAAAATTAACTGGCGCCCGAGCAGGTACCATTAGTGGTGAATAGGTAGATAGGGCAGTGTTACCTGAAAGAAAAAGGTTAAAAAGCTAAAGTAAAATAGAAAAAAAAAGAAGAAAAAAAGGAAAAAACATTATTATAAGAGAAAAACAAAATAAAATATTTAAAACTGAATAAAGTTAAAATTAAACTAAGAAAAGTGAAAAACCATTTTAACATTAAAAAATATAGAAAAATTAATTAAAATAAAAATAAGAAGGAAATCACGGAGAAAGAATAGCATTTAACCAGTTTTCCGAAGTGTAATACTGCAACAAATCACCTTTCAACACGAGCAGCAAGTAGATTGAGGATTGGTGTTCACAATCGAATTGAATTTACCACAAGGATTAGGAAACGAGGCCCCTTAGTAGCTTCTAGCGATTAAGCAAAAAGGAGCTGTCGCACAAAGGAAATAACCAAACCCTTGAAAGTGTTGGCAGCAGCCGCCTACTCCAGCAGCCGCCTAAAGTAATTAAGAAGTGAAATTTTTTTTTGATAAATAAAACAAATCGCTAAGAATTTGCATAAATTAAAAATAATTTACTGACAAATTCAGATAATTATCCCCATAAGAAGGGAGAAAATTAAGATAAATATTCCCATCTGTAGGAAGAAAACTATAATAAATAAAGAAATAGAAGAGAATTAATTTTTGCCAAATTTTTTTTTTTTGCGTTTTTTATCTTTTCTTGTTTGCTGTGATTCAAGCCTACTCGTCGACACCTAAGGTGAGGCAGCCTTAGACACAGCAAATCAAAGATAATTCAATAAAGAAGCAATTCAATTTAAAAAAAAAAATTTAATTCTCATGTTAAAAATAAACTAATAAATTATTTAACAAAATAAATTCTGAAAAAAATAATCAAATGTCTAGACATAAGAATAACTGATCAGTAAATAAAATAAATAAAATAATTAAAACTAAATAAATATTTAAAAAATAAACATAATAACTAAAAACTTAAAATAAATAAAATAATTAAAATTAAATCAATACTTAAAAAATTAACATAATAACTAAAAACTTAAAATAAATAAAATAATTAAAATTAAATCAATATTTAAAAAATAAACATAATAACTAAAAACTAAAAATAAATAAAATAATTAAAACTAAATTAATACTTAAAAATAAACTAGATTACTAAAAATTTAAAATAAAATATAAGCAAATTAAGTAAACTGAATCAATTAACTGATAAATAAATCCAATTATTAAGATCATTAAAATCAAGGCCACGTATCAATAATCAAAACTAACTTTTACAAAACCAAGGAAACGGAAAATTTGAAATGTTAGAATTTTTTTTTTTTGATCTAATAAATAATTAGAATATTTTATTTTATGAAAATAATTTTATTATTAATACAAAATTTTTGTAAGATCAAATTTACTTTTTACCAATTTTATTAATTTTTAAATCTTTATATAAAAAAAGGAAGTAATTATATTTTCTTTCTGATCATAATTAAAAATATTCATAAAATTTGAAAAGAAAAAAAAATATTTTGAGATCGTTTTTCTGACTAAATTAAATACAACAAACTTAATTTATATACAAATAAATACTATAAGATCTTCTTTTATACAAATAAATGTTTAAATAAATTAATATTTTAAGATTTTTACTTTTAATAAATAAATTTTTTTTTACAATCAGTATCTTAAGATTTTTCGTTTAATAAATAAATATTTTAAGATTTTTCTTTTTCAATAAATAAATTTTCAAATAAATAAATACTCTCAAGATTTTTTTTGTTTAAATTTTCAAATAAATAAATACTTTAAGATTTTTCTTTAATAAATAAATTTTTAAATAAATATCTTAATATTTTGTTTGTAGTAATAATTAAGTTTCAAATAAATAAATATATAAAAAATATTTCTAAACAAATAAATTTTAAAGAAATTTCAGAATATTTTTAAATAATAATCTTATTAATAGTCATTATAAAAGTTCTTAATAAATCGTAAATAGTAAGAAATTTGTAAGACCTGGAACAAGCAAGGAACATATAATCTTTTTCTTTTTCCTTTTCTTATATCTCTGATACAGTTCTAATTACAGTTCTAATTTTTTTTGGATTTTTATTCTAAGATATTTTTTTTCTTTTAAGTTTATTTTACAATTAATTTAAAATTTTCATCTATAATATTTTTAGCCATTAATTACATAATTAAATTAGTTTGATTGAGTCTAACGATTATTTATTGTGGTACTAGATAATTTATTGTTGCATAGAACTAATAAAATCAATAATAAGGTCCATAAAATTAATCCCTGTCAGATATTGGCGAAACCTCTATTAATTGAATAATAATATTTTGGATCTTCGACTTTGATTATAACCTTTGTCGTTTCTCTTCCTTCGAATAATTCTTCCTTTCAAATAATTAATAAAAATTAATCAACAAGGATCAGCTCCCTTTGTGATGTCATCCACCCCAGAAAATCTAAACCCACGTCTAAGCCCAATAAGAGAAATGGGAATGGATGAAAATCTTAGCGATACGGTTAGGGAAATGATCCAATATGAAGCGAGGAAATTAGTAAGAGAAGGGTACTACGAGAGGTTGCAAGAAGAAGAACAAGAAGAAGAAGCGGAAGACGAAGAGATCGAACAAGAAGTTTACATCAATGCAGACGACAATCTTGAAGGATTAGATAAAATTCCTTACATCGTAAAGGAGATCGAAACATTCTCGGGGGAAGTGGGGAAATATGCGTCCTGGAGGAAAAATGTAGAACAAATTCTTGGAGTTTACAATCACCTTGGGGATCCGTCACAATATTATGGAGTCCTGAGAACTATCAGATACAAAATCAAGGACGAAGGAAATACGATGAAGCATTATACAACACCCCTTTGAATTGGGATAGAATAGTGAAATGCTTAGATCTTCCTTATGCTGATAATAGAAGCATGAGAACTTTAGAAAATTAGCTAACCACTATGACGCAAGGGAATAAAACAATCGCGGAATTTCATAAACAAGTCCACATGCATCTCTCTTCAATGCTGGATAAAATAAACTCAATGGGATTAACAAGCGAGGCAGTAAATTGCAATGTCAAAAATGTGTAGGGATAAGGCTCTAGACGCCTTCATTAATGGACTGAAAGGAGCATTTCCGCTGATATTACTAGGTATGAAGGAGCCTAACGATTTACCGGACGCTCTAGAGTGGATCTTAAAATTGGATAATATAAATTCTAGACTAAATAGCCGCCAACCGAACAAACAAAACAATGATACAAGGCAGTCGGTCAAAACTTAAATTTACCGACACAGTCTTTTAGAAATAGAATCAATCGATCAAACTTTGGTAAAGGAAATCAGAAGTATCAACAACCATCGTACAATTATCATAGACCTAACTTCAGGGATCATCAAAGACCAGCATATAGATCTAATTTCCAGAACACGCATGAACAATCTACTATGAGATATCCAAACTACCAGAATAATCAACAGCAATCCACCGTACCATATCAGGGAACAAAAGTCGAACCAATTTCGCAACACTCCCGTTATACAAATCATCCAAACCAGAATTATTTCAACAATAAAACAACATTCAATTACAGGCAAGCATTTTATAACAAATCAACATTCAATAAAAGACTTTACCCTAATCAAGGAAATAGCTCATAGGCAACAATCAAGTGAACACAATAGCAACTATAATAATAATAACCAGTATAGTAATAAATATCCTTTTTTAGACTAAATTGTTCCTCACTCTCATACATAGAACACGTTACAAGGAATGGGGAGCTAACAAAATTTTTAATAGTTACAGGTTCAAACAAAAACTATATCCATCCGAAATGTGTACAAAACCGAATAACTAATAAAATTATATTTGATGCAAATTCCATAGGTGGTAATGTAAAAGTTACCTACCATGCTGAAATAGACCTTTTTAAAAGCAAAACCCCAAAAATTAAATTTTATTTGTTACCAAATTTAACTTCTTTTGAGGGCATAATAGGAAATGATACATTAAAAAAATTAAAAGCAATTATTCATACAGATAAAGGATTCTCGAACTGATAAATAACATAAGAATCCCGATAAAACATCAAATTTCAGAATTCATAAATAGGATTGAATTAAGAACTTCACACTTGAATAGGGACGATTAGGAGAAACTTAACTCATTAATAAGTAGATTTACTAATCTATTCGCTGATCCAGATGAAAAGCTGACCTATACTATTAGAGTCATCCGAGAAATCGGTACAACAACCATGGAACCGGTATATTCCAAGTCATACCCATATCCCATGGCATTGAAACCTGAGATAGACGAGCAGATCAAACATCTCTTAGATGACGGCATAATTAAACAGTAAAGATCACCATACAACTCGTCAGTGTGGATTGTTCCCAAAAAGGAGGACGCCTCGCGGAAAAAGAAATACCGAATGGTGATCGACTATCGAAAACTCAACAAGATTACCATCGCAGATAAATATCCGATCCCCGAAATTAACGAAGTTCTTACTAATTTAGGAAAAAACAACTTGTTTTTCGTAATAGATTTAAAAAGCGGGTTCCATTAAATACCGCTAAAGGCAAGTGATATTGAGAAAACTTCCTTTTCCGTTAATAACGGAAAGCATGAGTTTAATAGATTGCCATTCGGATTGAAGAACGCACCATTCATCTTCCAAAGAGCTCTTGATGACATCCTTAGGGACCACATTGGAAGATGTTGTTATGCCTACATAGACGACATCATAATATTTGGCAAGGATAAGGAAAGGCATTTCGAAAATCTTAAGAAAGTATTCAGCACACTCGAATCAGCAAACATGAAAGTGCAGTTGGATAGAGCGAATTTTTACGTAATGAAGTCGAATTTTTAGGGTTCGTGATTTCGGCAGAAGGAATAAAAACCAACCCGAAGAAAGTTCAGACGATTTATGACATGCCTCCCCCGAAATCCTAAAGGAAATAAAATCATTCTTAGGTATGTCAGGGTACTACAGAAGGTTCATTAGTGACTTTACGAAAATTGCAAAACCCCTGACATCCCTTTTAAGAGGGACTTCCCTTTCATCTTCAGGACTCTCACAAAACCGAGGAATCATACCCCAGCAACGACAAAGAGATGTTGGCTTTCTTGTGGTCACTAACATCTCTAAGGAACTACTTACATGGATCTAGAAAACTTATAATATTCATCGATCATCAGCCGCTCACGTACGCTTTGAGCAATAAAAACTCCAATAGCAAGCTAAAGAGATGGAAGGCTCTACTTGAAGAATACAACTATGAGATAAGGTATAAGCCTGGCCAGTCAAGCGTGGTAGCTGATGCGTTATCGAAATTAAATCAAGAATCGGAACTGAATAATTCAGTTAGCGTACTGAATAACACAGTACGCTAACAACAACACAACACAATACCGAGAGTTCCTCGCAGAATTACATCCAGTTTGAGGCTACTATTAATGCTTTCAGAAACCAACTAATTATAAAACACGGTGACGAAATCGACTACGAATTAGTGAACGTAATGAGAACGGACTTCATAGACATTTTCTCAACCGAATCCAAATTGACTTTAACGGCAATCGACAAGTTGACGAAGTTCGCCCAAGCGAGAGTCATAGAAAACAGAAAATGTAAGACTAGCATTACAGGATATTTTGTTTTACTATGGTGTCTCAGAATGGGTCATCATAGACAACGAAAGGTCACTCAACTCCGCGTCAATTAAGGCAATGATGGAGGGCAAAATGAAAATAAAGATCTTTACTACGCCTCGATACAAAAGCGGAGTCAATGAGCAATTAGAACGGTTCCATTCAACCTTGTCGGAGATTATGCGGTGCCTTAAGGCGGAAGGAGATAAAAGAAGTTTGGACGAACTATTACAAAGAGCAGTAAACGAGTACATACCATTCACTCAGTAACTAAGAAAAAGCTTATTGAACTATTTTTTGCAGAGTTCCTAATATAACACCCGAAGAATTCGAGAAAACCAGACTTACCAGCATAGAAAAAATAAAAAACAAACAGGTGAAAGATCTAAAACTCCACAATAAGAAGAAGAAACCAGTAAAAAATTATCAACTAGGAGATATAATCTACGTAAAACAGAATAAAAGAATCGGATCTAAACTAACACATCGCTTCGAAAAGAAAACAGTAAAAGAAAATAAGAATACAGTCGTTATCACCAAAAAAGGAAGAATTGTGCACAAATCAAATATCAAATCATAATGATTCCAGTTCTCCAAGCAAACTGTAACAAAATTCTTTTTGTTGTTTTTTCTCCCTTTTTCTTTTTTATTCTTTTACTAGACTCTTTCAAATATTCTTTTTATCTCTTTATATTTCTTTTTACCATTTTAGGTGCTTATTATACGAATGTTTATCATTCGACCAAATACTGGATTATACAGGATCCCATGTAGTATTCATTACCCTCGAAGAAGCAAAGGTTCAAGAAGGAAGTTTTAGGCAGACTTTGAGGCTTTAAGGGAATTATTGTCAGAAATTAGCGTTGCATTAGAGGAAGACATTGTAAAGAAAAGCCATTTGTATAAATACTTAAAATTCGAAGCGTTACAAGATCTGCTGGGCGAATTCAAAGTGAGACGGGTACCAAGATCTTTTAATTATATAGGCACCATTTGGAAATGGATAGCAGGGAGCCCGGACCACACAGATTTCGTCATGATAAAAAAGAAAATGAACAACCTTTTAGAGAACAACAACAAACAATTCATAATAAATAAGGATTTTATTGATAGGATTAATAATATAAATAAAATTTCCAATCAAGTTTTAGATAATATTAAGTTAGGGTACGAATTTAATGACCAAGCTATTCAAAAATTACAATATAGGTTAAAATTTATCAAAGAAGAGATAGTTAATATAAAATACGCCGTACATTGGGCTAAAGTAGGTAACATTAATTCAATCCTGCTCTCTAAATCAGAGATAGAAATAATAACGTCAACCTTTGACAAAGAAATTTTTCCATACTAGGATGCTGAAGAAGTATTAAATTTTTCTAACGTAAAGGTGATAACAAATGGTACTTACTTGATCTATGTCGTCGAAATTCCTTAAACAAAATATAATGTATTCAAAAGTACTATAATTAAACATGTAATACTTAATAATACTATAATCAAAATTAATTATGAACAAATATTGCCTAGCGATAAAGAATTGTACGGGATTAATAAAATTTGTAAAAACATAAATTCAATTATTATATGTAATAGAAATGAAATTATTGAAATAACAAATTCTATCTCCATCCCCAACATCATGGAAGAAAAAATATCGACATGCAACGTGATAAATGCTCATCCCATGCCAAAAACAGAACTAATTGCTGAAGGAATAATACTACTCAACCAGTTAAACGGGACTATAAAAATTGATGGCGAACCAAAAAACATCCAAGGAACGTATCTAATTAAATTTCAAAATTCGACAATAGAAATTGACGACAGGGTCTTCACATCCAAAGAAATCATAACAGCCAGAATACTACCGGCAATTTTACAACCCAAGCTTATTAAAAAGAATTCCTTAGAATTCCTATCCTTAGAATTCTTCAAAGATCTCCATATCAACAATACAAATGCCATCAAACTATTAAAAGAACAAAGTTTAATATCTCGGTTGTTGGGTACTTTGGGCGTCATACCGGGTATAATATCTATGGTGGTTCTGTGTGTGTTAATCACCATCAGTTACAGGAGAAGAAAAAACAAAGTCATAATCATTAACATACGGACTGAGCAAGGTGCTCCATCAAAAACAACAACAGATAACGAGCAAACAATAGAAATCGCAGTGCAGGATGCCACAGAATCCGGGAATGGCAAAACTCAATCACATCCCATAAAATCAACGCAGGCAGTTCCCAGAATCAATTCAGATCCAGGCAGTTCCCAGAAAAAATTTACACAATTCAACCTTTGAGATCGAATGAGGACATCCGATATTTAAGAGGGGAAGAGTTAACAACTTTTAAATTTTCTACTCAAATTTCAAATTCACATTTTTTAATTTTCGCAATATTTTTATTCAATTAATTAACCTGTCGAATCATCAAATTACTCTGGGAAACCAGTTCAAAATTATTTCCCAACAATTAAATTCACGCGCGAATAAAATGTGTCCAGATCAGCAGAAATACAGGTAAAACGTCTAAATTAATGTAAAATTTCATTTCTAATTATTAATTAGTTTTTGACTACTAGTAAAGTAATAAATAAATTGTATTAAAAGCAAAATAATTTGGCTTATCATTTTTATAAAGTTTTTATTATTTTTTATTTTAAAATTTTTGGCAAACTTGTGAAAAATTAACTTATATAAAAAACATATCTGGTTTAATAGTTGGAATTAATTGCACATTATCTAAAAACATTTTGAAACCTTCTATTACACGTGGTTTAAATTTCTTAAAATCTGCTATTTTCGATGATACTTGATTGAAACAAGTTTTTCAAAGCTCTTCTAACGAATAAGAGAAATTTGCTATTAATTTTATATCTATTTTTGGTTTAATAACACATATAGTAGTGTAAAATATATTTTGTGGCATATCTTCAGGTTTTGCTGGTTTTACATAATTGGCATCATCATTTATAAAATTGAAAATCCCCCAAATAAGCTGTCGTTCAACTTCTTTTCTTGAAAATCTTTGAAATGGCTTAATATTTTGAATTAGTGTCGGCAATAGAAAAACCTTCCAATCGCATAACATTTGTTTTTCATCATATGGAATGTACGTTGTACGGACTGCTATTAAATCTTTATCTTGCATACCCTTAATGTATACCTGGGTACTTTTTTCCTAATCTTCGCCATATGTATTTGGAATAAAATTATTAACATAAATTTTAGAAATACCGACTTTCCAACTAGAATCACACATATATTTATCCAGTTTATTTGTAAAAGATGACAATGTATTTTCGGGGTAGTAATTCATAGATGAATCACTCAGTAATGTAATGTAAAAGTCATCCTTTATTTGTATGTTGTCCATTGTGCACTACTTGTAGACTTGACTTTTGAATTGAAAAATTAAGTTCTGTTTGAACGTAAAACACGTCTTTGTTCTTTAATACCCATTTCCTTACTATTTATAGTTTTTTCTTTTTTTTTTTGAGGCGGACTTGGACTATCTAAAGATTCGGTTATAATATCTCCAGTATCAGTTTCATACAATTGTACATTTTTAATAAATTTCCTTTTTCTAAGACGTTCCCCTGATTTTGTAGCAAAAATTGCTTTTGAATATATTTTCTCCTCTTTTTCATCATCAATAAATACTTCATCAGCTGGTTCATGTTCATAAATCTCTTCCATGGGAAATTGCATTCCAAAATGTTTACTCTTGATAAATTCTGATTGAGCTTCTGCATTTCGTAATAGTGGTTTAGGAAGTGTTTGAATACCCTTTGATTCGTAAAGCTTTATACTTTCTTGTTTATGTTGTCCCTTTTTATTCTGAGGTGAGCTTATTCTCCTTTTATTACTTACTTTATACAAATTTTGACGAAATAAATACCATTTTTGAATATCCAACAAATTTTTATTTAAGATAATTTTTTTTAATGCTGTTATTTAATTCACTGAGTTCAATATCTGTATTTTGTTTGAGTTTTTCATAAATCTCCGGTTTTACTAAAATCATTTTATTAAATATGTTGTTCATTTTAAAAACTTTCCAATTATTCCTAATAGAACAGCGCCAATTAGTGTGGGTAAAAATCCACTCCTTTGAGTAACAGTTTTCCGTTTAATAAGTAAAGACTTTTTATGGCGAATTAACGATCTCAACTCCTTTTTATACTTTTTCAATCGGTTTATTGCTTTTTTACTTAAATTACGATTACCTTTCAATATATTCAACGCTATTTAACACAATGTTTTTATTACTTCAGGTTCACAATGTTTTATAATAATTTTTTGGAATTTCGGCTTAGAGTTTTTTAATAGATGCTATATATGTTGGTTTGCCTTCAATCGTTTCATATTTCTCACTTAAATTATCTAAATCTTCTTTTTCACAAAAATAAAAATTCTCTCCTAATATACCACTTTTTCATCTAAATAGATCTTTAATATCTTGACTAAGATCTATAAATATATAACCGTGTGGTCGTAACGTTACTTCATTATATACTTTTTGGAATTCTTTCATTTTATTGGGATAAATTTGTCGTGACAATGTTAGAATCTGTGACTTGTCTTTGGGGTTTTTAAAAAGTATGAAATATGTACAATTGAGAAAAATATCTCTTGAACATTTTCCCTGATGAAACACATTTTGAGTTGTAAATATTACAGATAAGTTTCTATGATGGGAACCTCTAGTAAACAATTCGCATACTTTCTTATTACTTGAATCCAAATAATTTTATTTATTTTAGGATGAATAACTGTATTCCTATTTTCTATTAAGTTATGAATAAATATAGTTTTACCACAACACGATGGTCCCGCTACCATCATTGTGAAAGGATGATATAACATAGTCATTATAAATTAAAAAGTATACGAACCCTCGGTTATATTTATAGTAAAATCAATGTATAACATCATGATGATTCAAAAATATTTAGTCATTTCATTACTACACTTTGCCATGGAAAGAAATCATTTTCTAATAGTCGATTTTCACAAAGAAATGAAAAACAATATTTTTTAAAAGAATTGGCAGCTGTGAAAAAAGGAAGTTTAGTTCGACTTATATTTCACTTTAAACCACCATATTCGGAAGAAGAACTAAATACTGATGCAAAATATCAAAATCAGTATTGTGAAAGGAATATCAACGGATTAAAGTGGAATGGTGGTGTAATTGAATATACACAAGTACCAGCTGAACTAAAACACTATTTTGAACCTTTTGAAAAAATTTTCGTAAAAGAAGGGCAAAAATCAAATTTTTTCAAAAAATATCTTATTAAACCAAATATAATAGATCTTACCCATGATATGACATCGCTATATAAAATTGACGACTTTACATCAATGTGTCCTATACATAATAACACAAACAACACAACAAATTGTAAAATTAGATGTGTCGCTAAAAACTGTTTAAATATATATCTATATGTATTTACTAAAAACGAATAAATTATAAAACAAAAATAAATTAAAAATAAAAATGAAAAACGTACGATTTAATAAGAACGTTCAAATTTTTAGCATCTGACTCATGGCGCAGTGGTTAAGCCGCCAACCTTTCAATCGAAGGATCTTGGGTTCAAACCCCGGTCAGGTCATAATTAAAAAAATATGTAGTACTTTTATATCGTAATAATGTATATCGTATAATTAATAGTAGTAATAATAACAATAATAATATTAATAATAATAATAGTAATAGTAATAATAACAATAATAATAATAATAATAGTGGTAATAATAATAGCTGCTACAGTGGAGCTATCTTTGGTTATATCATGCAAGTAAGGTGTTATATACTGCTGCACGTTGTAATCCACTGATGGCGCTGATTCTATAGTAAAATAATAACAATTATAATAATAATAATAATAACAATTATAATAATAATAATAATAATAATAATAATAATAATAATAATAATAATAATAATAATAATAATAATAATAATAATAATAGTAATAGTAATAATAATAATAGTAATAATATTAATAATAATAATAATAGTAATAGTAATAATAACAATAATTATAATAATAATAATAATAGTAATAATAATAATAGCTGCTACAATAGAGCTATCTTTGGTTATATCATCCAAGTAAGGTGTTATATACTGCTGCACGTTGTAATCCACTGATGGCGCTGACTCTGTAGTAAAATAGTAATAATATTAATAAGAATACTAATACCAATAATAATAGCAGCTACAGTGACAGTGGGGGTGGTCTTCAATAGTTACTCATGTAGTACTATTTACTTCTACGACATGTTGTAACTGTTGTGACGGCTTTAGTCACTTATAGCAAAATAGTAATAATAATAGGCGGATTCATTGATTCCTTACGGTCCCACTCCCAATTCAATATTCCAGTATCCATTTCCTATCCTTTCCTATCCCTACTCCCTAGCCAATACGCTGCGTTCGCAGGTAAGGGTTTCATCCCATTATATTGGCTAAAGGGAGAGGTAGGTTTAGTCAGTAAAAATCTGACACTACGAAGGGGGAAATTCTTGGTGTCTTTGAAAGAGTCCCATCTCCCTTAGGAAAAAAAAAAACAAGTACACATGGAATTTTTCATATAGAGCTGCTCGAAAAAGTGTGTGGGAACAATATCCTAGAGATAGATGCAGATTTCAAAAACGTATCAAAAATATAGGTTTCATAATTTCTAAAATTCTTACAACTCAACACCGAGAACACATATAAAACAAGATTTCTATAAAATAAATAGACATGTTAAAAAACAATTAAAAAATCATAATACAAATTTTTATTTTACAAAAAATTTTCCTTTTTCATTTAGAATTAATACAAAACTAAAAAAACAGAAAACTCTCGAGCATAATTCCCATGTCTTATATTTATAGGTACTTTGAAAATCAAGGTCAAAATCAATATTTACTACACCCCTTTATTTTATATCAAATATTTTGCACACATTATTAGTATGCTTTTTCTTTTTTTTATTTTCTCTTACAAAAAAAAAATAATACCCTTTTTCATTTTTTAAAAAAGTATTTTGCGCATAATATGTATCTATCTACATTTATCATTCTGTTTTATTGTTTTGCTTCAGCAAACTCAAAATTGAGTCAAGTTCAATATTAGATTTGATTTTTTTCTTTACCCTTACACAAAAATAAAATAATATCCTTTTCATTATTTAAAAAAAGTATGTTGCGTATAATAATAATATATAATATATATTATATAATATATCCTCACAACTTTATTTTATCGTTTCCCGCTTCAGTAATTTTAAGTTCAAGGTCAACTTTAAAATCTAGTAAATATATTATCTACCATACATTCCTTTTTTATTTTGCAAAAAATATTTATAAAATTAATTTTTATAAAAAAAAATACACACATATTTTGTACCTACTTATTTTTATACTTACCTTTATTTAATATTATTATTCCCCTTAATTTTTTATAAAAAACATTATGTACCCTTTATTTAAATCGTAAAAACATTCTACCTAAAAACAAAAAATCACTCAAACGGAACCCCCTTTTTTACTATTCTCAATATAATATTTTTATAACTAACAATATATTTTTTTAAATTAAATCATATAACTCACAGATACAAAAATTTCAAACAACCTTACATTTATAAACTTAAATTAACATATAACTTACAATTAACTCTATAGCGTAATGGTTAAAGAGTTCGCATTTGTAAAATTTATATTCCAATAATAATATATTCCCGGTTCAAATTCCCTTGTATTCAATTTTCAATTCTCCCTTGTATTTCAATTTCTATTCTCAATTTATCCTTTACTTAAAAACAATAAAATCATTCCCCCTTCTCATAATTAACCCCCCTATTATATTCCTTAAATCACACAAGCGTGACACCCTTACACACAAACACCACAATTTATCAGACAGTCAACTCACTTCCCTACACAAATAACTTAAATTATTAGGTCACCTACCTGATCAAATACCTCTTTCATAACAACTACACCCTAATATTTCTATACTCTCTACTTATTTAATTTTCAACCCCTCTCTTTACCTATTAAATTTTCTCTTCACTAATAACTTAACCTTTTCCTAATTAATATTCACCCCTTCTCTACACATTACATTTTCTTTATACCAATGTATTAATAACTTCTCCCTACACTAATATTTCACCCCTAAACATATATTAAAATCACTCAAACGTAACACACAGTCTATCACTCTAGACATTCCCACATACACACATACACTAATATCTCACCCCCTACACACACATATATTAAAATCACTCAAACGTAACACCCCCTCTACCTCTCTAGACATTCCCACACACACACATACACTAATATTTCACCCCTACACAAATATATTAAAATCACTCAAACGTGACACCCCCTACCTAATTAATATTCACCCCACACACAAATTCCTTTAAATCACTCAACCGGAATGACCTACCAACACAATGACGCATCACTATTGCTATCTCTTTCTCGCACGGAATTCTCATGCTATATCGCTTTAATACCTACTTGCCCTTGTAAACACCTTGAAAGCCCTTGTAAATAGGAATATACCAAGGAAAATCGTGAATACAATTCTTGCTCTTTATGATAACGCCGAACTCTCGGAATCGCATAGATATTTCCACGATCCATTCACAACGAATGCAGGAGTCAAACAAGGATGCCCTCTATCGTTACTGTTATTCACAATAATCTTGGATGACATAATGAGAGAAATAAATCAGCAACACCTGGGATGGCGTCAATTGGTCAAGTGATAGGAATCTCTCTGATCTCGACTACGCTGACGACATCTGCCTCTTGTCACACAGCCAAGCAGAAACACAGTCGAAACTGAACCTTCTACAGAAGGCGGCACGAAAATGAGGGATCGAAATAAACATTAACAAAACTAAGACAATGTTTGTTCACTGCCCAAGCAACACCCCCATCATGCAAAAAGGCCACCACATAGATAGCGTAGACGAATTCTGTTACCTTGGTAGCATAATAACTCCTACAGATGGTACTAGGGAAGATGTACGAAATTGAATCGGCAAGGTCAGTATTCGGCAAACTTCGGCCTATATGGAACAGAAACCAAATATCTAGAAGAACAAAAATTAGGATATTCAACTCCTGTATTAAAACCACTCTAATATATGGTAGTGAGTCATAGCTGCTAACGAATTCCATCAAGAATAAGCTGCAGGTTTTCATAAACAACCACGTAAGAATTATATGCAGAATTGTCTGCCCGAACAGAATCAGCAATAAAGATCTATGGGACTTTGCAAATGAAGAACCCCTAGTAAAACAAATAACCAGGAGAAGGTGGAAATGGATCGGACAAATACCAGGTTTGATAAATAAAAATTTTAAAATTGATGAAACTGAAATAAATAAATTGAAGTTTTTATTAGTAACCTAGTAATAATAATTTAACTTCTATTAATTTATTATGTAATCAGACAATTATTTTCAAAAAAAAGGTTATTAATTAAAAAAAGAAAACAGAAATTTTAAATTTTAACGGTCAAATACAGTAGTAATACACTTACGTACCTTTATAGCAAATAAACTTGCTTGATTGATTCATGATTTTTACTTAGATTGTAAAATGTAAATTGATTTTTTTAATTATTAATTATTTTATTTATGTTAAAATATTTACGAAACTTTTCTTGAAAACACCTTCAATTTATTGTAATTGTATTGTAATTTGTATAGATAGCTACAAAGCAGCTACTTCTGTTTTCTATATGTAAGTATATATAAATTAAAAAAACGAGGAAGAATACAGTTGCCTTTGTCAACTCTTAGATACCCATACGAATCGTTAGTATGTTTACAGCATGTCAAATCAAGTAACACTTTCGTCAATTATAAAGTAACCCTATATTATTAAAAAAAGTAGTTAACAGAAATAAGAGTATAATGTTGAAGCTTTAATTTTTGTGTATTACTTAAAAAAAATTTTAACAAGTGTTCAAGTTACAAGTGTTTAAAAATAGGAAATTTTCAGTTTTTGACCGCTTACAACACTTAAACGGGGGGTGATACAAAAAAAATTTCTGAAATGACTCATACTTATTTTCAAAGATCTAACTTCTATCAAAGTTCTATCAAGTTTCCAAATTGAACCGTTTAGAAGATAGAAGGGTTGAAGGATTTTGCAAAATTTTAGTTTCGCATAACGGTAAATTAAGACACCGTATGCCACAACTATATATTTATTGTACATATACTTTTAAAGCTAATAAAAGCAGTAATCGTTTGGCGTTTTCAAAATGAAGATATACCTTATACAACTTGTACTATAGCAATTTAAATATAGAGCTTTTTTGAACTTTTGTGGAGCTGTTGCTCCGTAATAGGTGGGGCTGCAAAAAAAAGTTATTAAAAATAAAATTAATATTTTTGTGACATCTATCAGCAGTTAAAATTTCATAGCTCTATTTCAAAAAAAAATGTGGGGATCTAAAAGTTAGGTGTTCGAGAGCTACCCGATGTTTTGGTTGGAACTCAACCAAAAAAAATATGGAACCTACAAATTGCTCCTAGAATATTTTGTGTAAATGTGTAATTTCAAGATTCTAGCTTTCTTAGTTTTTGAGTTAGCGTGCTGACGGACGGACGGACGGATATGCCTCAATCGACATAGAATTTTTTTCTGATCCGATCCATACCTTTGAAGGTATATCTAGCTCGCTTATTTCGAGGTGTTACAAACGGAGGAGTAATTTTATTATACACGATCCTAACGTGCGGGTATAAAAATTCTCAACAAAAAAAAATAACTGTACTATTTTTAATTAAAAATTTCAAATTAAACTTACTATTAACAACTTAATTTATATTTTTAACTATTAAATTAAGTTTCACTTTACTACTGATAGCATTCATACAAACAACTGAATAAGTAATTCACTTAATATTCAATTGAATAATGATTTCAGATTTGAATTTTGAAAATCAAATTAAAATTTTAAAATGGATACTCAGTTTTTAAAGTTTAAAAAAAAAAACTTTAAAAAGTGACTATGAATTTTAAAATTTAAAGTTGATTTGAAATTTGAAATGAATTGAATTTTGACAATTCAAATGATTTTAATTAAGAAATGAATTTCATAATTAACAATTAAATTATTACATTTAACTTGACATATTTCTGGTTTAAAAAAGAAAGCGATATGTAGACGGAAATTTTGTTTTTTACATTTTCTTTAAAAAAAAATTTTTTTTTGAAATTACAAAAAAATCGGGACAAAAAAGATCGATTACTCGATATATCGGGATACCAACGTATTAGATCTCTGCGTAACTCGGGTAAAATTATTAATTTTTTGTACCAAGCCATTGTTACATATTATGTTTTTTATATCATTAAATCATTTTTATATGCATCATCTTAAGCCTAGTTTATGTTAAAGTCACCTGTAATTATTATTTCCATTTCCAATTATTTAGTTCTTCAAGCCAATCTTTAAAATAACTATAAAATTGGCTCTTAGGAGAGTTTGGATTGGGTGAGCTATAAACTATGTTATTTTATAGGTATTTAATTGAAAAGATATTTCTGCACACAAATAGTTTCCTAAAATAATGAAAGTTTTCCCATACGATTTATACACAAAATAAGCTCCCTTTTGTAAGTTTTTCTCTGAGTGTTTTATGGCTTGATATAGAGAGGCATTGATACAATTATTATAATATAACATAAATAATCATGCAATCTATTTTAGATTATTTAAGAGTAAGGTTGATAGATAGTTTTAAAAATGAGAGTTTGGTATTACAGCAAGATAAACAAAGTTATTTCATTACTAAACGGCGTCTAATAGAAGGAAGAAAAATTTGCATGCTGGTTGGATTCATGCTATTGGGTTTGATCATAAAGAAACTATATACATACATAAAGTATTTATCCAGTACAACATTTTTTAGTCTATTTTTTGTATCTCACATCCACTCAAAAATTATTTCTCAATTTGTTATTGCTTATAAATTGAGCAAAATTCATTTTAAGCTCATAAAAAAAAAAATTGTCTTTTTAACTCATTTTTTGAGTATTATATCCTTGTTAATATTCAATATTTCAATTTAGCTTTCAAAAAAAAAAAGTTTTCTAAATAAAATAATTGCAATATTTGTTTTACTTTGCTTTTGCTTTGCATCGTATGGAAGTATACTATTCTACACATATACAATATACATATAGCTATATGTTTTTATTTCATTATTTCATAATAATATAGAGATTGGGAATGTTTATCAATAAGATATTTTGCTTTTTTTTAATTCTAGAGTGTTTTTGTATGTATATAGTGCATTTGCATACATAGAATATACTTCATATATATTATATATCATATAGATTTTATTTTTGCCTGACTTTATGTATGATTTTTAATAAAGGCACGATTTATATTTTTGTAATATAATATGTATGTGTGTATGTATTTAAATTACAATGGTTTATTCAAGAAAAGTTTTAAAATTAAACTTAATTTTTATTAATTAATAATTATTTTGATATGTAATTATCATTTTTAAAAATCATATGTATGTTAGTAATTATTTATACTTTTAAAAAATAATATGTACTTTCTATTAAAATTAAATACAGTACACTGCATCAATAAAATCACTTTTTAACAAATAATTAGCTTCTGGAAGTTCTTTGTACAGCTTTTCTTTAAACTTGATTTGATTGATTTTAACAAAGTTTTTATTGATGTTAAAAAAATTTGGTCATGGTATTAAATCATGTTAAATGCTTAAAAGTTTTTGAAACTTTTTTATTCGGTTTTCATAAATTCTTATTTCAGAAAATGATTTTATTGAAGTAGGTTTATAAATGGTATATTTAATTTTTGAATGTATTGCATTGCATTGACTGTATGGTTCAGACCTTAACGGGGACATCTTTTCATTTTATAACACAGATGAGTGTTCATATTTATTACTATTGCGTTTAAATAAGGATGTCTTAGAAAATGTATTCTCTTTAATTAGGTATAGAAATGGCTGTAGCTATAATCCTTCGGTATAGGAATTTAGTAATATATTAGCAAAATTAATGTATGTTAAATTAATTAATTATAATTTTGAACACTCTAACTGCGAAGAAAATGAATCAGAGTTTCTTAATATAGAAAATTTAAAGGATTAAGTACGAAACAGAACAAAATGATTCGGAATCCAATGAAGGAAATTTTGATGAAACCGATGATAATGTAACCTATATAGTTACTAATTATTTAGAAGAAAATCAGTTAGAAAATTTAGAAATTAATAAAACAGAACAGGAAAATTTTTTATACTACATATAGGTATATACTCGTATTTACTACATATTGTAATATAATATAAAATTTCTAACTCCTAGGAGTGAATTCTAATTTTGAATTTTTATCAAACATATACATACATACATACATACATACATAATTATTTTTCAACAAAAACAAACAAAAATGAAATAAAAAAGTATTTTTATTTAAAATTAAATTATAAAAATATTTCAGAGATTCTTTGTGCGGAAAGTGAAATTTTTTTGTCCGTAAACTGAATTTTAGTGTCCGAAAACTAAAGAAAACGAGTACTTTTTCATTTATTTTTCAATTTTATCTTATTTTTTATTCAAATGTTTTAAAATAAAATAATTTGTATTTAGAATATTCCAAATTAGCAAAAAAAAATAAATCTTTGTATAGCTATAGGATTTACAAAATTACGAGTAACCAAAGTTTAAAAAAGTCATTCGTCCGGAAACCGATGCCACCACCCTACCATAATACTTGTAAGAGTTAAGGGCGCTAGTAATTTAAAATAAAAAATCATGCAATTACGAAAATCATATGAATTATATTTACATATTTAAAAATTGTTAACTTAAGAAAAAAGTACTAACGGTTTTATTATAAAAATTATTATAAGAGTAACTATAATTATTAATATAATTCACACATTCAAACATTAATACATTCAACAATGATATTATACCATTCATGTACTATTCAAATTAGTTTCTATTCTTTATGTTAAATAAATTCTTTATTTACATTTTACACATTCATATTATTTTCATAAGTAATATAAATACATTTAAGTGTATATTTACGAGTAGATTTACGAGTGTAAAAAATGAGTTTTTCTCATTTACAAAATGCTTATAATTTATAAGTGAAAATATTTTGAGTATTGAGTAAATTTGGGTACAATAAGATGTATATTGAGTAATTTTGGGTACAAAACGTTTTTAAGAAATTGACTAGAAAATTTTGTTCTGGATGAATACTCTATGTATATAGTTTCTTTATGGTTTGATCCTAATAGCGGAAACCTAAATATAATTGGGCTGGTGGTTATACTAATTTCGTTTTTATTTTTAATTGTTGACGAAGTATTTACGAGGATACAAATTTTGTTTTTATTTTTAATAAGTGACAAAGTATACTATTTTATTTTTATTTTTCGTTTTTAAATATAATACAATTATTAAAAGTTATTTGAATTTGTCATTATTTAGTGAACTGAACTTAAGTTCGAGAAACCGCAAATAATAACCATAATTTTATCAATATAAGGTAGAAGACTCAGTGTAAGTTTTTCTGATAATACTTCGAATTGCTTTATCCGTGAAATTCGCCTTTCCACGTGTACTCTTGCATTGGCTATGCTAGTATTTCTATCCACATCTGATTTGGAAAACCTCTCAAAATAAAATGAAGGGTTCACCATTTCAATTCCAGCCTTTGACAATTCATTTCCAATCATGAATCCCTTGTCCACCATAACCGCGTCGCTAAAAAAAAAATGAAATTAAATTTACATTTGAAAATATAAAATTATATACTTATGTAAGTCTTACCTAACTGATATATTAATTAAGTTAAACTGATATATTAATCTATATATATAAATCTATATATATTAATCTATATATAATATCTATAATAATCTATATCTATATATCTATAAATATATTTTTGCTGACTGACGTGAAATCATAAAATCTATTCCTACTTCAGTGAAGGTTGAGTTGCATTTTAATCGATGAAAAGTTAATAAAATTTTATCATATAGTGATATCAAACTATTCCCTTCGTTACGAAACATTTCGCATGCCTAACCATTGTGTGTAGCATTTTTAGAGAATGTATGCCAGTTTTTGTGTAAAGCTTCAAGGTATCATCCCACATTGATGTAATCAAAACTATGTTTTTACTATTTGATTTGACTCCCATCAAATATTTTATAGCCATAGTTTGTGTGGAAAAACTTTGTTTATTTTAGTAATTCTATATTTTCACCAATTTCAAATTCACTTGCACTATAAAAATCTAATTTATTATTAAAGCTGGAAGTTTGAATAAATTTCTTGATAGGCACCTACCTTTCTATATTTTCTGTAGCAGTTTCCAATTTTTCGCTCGTAGTTCTCAAACAATTTTCTTTGTTATTTGTTGGTAGATTAATTGTAGACTGAGGCAGGTTTTTTGTCGAAAAAATTTTTTTTCATTTTAGCTTTTTGTTTAATACCTTCACGTTTGTTTGGGGTAAAAAATTCTTCCTTTTTAAAATGCAAACTACAAATTTGAAAATATTCAGGAAAATTTTTTCGCATGAGTACAGTATGCATCCACTTTTTTCCCTCAATTTTGGAGTTCAATATATCTTTTGGAATTTGATGTAATGTAATTCCTAGTTACATATTGAACCTGCATTGAGGTACTCCACACATTTTGTTCGACCTGTATTCATAGCTGACGAGCAAAGACCGCAAATAAATTTTATAGTAAACAAATCAACCCAATATTTATAACACACTTATTTGTATTCTTCTAGTATGTATTCAAGTTATATCATTCTTTTATTTATTTTAATTAAATATCCAATTATTTTCTTCAGAGACAATGGAGTGCAATATGATAATGGCAGTAAATCTGCTCAATTTAATGGATCCAAGTGGCCAAAGAAGGAAAAAATACAAAAAACAAAAATTTTAGATAAGGCCATATTATCAGGAGCGGAATGAATCGGGATCATATAGCAACATTTATGAATCTCTAATCATTTGCAGGACCAACAGTTGTTTCACACATTTATGTGAATGAGTGCAGCTCAAATGGAACAACCTTTATTATTAGTTGGACACATATTTTAAATTTGTAAAAATATTTTAGGCACCACCGCATGTAGGGTTGGATTTATTCAATTACAAAAAATTATTAATTATTATTCCTTGGTTAAATTAATTATTCCTTGATACTTCTAGCCATCTGCGATCACAATTATTCCTTCATAATGTGTTACGTTAGAGCCTCAGGACGACATAATGATGGTGGACTTTTCAGAAATTCCGTTTTCGGTCAGAGATTTTACGCTAATTTATTTCCGTAAGATAATAAAAATTAATATTCAAAAGTTGTGATTAATTATATTTTTTTTTAGAATTCCTTAACCATCCGATGTATGTGGCGAATTTAAGAATGTGCCTTATGTTTTTGTAGCTAACAGTGCGTTTTCTCTGCATATAAATATGATGAAGCTGTTTCCAGGGACCAAAATTAGCGTAAGTGATAGAGTTTTCAATTATAGATTTATTCGTGCTCATCGTATTATTGAAAACTCTTTCGGTATTTTGTCTACCAAATGGAAAATTTTTCGCACTGCAATTATAGCAGATTTAGATACGGTAATACTTCCATTTTATAAAATATTTTTAAATAAAATTATAAACTCCTATTTTATTTTTGGTGGAAAGCATAATTATGTCTTGTGCTTGTTTACACAACTGGTTAAGACAGCAAAAATGCAGAAATTATTTAAATCCAGGTCTCGTGGACATTAAGAAGGATGGTAATGTTGTGTCGGGTTCTTGTAATATTTTGTAATTTTCATTTTTATTATTTCATTGTAAGTTTTCATATTCATCGTCATGGTTCCTAAATAATGTTTTCAATAATGTTTGATAATTTAATGTATCTTCTGTAAAATTAAATATTTTTTTGACAAATAAAAAAGATGTTTTGGTTTTAAAAAGAATAAAATTTTTATTTATTTCAAGTCTTTTTTTTTATTTCAAGTTACAAAAACAAAATAAAACAATTCATGGAATATCAAAAACAAAAACAAACCAATATAAATTATTCAAAATAAAATAACGTTAAAATGTTAATAAGAAAATCTTAAGCATATTTGAATATTAAATAGAAAACAGAATAAATAATATACAGATAGTATAACAGAATAAAATATACAAAAAAATAATAAAAATATTACAAATTATTACAATAAACTTTATTTTACCTATTTAATACTCTTAAATTAATTTAGCCTATAAAACCTTGTAAATAATCTATTTTTAGATCTTATAAATACTCTTTGTATTTTTTTTATTATTTCTATGTATATTTTATTCTGTTATACCTAGTTATACTCTCTGTATATTATTTATTCTGTTTTCTATTTAATATTCAAATATTCTTAAGATTTTCTTATTAACATTTTAACGTTATTTTATTTTGAATAATTTATATCGTTTTGTTTTTGTTTTTGATATTTTATAAATTGTTTTATTTTGTTTTAGTAACTTCAAATAAAAAAAAAGACCATAAATAACAATTTTTTTTTTTTTTAAACCAAAAAATGTTTTTTATTTGAGAAAAAAATATTTAATTTTACAGAAAATACATTTAAAGGATTAAACATTATTTAAAAAAATATTTAGGAACCATGAACATGAATATGAAAAATTACAATGAAATGATAAAAATGAAAATTACAAAAAATTACAAATATGTACAATGTAAAAATTATAAATCTCGGTGCGGATATATTGAAATAGTTATGTCCTGAAAAAAAAAGATTATCTTTTATTTTATTCGTATGAATTTTAAATCCTATCCAGTTGCCACGGAATAGCTCCCTTGTTGATAAAATATTTTTCGAATCTAAAAAAGATTATTGTTGTGTCGGGTTCTACAAACCAAAGTCTCCCGCCCACAAAAATCAAAATTTTTTGATATTCTTCCAACCAACTTTTCAATCATCAACATGGTTTTACACTTTTCCCATACACGATACAACTTATCAAGTCCGCGTACCAAGTTTTCAACCTAGTCCGCCGTGTATGGGCAGCATAAGAATGTATAAAACGTCAAAATGTCAGTCGACCATTATTTTCATAACAAAAATGTCGATTTTTGTATGCAAAAAATTTTAAACATTTTTTTTCGCGAAAGGTGAAGCAAAAAAGTTCTTTTTTTGGTAAATTTAGATTCTAATGGTAAAAATTTGTCTACTTTCCCGAACTTCCCGATTTCCCAAATTATAAAAAATAAAAATGTCAACAATATTTACTTTTTCTTTAGTTTGATGCTTCAAAATTGAAATGTCAACCTTCAATGAAAATATAAAGTAGTGTGCGGATTGTTTTCAGTGACATTTAAGTTTTTCATCACTGCACAATTTTTTTTATAGAGTTTTCTCTTTTACACACATGTCACTTTTATATCTGCTATCTATGCTCTAACAGTTCCGTGAATAATCGCTGTAATGAAAATTAGGCTTAAACATGTAAATGGTAAATATACTTTAAAATAATTTTGAAATAACATTTTAATTTTTGTATTGAATTTTTAGAACAACTAATAGAAGCGATTAGAAACAGGTCTGCAATATGGGTACTGCTGCTGGCTCGCTGGCACAAAGATTTTAAAAATAAGATTTGGGAAGAAATTGTGTTGGAACTCAGTAATTATTTAATTTATTATAAATTTAGCTTAATAACAAATTTAAATTTTAAGATTAAAAAAAAATTTGAAAGCCAAAAAATCAAGGTGACACAATTTACGAACGGCCTATATTAGGTCAAAAAAAATCGATCCTAGTGGTTCCGCAGGAAAAATGAAAAAAGAATATAAATATTCTAAGGTGTTGTCATTTTCAGATGGCATAAATGAGCCACGAAAGTAAGTAGAGCTTTATTATTTATAAACTTTATCTAATTAAATTTTCAATTTTAGATCGCAGCTCTTGGCGAATTTTGACGATTCATCTTCAGTCCTAGATTCACCAAGTTCAGAATCACCTACACCAAGTAATATATTCAAAAAGAAAAGGAAGGATGGCGATAATCAAATAAATTTTGAGCGGTGCATGGATGCAATTGAGACGATGAACAGCACAAGTAGATAAGCGCAAGAAAAGTTCAGAACGAGATGTCTGTAGAAGTTCAAGGAGTCAGGTAAGAAAAATGTTTTATCTGACGCATAATTATTTGCCCAAGGGGAGTTGATTTGGAAAAATTTCCATTCAGCGCCCAAATCGAAATTAAAATAAAGTTATTAAAAGTTATGTCTGATGCCGCTATTAAATATGGCATCGACTAACTTTTGTAACTCTTTGATTTGTATAATACTAAGGTATTGGTAAGTTTAATTTATAGTTCTTTTTTATCTATTTTTAAAAAATTTACTTTTTTAGAAGAAGCAGCATATTATATTATATTACAAATATTTTTTTTTTAAATTTTAAAAATTGTAAATATTCTATTTTTAGATCTTGTAAATACTCTTTGTAATTTTTTATTATTTCTATGTATATTTTATTCTGTTATACCAAATTATACTCTGTGTATATTATTTATTCTGTTTTCTATTTAATATTCAAATATTCTTAAGATTTTCTTATTAAAATTTTAACGTTATTTTATTTTGAATAATTTATATCGTTTTGTTTTTGTTTTTGATATTTTATGAATTCTTTTATTTTGTTTTAGTAACTTGAAATAAAAAAAAAAGGCAAAAAATAACAATTTTGTTTTTTTTAAAACCAAAAGATATTTTTTATTTGAGAAAAAAATATTTAATTTTACAGAAAATACATTTAAAGGATTAAACATTATTTAACAAATTATTTAGGAACCATGAACATGAATATGAAAAATTACAATGAAATGATAAAAATGAAAATTATAAAAAATTACAAATATGTACAATGTAAAAATTATAAATCTCGGTGCGGATATATTGAAATAGTTCTGTCCTGAAAAAAAAGATTATATTTTATTAGTATGAATTTTAAATCCTATCCAGTTGCCACGGAATAGCTCCCTTGTTGATAAAATATTTTTCGAATCTAAAAAAGTTTATTGTTTTTATTTGAATAGAGAATCTGTAACTACCTAAATATTTTTTGTACTACCCTTTCTTTTTTATTAATTAAAAATTCCATTTCGATTTTTAGATAAATTGTACAATGGCAATTCCTTCCATATATGTATATACTAAAGATCCTAATGCTGCCCATACACGGCGGACTAGGTTGTAAACTTGGTACATGGACAGGTTTTAGAGCCATACCACATACTTATCCAACCTATCATCCAACCGTTGTAAGTGTGTACTTTATATTTTTTATTATTTCCTCAAATCAAAAAATCTCAATATTAAAATGACATTTGTACAACTTGTCCATATACGATACAACTCAACAACAAACCAAAGTCTCCCACAAAAATCAAAATTTTTTGATATTCTTCCAACCAACTTTTCAATCATCAACATGGTTTTACACCTTGCCCATACACGATACAACTTATCAAGTCCGCGTACCAAGTTTTTATTTATTTTTTTATTTTATTTTACAAAACCTAAGCAAGGTCGTTACAAAAAAAAATTCTTAAATTAATGCTTATAATTAAAATTAAACAAAACAATGACTTAAAACTACATTTATAATAACTTAAAACCTAAAAAGAGTTAATTTATTGTTATTGTTATTATTAATTTTTTATTTAAACTACATTAACAACTTTATTTTAACAAAAAAAATTGAAATATGATATCAGTACAGATATGTACATATATATAATGACAATCAATTTAACATTTTATGTAATAACTTATGTAGCAAATTAAACGTAAAACATAATTATTAAACATAAATATCTTATTATTACATAAGATATTAAACATAAATATCTTATTATTACATAAGATATTAAACATAAATATCTTATTATTACGTAGAAGTAAAATTAAAAAAAAAAAAAATGAACATTTTTTTTTTATTAACAGTACTTGAAAGCATTAAATTACTCTTTATAAAATGTACAAAAAAAAAAAATGAACTAAATGAAAAACATTAATTGTATTATAATGCAATACAATAAATGTGTTATGTTTAAAATTATATCATAATTAAAAAAAAAAAAAAAATATTTTTTTTTGCTTAAGTAAGAATTAATTGTCTAAGGTCATTAAATTGGAAAAATGTAGTTGTAAAATGTGTTTGAACGTATTTCTGGAGATAGATGTAGAATAGAGATGACTAATTTTGTTAAAAGTAGTACAACATCTGTTGATGGGTTCATTTCTACCGTACTCTGTATTATGTTTGTAGTCCATTAAAAATTTAGTATTTCTAGTTTGCCTAACACTATCGTTAAGTCTAAACTTGTTATTAAGAGATTGGATAGAAATACTGTTATTCAAAATATCAAAAGTAAAGCATGATGACAATAGTTGTCTACGTAAAGATAAAGAAAGCAAGTTTAATGAACTAAGTCTTGTGGTGTAACTAGGTAGATTAGCAAAATTAAAAGGGTTATATTGATTCCTTAATGCAAATAAAAGAAATTGGTTTTGAACTGATTCGATTCTATTGGAATGAACTGCAAAGGCTGGATCCCAAACAATGTTACCATATTCTAAGATAGAACGAACTAGGGAACAATAAAGAGATTTTGTCACAGCTAAGTCGCTAAATTCTTTAGCTCTTCTCTTAATGAAACCCAACATTTTATTAGCTTTTGAAACTATTAGGTCATAGTGAAGATTATAATTAAGTTTATTATCGAGAAGAATTCCCAGATCAGTAATGCTAAAAACCCTTTCAAGAGTAACATTATCTATTTTGTAGTCATATATTAAAGAAGACCGTTTACGTGTAAGCTAATAACCTTACATTTCTGTATGTTGAGTTCTAATTTATTTGACGTGCACCAAACTTGTAACACTGATAAGCTTGATTGAAGTTTAGCTGCATCAGGATTATCTTTAACCACTTGATATATTTTTAGGTCATCAGCAAACGAAATGTGAGATATATTGCTTAGATATTCCGAAAGATCTGAAATAAAAACATTAAACAGAAGCGGGCCTAAATGGCTACCTTGCGGTACACCGGAAGTGACCCCAATGGTGTTGGATAATACACCACGAAATTTAACATTTTGAGTTCTTTCTAAAAGATAAGAATTAAGCCACCCAAGAAATGAACCCGAAATGCCAAAAGCTGATAGTTTGTTTAGCAAAGTGAAGTGATCTACACGATCGAAAGCTTTGCTAAAATCAGTGTAAATTGCATCAACTTGGTACCCTTTCTCCATTTGATTCAGGATTTCAGATGTATAAACCATCAGATTCGTAGTAGTTGAACGACCTTTTCTGAAACCATGTTGTTGTTCATTTAGTTTTGCATTTATGATAGGAGTAATTCTATCAACGACAATTTTTTCAAATAATTTAGGTATAGTCGAGAGGATTGCTATACCTCGATAATTTTCCACCGATGCTCTATCCCCTTTTTTAAAAATAGGGGTTAAGTGGGAGGATTTCCACTTTTGTGGGAAAATCCTAATTGAAAGTGACTTATTGAAAATAAGATGAAGAGGGAAGATTAGACTGTGAGAACAATTATGTAAAAAGATTGGGGGAATTAAGTCCGGACCAGCACCCTTTTTTATATTAAGACTCAAAATTGCTTCAAGAATATCATTTTCAGAAAGATACACGTCTTTAAGTAGGAAATTTGAGCTATTAGATAAGGAATTAGTCGATGTGGTAACTGGTGCTGTTGGACGATAAACTTGTTGAAAATGATCAGAAAAGAAGTTACAAATTTCTTTTGGGCAATCAGAAACCACATTGTTTTTTGATAACATTGAATTGGGATACCCAAATAATTTCCGTTTTGTGTTAACAAAATCAAAAAATTTTTTAGGATCAGTAACACTGTCCTAACACTGGATCAGGAGTACTGTTAAAACTGTTAATCAGTACAGACGTGTTTTTAATTATCGGTGAAAATTACTTTAAACCAACACAACACAAGTTTAAAATAAATCAGAAAAATAATAAAAATAACTTTTGTAATGTATCATATTATGTATACAACATAAAAACAATTAAATAAAAAAAAAAAAAAATATTCTAAGTGCTAAATATTTTGTATGTTGCAAAACATATAAAACAAAAAGAAAAAAAAAAAAAAAACAATAAAATAAAATAAACTTTTTAGAATGGTGTCTTGCAATAAATGCAAAGCTAAAATAAAAGGTGAAACGGGAATTCAATGTTCGGGAGTGTGTAAAAAAGTTTATCATGAAGCTTGGAAATGTTCAGGATTGGATCAATCGACGATTAATAATGTGTATGCAAACAACAATGTAAGATTCATCTGTGACGATTGCATCTTATACATACAAAATGTGGATTTGGTTCTACAAAATATGGATGCCGCGGTAACAAAAAATAATGAACATCTAAAGGAGTATAAAAATGAATTTGAAGCTGCTATTAAAAGAAATGAAAGTGAAGTCATAAATTTACTGAGAGCCATAGAATCGGGTTTTACGAAAAGATTGGAAGAAATTAAGAGTGAACAACAAATGGAGCTACCTAAGATGGAAAAAATTACTGAAGTCTTCAGAATACAAAGTGATAAGGTGAATGAGTCGTTTATTAATGTAATAAAAAAAAATGATGAGGTCTGCAAAAAAATGCATAATGTGATTAACGATAATAATATAAATGTGGGTCAAACTGTATCATTTGCTGATATGGTAAAAAATACGAAAAATATTGGAATGAAAATGAAAAAAGAATTACCGTTGATTGTTAAGCCAAAAAACAAACAAAAAAGTGAAAAAACGAAAAGCGATTTAAATACAAAGGTTGATCCAAAAGATCTTAAAATAAAAAATATTGAAAATAGAACAAATGGAACAATTTTAATTGAAACTGATACTGTAGAAGAACGTGATAAAATAAAATTGGAGTTGGAAAAAAAAATGAATATAGTTATCATATCAGTTATAGTTAATATAGTTCAATATAGTTAGTTATCAGTTATAGTAATTAAAATACCAACGGATATAAAACCAAAATTTGAGATTGTTAATATGAATTATAAATTCAGTGACGAGGAAATCGTTCAAAAATTGAAAAAACAAAATCCTTTTATGGAAATGTCGGACCTTAAGGCTATAAAGGTACACACTGTGAACAAATTTAACAAGGAAATGTACAACGCAGTGATTCAAGTCGATAAGGAGAGCTTTCCTAAGATATTACAAAATTAAAAAGTGTGTATTGGATGGGAAAGATGCAAAGTATTCGATGCTGTAAATGTTATGAGGTGCTATAAATGTAAGGGATTTAACCATAAATCGGCAGATTGCACGAATAGGGAAACATGCCTAAAATGTCACCAACACCATAAGACCAGCGACTGCAAAAATGATGAGATTATTAAATGCATAAATTGTGTAAAATACAATGAAAAATTGAGATTAAATGTGGATGTTAATCATAAAACATTCAGTAAGCTTTGTCCAGCTTATCAACAGAAATTATGTCAAAGAAAAAAAACGATTGGTTACTAGCAACCACAGAAAGTTGTTAAGGTAGTTAATTTCATTAGTACCAAATATGTACAAAATGAAAATTCCATTATTAATATAAATAACAAAAAAGAAAAAGAATCTGTTATGGATAAACCCGTAAAAAATTCAATAGATCATGTTACTCGTAACAGTGAAATTAGAAGTAAAGAAAAAGCAATAAAAATCAAAAGTAAAGAAAAAGCAATAAAAATATTTAGTTACATTCCTAAATTTTGGACAAGAACAAATTCAAAAATTAATAAACAAAAAAGCAAAAGTTCTTCTTGTGATAACTTTAAATATGGCGCAAATATTAGCTCAAGTTATAACAACAATACGAATAATATTACCGATAGTAGTACGAAAATTAAGAGCAAACATGAAAATTCGTCTACTAAAAATATAAAAAGTATTACTATTGAGAATAAAGTTAGCAATAAAAACGCTGAAATAAAGAGAGATACTAACCAAGGCAACTGGATTAAAGGAGAAACATTAAATCCACTAAGTAAAAACATAGAAGAAACAAAGAAAATTCCATCTCAAGAAAACAAAAAAAGCATTTTCATTGATCCAATGATTCCTCCAATAGTTAGAATGACCAAAAATGGGATTGAGAAAGGAGATAGTATATACGCTCTTTCACGTTTTCGTGAACACAGAATATATAATAACGTGAGATTATACTTGTCTTATTTTTATGACCAGAATGATATTTGTTATAATGGGATAACTCAAACAAACATCAAAGTACTTATCAACCAGGAAGGTCTACCGACTGACTATCAAGAATTAAGTAAATTATATAAACAGTATCATGAAAGTATAGGTATTTCTAATGAAGAGGTTGCTAAAGATTTAACTTCATACAGGCGGCACATTGATAATAAGTACAGGGAACATCTGCAAAAAATCAGAGAATCTTGGAGAAATTATATGATAAGTAATCCATAATGATTAATAATACAAGTTTTATGAATACAGAATCAAACAAAATAAATATAGGAAACTTAAATATTTTATACTTAAACATTTGTAGCATAAGACATAAAAAATTACTGGAACTTGAAGCATTAATTCATAGTTATAACGATATTGATATCGTCGTTCTTACAGAAGTGTGGATTTTTGAAAATGAGGTTAATACATACAACATACAAAACTTTAATGCAATATTTAACTGTAGAAATGAAAGAAGAGGAGGTGGAACTGCAATCTTTGTCAATAATAAGTTTAAATATAATGAAGTTGAAAAAGATGAAAGCTATAACTTCACTGTTATTGAAATGTTAAATATGCAACCTAAACTAAAAATAGGTACTTTCTATAAAGCTCCTAATGAAAATAGCACTTTATTTATTGAATATTTACAAAAAAAGGTAGATCGATTCTCACACTGTATCTTTTTTGCTGATGTAAATCTAAATTTATTTGAAAAAACAACCACTGTTATTAAATATGTAGACATGTTAAACATTTCCGGCTATAAAATCATAAATAAAACATATAGTACAAGACAAACAGCTACAACTAATACGCTAATTGATCATATTATATCAAATATGGAGGATCAACATAAAATTTCATATAAAATTGAAGATAATGAAATATCTGATCATAAGAGTGCCCTAGTGTGTATTCAAATGATAAAAACTTCATTAAAACCTTATTTAAAGCTTTCACATAGCAGAACAGACTATCATAAATTCTGTAATAGAGTTGCTAATAAATTAACTGAGAAACAAATTACTGAAGTTGATGAACTTGTTGGAATCATACAAGAAGCAAAACAATGCAGTACAGTAACATATGAAATAAGATCAAGAAATAATAATTGGATTACACCAGTTATTCTTGACAAATTAAAAATTAGACGTTCGTTATATAAAGCGCACAAAAAAGATCCAAGTAACATGGTTAAAAAAGAAAAATACTTAAAATATAAGAAAAAGATGAAAAATGTCATTCTGGAAGCCAAGAATAGCCACATTAACAATTGCATTGAAAAAGCAGGAAATGATAATAGAAAACTATGGAAAGTTGTAAATTACACAATAAAAAATAAAGAGGATGAAAAGAACGACTATATTGGTAATCTGATTAAAGAAAATGGAGAAATTACCACAAGTGATATTGAAACTGCTAATACACTAAACAAATATTTTAATGAAATAGGAGAAAACATCATAAAAAAGAATAGAACTAGCAGAGTGCTAAATACAATGCGCAATTCCATAAATCTAAGATCAGTATATTTAACGCCCGTGACAGAACATGAAATTGTTACAATTGTTATGAATCTTCATAGAAATTCAGCTCCAGGGGCTGATAAAATTACTGTAAAAGATCTACAAGAGCTGATACATATTATCAAGAATATTTTATGTAAAATGATAAATTCATGCCTTGCAGATAGAATTTACCCAGAGTGCTTAAAACAAGCCGTCATTGTGCCAATTCACAAAGGTGGACAAAAAACAGATTGTGGAAATTATAGGCCCATATCGTTATTAAATTCAATCAGTAAAATATATAAAAGAGTTATCGATACAAGAATAAGATCATTTATTAAGCAAACTATTGGCTTCGATTCGAATCAATATGGATTTATAGAAGGAAGTGGTACAGATTCTGCTGTGTCGGTTACAATAGACCAAATTCATGACGCATTAGATGAAGGGTACTATGTTGCGGCAATGTTTATTGATCTAAGTAAAGCATTTGATGTTGTCAATCATGGCAAACTACTAGATTTTCTTGAAGACTTGGGAATTAGAGGTATAGCAAATAGGTTATTTAGGAGTTATTTGTCAAATAGAACTCATTGTGTGCGAATTGAAAATACTGTAAGCTCTGAACTAGTGATTAATACTGGAGTCCCACAAGGATCGATATTGGGCCCACTTCTTTATTTATTATATGTAACGAATCTCTCAAAGTGTAACTTTGAATCAAAGTATACAATTTATGCAGATGACACAAATTTTATATGTAAGGCTAAAACTTTAATCCAACTAGAAAATAACCTAAATAAAGATATGGAAATATACGGTAATAGGCTGGACGGTAATGGTCTCTGTATGAATCCCAAAAAGACATATTATATTGTATTCAAAACACTTAGGAAAAAATATCATGAAATTACAATAAAAGCAAGAGGTGTCACGGTAGAACGAGTTCAACATATGAAATATCTCGGAATGACTATAGATGAAAATCTTAAATGGGATAAACATATTAAACAATTAAAGAAAAGCATAATACCGATCATAATGGCAATCAAAAGAGCAGGTGGTGTTCCAATCAAAGCCGCCAAATTAATTTACAACGGATGCATCTTGTCAAAAATTCGTTACAATATATGCAGTTGGAGTAACAGTACAAAATTCCATGTCAATCAAATGGGTATGATTATGAAAAAATCGTTAAAAACATTATACAAATTGAACCCTAGATTGAGTACAAAGGAATTGTATATAACCACAAATGAACTTGACATAAACCAGTTAATATACTTCGAAAAATGTAAATATGTGTATAAAATAATAAACAAGAAAATGAAATCTTCATTAACAATTATAACAAGAGATAACGTGCACAACTACAACACTAGATATAGAGAACATCTTGTAGTACCTAAAGCAACTACAACTAAGAAGCTACAAGGATTAAAATGTAGTGCAATAAAGATGTTTAACGCTCTACCTATCCAACTAAAACGCAGCCAAAACTTACATGAATTTAAACATAGACTTAAGAAATATTTAAAAAACTTTAGAAATTAGCTATTGTTCAAGTAAAAAAAAAAAAATTGTAATGTGATTTATAAACTTTTAGTTTTTAGAATTAGTTTAGATTTAGTTTAGAATTTAATTTCTTATACACAATTTTTTATATAAATTGTCTGAAATTAATAATAAAAAATAAAAAAAAAAAAAAAAAAAAACAAGTTTGTTGCCAATATCTGTGACATAGTTTTCATATGCTACATTGGCTTTTTGTTTAAATTCAATTGCAAGTTGCTTATACATATTCAATAAGTCGTCGCATGGTGCTTGATGATGTTTGAGTTTTTTGTATATTTTATTGCGCCGATTTCTCAAGTTCCTAAGATCTCTATCTAACCATGGTTCTGTTATTTTATACTTAAAACAACCTAGTTTTCAACCTAGTCCGCCGTGTATGGGCAGCATAAGAATGTATAAAACGTCAAAATGTCAGTCGACCATTATTTTCATAACAAAAATGTCGATTTTTGTATGCAAAAAATTTTAAACATTTTTTTTCGCGAAAAATGAAGCAAAAAAGTTCTTTTTTTGGTAAATTTAGACTCTAATGCTAAAAGTTTGTCTTCTTTCCCGAACTCGCCGAATTCCCAAATTATAAAAAATAAAAATGTTAACAATATTTACTTTTCCTTTAGTTTGACACTTCAAAATTGAAATGTCAACCTTCAATAAAAATATAAAGTAGTGTGCGGACTGTTTTAAGTGACATTTAAATTTTTCATCGCTGCACGATTTTTTTTATAGAGTTTTCTCTTTTACACACATGTCACTTTTATATCTGCTATCTATGCTCTAACAGTTCCGTGGATAATCGCTGTAATGAAAATTAGTCTTAAACATTCACTATTTTTTTATTTACATATGTTAATACTAAGAAAGAATTGTCAATGTCATTTCAATGTTCGTGTAAGGTTTTGAACGATCGTCGCTAGTTGGTAACCTTACGTTGTCAATTATGATAAGGCAAACTTGAATTTAAAAATGATACAATTTCAAAAAGTTAAGCAAATCAAATACGATTTATTGTCAATCTACTACAAATTGAGATACAATGATTAATGCTTTTATAATGTCAAAATAACAAAAACTCATTTACCAGTTGTTACAGGTAGTATTGAGGTAGTATCAGGATCATATAATATTGCGTAAAGATAAAAAGAAAGATTTAGAATGTAGCATAGATTTATGCCTTTAATGCCTTTTTCTGTTGATCAGATGTTTTATCAAAATGCAATACACAATCTAAAAAATTTAATTTTACGAAAATTAATACTTAAATTCTTTAGTTGTGATCTAATGGTGCAATAACATACCAAGAATTATTAAGTGTTTTTGTTTTTGTTTGAAACATATTATTGGAAAACTGAATTACTTTTTAATTTTTTAATTAGGTATAAAATATTTTTTAATTTGCTAAAATAAAAACAATAAAAAAATCAATTAAGTATTTTTTCAATAAAACAATCTAAAATCAATTATTGTGCGTTTTACTTCCTTTATGTATTATTTTATAGTAATTGAGTTTTTGTTCAATATAATTAATAACATATGCTAAAAAGTTTTTATTTGTTAGAATTATCTTGGTTAATATCATCATTTTTTTTGTTAAATATCCACGTCATCATACTTTTTGGTTGACTTATGTCAAAGTGTGTTCAGTGTGCAAATTAAGCTTAACAACTATTTTTCTTAAAAAATAATATCTATAAATTGTACAAAAGTGGTAAATTAATATTATTTGGTAAGAGAATCTTACCAGTTTATTAAAAAAAGCAATCTACAGTGCTCTAAATTATATCTTTATAAAATACAGATGGTTAAACTTTAAAAATCGCTTCCTGAAAAAGTTACTTAGTGGTGTATTGCACAACAAAGAACCAAGATGGCGATATATATATATATATATATATTGTGTGCAGTTTTTGCTAAAACTCTGCTATACATGTATATTTTTTATACCTTAAATGTAATGTGCACATTTCCTTAATTAATGAATACATACTTAACCAACTGACTCATGGCGCAATGGTTAAGTCGCCAATCGAAGGGTCTTGGGTTCAAACCCCGGTCAGGTCATAATTAAAAAAATATGTAGTACTTTTATATCGTAATAATATATATCGTATAATTAATAGTAGTAATAATAACAATAATAATATTAATAATAATAATAATAGTAATAATAACAATAATAATAATAATAATAATAATAATAATAGTAATAATAATAATAGATGCTAATAATAATATATCATGCAAGTAAGGTGTTATATACTGCTGCACGTTGTAATCCACTGATGGCGCTGACTCTGTAGTAAAATAATAACAATAATCATAATAGTAATACTAATAGTAACAATAATTATAATAATAATAATAGTAATAATAATAATAGCTGCTACAGTGAAGCCATCTTTGGTTATATCATGCATGCAAGGTGTTATATACTGCTTCACGTTGTAATCCACTGATGGAGCTGACTATGTAATAAAATAATAACAAAAAAAAAAAATAATAATAGTAATAATAATAATAATAATTATAATAATAATAGTAATAATAATAATAACAATAATTATAATAATAATAATAATTATAATAATAGCTACTACAGTGGAGCTATCTTTGGTTATATCATGCAAGTAAGGTGTTATATACTGCTGCACGTTGTAATTCACTGATGGCGCTGACTCTGTAGTAAAATAATAATAATATTAATAAGAATACTAATACCAATAATAGTAGCCGCTACAGTGACAGTGGGGGTTGCCTTCAATAATTACCTCATGTAAGTACTATATATCTACTACATGTTGCAACTGTTGTGATGGCTTTAGTCACTGTTAGCAAAATAGTAATAATAATAGGCGGATTCATTGTTTCCCTACAGTCCCACTCCCAATTCAATGTTTTCGTATCCATTTCCTATCCTTTCCTATCCCTACTTCCTAGCCAATATACTGCGTTCGCAGGTAAGGGTTTCATCCCATTATATTGGCTAAAAGGGGAGGTGGGTTTAGTCAGTAAGAATCTGACACTACCAAGGGGGAAATTCTTAATGTCTTTGCAAGATTCCCACCTCCTTTAGGAAAAAAAAAATGTAATAAACTTAATTTATTTTCTTTAATTTTTATAAATTCAATTATATTTTACATTATATTAAAAACAAAAATACAGTAAACATAATTGAAGTGGCTTTTTGATAAGTGCTTTAATTCGTTTTAAAGAATTAACATTATATTTTTAATTCCTAAAAATCAAAACCCCGCTCACTTAGATAGTTAAAACACGTTAAAGAGTATTTTAAGTGATTTGACTGTATTTTTAAAATATATTCTTGATAAAAAATGTTTAACTAAATACATTACTTATATTATTTGAAACGAGTGAGTATTTTTGGTAAAACAATTGTTTGACAATATTAGTTGTTATTGTAAATCATACCTATGTATGTATTGTAATAAATACTTTACAATCGAACTCTTAATATTTAAGTTGTTTATTTAAATTAAAGGTTTTCACCTGCCTATTTTGAACGTTTTTTATTGCTAACACATAAATCAATATAATTTACTTGCTTAATTTTTAAAAATGCTAGATAGCTACTGAAAGGGTCACAAGTATGTACATATTTCATTTGCCTGTATTTCCGTTTGCCTGCATTTCATTTGACTGTATTTCATATTATACATATGTAAATATTCTGTAAAAGGCGTATAACATTGATTTTGAATTGATTAAAGCTATCCTCAGATTTTCACATATACATATTATATATACAATATAAATCTGGAATATTTATATATACAATATTCCAGAAAAAGCGTAAAGCCCTGCTTTTGAGTGCAAGTATAAAATCCTTTCTACCTTACAATAGAGACAAACGACACTACAGGCAAATGATAATATAGGCAATTGCAAGAAATTAGGCAAATGATTCTACGGGTAGATGAAATGCAGGCATAAGAGACGCTCTCTTAGTAAAAATAGGATAGATACGTATATCCTCTCATTACTTTTTTATTGTAATAACAAGTCTTTCATTCTAATTTAAATTACATATTTTTTTAAACTTAAATGGGTTATGATTATTTAAACGTTAGTCATAAAAATTTTCTTAGAAAAACTTTTTAAATCAAATTGTAAAAATAATTATATCATGCAACATTTTTAGCCGATTATACTATTATAAATATGTATGTATGTACTATATTAAATTAAAAATTATTTATTTACAAAAATGTTTTCCTTATGTAAATAAAGGTAAATGATAAAAGTCAAACCCTCTATAACCCTTTGCAGCCAACCATATATAAACCACATGATAAGCTCCTGGTATAAAGCAAATAAAACCTAAAATGAAAAATAAAACTTTTATAAAAATTAACAAAATCATACAATTTACCTACCAGCTACAAAAAATACAACACCTTGGGAACTACTTGCAGGATCTGCTACCGAAAAAGCTCCCATAATAACAAGTCCCGTTCCAACTATTAAAAGTGTCACAGCAGCTAGAACCGTTCGCCAATTTTCGCGAACCTTTGGATGATTCCAACAATAGGTGTCCGTGTTATTTGCAGATAAATTTCCATATTCTTGGATTAATGAATCACTATCACGTGATGTTGTATCTTCGGTATATTTATAATTTCTAAAAATATATATTTAAAAAATAAACAAAGTAAGAATAAAACATGTTAATATAAGAAAAACAATTATATATGTATGTATGCGTATGTAACAAATTTGTAAATATAAATATAAATCCGGAGGTAAAAGAAATAAAAAGGTATTCAGAGCATCAGTAGGGCGCGATCGTAGTGCTCCTGTAATGCCCACTGATGCCGATCTCTGTATTCTATTTAGTTTTGTTATATTGTATTTACGATTCATCGCTGGCCACCACACAAGCGATCCATAGGTAAGGATTGGGCGAACCACGGCTGTGTACGTCCAAAGCGCCATCTTTGGCTGCATATCCCATTTCTTGCCCATGGTTTTATTGCAAGCATAGAGAGCAACGCAAGCCTTCTCAACTCTATGCTCAATGTTAGATTTCCAGGAAAGCTTCGAGCCTAGAATAACGCCTCGATACTTAGCGCTGGTAGTCAGTTTTAGAATATAATTATTTAGTTTCGAAAGGACAAAAGTAGGTATTTTGGATCTTGTCGTGAAGAGTACCATTTCAGTCTTCTCTGAGTTGACACCTAGGCTACAACTTGTGATCCAGGTGTGAACCTTGCTTAGAGCTCTATTTATTCATGATCTCACTAATCACGGATATAAACTGGCCTGATGCTAGTATCACCACATCATCCGCATACGCCACTACCTTTATTTCCTTCCTCAGTAAGTGTCATTAAAATTTTGTTTATAACCATTAGCCATAGTAAAGGTGATATTACACCTCCCTGTGGTGTACCGCTGTTGACTAATTTAGTGACACTGCTGTTTCCCATTTTCGCGTGAATTATTCTGGAACTCTCTTTGGGTGAGAGCTTCTTCAATGGCTTGGCTGTTGACATTATTAAAAGAACCTTCAATATTTAAGAGGGTGGCTAAGGTGTATTGTTTATACTTAATGGAATGTTCAACTGTGCTGACCACTTCAGTCAGCCATTTCTGTAGACCTACCTTTTAAGTACGCATGTTGGGATTTCGATACTTGAGTTCCCTTGAGTTCAAAGCGTAGCAAAGGAGGAGAGGCTAAGTGGCATGAAGTCTTTCGCAGACTCGTGGCCCCTTCTACCAGCCTTTGGAACTAAGAATAACTAACTTATAACTAAGAATATTAAAATTATTGCAAAGAAAAAGGGGGAAAAAAAAAGAACTTTGATGACAACTGAAATATTAAATAAAATTAAAATTAGAGACTCTTATTATAAGTTTTCCGGTAAATACTTAAATAATAGTAGAATTTTAGAACTTTATAAGAAAACCAGATCCGAAGTTAACAATCTGATTATACAAGCTAAAAAAAACTTTCTTTTCAAAAAATATTACTGACATTTCAAATGTCAGAAATTTATGGAACTTTTATAATAAAGTAATGTGCAATACAGATGCGTACAGATCCAAATCAGTTATCAAGTCTCTTGTGATAACTAATGAAAGCATTAGTAGTGCATGCGCCGTGGCCAATAAAATGAATTCCTTTTTTGTAAACAGATGAAATTAATATTTAATATACAAAATATGTATCGGTGGTAGCACCGATAAATTTTTCTTCAGTAAACACTGGAAGGCTAATTCATACTAACTTTTCTCTATTTCCAACAAATGCAGAAGAAATTGAGCAGACAATTTCTAAATTTAAGATATCAGCTGCTACAGGCTATGATCAAATTTCTACCAAATTTATCAAAAATTTTTTTGTCAAATTTTCACCAGTACTAGCTAAACTAATAAATATTTCTTTTGAAAACTCCAGTTTTCCCAATATGTTTGAAAAAAGCAGTAGTAACACCCATACACAAAGCTGGTGCTACCACAAACCCATCAAATTATTGCCCTATTTCCATTCTGAGTACATTTTCAAAAATATTTGAAACCACAATTAAACACCGGTTAAACTACTATTTAATTAATAACAATATTCTACACAATGAACAATATGGGTTTGAAAACAATTCGAACACAACAGCTGCTTGCCTTAGTTTGACAAATTTTATAACTAATAACTTAGATAATGGCAACGCGGTAGTGTGTATTTTTAGATTTGCAAAAAATATTCGATTGTGTTGACCACCATATACTTCTGTTGAAACTTGAAAACCTAGAATTTTCCTATAACGACTTAAATTTTTTTAAATCTTACCTAACCGAAAGACAACAAAAAGTAAAAATAGGAAATCATACTAGTGATTATCTAAAGATTAAAAAAGGTGTCCCACACGGATCTATTTTGGGACCAGACTTATTTAAACTATATATCGATATAAAATAATAGAAAAATGTGAATTATGAAAAGAAATTGTTTGATTGAATTGAATAATAGAAAATAATATATTTAAATTAAGAATTAAGATAAAAAAAAAAAAATTTAACTTTAATACAAAACATGTTTTTATGTATTATTATATTATGTTAAAAAATGAATTTTGTAATGTCTTCAAAATAATTAAAAATCAATAACGAGATCAGACAGCTTGTGCTACGATCTCATTAAATACCAACTTTTAATTTAGTTTTAAGTAATTCAAAACAAGAAATTATTAGTATTAATATATGTATAACTTTTTCAACTTACTTATAATCTAAATTTGAAATAAAGAAATAAAAAAAAAAAAAAATTAATTAAATATACAAGTATAATTTATATAAAAAACTTAAGACTAGTGATATGTAAAAAAATTATTGTTTTAAAAAACATAGGGAAATATCCCTGCAAAAAAAATAAAAATTAGTTAATGAATCAGTTGCTATATAAGCAAGTGGTGATTAATTAGCAAAGATGAAATTTCTAAATTAATTAATAAACCGTACATATGTGGGGCTGATTCTATAAATATAATACAAAAAAATTTAAAAATAAAAAAATTTTTTTAAAGAAATAATTTAATACAATAAATACCTGTATAGACTCTTCAATAACATCCCATACAGTACTGGAAGAAACATTATAATTATAATTTAATTGTTGAGCAGTGTTTACAAAAATTTTGTTAAAATGATTTGCTATCAAATTATGATCTGAAACTGTTTGTTCATTAATAATTAGAAAAAACTCCTTGTTGGTACAATTTTTGTTTAACAAACCGTTTACCAAAGCCCATTCTTTTTTAGAGCCGTCTTTAACATAATTAAATTTGTTAATACAGTAATTATCTTTACAATTTACAATATCTAATTCAATATTCTTGCAAAGTTTGGCATAATAATTTATAATTCTAATATTATTAGGATTCCTACGAACTGCTTTTTCAACTTTAGTACAATAAACAATTTTATTTAAAAGCGCATCTGTCATTCAGGGTTTAAGTTTTTGAGTTTTTTTTACTAATTATATTTCACTGAGTTGAGCAGGTTTTAATATGGTTTGACAAAATATGAATAAACTTATCAAACGCTGTAGAAGCATCATATTCGAAAATTACGTATCCCAAAATTCAAAGTATAATAGAGATTTTAAAGAATTATAATCAACATACTTTGGAACAAATTTATCAAAACAATCACTATTACTATATTTTAAAGAACAATTTTTAAACACAATATTAATCTTGACATGGATATGATAAAAGGATAAAACTTTTAAGAGAATGTCTAATATTTTTTTGAGTTTTACAAAGATAGTACAACTTAAGATTTTTATTATTCTATTTAAGCATTCACTAAATTCCATTATGAAATTTTTGATGCTATATTCATGCAACCTCTAGAAACAAATAAAACAATAAGTAATTTTGTCAATTACACACGCTAATTTTAAAGTGTAAGCGCTATTTAAACTTAAGTAAGAAATATCACATTCTATATCATTTCTGACAAACACAGCTACACCACCAGCATATTTAATGTTTTCGATAAAATTAATAAATGCCAAACTTAACGAAAAACAACACGGTTTCAGAAAAGGTCGTTCCACTACAACGAACCTTATGTTATACACCTCTGAAACCCTGAATAAAATGGAGAAAGTATATCAAGTTGATGCAATTTACACAAATTTTAGCAAGGACTTCGATTGTGTAGATCACTACCCTTTGCTAAACAAACTTACAACTTTCGGTACGTCTGTTTCTTTTTTTGCATGGTTTAACTCTTGTTTATCAGAAAGGACCCAAAACGTTGAATTTCAAGGTATATTGTCCAATATAATCGAGGTCACGAGGTATAATCAGGGCCACTTTTGTTCAATATATTAATTTCTGATCTTTCAGAATATTTATGTGTACTTTACCATACATTGCGTTTGCTGACGATCTAAAAATGTATCAAATCGTGAATGATAGTTCTGATGCACCTTTACTTCCATCAAGTTTATCATTATTACATGATTGGCGTACAACTAACAAATTAGAGTTTAATATACAGAAATGTAAGTTAATCAGTTTTACCCTTAAACGATTTTCTTTAGTGTACGACTACAAAATAGATAATCTAATACATGAAAGGGTGTTTAGTATTACTCGGAATTCTTCTTGATGGTAAACTCAACTTTAATCTGCACTATGACTACTTAATTTCAAGAGCAAATAAAATGTTAGATTTCATTAAGAGGAGAACTAAAGAATTTAATGACTTAGCCGTGACAAAAACTCTACATTGTTCGCTAGTTCCTTCTATACGGTAGTATTATTTGGGATCCAGCTTTTCAGGGTTATTTGCATTAAGAAACCAATATAACCGCTGCCTTTCAGAATATTCAAATCTTCAACAACAAGACTTAAATTCCTAAACAGCTCCTGTTGTCCTCACGTAGACAAATATTTTAATAATGTCTTACTCTGAAAAATAATATTGCTATCCAATCTCTTAATTTCAAATTAGACAAACAAGATATGTACACGAAATTTTTAATGGAATATAAACACAGTACAGAATACGGAAGAAATGAACCGATAAACAGATGTTGTATTACATTCAATAATATCAGTTATCTCTATCTATTATCTATTCTTCAACAATTTTCAGAAATACATTTAAAAACACTTTACATCAACACTTTTTCAATTAACTGACCTCAGACAATTCTAACCAATTCATAAATTTACTTTTCAAATGTGATATTATTATCTTCTTGTATGATTTTCACAAAAAAGTCATTGTAATTACATAATAATATTCATAATTCTACTTTAAGTATTTTAAGTATATTTTCTTTATGTCATCCAGTCCATTAAGAATTATAAAATTTACTTTAGAATTTAAGTTTAATATAAGTAATCAAATTTTGTATTACATAACTTTTGTTTTTATGACTTTAATATATTTTTAATATTGTACATATAAATTAGTCATTAAGAATTGTAAATTTATGATTACAATTTACAATTCTTAATGACTAATTTATATGTATAATGTAATTTCATGTATTTTTTCAATATCAATGTAATGTCATAATGTCTGTTCTTTTTTGTTTTTTTAAATATGTACATACCTTGTTTTAGTAATTAAGTAAAATAAAATAAAAAACAAGTAAAAATAACAGTAAGTCGATGCAACCGACTTATTTATACCCTACACCTAAAACATTCAAATTAAATTAAAAATCCATAGGTTATTTTAGTTAGGTATTTAATACAAGCTAAAAAAAATAAATGCTGTTACAACCTTTGTACAAAATTTCAGGTTTCTATCTTTATTAAATTCGAAAATATGATTGTTAGGTCTTGGGAATTGTGTGAAGGCACGCGGACCACCACCCGAATTCATCTCAAATTTTAGAGACATCAACAGGGTAGAACATTCTTATATCAAATTTATTATTTCAAAGTTTATATATTTATTAATTTCGAAGATATGCTTGTTTGGTCTTAGGAGTTTTGTGGCAGATACCCGAACAACCATTCTAATTCATCTTAAATTTTGGACAAATCAGGGATTCAGGAAACAACACCCTTCTACCAAATTTGAAGTTTCTGTCTTTATTAATTTCGAAGATATGCTTGTTCGGTTTTGGGAGTTGTATGGGAGGTACCCGAACGACCACTCCAATTCATCTCAAATTTTAGGCAAATCAGGGATTTAGGAAGCAGCACCCTCGTATCAAATTTGAAGTTCCTATCTTTATTAATTTCGAAGATATGCATGTTCGGTTTTGGGAGTTGTATGGGAGGTACCCGATCAGCTCCACCAATTCATCTCAAATTTTGGACAAATCAGGGATTCAGGAAACAACACCCTAGTACCAAATTTGAAGTTTCTGTCTTTATTAATTTCGAAGATATGCTTGTTCGGTTTTGGGAGTTGTATGGGAGGTACCCGAACAACCACTCCAATTCCTCTCAAATTTTAGACAAATCAGGGATTTAGGAAACAGCACCCTCCTATCAAATTTGAAGTTCCTATCTTTATTAATTTCGAAGATATGCATGTTCGGTTTTGGGAGTTGTATGGGAGGTACCCGAACAACCACTCCACTTCATCTCAAATTTTGGGGATATCAGGGATTCAGAAAAACACACCCTCGTACAAAATTTTAAGTTTCTATCTTTATTAATTTCGAAAATATGCGTATTAGGTTTTGGAAGTTGTATGGGAGGTACTCGAACGCATGGTCCGATTTCGCCCATTTACAATCCCCGCCTTACCTTAGTCATTGTTAACCTACAGTATAAATTTCATCAAGATAGCATCATTACTTTTTGAGTTATCGTGCGTACGGACGGACGGACGGACGGACGTCGCTAAATCGACTCCGGCGGTGATCCTGATTCAGAATATATATACATGTCTATACCTAACTCGCTTCGTTTTGGTGGTTACAAACACCATACCAAAGTTAATATACCCTATACTTAATGTGTAGGGTATAATAATATTCATATTTCTGCGTCTGCTAGACGTACGTTAGTATGAAATTTTATTTTTGTAGTTTTAGTAATTGAAAGTATGGATGAAAAAGATATTCCGTCAACAGCAAAGTAAAATATATTAGTTTCTGACGATGTCTTTGAAAATATTATTAATAATTGCATAGAAAAAGAAATTGAATTTTCTGATAATGATGAAGATTGCGTGATATCTGAACACGAGTACAATCCGAAATATCTGATGTAGAAAGTTTAGAAAAATAAGAGATAAATTTAGAAAGTGAACAAGAAGAAGATGCAAGTTCAATAATAAAATACTTTAGACACAAAAATCGTTTCAAATGGGCAACTGCACCAAATAGAAATATACGTATACCAAGTCATTTTATTTTTTTTTTATTTAATTCCAGACAATTTTACATTGTGTAAAATAAATTATTTTAATTTTAATATCTAAATTAATGTACAATTAACATAGTAAGAATATAGCTATATAGATTATACATATATAAAATATAAATTTTTTAACTAAAATAAAACTTATAAATTACTCTCATTCTTATTTTCTAAAATTTTGTCTATGCTTTTTTAGAGATGATTTGAACTTTTCAGGATTTTTATAAACCTTTGTAATCCGACAAATTGCTATATAGTTTAACTGCGTTTTTTTTCAGACTATTGTATTTAGTGGGCTGTTTAGCTTTGGGTATATTTAGTTTAAATCTGTTCCTTGTGTTATAATTATGTATTTCGTTTCGTTTATTTAGTATCCAATTTGACTTAAGTTTTTTGTTTATAATATTATGAATATATTTACACTTTTCGAAGTAGATTAGTTGATTAATATCTAATTCTTCTGTCATCATATGTAGATTTTTTGTGCTACATCTCATATCCATCTTCTATAAGATTTGTAGTGCTTTATTCATTATTATACCGAATTATTTTAGATGAAAACTTGAACAATGGCTCCAGCTAGTAATGTTATACTTAATTTTAAAATTCTGAACTTGTCAACATGTCTATGTACTTTGTTGTAGATTAGTACTTTGAAATAGGTTTATGTTTATATCTGCAAAAAATGTTAGATTTGTTATCTGGTCTATTTGTCTTTCCATTTGTTCTATAAATAGGTTGTTGTTAATACTCTTTATAGAGTGTGCCTATTTTAAGTTGTGCCAGTTAACTCAATGATGATTAGATTGTGTAATTCTCTTGAACAATTATGTTAAAATTAAGTTCTTTTTTTATATATATAGCAGTACCACCACATTTACCACATTTGGTAAGTTAAAGTAAGTCTTTTCATTATCGTAAATCCAAATTTCATTTGATATTACTAAGTATATCAATATTATTAATTTCCTGTATAGTGGCTTTCAGTTCATAAAACTTCTTGTTTCTGATACTACATTTGTTTACGTATAAAATTTTTAAATCACTTATATTTTATTGTTTTTTGTGTTTCATAATTTTGCTATCAAGTAGTTTTGCCACGAATCCCTTATATTCTGAACATGCTCTTTGTATTTGTTGTATATATGGCTTCTGTATGTTGTTAGGTCTTTTGTTACATCTTTTCTGTTATTCCTATATTTTCATGATATTTATCAAATAATTTTCGTAAGTCTTCATAATTTGTCGGAAGTCCTTCCTGATTGATAAGTACTATTATGTTAGTTTTTGTCATACCATCATAACATATATCATTCTTGATCTTGATCATGGAAAAACGACAAAAATAACCTCGCATTAGTATATATTCTATGATCACGTGATCTTAAAAGTACATATATGCTATCCCTATTTTTTGTGTTAGTCTAACAATTGGAGGAACCATTGGATCAATGTTGTTTTTTTGGTTATCTTGAAACTTGTTGCAGTTATTTCCCTCCAAACTGGCTTGTTGATTCAATGTTTCTCCTTTGTTTCAGTTGAGATACTTAGAATTAGTGATTATTAGCCCATTATGACTATTAGCACTACTGATACTATTATTGTTGTTCTTAATATTATCGCAAGATGACTTAAAAATTGTTTTATCATTATCACCTTTGTTACAATTGCATTTTTAAACTCGTGATTTTCAATGAATGAAGAGCTTTATTTTTGTCCATAATTTAGGAATACAACTAAATATATTATTTGAATTTTTGTCTTTTTTTAATTTGTGAGCTTTTATACTACTATCGTTTTTATTTTTGTAATTAATATCTTCTTTTAATTTAGAGCCAGTTAATAGTGTTATCTTCTTTTGAATTTTTGGCATTATGATTAATTCTATCGTTAATTATAAAATTTTTAGTTCATAATTATTTTTATTTGTATTTTCTTTATGGCTTTGCAGTTTTCATGATTTATTTGATCAACAACTATGTTCTTTAATTGCTAGTATCCAACGGATTTTTTTTAAACCTAATTTTTATTGATATGCTGGACATAATTTACTAAGAGTTTTATGATTAATATCCATATTTAATTTTAGTTTCTCGTTGTATTTTATACAATTTGTGCATTTATTTATTTCCGCTTTGCTACATTCGTTAGTTTAATGTTCTTGGTAACATTTTAGACATGTTTCCTTGTTCTTGCAATCCACCGATTTATGGTTGAACCCTTGACATTTGTAGCACCTTCGTATATTTATAGCATCAAACACCTTGCATCTTTTCCATCCTATACATAATTTTTCTTTCGCAAGTATTTTTGGGAAAATTTCTTTATCTAGTTCAATTACTGCGTTGTATAATATGTACTTTATTGTATTTGTTCAGCTCGTATGTTTTTACTACTTTAATATCACACATTTCCATAAACGAGCTCTGCTTTTTAAGTTTCTTTATTATTTCAGCATTACTAAATTAATTATTCATATAAACTAATTCAGCTTGTGGTTTAATGACCGTGGTATTTTTATTTCGTAACTGTTTTTAATTTTGTTTTCTAATTCGATTTTTATTTTTTCACATTCTTCAATTTCAATTAATATCGCTCCATTTGGTTTATTTTCAATGTTTTTAATTTTAAGATCTTTTGGATCAACCTATGTATTTAAATCGCTTTTCGTTTTTTCACTTTTTTGTTTATTTATGGCTTAACGATCAAAGGTAATTCTTTTTTCATTTTCATTCGAATATGTTTCGTATTTTTTACCATATCAGCAAATGATACAGTTTGATCCACATTTATATTATTATCGTTAATCACATTATTCATTTTTTTGCAGACCTCATCATTTTTTTTTATTACATTAATAAACAATTCATTCACCTTATCGCTTTGTATTCTGAAGACTTCAGTAATTTTTTTCATCTTACGTAGCTCCATTTGTTGTTCACTCTTAATTGCTTCCAATCTTTTCGTAAAACTCAGCTCTCAGTAAATTTATTACTTCACTTTCGTTTCTTTTAATAGCAGCTTCAACTTCACTTTTATACTCCTTTAAATGTTCATTATTGTTTGTTACCGCAGAATCTATGTTTTGTAGAACCAAATCCATATTTTGTATGTATAAGACGCTATCGTCACGGATGAATCTCACGGTTCCCTGATATTTGAGGCCATACGGCAACTCGGACTATGCACAACTGGGTCCAACGACAATTGGACCGACGACAATTGGGATCAGCGACAATTGGGACCAGCGACAACTGGAGCCATAAGCAATATGGGTCACTAATAACTGGGACAATTACTTATATTCAAATGGCATTTTTATTTAATATGGTAGATAACAGAAGCATCATAATTATTTCAAATAAAATTTCAAGTTAATGTGTAAATATATTATTTGTCTAATACTCTAATTCAAGTAGTATAATATTTGATACATAATACGAATTAAATAAAGGAAAAATATTTTTTTAAATCCTTTTTTCTTAAAAATACTGGAAAAAAAATTAAAGTTTTATTCACTCATTCTTCAAAATTCTAATTCTAAAATTTTCTTTTATTTAGATTTTAGAATTGTGGTTTTAAACAATTAATTTATCTATATAATTTTCAAGTCAAAAAAAATGGCTTCCGTGTTTAGTAAATTAAGTTTTTCTTTTGTCGATATATCAGCAATAGTTAAGCAAACTATTTGTTGCTAAAAAAAAGAAATAAAATAAGTATTTTACATTTTAAATAAAAGAAGAGTGTTTTGGAAGTAAAATTTAAAATTCTTCTTAAATAGATATACTTTTCTTTTATTTTAATTATATATGTATGTACACTTTATTATTTATATATATTTACTTTTTTTTTTTATTATTTATGAAAACAAAAAGCATATTTTCTGATATTAATTTAAGAATTGTAATTTTTTATACATGGTATACATACATATGTGCACATAAACAAATCGTGTATCCAACATTAAAGACACACATATATGTATCTAAAAAAAACATAAAAATGAATATCTTTAAGTAATTTTTTATAATAAGAGTAAATATTATTATTTTTTTTTAAATATATATAATACTAGAAAATCCCCTGTGCAATTGCACAATTTCTATAGATTCGAAAACATTTAAATGATACCATACTGACTCCTTAATAAACTACCTAAAAATTTCATTTTTACATCAGCACCATTAAAAAAACGTTGGAATCGCGTACTAACTTGATGTAATAGAAAAAAAACATAAAACAAATCTAAACACATAAAATTAAAAATGTTAGGTACAGTTTATTAATCTTTTCTCGCCGTTTTTTCGTGGCGGTAATTTTTGACAGTTTTTTAATCATTGAGAAAAAATGGTCCAAACTAAAAACACATTCAGGGTAAAAGTTTGTGCCGATATCTCAAAAATTGTTTGAAACACATGTATAAAGTGCACAATAAAAACCGGCGAAAAACCAATAAACACCAACCGCTACGACATTTTTTTTTTTTTTTGTTACATTTAAAACAATACCAATAATCGAAATAATTTTAATTTTTGTTAAAATTTTACCAGACTCTCTATTTTTCTTTAGTTTTAAAAAAAAATTTTTATGTCGATGAAAAACAGTTGTTTTCGCGAATTAAAGTAAAATTACCAAAACTACTTTCAAGTCTTTTGCGTTTATTTTTTTTTTTGCTCGAAAAAAATTTGCTGAATTTATTTTATTTAAATGTACTTTGGAAGAGGTCTTTGGTATATTTAAAAAAAAAATCCTTGTCTCTGATAATGTAATTTCATAATTTTTTTTGTGACGGTCGTATTCGACAGCTTTTTAATTTAATGGTCTAATAATAAATTAATACAAAATTATGAAGCTATTGTGAGAGAAGGCTTCTAAAATGATATTATCTATGTTATTTTTTTTTGTTTTTAAGAAAAATATCCGTTTCTATAATATTTAGTAAGTTTCTGACTTCTGTTATGAAATATAATTATTTAAGTCTGCCGAATTTTATATTAATAAAAAAATTTCGAATATTTTATGTTATAACAGTTTTACCGAAAATTTAGCTTAAAAATCTAAATTTCAACCTAAATAAACAATACTATTTTAAAGTAAGTTACCAGAAATTATATATATATAATTTCTGATGTTACGAAGCTTTTACCAGCTTTTATACTAATGAAAACAAAATCAAGAATAAAATCGGCCTATTATTTTTTTCTTATAAATATGAGGTTTACTGTCAACTTTGCTCACTCTCACTTTTTCATTTTCAGGCGTTTTAATTTTATTAAGAGTACCTATTTTTTTTTTTTTTTCCAAAACAAAGATTGAAAACGCCAACAGAAGATTAATAATTTATTTTCAATTTACCGCTGCGACCAGTTCATAATGGACGTGACGGTCAAATTTAAAAATTAAAAATTTGCTGAATTTATTTTGATTGAAAATGTGTTTTTTAAGTATGTACCTTTTTTGACTGTACTCACTTTTAATGAACGGTTTGTGTCTCTGGTAATACTTCTAGTGGAAAATTTGGTCACTCACAATAATATTTACTAAATTTATTTATATTTTTAATGAACGGTTTGTGTCTCTTGATAATACTTTGAGTCAAAGATTTGTGTCTCTGGTAATAAAATTTTAAATTATTAAATAAATATACAGAAATATCATCATTGCCAGTTTAGTTTACATTCAGTGTGAGTGTTATATTATAGATATAAAATATATTTTTTTACATGTTGGCAAGGTCTCGCCAACATCTTGTGTATTATATTATAGATATCCATTTTTAAGATGGCTGATGTCTGATGATAGTTTTACAAATTTTATATTTTATCAGAAAAAATATTTTTGCTTACAGAAAGTAAACTTGAACATTTTGAATTATAATTTTGTCTCAAATGTTTTCATTTATAGTTTACAGAAACGAAATGAAAAAAAAACCGACCGATCAGCTGGTCGAGCATTTTTTTTAAATATGTACCACATACTTATCTATAATATTCGATAAAAAATTGATTTTTTATTTTTCTTTTCGCCTATAAAAAAGAATTTTCTAGAGAATTGTTTTCAAAAAATTTAACGTTTTTTTTGACATTTTTGAATTTAGAATATAAGAATATTATATTCCAATAGAAATATTTGGCGCTGAAATGATAAAATACAGCTAATTAGCTCTCACATTTCAGTTAAGTATTCAAATTTAAGTTTCAAATCTTACATTTATAATTATAGTTTTGTATAAAATAGTGTGTAAATTATTTAAAAAAGTTTTTACTGAAATTTTTGTAGTAATTTTTAATGAATAAATATTTTTTGTTTATTAAACTGTATTCATTTTGAATAATAAATGTATGTAGCAAATCGTTACTAAACAAAATATAGCCATTTTTTAAGGAAAAAATCTTTAAAGGTAACTACAACTTCAATAAAATATTCTCTGAATTCTGTAGTATTTTGCCGCTTTGATGGAAACTATTGGGTTACTATCACAAGCCTGTATTTCTTTAACTGTATTTCATTTGCCTGTATTTCATTTGGCTGTATTTTCATTTGCCTGCATTTCATTTGCCTGTATTTTGCAGAATTATTTTCACGTTCATTAGTATTAGCTAAGCCTAAATTAATTTAATTGATAATTCAATGTAATACTCCCATATCTGATAAACATTGCCTAGATTAATCTTTTCATAATTTTATGGACAACATTTATAAGCCATCATCAGTTCCGAACATTAATTATATGTACAATTTATGGGTCACCTCTGATACCTTGTAAATTAAAATATTGGAAGCCAAAATCTTGAAAACGAAAACTTGACAAAAAAAAAAAACAATTTAAATTTTTTGTTACATTTTTTTTCATTTTTACTTTTAAATATAATATGTAAAAAGGTATTCAAAAATACGAGATATCAAAAACCAATTTTGGTTTTGTTTATTTTATTACTATACCTACAAAAACAAAAACATTATTAAACGAGGAAGAATGCAGTTGTATTTGTCAACTATCACTCTGCTTATAATATTTGTTTTTTTAATTTTTCAGTATTTTAAAATAATTTAGGTGAATTTTATAATTTCTAGAGCTATGGTTTATTCATGTATTCAAACTATATGTTTATAAGTACATTCTTCAAAAACAGATTCTAACCTCCCACCTAAAGATTATCAATCCAAAACTTTTACAAATATGATATACCTAGTACCATTTAATACGTAGCGACAAATGTATACTAATTTGTACTAAACTTATTACAAAATACCAAATATATATATTAATATGCATATGTATTCATACATATATATTATTATATATCGCCATATATTGTATTACTTTAAAAATATTTCATTCATAGAATAATGTTTTTATAAATACAACAAAATACCGTATATACGACAGCTATATATATACATATGTCAATATTGTTATTATATATCATTCATTCATCAGTAATATACGATATGATAAACATGATATTATACAAGTATGTATATCATATAAATAAAAATTCTTCAAGTAACCGTTAATTTTTTATTTATTCAAATTTTTTTGTACTATGTATTATCATCCTCAACAATTTTAAATTATTGAGTGAAAAAAAAAGTTCAAAAAAATCGTTAAAGAAATTTGTTACAAAAACTGAGCCTGAGAAATTAAGTCACTCTTTCGTTCACTTTAAGGTAACCCTGTATTATTAAGAAAAGTTGCTAACAGAAATAAAACTATAATAGCTTTAATTTTTATGTATTACTTCAAAAAAATTTAATCAGGTGTTCAAGTTACAGGTGTTTAAAAATAGGCAATTTTCAGTTTTGACCCCTTACAGCTCCTAAACGTAGGGCGCTAGAAAAGAATTGTCTGAAATGAATAACCCATACCTCACTTTGCGTCGTGGTTACGTTCCAAAAAAACACGACACAAATTGAAACGACGCAAAGTGAATTATGATTTTCTATAGCAAACCATGTAAAGATCGAAGATAGGTTCCAGGGTTACGTAAATACTACTTTTTAAAAAGAAAATTGAACAAAGTAAACATTTAAAAACAAAAATAATACAAAATTTTATTACATACATACAAAAAACAAAAACAAATTCAATTAAAACAAAATAAAAAATTCAATTAATTTATAAACTGAACTAATTTTAGAGTTACAAAAAACAAAAACAGTTAGCAAAACAAAGTGAAAATAAAACTGTATTAAAATTGCGTTGATTTTCAGTTAGAAAGGGAATCCCCGAGTTTTGATGTCATGGCGCAATTAGAAACAAAAATCGTGCCATCTTTTAGAAAAAAAAGAAAATTTCAAAAAATTTCAAAAAAAAAATTAAAGACTCGAACCCAAAACAATGCAACTTCGAAAATCTAACGACGCACAGTGAAAATAATTCAGCATTGACGCAACTTCGAAAAAACGCAAAACGAAACGGCGCAAAGCGAGGTATTGATTTATTTTCGAGGTTATTGTACTTATTTTCAAAGATCTAAGTTCTGTCAAAATCTCAAGTTTCTAACTTAAACCGTTTAGAAGATAAAGGATTAAAGGATTTAGCAATAATTCAGTTTCGCATAACGATAAATTAAGACACCGTATGGTACAAGTATATATTAATTATATATATATTTGTAAAGCTCATAACTGTAGTTATCGTTCGACATTGAGTTCTAACACAAGTTTTGACAAATTGTTATAATAGAACTTGTGTTATAACAATTTAAATATAAAACTTTTTCGAACTTTGGAGGGTTGTAGCTTCGTAACGGGTGGGGCTTCAGAAAAAACTTCTTCAATAAAATTAATTTTTTTACGATATCTATCCATAATAAAAATTTCATACATATATATAAATATTATGGAAAAAGCGAATTAACCTCTGCTTTGAACCCAACTCTAAAATTTCTCTTAATTATCCATAAAATTATGAAAAGATTTATCTAGGCTATGTTCGTCAGATATGGCAGTAATGCATTGAATTATCAATTAAATTAATTTGGGCTTAGCTAATATTAATGAAAGTGAAAATAATTCTGCAAAATACAGGCAAATGAAATACGGGCAAGTCAAAGACAGGCAAGTGAATTTAAATATAAAACTTTTTCGAACTTTGGAGGGTTGTAGCTTCGTAATGGGTGGGGCTTCAGAAAAAACTTCTTCAATAAAATTAATTTTTTTAGGATATCTATCCATAATAAAAATTTCATACATATATATAAATATTATGGAAAAAGCGTATTAACCTCTGCTTTGAACCCAACTCTAAAATTTCTCTTAATTATCCATAAAATTATGAAAAGATTTATCTAGGCAATGTTCATCAGATATGGGAGTAGTGCATTGAATTATCAATTAAATTAATTTGGGCTTAGCTAATATTAATGAAAGTGAAAATAAGTTTGCAAAATACAGGCAAATGAAATACAGGCAAGTGAATTTAAATATAAAACTTTTTCGAACTTTGGAGGGTTGTAGCTTCGTAATGGGTGGGGCTTCAGAAAAAACTTCTTCCATAAAATTAATTTTTTTAGGATATCCATCCATAATAAAAATTTCATACATATGGGAAAATAATGAAAAACATAAGTGAAAATAATTCTGCAAAATACAGGCAAATAAAATACAGGCAAGTGAAATACAGGCAAACGATACTACAGGCCAATGAAATACAATCAAATAATTAAGAAATACAGGCAAATGATACTACCGGCAAATTAAATATAAGCACATGAAACTATTTTCTCCCAACCCGCCCCCAAACTATTTTCAGTTATGTTAATACCGCTCCGAAACTATTTTCAGTTATGTTAATTCTAGAAAACTATTTTTTAAATATTTTTCATAGATTACTTTAAATGGAGTTAAGTGAACGGGGAAGACAAGTTATGGCTTGCCGCGGCCATTTACTGGCGTTGCAAATATCATATGCCAAATGCTTCTTTAAAATGAAAACTGACGAACGGAACCATGTTATTACCATGAACCATGAACCATGTTAAGCGATGCTACTGATCACTCTCACGATTCTTTTCAGCAAAAACTTAAAGTTAATATGCCAATTTCTTCTTTAAAAGCGAAGGTATCTTCCGTTGGAGGTAGTCCAAGAGAAATTCTTAGAAGCGTTCTCCATGAAATGAACCTTAAAAACGAGATCCTGTCACATATGCCAAATAAATCATCATTACATAGGATATTAAATAGAGTTCAGAACAGAACAGCTGGACATACACCAAATCCAGTATCCGCTCAATTTACACTACCTGAGAAATATTCAAATATCATTTTATTTGACAGCGGAGATGATGACCCAGACAGAATATTGGCCATTAGAGAATTTTTGAAGCAACTGTTAAGTACGACTACCATTTTTGCCGACGGAACTTTTGACAAAGTGCCAAATATGTCCTACCAGCTCTATACTTTGCATGCCAAAGTCGGAAATTCCTACCCGCCTTACATACACTTTCTTTTCCAAAAAAAAGATGTCCAAACCTACAATCGGGTGTTTGGGTTTCTCAAAGAGTTATTGCCTGGTTTAAGGCCGGAGACAATTCTAGTTGATTTCGAAAAAGCTGCAATGAATGCCGCTTTAGCAACATTTCATTCATCGCAGATCAAAGGGTGTCATTTCCATTTAAATTAAAGTTTGTTAAGAAAAATCAGCGCTGTGGGTCTGCGAAGCCAATATGACGATCACCAAAACTTGCAGATGCGACTCAAGTTCAAATCACTTTTATCGTTGGCATTGGCATATATATATATAATTTCTGATGTTAGGAAGCTTTTACCAGCTTTTATACTAATGAAAACAAAATCAAGAATAAAATCGGCCTATTATTTTTTTCTTATAAATATGAGGTTTACTGTCAACTTTGCTCACTCTCACTTTTTCACTTTCAGGCGTTTTAATTTTATTAAGAGTACCTATTTTTATTTTTTTTTTCCAAAACAAAGATTGAAAACGCCAACAGAAGATTAATAATTTATTTTTAATTTACCGCTGCGACCAGTTCATAATGGACGTGGCGGTCAAATTTAAAAATTAAAAATTTGCTGAATTTATTTTGATTGAAAATGTGTTTTTTAAGTATGTACTTTTCCTTTTTTGACTGTACTCACTTTTAATGAACGGTTTGTGTCTCTGGTAATACTTCTAGTGGAAAATTTGGTCACTCACAATAATATTTACTAAATTTATTTATATTTTTAATGAACGGTTTGTGTCTCTTGATAATACTTTGAGTCAAAGATTTGTGTCTCTGGTAATAAAATTTTAAATTATTAAATAAATATACAGAAATATCATCATTGCCAGTTTAGTTTACATTCAGTGTGAGTGTTATATTATAGATATAAAATATATTTTTTTACATGTTGGCAAGGTCTTGCCAACATCTTGTGTATTATATTACAGATATCCATTTTTAAGATGGCTGATGTCTGATGATAGTTTTACAAATTTTATATTTTATCAGAAAAAATATTTTTGCTTACAGAAAGTAAACTTGAACATTTTGAATTATAATTTTTGTCTCAAATGTTTTCATTTATAGTTTACAGAAACGAAATGAAAAAAAAACCGACCGATCAGCTGGTCAAGCATTTTTTTTAAATATGTACCACATACTTATCTATAATATTCGATAAAAAATTGATTTTTTATTTTTCTTTTCGCCTATAAAAAAGAATTTTCAAGAGAATTGTTTTCAAAAAATTTAACGTTTTTTTTGACATTTTTGAATTTAGAATATAAGAATATTATATTCCAATAGAAATATTTGGCGCTGAAATGATAAAATACAGCTAATTAGCTCTCACATTTCAGTTAAGTATTCAAATTTAAGTTTCAAATCTTACATTTATAATTATAGTTTTGTATAAAATAGTGTGTAAATAATTTAAAAAAGTTTTTACTGAAATTTTTGTAGTAATTTTTAATGAATAAATATTTTTTGTTTATTAAACTGTATTCATTTTGAATAATAAATGTATGTAGCAAATCGTTACTAAACAAAATATAGCCATTTTTTAAGGAAAAAATCTTTAAAGGTAACTACAACTTCAATAAAATATTCTCTGAATTCTGTAGTATTTTGCCGCTTTGATGGAAACTATTGGGTTACTATCACAAGCCTGTATTTCTTTAACTGTATTTCATTTGCCTGTATTTCATTTGGCTGTATTTTCATTTGCCTGTATTTCATTTGCCTGTATTTTGCAGAATTATTTTCACGTTCATTAGTATTAGCTAAGCCTAAATTAATTTAATTGATAATTCAATGTAATACTCCCATATCTGATAAACATTGCCTAGATTAATCTTTTCATAATTTTATGGACAACATTTATAAGCCATCATCAGTTCCGAACATTAATTGTATGTACAATTTATGGGTCACCTCTGATACCTTGTAAATTAAAATATTGGAAGCCAAAATCTTGAAAACGAAAACTTGACAAAAAAAAAAAACAAATTAAATTTTTTGTTACATTTTTTTTCATTTTTACTTTTAAATATAATATGTAAGTAGGTATTCAAAAATACGAGATATCAAAAACCAATTTTGGTTTTGTTTATTTTATTACTATACCTACAAAAACAAAAACATTATTAAACGAGGAAGAATGCAGTTGTATTTGTCAACTCTTAGATATCCGTGCGAACCCATTAGTATATTCTTACGCTATCACTCTGTTTATAATATTTGTTTTTTTAATTTTTTAGTATTTTAAAATAATTTAGGTGAATTTTATAATTTCTAGAGCTATGGTTTATTCATGTATTCAAACTATATGTTTATAAGTACATTCTTCAAAAACAGATTCTAACCTCCCACCTAAAGATTATCATCCAAAACTTTTACAAATATGATATACCTAGTACCATTTAATACGTAGCGACAAATGTATACTAATTTGTACTAAACTTATTACAAAATACCAAATATATATATTAATATGCATATGTATTCATACATATATATTATTATATATCGCCATATATTGTATTACCTTAAAAATATTTCATTCATAGAATAATGTTTTTATAAATACAACAAAATACCGTATATACGACAGCTATATATATACATATGTCAATATTGTTATTATATATCATTCATTCATCAGTAATATACGATATGATAAACATGATATTATATAACTATGTATATCATATAAATAAAAATTCTTCAAGTAACCGTTAATTTTTTATTTATTCAAATTTTTTTGTACTATGTATTATCATCCTCAACAATTTTAAATTATTGAGTGAAAAAAAAAGTTCAAAAAAATCGTTAAAGAAATTTGTTACAAAAACTGAGCCTGAGAAATTAAGTCACTCTTTCGTTCACTTTAAGGTAACCCTGTATTATTAAGAAAAGTTGCTAACAGAAATAAAACTATAATAGCTTTAATTTTTATGTATTACTTCAAAAAAATTTAATCAGGTGTTCAAGTTACAGGTGTTTAAAAATAGGCAATTTTCAGTTTTGACCCCTTACAGCTCCTAAACTTAGGGCGCTAGAAAAGAATTGTCTGAAATGAATAACCCATACCTCACTTTGCGTCGTGGTTACGTTCCAAAAAAACACGACACAAATTGAAACGACGCAAAGTGAATTATGATTTTCTATAGCAAACCATGTAAAAATCAAAGATAGGTTCCAGGGTTACGTAAATACTACTTTTTAAAAAGAAAATTGAACAAAGTAAACATTTAAAAATAAAAATAATACAAAATTTTATTACATACATACAAAAACAAATTCAATTAAAACAAAATAAAAAATTCAATTAATTTATAAACTGAACTAATTTTAGAGTTACAAAAAACAAAAACAGTTAGCAAAACAAAGTGAAAATAAAACTGTATTAAAATTGCGTTGATTTTCAGTTAGAAAGGGAATCCCCGAGTTTTGATGTCATGGCGCAATTAGAAACAAAAATCGTGCCATCTTTTAGAAAAAAAAAGAAAATTTCAAAAAATTTCAAAAAAAAAAATTAAAGACTCGAACCCAAAACAACGCAAATTCGAAAATCTAGCGACGCACAGTGAAAATTAGTACTAATTCAGCATTGACGCAACTTCGAAAAAACGCAAAACGAAACGGCGCAAAGCGAGGTATTGATTTATTTTCGAGGTTATTGTACTTATTTTCAAAGATCTAAGTTCTGTCAAAATCTCAAGTTTCTAACTTAAACCGTTTAGAAGATAAAGGATTAAAGAATTTAGCAATAATTCAGTTTCGCATAACGGTAAATTAAGACACCGTATGGTACAAGTATATATTAATTATATATATATTTGTAAAGCTCATAACTGTAGTTATCGTTCGACATTGAGTTCTAACACAAGTTTTGACAAATTGTTATAACAGAACTTGTGTTATAACAATTTAAATATAAAACTTTTTCGAACTTTGGAGGGTTGTAGCTTCGTAGTGGGTGGGGCTTCAGAAAAAACTTCTTCCATAAAATTAATTTTTTTAGGATATCTATCCATAATAAAAATTTCATACATATGTGAAAATAATTAAAAACATAAGTGAAAATAATTCTGCAAAATACAGGCAAATAAAATACGGTCAAGTGAAATACAGGCAAACGATACTACAGGCCAATGAAATACAATCAAATAATTAAGAAATACAGGCAAATGATACTACCGGCAAATGAAATATAAGCACATGAAACTATTTTCTCCCAACCCGCCCCCAAACTATTTTCAGTTATGTTAATACCGCTCCGAAACTATTTTCAGTTATGTTAATTCTAGAAAATTATTTTTTAAATATTTTTCATAGATTACTTTAAATGAAGTTCTACTTAAGTGAACGGGGAGGACAAGTTATGGCTTGCCGCGGCCATTTACTGGCGTTGCAAATATCATATGACAAATGCTTCTCTAAAATGAAAACTGACGAACGGAACCATGTTATTACCATGAACCATGAACCATGTTAAGCGATGCTACTGATCACTCTCACGATTCTTTTCAGCAAAAACTTAAAGTTAATATGCCAATTTCTTCTTTAAAAGCGAAGGTATCTTCCGTTGGAGGTAGTCCAAGAGAAATTCTTAGAAGCGTTCTCCATGAAATGAACCTTAAAAACGAGATCCTGTCACATATGCCAAATAAATCATCATTACATAGGATATTAAATAGAGTTCAGAACAGAACAGCTGGACATACACCAAATCCAGTATCCGCTCAATTTACACTACCTGAGAAATATTCAAATATCATTTTATTTGACAGCGGAGATGATGACCCAGATAGAATATTGGCCATTAGAGAATTTTTGAAGCAACTGTTAAGTACGACTACCATTTTTGCCGACGGAACTTTTGACAAAGTGCCAAATATGTCCTACCAGCTCTATACTTTGCATGCCAAAGTCGGAAATTCCTACCCGCCTTACATACACTTTCTTTTCCAAAAAAAAGATGTTCAAACCTACAATCGGGTGTTTGGGTTTCTCAAAGAGTTATTGCCTGGTTTAAGGCCGGAGACAATTCTAGTTGATTTCGAAAAAGCTGCAATGAATGCCGCTTTAGCAACATTTCATTCATCGCAGATCAAAGGGTGTCATTTCCATTTAAATTAAAGTTTGTTAAGAAAAATCAGCGCTGTGGGTCTGCGAAGCTAATATGACGATCACCAAAACTTGCAGATTCGACTCAAGTTCAAATCACTTTTATCGTTGGCATTGGCATATATATATATATAATTTCTGATGTTAGGAAGCTTTTACCAGCTTTTATACTAATGAAAACAAAATCAAGAATAAAATCGGCCTATTATTTTTTTCTTATAAATATGAGGTTTACTGTCAACTTTGCTCACTCTCACTTTTTCATTTTCAGGCGTTTTAATTTTATTAAGAGTACCTATTTTTATTTTTTTTTTCCAAAACAAAGATTGAAAACGCCAACAGAAGATTAATAATTTATTTTTAATTTACCGCTGCGACCAGTTCATAATGGACGTGGCGGTCAAATTTAAAAATTAAAAATTTGCTGAATTTATTTTGATTGAAAATGTGTTTTTTAAGTATGTACTTTTCCTTTTTTGACTGTACTCACTTTTAATGAACGGTTTGTGTCTCTGGTAATACTTCTAGTGGAAAATTTGGTCACTCACAATAATATTTACTAAATTTATTTATATTTTTAATGAACGGTTTGTGTCTCTTGATAATACTTTGAGTCAAAGATTTGTGTCTCTGGTAATAAAATTTTAAATTATTTAATAAATATACAGAAATATCATCATTGCTAGTTTAGTTTACATTCAGTGTGAGTGTTATATTATAGATATAAAATATATTTTTTTACATGTTGGCAAGGTTTCGCCAACATCTTGTTTATTATATTATAGATATCCATTTTTAAGATGGCTGATGTCTGATGATAGTTTTACAAATTTTATATTTTATCAGAAAAAATATTTTTGCTTACAGAAAGTAAACTTGAACATTTTGAATTATAATTTTTGTCTCAAATGTTTTCATTTATAGTTTACAGAAACGAAATGAAAAAAAAACCGACCGATCAGCTGGTCAAGCATTTTTTTTAAATATGTACCACATACTTATGTATAATATTCGATAAAAAATTGATTTTTTGTTTTTCTTTTCGCCTATAAAAAAGAATTTTCAAGAGAATTGTTTTCAAAAAATTTAACGTTTTTTTTGACATTTTTGAATTTAGAATATAAGAATATTATATTCCAATAGAAATATTTGGCGCTGAAATGATAAAATACAGCTAATTAGCTCTCACATTTCAGTTAAGTATTCAAATTTAAGTTTCAAATCTTACATTTATAATTATAGTTTTGTATAAAATAGTGTGTAAATAATTTAAAAAAGTTTTTACTGAAATTTTTGTAGTAATTTTTAATGAATAAATATTTTTTGTTTATTAAACTGTATTCATTTTGAATAATAAATGTATGTAGCAAATCGTTACTAAACAAAATATAGCCATTTTTTAAGGAAAAAATCTTTAAAGGTAACTACAACTTCAATAAAATATTCTCTGAATTCTGTAGTATTTTGCCGCTTTGATGGAAACTATTGGGTTACTATCACAAGCCTGTATTTCTTTAACTGTATTTCATTTGCCTGTATTTCATTTGGCTGTATTTTCATTTGCCTGTATTTCATTTGCCTGTATTTTGCAGAATTATTTTCACGTTCATTAGTATTAGCTAAGCCTAAATTAATTTAATTGATAATTCAATGTAATACTCCCATATCTGATAAACATTGCCTAGATTAATCTTTTCATAATTTTATGGACAACATTTATAAGCCATCATCAGTCCCGAACATTAATTATATGTACAATTTATGGGTCACCTCTGATACCTTGTAAATTAAAATATTGGAAGCCAAAATCTTGAAAGACAAAATCTTGAAAACGAAAACTTGACAAAAAAAAAAACAAATTAAATTTTTTGTTACATTTTTTTTCATTTTTACTTTTAAATACAATATGTAAGTAGGTATTCAAAAATACGAGATATCAAAAACCAATTTTGGTTTTGTTTATTTTATTACTATACCTACAAAAACAAAAACATTATTAAACGAGGAAGAATGCAGTTGTATTTGTCAACTCTTAGATATCCGTGCGAACCCATTAGTATATTCTTACGCTATCACTCTGCTTATAATATTTGCTTTTTTAATTTTTCAGTATTTTAAAATAATTTAGGTGAATTTTATAATTTCTAGAGCTATGGTTTATTCATGTATTCAAACTATATGTTTATAAGTACATTCTTCAAAAACAGATTCTAACCTCCCACCTAAAGATTATCAATCCAAAACTTTTACAAATATGATATACCTAGTACCATTTAATACGTAGCGACAAATGTATACTAATTTGTACTAAACTTATTACAAAATACCAAATATATATATTAATATGCATATGTATTCATACATATATATTATTATATATCGCCATATATTGTATTACTTTAAAAATATTTCATTCATAGAATAATGTTTTTATAAATACAACAAAATACCGTATATACGACAGCTATATATATACATATGTCAATATTGTTATTATATATCATTCATTCATCAGTAATATACGATATGATAAACATGATATTATATAAGTATGTATATCATATAAATAAAAATTCTTCAAGTAACCGTTAATTTTTTATTTATTCAAATTTTTTTGTACTATGTATTATCATCCTCAACAATTTTAAATTATTGAGTGAAAAAAAAAGATCAAAAAAATCGTTAAAGAAATTTGTTACAAAAACTGAGCCTGAGAAATTAAGTCACTCTTTCGTTCACTTTAAGGTAACCCTGTATTATTAAGAAAAGTTGCTAACAGAAATAAAACTATAATAGCTTTAATTTTTATGTATTACTTCAAAAAAATTTAATCAGGTGTTCAAGTTACAGGTGTTTAAAAATAGGCAATTTTCAGTTTTGACCCCTTACAGCTCCTAAACTTAGGGCGCTAGAAAAGAATTGTCTGAAATGAATAACCCATACCTCACTTTGCGTCGTGGTTACGTTCCAAAAAAACACGACACAAATTGAAACGACGCAAAGTGAATTATGATTTTCTTTTTCTTTTCTTTCGTGAATTATGAATTACTTTTTAAAAAGAAAATTGAACAAAGTAAACATTTAAAAACAAAAATAATACAAAATTTTATTACATACATACAAAAAACAAAAACAAATTCAATTAAAACAAAATAAAAATTCAATTAATTTATAAACTGAACTAATTTTAGAGTTACAAAAAACAAAAACAGTTAGCAAAACAAAGTGAAAATAAAACTGTATTAAAATTGCGTTGATTTTCAGTTAGAAAGGGAATCACCGAGTTTTGATGTCATGGCGCAATTAGAAACAAAAGTCGTGCCATCTTTTAGAAAAAAAAAGAAAATTTCAAAAAATCTCAAAAAAAAAAATTAAAGACTCGAACCCAAAACAACGCAACTTCGAAAATCTAGCGACGCACAGTGAAAATTAGTACTAATTCAGCATTGACGCAACTTCGCAAAAACGCAAAACGAAACGACGCAAAGCGAGATATTGATTTATTTTCGAGGTTATTGTACTTATTTTCAAAGATCTAAGTTCTGTCAAAATCTCAAGTTTCTAACTTAAACCGTTTAGAAGATAAAGGATTAAAGAATTTAGCAATAATTCAGTTTCGCATAACGGTAAATTAAGACACCGAATGGTACAAGTATATATTAATTATATATATATTTGTAAAGCTCATAACTGTAGTTATCGTTCGACATTGAGTTCTAACACAAGTTTTGACAAATTGTTATAACAGAACTTGTGTTATAACAATTTAAATATAAAACTTTTTCGAACTTTGGAGGGTTGTAGCTTCGTAACGGGTGGGGCTTCAGAAAAAACTTCTTCAATAAAATTAATTTTTTTACGATATCTATCCATAATAAAAATTTCATACATATATATAAATATTATGGAAAAAGCGAATTAACCTCTGCTTTGAACCCAACTCTAAAATTTCTCTTAATTATCCATAAAATTATGAAAAGATTTATCTAGGCTATGTTCGTCAGATATGGCAGTAATGCATTGAATTATCAATTAAATTAATTTGGGCTTAGCTAATATTAATGAAAGTGAAAATAATTCTGCAAAATACAGGCAAATGAAATACGGGCAAGTCAAAGACAGGCAAGTGAATTTAAATATAAAACTTTTTCGAAATTTGGAGGGTTGTAGCTTCGTAATGGGTGGGGCTTCAGAAAAAACTTCTTCAATAAAATTAATTTTTTTAGGATATCTATCCATAATAAAAATTTCATACATATATAAATATTATGGAAAAAGCGTATTAACCTCTGCTTTGAACCCAACTCTAAAATTTCTCTTAATTATCTATAAAATTATGAAAAGACTTATCTAGGCTATGTTCATCAGATATGGGAGTAATGCATTGAATTATCAATTAAATTAATTTGGGCTTAGCTAATATTAATGAAAGTGAAAATAATTCTGCAAAATACAGGCAAATGAAATACGGGCAAGTCAAAGACAGGCAAGTGAATTTGAATATAAAACTTTTTCGAAATTTGGAGGGTTGTAGCTTCGTAATGGGTGAGGCTTCAGAAAAAACTTCTTCAATAAAATTAATTTTTTTAGGATATCTATCCATAATAAAAATTTCATACATATATATAAATATTATGGAAAAAGCGTATTAACCTCTGCTTTGAACCCAACTTTAAAATTTCTCTTAATTATCCATAAAATTATGAAAAGATTTATCTAGGCTATGTTCATCAGATATGGGAGTAATGCATTGAATTATCAATTAAATTAATTTGGGCTTAGAATATTAATGAAAGTGAAAATAATTCTGCAAAATACAGGCAAATGAAATACGGGCAAGTCAAAGACAGGCAAGTGAATTTAAATATAAAACTTTTTCGAACCTTGGAGGGTTGTAGCTTCGTAATGAGTGGGGCTTCAGAAAAAACTTCTTCAATAAAATTAATTTTTTTAGGATATCTATCCATAATAAAAATTTCATACATATATATAAATATTATGGAAAAAGCGTATTAACCTCTGCTTTGAACCCAACTCTAAAATTTCTCTTAATTATCCATAAAATTATGAAAAGATTTATCTAGGCAATGTTCATCAGATATGGGAGTAGTGCATTGAATTATCAATTAAATTAATTTGGGCTTAGCTAATATTAATGAAAGTGAAAATAAGTTTGCAAAATACAGGCAAATGAAATACAGGCAAGTGAATTTAAATATAAAACTTTTTCGAACTTTGGAGGGTTGTAGCTTCGTAATGGGTGGGGCTTCAGAAAAAACTTCTTCCATAAAATTAATTTTTTTAGGATATCTATCCATAATAAAAATTTCATACATATGTGAAAATAATGAAAAACATAAGTGAAAATAATTCTGCAAACTACAGGCAAATAAAATACGGGAAGGTGAAATACAGGCAAACGATACTACAGGCCAATGAAACACAATCAAATAATTAAGAAATACAGGCAAATGATACTACCGGCAAATGAAATATAAGCACATGAAACTATTTTCTCCCAACCCGCCCCCAAACTATTTTCAGTTATGTTAATACCGCTCCGAAACTATTTTCAGTTATGTTAATTCTAGAAAATTATTTTTTAAATATTTTTCATAGATTACTTTAAATGAAGTTCTACTTAAGTGAACGGGGAGGACAAGTTATGGCTTGCCGCGGCCATTTACTGGCGTTGCAAATATCATATGCCAAATGCTTCTTTAAAATGAAAACTGACGAACGGAACCATGTTATTACCATGAAGCATGAACCATGTTAAGCGATGCTACTGATCACTCTCACGATTCTTTTCAGCAAAAACTTAAAGTTAATATGCCAATTTCTTCTTTAAAAGCGAAGGTATCTTCCGTTGGAGGTAGTCCAAGAGAAATTCTTAGAAGCGTTCTCCATGAAATGAACCTTAAAAACGAGATCATTATCAAATTAGCCAAATAAATCATCATTACATAGGATATTAAATAGAGTTCAGAACAGAACAGCTGGACATACACCAAATCCAGTATCCGCTCAATTTACACTACCTGAGAAATATTCAAATATCATTTTATTTGACAGCGGAGATGATGACCCAGACAGAACATTGGCCATTAGAGAATTTTTGAAGCAACTGTTAAGTACGACTACCATTTTTGCCGACGGAACTTTTGACAAAGTGCCAAATATGTCCTACCAGCTCTATACTTTGCATGCCAAAGTCGGAAATTCCTACCCGCCTTACATACACTTTCTTTTCCAAAAAAAAGATGTTCAAACCTACAATCGGGTGTTTGGGTTTCTCAAAGAGTTATTGCCTGGTTTAAGGCCGGAGACAATTCTAGTTGATTTCGAAAAATGCCGCTTTAGCAACATGCCGCAATGAATGCCGCTTTAGCAACATTTCATTCATCGCAGATCAAAGGGTGTCATTTCCATTTAAATTAAAGTTTGTTAAGAAAAATCAGCGCTGTGGGTCTGTGAAGCCAATATGACGATCACCAAAACTTGCAGATGCGACTCAAGTTCAAATCACTTTTATCGTTGGCATTTGTCCCTCCTGATGACATAAAAAGTGTGTTCGACGATTTATTTAAAGTGTTTCCCGACGAAGAACAGTTTAAGGAGCTTTTGACTTATTTTGTATCTACATATATTGCGGGTTACGCAGACAGAAATCCGTTGTTCGCCATAAATAAATGGACTCATTTCGAAGCATCTATTATCGGCAACGTTGGAACGTCGAATTGTTGTGAAGGATTTCATAATTCGTTGAGATCCATTGTCAATTGCAGTCATCCGAATATGGGGGCCTTTCTTGACGGAATTAATAATAAAATACAATAAAATTTTATATTTATGATTAGAAACATTCATTCATTTAAAGATATTATCATCAATAGAAATGTGCTTGTGGATGCAGAGGATGGTAGACTAGAGCCCACGAGAAAAAAATTTGTTACTTTGAATAATAAGATAGCTGCGCTTGTGCAAAATTATTTTAATGAGCCCAAAAAGCAAATTTGCAATAAAATTACTTTTAAATCATTAATTTATTTCAATTAAACTTTATATATACAACTTTTTAAAAACTTTTGAAAATTTAGCAGTTTATTTAATTTTTAAATTTAATTTACCCAATTGGTTATGGCCCTAATTCTTTATGGCCCCAATTGTTTATGGACCCAATTGTTTATGAACCCAGTTGTCGCTGGGTCCAATTGTCGTTGGGCCCAGTTGTGCATGGTCTGAGTTGTCCTATGGCTCCAATTGTCTGTTTACCGAATCTCACATTGTTGTTTACATACACATTATTAATCGTGGATTGATCCAATGCTGAACATTTCCAAGCTTCATGGAAAACTTTTTTACACACTCCCGAACATTGAATTCCCGTTTCACCTTGTATTTTAGCTTTGCATTTATTGCAAGACACCATTCTAAAAAGTTCATTTTTTTTTTCTTTTTGTTTTATATATTTTGCAACATACAAAATATTTTGCACTTAGAATATTTTTTTATTTAATTTGTTTTTTTATGTTGTATACATAATATGACACATTACAAACATTTTCCTTTTATTATTTTTTTCTGATTTATTTTAAACTTGAGTTGTATTGTTTAAAGTAATTTTAACAGACAATTAAAAACACGTCTGTACTGATGAACAGTTTGATTAAGACTGAGACATAACATACTAACATAATAAAAATCCCTAAACATGCTATGGTCGACTAAAACCGGAAAATATTTTTAGTTTGTTTTTGGATCAAGAAAAGCAGGAGTCTGTAATTTTTTGGACCGATTTAAAATTAGAAAGTTATCGGAAGAAGTTCAAAAGACAAGATATTCCCCATCTTCGAGCTTTGGATTTAACGGAATTTAGAGCATTTTTAGATATTTTATTATACACTGCAGAATTGAAATGTAATCATGAAGACATAAGTTTATTTTTTGTAGATGATGGTACTGGCCGAGAAATTTGTCGTGCCATTATGCTTAAGGAAAGGTTGAAAATTATATTAGCTGCTTCAGATTTGATAATACAGATGATTGAGAAGAACAAAAAAAAAGCGACCCGTGCGCAGCTATTTCAAACATCTTCAATAAACTTATTGCTAATTGTGAAAAACATTATACACTTGGTTCCTACGTTGCATAAATCAAATGGTGGTGGGCATAAAAGTTAGGTGTTTGACAATTGCTATGATGCACTATTTATATAACGCTTACATATATTGTGGTAATGATGCTGATGGTATTGTAGTATATCTTCACTGTACTGTAATTATCACAACTGCGATCACCAAAATAATTTTAAAATATTATTATTTAATAACAATAATGCTGACTTAACATTTTGTATGGTCATAATTTCAATTGCTAACATCTATTTGTATTTTTACAATTACAAGTGCATTCACTTGTTTGGTAAAAATATTGAATGAAAACAAATAAAGAAGATCGGATTACAATTTTGTACTATATTCTAAATGATATAGATTTCTGTATGAGTAATTCCATTGCTTGAAATTAATGTAAATTTGGTGATGATATTTTGGTTGGCATGTAAATATGATAATTATATTGTAAATTAATTCTAGGTCAAGATATTGCATTCTTTTGTCCCAAACAAAATTCTTTGTAACAAAGCAATAAATTATTATAATTTATTGCCTTTGATAAAATTTGTATTGGATTTGGAAAAATCCAAATAGTATATAAGGCTTGATTTTTTTAAAATAAAATTAGATATAATCATAACTCAGAACTAGTTCTTTCATTTAAATTATAAGAATTATATATATTAGCATAATACATGCAGGGAATTATTAATCTTATAAAACAAAATTTCAGAACTATTATTATATTTTAGTTTTTGCCTTGCATATATTGCGAGCAATCGCTAAATTATAATATTTGTTTTATCATATATATTTTGGTATGCCGTGTCACTAATACGGAAAATTTGGTAGAATTGCCAGGTGTGATGCAATATCCTTTCTCGCAGTTTAAATAATTAAAGGAACTTTCTGCATCATAAATTTGGTGAGCATCTAAGTATGATCATATCTATATGATCAGAAAGTGTTAGGTTGACAAGACAAACAAATATAATAAAATTTAAAACTATATAGACCAAAAATATTACACGGTGACCCTGCACTTACTTAGAATATAGTGCAGTGAACAACAAAAACAGTTCACCACAGGCCTCACGAGAAGAGAAAACATAACTATTGCAAAGGAAATCAAAAACAATAAGAAATAGGTTTCTTCTCTGCCGAGTCAAGTTCTACAATAGTTCAACAGGCAAATTTCAATACAAATGAAGTCTTGAAGGAAGTTATAATCACAGTCATCATATTGTTCACCTATGCTAAAATATTTCGTGAATAAGAAAGCAGCAAAGCGTGCACAAGGTCTATCAACAATTTAAAAAAAAATAATATCAATAATTATATAAAAAAAAAATATATAAAAATAAAAATTATTTTATAATGAAATGTAATTAAAAACTTATAACTAATGTAATGTAAAATTAAAATTAAAAGTTTAACATTTAAAAAATTAAAATAAAATGTATTACATAAATTAGAAATATTATATATATAAAAATAAAAAAAAAAAATTACTACTTAATAAAAATTATCTACTTAAGAAAAAAAAATAAATACTTATTTTTCCATTCTATGGACTATGAAAAAATTCAAAGACTGAAAGACCTATTACGAACTTTAAAAAAGAACCCGACCAGGATTTACATTAAAGAAAAACATAAAGAAATTAATGAGGTTTGGGAATATTTTGAGCAAAAAGGTAATGTTTAGTTTGAAACAATTTTTAAAATTAAAGAAATAATAAGACAAATAACAACGTATCTTAAACCAAAAGCTGAAATAAAAATTATTAAAACAAACGATACAAACATGGCAAACTTCGATTTAACTACAGCTATTAAAATTATACCTCAGTTTGAAGGAAATGTAAAAGATATTTCAAATTTCCTTGGTCTAATAGAATTTTATGCTGATACATTAAAAGACGCAACAGAGAGAACTAAATTAGTAAAATTTATATTAGCTACTAAACTTTCCGACAAAGTTAAAAATAGGCTGATAATAGCAAAAGAAATTACAACGTTAGAAAAGTTTAAAGAAACGATATCATCGAGTTTCAAATCGAACAGAAATACAGCTAAAATCCCAACTGAACTAACAAATATAACACAAGGAAACAAAGGCATAAATGAATTTGCCACAAAAATTGAAAATCTCATAGCACAACCGAATGAACTCCAAATATCAGAGCAAGGAGAAACACATAGAAGCATTATAATTAAATTAAATGACCAATTAGGTCTGAATACATTCAAGAATGGCATGAATGAAACATGTAAAGCTGTAATATTAGCAGCCAAACCTAAAAGTTTTAATGAAGCAATACAACTAGTATCTGAAATGGACAATGACATGGGTTCAAATAATGCCATGCATTTTAGAGCTAATAATTATAGAGGTAGAAATAATTTCCGAAATAACAAACGTAACTAAACAATAATAACTGTAGAAATAATTTTAATAATAATAACAGTAATTATAATAACGGTAATTATAATAACAGTAATTATAATAACAACAACAAAAATTGCGACAACAATTATAATAACAACAACAATAATTATAATAATTACAGAAATAATCAGAGAAAGTACAACGGCCCGGCCGAAGAAACGCGAGGCATGCCAACACCATGGAAAGGAACAATCAGAACCAATTCAACAGAAGAAGATAAGCACAATTAGCAGTGACAATAACTGCGCAAATATAATAAAATAAAAATAAATAATAAAAATTAATATATAACATTATTAATAGACACGGGAGCAGATATATCTATAACTAAAGACAACATTATAAAACATCAAGTACTAGAGAATGAAACTTGCCAAATAAATTGCATTACAGATAAAAATTTTATGACAAAGGGTGTAATAAACGTAGAATTAAAATTTGAAGAATATATAATTAAACATAAATTTCATGGTATTGATAAAAAAATTAATATAACAGCTAACGGTATTTTAGGTAGAGATTTTCTATATGATAACAAATACAAAATAGATTACGAAACATGCACATTAATCATACCTAATCAAGAAGAGGATATAGTATTACCAATAAGTGTAAATACTAGAACTCTATCTAACATCATGGTACAACCTCGAGCAGAAGCAATTATAAATATAGATATAGATGTAAAAGAAGATAGTATAATTATAGGCAAAGAAATGGCAAAAGGAGTATTTATAGCAAATATAATTATTCCAGCAGAAGGATTAAAACACATAAAAATACTAAATACAAGGGATACACCGGTAACTAAACACAACTGAGTTGAAGTTCAAGCTTTACAACACTACCAAATATTATCTTTAAAAAATAATATGAAGTCAAAAGCAAGATTTGAAAAATTAAAAAAAGAAATAAACATAGACAACTTAGATACAAAAGCAAAAACAACAATATTAGATATTTGTGAAAGATTTCAAAACATTTTTCATTTGGAAAACGAGATGCTGACAATAAATAATTTCTATGAACAACGGATTTCTACAATAGACAGGTCACCAGTATATATAAAAAATTATAGAACACAAATATCCAATTACAAGAAATTGAAAAACAAGTTTCTAAATTAATGGAAGACGACATAATTGAAAATTCCACTAGACCGTACAACTCCCCATTACTTATAGTTCCAAAGAAAAGTAAAGAAGGAGAACAAAAATGGAGATTAGTTATTGATTTTAGAACATTAAACAAAAAAATTGTGGATGACAAGTTTCCATTAACTAGATTGGATGACGTATTGGATAAATTAGGAAGATCTAAATATTTTTCAACACTGGATATGACAAGTTCTTTTCATCAAATTCCGTTACATCCAAAATCAAGACAAATGACAGCATTTTCAACAAATAAAGGGCAATACCATGATGAATGGCAAATAATGATGAAATATTTAAAATTATGGACGTCCAAACATTTAAAAATATGTTTAATAAGCTGCAAAACAATACTGAAAATACAGATTGTTTAAATATTATATTATATGATCCTCCTATAAAAGTAATAAATAAAGAGGAAATGCGCAAATTAATTAAAGAGAATCATGATTCATTACAAGGTGGACACTGTGGTATAAGTAAATGTATAAGTAAATTAAAACAAAAATATATATAGAAAAATATGAATAAAATGATAAAAGATTACATAAAAAATTGTAAAATATGTAATGAAGTTAAAATAACAAAATATACAAAATATACAAATTATGAGATTACAGACACACCCACAACATCATTTGAAACTATAACAATATATACTGTAGGTCCATTAAGACCATCTAACAACTATAGATGTATTCTGACTCTACAATGTGATTTAACTAAATATGTTGAAGCATATCCAATAGAAGCCAAAGATGCTAAAACAGTCGCAAGACAATCGTAGAAAAATTTATATTAAAATATGGATATTTTAAAAAATTAAAAACAGATAAAGGTACAGAATTTACAAATGAACTATTAAAAAATATTTATAAATTTCTAAATATAGAAAAAGTAACGTCAACACCTTACCACCATGAAACGTTAGGTTCTATTGAACGAAATCATTGGGTATTAAATGAATATCTAATGAGTTTAAAAGGACAATATGTTTGGGACGAATACCTAGCTTATTACACGTACTTCTACAACTCAACATCACACAGTACAACAGGTTACTCACCATTTGAATTGGTATATGGTAAAATAATTACACTTTCATGTGACATATTAAATAATAAACATAGCATTTATAATTTAGATGAGTATTTAAATGAATTAAAAATTAAATTAAAAACGCTAATGAAAAAGCAAAATATTATCTTATTAAAAATAAAGAGAATAATAAATTAAAACAAAGTAATATTAATGAATCAAATTTTAAAATTAATGATTATGTAATGGTAAAAGTAGGAAATAAAAAAAAATTAGATGATCCTTTTCTATTATAATTAGTAAAAGGACCATTTAAAATTATCACACAAAATGGTCCAATACTAATAGATAATAAAAAAGTAGAATTACATAACAATAACATAATTAAATCTAGAAAAACTATAAATATTATAAATTATTACAAAAGTAAAAACATATACAATCCTTTCTTTTAAATCAAATATAATTATTTTAAATAAAATATAATTAAATATAAATTTTTTTTAAGTTAAATAAATTAAAAAAATTACATATGTATATTTTTTTTGATAACATATATAAAAATTTAATTTAAATTTTAAGAAATATAAAATAACTTTTTTTTCTTTGGGGGAAGGATTTTAGTATATCTTGACTGTACTGTAATATCAAAACTGCGATCACCAAAATAATTTTAAAATATTATTATTTAATAACAATAATGCTGACCTAACATCTGTTTGTATTTTTACAATTACAAGTGCATTCACTTGTTTGGTAAAAATATTGAATGAAAACAAAAATGTATAGATTTCTGTATGAGTAATTCGATTGCATGAAATTAATGTAAATTTGGTGATGATATTTTGGGTGGCATGTAGATATGATAATTATATTGTAAATTAATTCTAGGTCAAGATATTGCATTCTTTTGTCCCAAACAAAATTCTTTGTAACAAAGCAATAAATTATTATAATTTATTGCCTTTGATAAAATTTGTATTGGATTTGGAAAAATCCAAATAGTATATAAGGCTTGATTTTTTTAAAATAAAATTAGATATAATCATAATTCAGAACTAGTTCTTTCATTTAAATTATAAGAATTATATATATTAGCATAGGCATAGGCCCGCAAGATTTTTTCCAGGGGAGGGCAAAACAAAAATTTCTTAATAACCAATAAAAAAAATTTAATAAAAGGATTTCATTTATTCATTTTCCTTCTCATAAAATATAAAAATATAAAAACATTAATCATATTAAATTTAATCATATTAACCACAAATTATTTGGAAAAAAGAAATTGCAACCTCCTCTTCTCTAACTCAAAACGATTTAGAACGTTTATAAAATATCCACCTTGCATTTCGTCTATTATATGACGATGTACACTCATCATGCAAAGGCCATCCAGTCTATTCTCCGCCATAGTTGATCGCAACCAGGTTTTAGCCCTTCGTAGAGTACTAAATGACCTCTCTACTGTACGAGACGTCGCTGGAAGTGTTAGTGCAAGAGTAATTGCCAGAAAAACCGAAGGATAAAATACCGATGAATGCTGTAATAAATCTAAGAAGCTAAGATTTTCAATTTCTTTTATTGGTTTATCTTTCCAATAAGCAAACCAAACTGTAGCATCTGCTGTAAAATTTTCCAAAAAACAGCCATACTTATTCTGAATGTTTATTATTGTGTCTTCATATTCCGCTTTTGCTATTGAGGCATATTATTAGGATGTAGCTGAAAAAGTAAATAAGCCGAATCATTCTCTTCAGAAAATCTTTCATTTAAAGATATTATTAACGAATCCAGATACGGAATGAAAACAGATCTTCTATAATACGATTCAGGTGAATCACAAGGTACATTTGACCGATTTTTTTGATTACTTGCAAGACGAGGTAACTTTATTTTAATATTAATTTGTTGAACGTTTTTCTCAACATTTTGCATGACAGAATGAAATTGTTCTTCGGCATTTTCTAAGTGATCCCGAAAAATTATTTTAATTGTGTTAATTTGGTTTTTAACAAAGAATAAGTTTTGCTCAGGTCCTTGAAGAATATTAACAACAGGTTCGAGTAAAGCTGAGTACTGTGCTATAACATGCAGACAGATTATAAAATTTGAAGAACTGCATACGTGATATAATTGAAAAGCACGTTGTCGAGTGTTAACATTATTTCCTTCTACTGTCAACCTTTGTAATCCTTCTACGATGGGGCACAAATGTTCTTGAAAAATGCTAATACTTTTATATTTTGCTGTCCAACGTGTTTCGCAAAAAGGTGGTATACGCGGTATGTACTTTTTTCTCAAAGGACTTTCACGCAAAAAATTAATCACCTCTTTAATAGATGCGGCTGTATTCCGTATTTCTTGAACATTATTTAAATCATTTACAACCAGATTCAGTTTATGCGAAGCACAGTGAAAGAAGTTTGCCATAGGATGTTGTTCTTGAATAAGTTTTTGTACACCATTTATTTTTCCTGCCATCACAGAACAGCCATCATATCCTTGACCTACCATTTTATACGAATTCAAGCCGAAATGCCTCAATGATGAAAGTATTTTGTTAGAAATTGTTATTGCGTCCATACTTTCCAGCGGAATAAATCCTAAGAATTCTTCCCTAATATAATAACCAGTGGTTTTTTTGTCTACAAATCGTATTGCAATTGATAATTGCTCAACTCCTGATATATCAGCAGACTTATCAGCGATTACCGAGTAAAAAGCACTACTGTTTATAGCTTGCATAATGTGCTCTCTTAAAATATCTCCACAAATACTAATAATTTCATTTTGTGTTCTGTGCGATATGTATTTTGAATATATATGTGCGATATGTATGTATTTTGGCAGATGTTTCCAGATGATTTTTTAAAATCGAGTCACCTGCATCAATGCGAAAATCTAATAAATTTTGGAATACGCTGTGCTCATCATCTTTGCCTCTTACAGGAAGGCCATGTGTTCCACAAAATACCAAAGTTTTGATGATTGGCAATAATTTTTGCCTATTAGATTCAATAACTTTATGTACAGATGAATCAATTTGTTCAACAACATTCAGTTGTTGCCGTTGCATTATTTGAACAAAATTACTTGCACTTGACCATGACTCGCAGTGCCACTTCGATGTTATATGTTTTTTAATACTGGCATGGAAATCTTTGTATTTTGTAAATTCTTTTACAATAAAGCTGTTTTGAAATTAACCATTGATGACGAAAAGTTCGAGGACCAGAAGAGTCATTCTTAAAATCGTAATCTTTATTTGGTACCCAAGGCTGAGTTAATGCCTTGAATCGAGTTTCGCTTGATAAAACAATATCTGTTTCCAAGAAATTTCCTATATCAAAAATATGGGAGGTATTTGCACAATCTTCAAGAGGTAGTTTATTTATAACATTATCTATCGACTGTTTCATTGATTCTTTAGGAATAATTGTTGACGAACTTTGGCCTTTTGATTCTTCTAACCTGGGCTTCTTAAAGAAGTTAGGGATATCCATTATGAAGGATTAAAATTTTGCATTAACTGAAAACAAAGATACAACTGGCTGATAAAGATATAACTCATTATCCAAATCACAATAAATGATTGCAAAACGGTATAAAAAATGCACAGAAAAAATATTCACCGAAGAATATTAAATTACAATTAAAAATAAACCATTGAAGTAATTCCATATTTTCATATAATAAAATTGAAACGATAATAATATAAAATATATTTTTCATTATTAATATCAAATAATAATTGAAAAAACTACTTATACAAATGAAATTATGTTTCTTTCTTTATCTTATGCATGAAAAAAACATGGTTTTTTCTATGCATTTTAAATATAATTGAAATATTTTTAATATATAATTGAAATATTATATAATAATATTAAAATAGAAATATATTTATTTACCTGGTTTTTCAGTATTATTTAAATAGTATCGAGAATTTTCACTGAGTTTATTAAATTTTTAGATTTTAATAATAAAATGGATTAATATTACCAGCTAATAAACTAATATGTTACATATGATATATTCGAAAAATATTATTAAAATAATTTAACATTTAAATAAGTAATTATAAAATTAAAAGCAATAATATATGTATTTTTCAACCTGCATCACAATCACAATGAAATACCGCAACCCCACCACTCCAAAGTCATATTCAGATATTTAGAATAGTTTTTCCAAAGCCTACTATGCTAAAATTTGAATATTGGCTATAAAAACTAAAACTAGAACAAAAACATTTTTTTTTAAATGCATTGGGAGTAATCTCTTCCTTTTGTTTTGAAGAAATATTTGCAGTTTTTATCGATATGAAAAAGCGTGTGAAAAAGAGTTTGAAAAATGGAAAAAAAGCGTTTGAAAAAATATTATATATAGTGGTTTATTTCCTTTGGTCTTCTGAAAAGCATTACTAAGGTTTTTTTTAATTAAATGTTTTGATATTGTTTTGCTATCCCTCTATTTTTATTTTTTAAATTTAATAATTAATTTTTTTTTTTTTAAAAGCCAGGGGGAGGCAAGTGACCCACCTTGCCCCTACCTGTGGGCGCCTATGTATGTTAGCATAATACATGCAGGGAATTATAATTCTTATAAAACAAAATTTCAGAACTATTATTATATTTTAGTGTTTGCCTTGCATATATTGCGAGCAATCCCTAAATTATAATGTTTGTTTTATCATATATATTTTGGTATGCCGTGCCACTAATACGGAAAATTTGGCAGAATTGCCAGGTGTGATGCGATATCCTTTCTCGCAGTTTAAATAATTGAAGGAACTTTCTGCATCATAAATTTGGTGAGCATCTAAGTATGCTCATAGTTGTATGATCAGAAAGTGTTAGGTTGACAAGACAAACAAATATAATAAAATATAAAACTATATAGACCAAAAATATTACAGTATTATTTTATCAAACAAAGATAAAAATAACAAATAAACCGGCTCAATCAGTTTTTCGATTGACACAAATTTAGGAGGATTTAATCGAAATATCAATGGAGCTGGTAGAAAAGCTTCTTGAGCATAAATTAACATGTGTTGGCACTATCAAAAAAATAAGAGTTGGCAAGGAAAATAAGACGAATTTTTAATTTTACGGGTTTATAAAAGACGTTACACTTTTATCTTACGTCTTTATCTTTTATAAATCTTTTATCTTTCATAAATGCATCACATAGCTGAAGCGGATGGAAACAATAATCTTCCAGAAATTATCTCATTTTAGAATAGTACAAAAGGTAGCGTGGATACCGTAGATCAAATGTGTTCGAATTATACATGCAGTCACCGCACCAGAAGATGGCCTCTAGCAATTTTTAATAGAATAATAGATATCAGCTCCATCACTGCTTTTGGGAAACAAGTTGAACTATTCTCCACACTGTTCCACCTTTCTCAACTTGTAAAAAATCCCACTACGATCCCGGACCGTGCTGATCAAGAAGGTCACTTCTTGGATCTGTTTCTCACCTCACACCCTGGAAAATATGTGGTTTCAGTTGGTTGCCCCCTGGGTAATTCCGACCATTGTTAGTAAGCTCATCAAAGAATAGCAAATCCTTTTGGACATTTGCCAAAAGTCTAAAAGAAGACGTTAGAGGGTCTTCTTTTCCACCACTTGTTGATAATAATAACAAAACAGTATCAGATTCTAGAGAGAAAGCGAACTTATTTGGCAAGCAGTTCGCTTCTAATTCGACACTGCTACAGTCAGCTCAGATGCTACCTTCTGTTCATCGAGTTGGCTGCTCCTTTGGAAAAATTTTCTTTAGGACGCGGGCGGTGATGAAAATCTTGAAAAATCTTGATACAAATAAGTCAGCCGGTCCAGATGGTATAACCACCATGGTGCTTAAAAATACCTACTCCAGTATTTCAAAACCTCTAGGCAACCTTTTCTACCTCTACTTCACTTCGGGTATTCATCCTACCTAATGGAAGGTTGCATATGTTTTCCCAATTCCCAAAAAAGGTAATAAAAGCGATCCCTCCAACTACCGCCCTATTGCTATAACTTCGGTCCTCTCCAAAGTAATGGAGAAATTGTGAACCAAAAGCTTCTGAAATACCTGCATCACAAAGGTCTGCTTCATGATCGTCAATACGGGTTCAGAGCCCGTCGTTCAACCGATGATCTCATGACTTACCTTTATGAGAAGCTAAGCATCAGTCTTCATCATTCTGGTGAGTCGGATATTTCTAAGGCTTTCGATCGAGTTTGGCACGATGCTTTATTGGCATATTTCTAAGGCTTTGGATATTTCTAAGGCACGATGCTTTATTGGCAAAATGCAAAGCAATAGGTCTGGGTAGGGTCTTTCTAAAATGGATTGGAGATTTCCTTTCGAATCGTATGATTTGTTTACTGGTCGATGGATATTCATCTGACAAATTCAAAATAAATGCTGGTGTCCCTCAAGGATCAGTTTTATCCCCCACTCTTTTCTTAATATTTATCAATGACCTACTTTCTTTAACCTCCAATCCGATCCATAGTTTCGCAGACGACAGCACCCTTGTAGCTTCCTATGAATTTCATAGCCGCTGTAACACTAATCACCAGATTAATATAACAGCAAAAAATTTCACTATTAGTGAGCTAAATAACGATTTAGCCAAAATTCAAAAATGGGGTGAAGTCAACAGAGTTGATTTCAACACGAAAAAAACACAATTCTGTCTGATCTCGCGAAAAATTGCCACTACTATTCCCAACCTATTATTTCAGGGAGAGGTTTTGCAGCATTCAACAGATTTAAACATGTTGGGTATCGAGTTAAACCAAAAATTGACTTGGTCAAACCACATTTTTAGTATAGCTAAGGATGCAGCTAAATGTTTGGGTTTTTTGTATCGCTGCAAAACTTACTTTTCTGCATCTGATCATCTCAATATCTATAAAACGTACATTCGGCCGAAAATGGAGTATAATGCATACATTTGGGTTGCAGACCCGCAAACAGCGCTGGGTTACCTAGATAATGTGCAAAACAGAGATATTCGTCTTATCAGCGACCCCAGTGTAACTTCAATGCTCGCTCCACTCAGTCATCGTCGCACAATTGGGTCACTAATCTTGTTTTATAGATATCTCGTAGGGACTAACACCTGCTCGAATGAAATAAAACAGTTAATGCCTCCGCTCAAAGTTTTCCAGCGAGAAACAAGGCGGGCAGCAGAAGCTCATCCCTACCATGTAGAGATTTCAAGATGGCGAAATACAGCTTATGGAAATTCGTTTGTCATGCGCACGTCCCGTCTGTGGAACTATATACCATCGCATGTGTTCCCTAAAGTTGGTAATTCTTATGTGTAGGATTTACTTAAGCTTAGGAAGAACATTAACATCTTTCTTCAAAATGTCCCTCCAAATTTTCCTACTTATCCCCCATAATCAAAAATTTCCCAATTCCAATTTTCCCAATTATCCTTCCCACATCCCTATTCCCAAAACCAAACTGTACATTCGTATTAAAGGTTCCATCCTAAAGTTTTGTTTTAAAAGGGGGGTGGTTTTGGTTGGTTAAAGTCCAACACTACCCTGAGGAAGCACGTGCAGTTCCTCTTGGTGACTTTCGAGTTTTCCACCAACCCTCGTAAAAAAAAAAAAAAGTTATAAAAATAACTTCAGTAATAAATGAAGACGTCTGACAGACGTACATTAGTGTTAAATAGAGTTTTTTTTATGTTAGCACTTGAGTGTTAACGAGAATGAAAACAAAACTATTTGAACAAGATTAATTATATCTTTAAATTATTTGAACTATAAATTATATTACATAGAAATATAAAAATTAATGTGTGTGATTAGTTCTTTGAGAATAAATAATTTTCAATTTATAAGTTTTCTACACTGAATTAATTATTTTAGTTATTACATATTAATTAATTGGATAAATCTAATAATAATAATTAAATATTTTCCACCAACAAAAAAATAGAAATATCTCTATACGAGCGAATGCCAATAAAATAAAATATGGGTTACAATTCCAACTAAAAAACTTAAAAAATATTCAACCTATTATTAAAATTATGTGTAAAAATAACTATAAGAGTAGTAAGAGTATAAGAGTAAATTAATAAAATTAATTAATAAGAAAAAGGTATAAATTATTATCTATTGCATTACTCAAGATGCCCGCAAGCCAAAGCAAGTCATCGAAAAAATTAGGTGATAGAAAAATCGAAACAAGCATAAAATTTTTCCGAAGAGGGGGTCTATTCTTTACAGACTTTATATCTTCGCCCCTCTAGAGTATCGAGAATTCGTATACATAGCTGAAACTATGAACTTGTGTACTAAATCTTTTCCTAGTATTAATAGCTGAATAGTTATAAGCTTTTAAAGCTGAAAAATATTGATATTTTCAATATTCTTTTTTAAATAATTGTAATTTTTGCATAAAACACCATTATTAAATGTAATATTATTCACATTTTCAAACTTATCAAAATCATAGCTGTAATTTATGTTATCATCCTTTTTATTTTATCTTTTACTGTTTTCAAGAAAATATTATATTATCTTGTATTGTTCATTAAAATTTTGTTAAAAAACGTTTTCTCATATGAAACCGTAAGCTTGTTGACTTTTTTAAATAAAAACAAAACAATTTTTTACTTGTTTCTTCCATCATCTCCTCCCTCGACTTCTGGATACCCTGTACAGCAATAATAATCTATTATCACTTAAGACGCTAATACCTCCAATAGTTAGAATGGTAAAAAAATGGTTTACATATAATTGCAAATACGCTTTGTCAAGACTTAAGAGATCACAGAATTTTTGACAATATAAAACATTTGCTTGCTTACTTACATAATAAGTTATAATATGACGTTAAATAAGTAAAATTAAAACTTATTTATCAGTTCTAATTCACAATAAGGGAGTTCCATCTAATTATAAATATTTATATAATCTTTATCTCAGATATCATAAAGATTTAGGCTATACCTTGAAAGAAGGACCTTAAGAATCTTTGTGATATTTTATTTATTTATTTATTTATTATAACCAAAACAAGGTTTTTACATAACAAATCTTACGGCTAAAACTTAATAATAACAAGAACAAAATAAAATATGATAAATACAAATAAAAAAAATTATTACATTGACTTATATGGTAAATTACAAATTGCTTACAAAGCAAAATCACAGTTATATTTGAATTAATATAACTCAGTTAGGTAAAAATAAAATAATTTGTACAGTATGAAGTGTAATCTAATATTATGAAGGTTAAAGTTATTGTGTAAGGTTAGTAACAAATTTTTGTATTAATTTTTGTTTGAAAGTGTTCCTTGATATTTGTGTTGGAAAAAGATTACTGTGTTTGTTGAAGGTAATGCAACATCTGTTAATTGGTTCATTTCTTCCATATTCAGTTCTATGAGTATTTTCAATTAAATACTTAGTGTTCCGTGTAACTCTAACTTCATTGTTTAATTTAAAATTATCTATCAAAAACTGAACGTCAATATTTTTATTTAAAACGTAAAAGTAAAACAGGATAAAAGTATCTGCCTGCGTGAAGATAAAGTTAACATGTTCAATGAATTTAATCTTACATTATAATTAGGTAGCATTGAATAGTCAATAGCAGGAATTGTTTTTGAACAGATTCAATTCTATCGGAATGTATTTGAAATGCAGGATTCCAAACGATGTTGCCGTATTCTAGAATAGATCGTACTAAAGAACAGTAGAGAGATTTTGTCACCGCTATGTTACTGAATTCTGTAGCTCTTCTTTTAATGAATCCTAACATTTTATTTGCTTTGGAAATCATATGCTCATAGTGAAGATGGAAGTTAAGCTTATCATCCAAAAGAATCCCTAGATCGGTCATACTGCATACCCTTTCTAGAGTTACATTATCAATAGAATAATCGAATAAAATAGTAGGTCTTTTCCGTGTAAAACTTATAGCCTTGCATTTGTGAATGTTCAGCTTTAACTTGATGGAAAAGCACCATTCTTGTAAAAAAAGAAGGTTTGATTGAAGTAATGCAACATCAGAAATATTTTTGATAACGTGGTAAGTTTTAAGATCGTCGGCAAATGCAATATGTGATACAATTGCAAATGCAATATGGAATTTTATATTTTGAGTTCTATTTGTTAAGTAAGAGTACAGCCATGTAAGAAATGTACTGGAAATAATAATATGCAACAAGTTTGTTAAGCAAAATAGTATGATCGACACGATCAAATGCTTTACTAAAATCTGTGTAAATAGCATCAACTTGGTGCCCATTTTCCATTTCATTAAGGATTTCAGATGTATAAACCAAAAGGTTTGTTGAGGTAGAACCTTTTCTAAAACCATGCTGCTGTTCATTTAATTTTGTGTTTATGATGGGTGTAATTTTGTTTACGGCCATTTTTTCGAACAACTTAGGAATAGTCGATAAAATAGCTATACCACGGTAGTTTTCGACATGTGCTTTGTCGCCCTTTTTGTGGATGGGAATTAAATAAGACGATTTCCAAGCATATGGGAAAACACCTGACGAAAGTGATTTACTAAAAATGAGATGAAGTGGATAAGTCAAATAACTGACACTATTGTATAAAAAAGTCGGCGGGATTAAGTCAGGTCCTACCCCTTTTTTAGTATCGATGTTAATGCTTACTTCAAATATTTCATTTTCAGTAAGATATAGATCTGTATTAATTGAATTTGAGTTATTTGTTTGATTTGAAAGATCAAAATTTATTGAAAATTCATGTGGACGATAAACTTTTTGAAAACAAACAGCAAAGAAATTACAGATTACATTAGGACAAGAAGAGGAAGTGTTGTCTTTCGACATTGAGTTTGGGTAGCCGTAACTTTTACGCTTAATATTTATAAAGTCAAAAAATTTTTTTGGATCTGAAATTAATTTGTTGCCGATATCGGTGACATAATTATCGTATGCTAAGTTAGATTTTTGTTTGAATTCAAATGCAAGATCCTTGTGCATATTCAACAAATTTATATTAGACTGCTTTGAAAATTTGATTATTTTTTACAATTTGTTGCTTTGGTTACGCAATGTCCTAAGTTCTATATCGAGCCAAGGTTCAGTTGTCTTGTTTTTTTTACGAATTTTTGGCACAAAGGAGTTTATTATGTCAAAAATTCTCATATAGAAGATAGAGATTAATGAATCAATGTCCTGTTGTGCTAACAGCTCGTCTCAATTGATGACTGACAAAGCATTGTTAATGCTATCATAATCAGCGTTAACAAAATAATGTACAAAATTATTATTGTACGATTTAGTGCAAAGTGGTATAGACGTGGCAATTTCGAAGATGACCGCGTTATGATGAGAGGTGTTAGTAAAAAGGTTTATTGCGTCATCAGCGAGGTTTATCACTACGCTGTCATATGCATTTGAAAATGCAAGATCTAACCACTTGTTATTGTTATTAGGAAAACTGATAATTTGTTGTAAATCATTATCATAGAATGTACTAATAAGGTCGAAATCTATTTCGTCCTGAAAGTTAATTGGTAGTAACAAATTATCAGAGTCGTCGACAATAAAAGAAAGAGAAGTACGACTAAAATCCCCAAAAATAAAAATAGAATCATTCTCATTCATATTTGATAATATATTGTGATATAATATATCAGAAAATTCATTATATGAGGAATTGTCAGAATTCGGAGGGAAGTAAACTATTCCAAGGTAAAAAAAGTATTTACCTAAGTTTACTTTAATAAATTGGTGGTCGAAGGAATTACAAGTCCTAGTGGTTAAACCTATACTAGATAAGTCATTTTTGACTGCAAGTAGAACACCACCACCTCGGGGAACAATTTATAGTCCGGTAGTCTCGATCTTTTCTATATATAACCCAAGTGCTGTTTAATATTTCTTCGTTTAAAAACGAATCATTCAGCCATTTTTCAGTAATAGCTAACACACTGAAATCACATGACTTAGCATCTATAAATAATTTTTTTAGCTTACCTCTTATACCACTGCAATTGTGATAATAAACTTTAATATTATTAGAACAATTAACGCTATTATTATTATTTATATTATTATTATTATTTGTATTAAAGTTAGATAGTGCTATTAGATTTGAATTTGTATAAGAAATGGAATTGGGATTTAAAGCTGAATTATTACTTGGAGGAGCTCGGCCGAAAAAACTTATTGTAGTTGTCACGAGATTAGTACAGGTGGTTGTAGTAGTTACTATTGCAGTAACTGCGGAAAGCTCTAAGATCTTCCTCAATATGTTTCTGGGTAAACCAATATGTTTATGATACTTGAAATAAAAACTATACAACTCTTTATAGTTTGATGGTAAACCTTCATTATGTATCAGCACAAGTAAGCTAGTTCTCGTTTTACCCTCAATGACACAATTGTAAGAATCATCATGTAAATATGCAAGTAATAATCTTACATAATTTAGAATCTAGAAAGTGCGTAAAAATAAAATCTAGAAAGTGCGTAAGTGCAGTCCTCGGTTAGAGATTGTTGCGTCAATCTAACAATTGGTGGTAATGCCGGGTTTAATGCAATATGTTTATTTATTCTGTTATTATTATTACTATTATTATTATTTATATAAATAAGTCAGCCGGTCCAGATGGTATAACCACCATGGTGCTTAAAAATACCTACTCCAGTATTTCAAAACCTCTGCGCAACCTTTTCTACCTCTCCTTCACTTCGGGTATTCATCCTACCCAATGGAAGGTTGCATATGTTTTCCCAATTCCCAAAAAAGGTAATAAAAGCGATCCCTCCAACTACCGCCCTATTGCTATAACTTCGGTCCTCTCCAAAGTAATGGAGAAATTGTGAACCAAAAGCTTCTGAAATACCTGCATCACAAAGGTCTGCTTCATGATCGTCAATACGGGTTCAGAGCCCGTCGTTCAACCGGTGATCTTATGACTTACCTTTGTGAGAAGCTAAGAAGCATCAGCCTTCATCATTCTGGTGAGTCGGATGTTGTGGCTCTTGATATTTCTAAGGCTTTCTATCGAGTTTGGCACGATGCTTTATTGGCAAAATGCAAAGCAATAGGTCTGGGTAGGGTCTTTCTAAAATGGATTGGAGATTTCCTTTCGAATCGTATGATTTGTTTACTGGTCGATGGATATTCATCTGACAAATTCAAAATAAATGCTGGTGTCCCTCAAGGATCAGTTTTATCCCCCACTCTTTTCTTAATATTTATCAATGACCTACTTTCTTTAACCTTCAATCCGATCCATAGTTTCGCAGACGACAGCACCCTTGTAGCTTCCTATGAATTTCATAGCCGCTGTAACACTAATCACCAGATTAATATAACAGCAAAAAATTTCACTATTAGTCTGCTAAATAACGATTTAGCCAAAATTCAAAAATGGGGTGAAGTCAACAGAGTTCTCGCGAAAAATTGCCACTACTATTCCCAACCTATTATTTCAGGGAGAGGTTTTGCAGCATTCAACAGATTTAAACATATTGGGTATCGAGTTAAACCAAAAATTGACTTGGTCAAACCACATTTTTGGTATAGCTAAGGATGCAGCTAAATGTTTGGGTTTTTTGTATCGCTGCAAAACTTACTTTTCTGCATCTGATCATCTCAATATCTATAAAACGTACATTCGGCCGAAAATGGAGTATAATGCACACATTTGGGTTGCAGGCCCGCAAACAGCGCTGGGTTACCTAGATAATGTGCAAAACAGAGATATTCATCTTATCAACGACCCCAGTGCAACTACAATGCTCGCTCCACTCAGTCATCGTCGCACAATTGGGTCACTAATCTTGTTTTATAGATATCTCGTAGGGACTAACACCTGCTCGAATGAAATAAAACAGTTAATGCCTCCGCTCAAAGTTTTCCAGCGAGAAACAAGGCGGGCAGCAGAAGCTCATCCCTACCATGTAGAGATTTCAAGATGGCGAAATACAGCTTATGGAAATTCGTTTGTCATGCGCACGTCCCGTCTGTGGAACTATATACCATCGCATGTGTTCCCTAAAGTTGGTAATTCTTATGTGTAGGATTTACTTAAGCTTAGGAAGAACATTAACATCTTTCTTCAAAATGTCCCTCCAAATTTTCCTACTTATCCCCCATAATCAAAAATTTCCCAATTCCAATTTTCCCAATTATCCTTCCCACATCCCTATTCCCAAAACCAAACTGTACATTCGTATTAAAGGTTCCATCCTAAAGTTTTGTTTTAAAAGGGGGGTGGTTTTGGTTGGTTAAAGTCCAACACTATCCTGAGGAAGCACGTGCAGTTCCTCTTGGTGACTTTCGAGTTTTCCACCAACCCTCGTAAAAAAAAAAAAAAGTTATAAAAATAACTTCAGTAATAAATGAAGACGTCTGACAGACGTACATTAGTGTTAAATAAAGTTTTTTTTATGTTAGCACTTGAGTGTTAACGAGAATGAAAAGAAAACTATTTGAACAAGATTAATTATATCTTTAAATTATTTGAATCATAAATTATATTACATAGAAATATAAAAATTAATGTGTGTGATTAGTTCTTTGAGAATAAATAATCTTCAATTTATAAGTTTTCTACACTGAATTAATTATTTTAGTTATTACATATTAATTAATTGGATAAATCTAATAATAATAATTAAATATTGTCCACCAACAAAAAAATAGAAATATCTCTATACGAGCGAATGCCAATAAAATAAAATATGGGTTACAATTCCAACTAAAAAACTTAAAAAATATTCAACCTATTATTAAAATTATGTGAATGACTATAAGAGTAGGTAAATTAATAAAAATAATTAATAAGAAAAAGGTATAAATTATTATCTTTTTTAAATAAATGTAATTTTTGCATAAAACACCATTATTAAATGTAATATTATTCACATTTGCAAACTTATCAAAATCATAGCTGTAATTTATGTTATCATCCTTTTTATTGTATCTTTTACTGTTTTCAAGAAAATATTATATTATCTTGTATTGTTCATTAAAATTTTGTTAAAAAACGTTTTCTCATATGAAACCGTAAGCTTGTTGACTTTTTTAAATAAAAACAAAACAATTTTTTACTTGTTTCTTCCATCATCTCCTCCCTCGACTTCTGGATACCCTGTACAGCAATAATAATCTATTATCACTTAAGACGCTAATACCTCCAATAGTTAGAATAGTAAAAAAATGGTTTACATATAATTGCAAATACGCTTTGTCAAGACTTAAGAGATCACAGAATTTTTGACAATATAAAACATTTGCTTGCTTACTTACATAATAAGTTATAATATGACGTTAAATAAGTAAAATTAAAACTTATTTATCAGTTCTAATTCACAATAAGGGAGTTCCATCTAATTATAAATATTTATATAATCTTTATCTCAGATATCATAAAGATTTAGGCTATACCTTGAAAGAAGGACCTTAAGAATCTTTGTGATATTTTATTTATTTATTTATTTATTATAACCAAAACAAGGTTTTTACATAACAAATCTTACGGCTAAAACTTAATAATAACAAGAACAAAATAAAATATGATAAATACAAATAAAAAAAATTATTACATTGACTTATATGGTAAATTACAAATTGCTTACAAAGCAAAATCACAGTTATATTTGAATTAATATAACTCAGTTAGGTAAAAATAAAATAATTTGTACAGTATGAAGTGTAATCTAATATTATGAAGGTTAAAGTTATTGTGTAAGGTTAGTAACAAATTTTTGTATTAATTTTTGTTTGAAAGTGTTCCTTGATATTTGTGTTAGAAAAAGATTACTGTGTTTGTTGAAGGTAATGCAACATCTGTTAATTGGTTCATTTCTTCCATATTCAGTTCTATGAGTATTTTCAATTAAATACTTAGTGTTCCGTGTAACTCTAGCTTCATTGTTTAATTTAAAAATACCTATCAAAAACTGAACGTCAATATTTTTATTTAAAACGTCAAAAGTAAAACAGGATGACAATATCTGCCTGCGTGAAGATAAAGTTAACATGTTCAATGAATTTAATCTTACATTATAATTAGGTAGCATTGAATAGTCAATAGGGTTATATTGATTTCTCAAAGCAAATAACAGGAATTGTTTTTGAACAGATTCAATTCTATCGGAATGTATTTGAAATGCAGGATTCCAAACGATGTTGCCGTATTCTAGAATAGATCGTACTAAAGAACAGTAGAGAGATTTTGTCACCGCTATGTTACTGAATTCTTTAGCTCTTCTTTTAATGAATCCTAACATTTTATTTGCTTTGGAAATCATATGCTCATAGTGAAGATGGAAGTTAAGCTTATCATCCAAAAGAATCCCTAGATCGGTCATACTGCATACGCTTTCTAGAGTTACATTATCAATAGAATAATCGAATAAAATAGGTCTTTTCCGTGTAAAACTTATAGCCTTGAATTTGTGAATATTTAGCTCTAACTTGATGGAAAAGCACCATTCTTGTAAAAAAAGAAGTTTGATTGAAGTAATGCAACATCAGAAATATTTTTGATAGCGTGGTAAGTTTTAAGATCGTCGGCAAATGCAATATGTGATACAATTGCAAATGCAATATGTGATACAATTGCAAATGCAATATGGAATTTTATATTTTGAGTTCTATTTGTTAAGTAAGAGTACAGCCATGTAAGAAATGTACTGGAAATAATAATATGCAACAAGTTTGTTAAGCAAAATAGTATGATCGACACGATCAAATGCTTTACTAAAATCTGTGTAAATAGCATCAACTTGGTGCCCATTTTCCATTTCATTAAGGATTTCAGATGTATAAACCAAAAGGTTTGTTGAGGTAGAACCTTTTCTAAAACCATGCTGCTGTTCATTTAATTTTGTGTTTATGATGGGTGTAATTTTGTTTACGGCCATTTTTTCGAACAACTTAGGAATAGTCGATAAAATAGCTATACCACGGTAGTTTTCGACATGTGCTTTGTCGCCCTTTTTGTGGATGGGAATTAAATAAGACGATTTCCAAGCATATGGGAAAACACCTGACGAAAGTGATTTACTAAAAATGAGATGAAGTGGATAAGTCAAATAACTGACACTATTGTATAAAAAAGTCGGCGGGATTAAGTCAGGTCCTACCCCTTTTTTAGTATCGATGTTAATGATTGCTTCAAATATTTCATTTTCAGTAAGATATAGATCTGTATTAATTGGATTTGAGTTATTTGTTTGATTTGAAAGATCAAAATTTATTGAAGATTCATGTGGACGATAAACTTTTTGAAAACAAACAGCAAAGAAATTACAGATTACATTAGGACAAGAAGAGGAAGTGTTATCTTTCGACATTGAGTTTGGGTAGCCGTAACTTTTACGCTTAATATTTATAAAATCAAACAATTTTTTGGATCTGAAATTAATTTGTTGCCGATATCGGTGACATAATTATCGTATGCTAAGTTAGATTTTGTTTGAATTCAAATGCAAGATCCTTGTGCATATTTAACAAATTGATATTAGACTGCTTTGAAAATTTGATTTTTTTGTACAACTTGTTGCGTTGGTTACGCAATGTCCTAAGTTCTCTATCGAGCCAAGGTTCAATTGTCTTGTTTTTTTTACGAATTTTTGGCACAAAGGAGTTTATTATGTCAAAAATTCTCATATAGAAGATAGAGATTAATGAATCAATGTCCTGTTGTGCTAACAGCTCGTCTCAATTGATGACTGACAAAGCATTGTTAATGCTATCATAATCAGCGTTAAAAAAATAATATACAAAATTATTATTTTCCGATTTAGTGCAAGTGGTATAGACGTGGCAATTTCGAAGATGACCGCGTTATGATGAGAGGTGTTAGTAAAAAGGTTTACTGCGTGATCAGCGAGGTTTACCACTACGCTGTCATATGCATTTGAAAATGCAAGATCTAACCACTTGTTGTTGTTATTAGGAAAACTGATAATTTGTTGTAAATCATTATCATAGAATGTACTAATAAGGTCGAAATCTATTTCGTCCTGAAAGTTAATTGGTAGTAACAAATTATCAGAGTCGTCGACAATAAAAGAAAGAGAAGGACGATTAAAATCCCCAAAAATAAAAATAGAATCATCCTCATTCATATTTGATAATATATTGTGATATAATATATCAGAAAATTCATTATATGAGGAATTGTCAGAATTCGGAGGGAAGTAAACTATTCCAAGGTAAAAAAAGTATTTACCTAAGTTTACTTTAATAAATTGGTGGTCGAAGGAATTACAAGTCCTAGTGGTTAAACCTATACTAGATAAGTCATTTTTGACTGCAAGTAGAACACCGCCACCTCGGGAACAATTTGTAGTCCGGTAGTCTCGATCTTTTCTATATATAACCCAAGTGCTGTTTAATATTTCTTCGTTTAAAAACGAATCATTCAGCCATGTTTCAGTAATAGCTAACACACTGAAATCACATGACTTAGCATCTATAAATAATTTTTTTAGCTTACCTCTTATACCACTGCAATTGTGATAATAAACTTTAATATTATTAGAACAATTAACGCTATTATTATTTATATTATTATTATTATTTGTATTAAAGTTAGATAGTGCTATTAGATTTGAATTTGTATAAGAAATGGTATTGGGATTTAAAGCTGAATTATTACTTGGAGCTGGGCCGAAAAAATTTATTGTAGTTGTCACGAGATTAGTACAGGTTGTTGTAGTAGTTACTATTGCAGTAACTGCGGAAAGCTCTAAGATCTTCCTCAATCTGTTTCTGGGTAAAACCAATATTTTTATGATACTTGAAATAAAAACTATACAACTCTTTATAGTTTGATGGTAAACCTTCATTATGTATCAGCACAAGTAAGCTAGTTCTCGTTTTACCCTCAATGACACAATTGTAAGAATCATCATGTAAATATGCAAGTAATAATCTTACATAATTTAGAATTTTCTCATCTCTAAATCTAGAAAGTGCGTAAGTGCAGTCCTCGGTTAGAGATTGTTGCGTCAATCTAACAATTGGTGGTAATGCCGGGTTTAATGCAATATGTTTATTTATTCTGTTATTATTATTACTATTATTATTATTTATATTATTATTATCATTATTATTATTATTATTAATCTTATTATTATTATTATTATTATTATTATTATCATTATTATTATTATTATTATTATTAATATTATTATTATTATCATTATCATTATCATTATCATTATTATTACTATTATCATTATTATTACTATTATTATTATTAATATTATCATTATAATTATTATTAATATTATCATTATTATTAATATTATTGTTACTATAATTATTATTATTACTATTATTATTATAACAAATATTAATATTATCATTATTATTATTATTATTAATACTATTATTATTAATACTATTATTATTAATACTATTATTATTAATATTATTATTATTAATTTTGAACCGGCTTTTTCCCGAATTGAGCGTTTCACCTTTTACAAAATTCTTATATTTTTGCTTAACTAGCATTTGTGTATCAGTTTGTGCTTTGTAATATAGTTTTTTATTTAACGGTTTAATGATTTTAGAGTGATTTGTTAAGTTAGTATCTAATTTATTGTCTACAGTGTTAATGTGTGCTTTTTGAGTATTAAAATCTTTAAAAAGTTGTATTATAGCATTCTTTTTCCAATGTATGTGAGAAAGTATATCATTAACCTTGGATTGAGGTACCATAACTTTAAATATTTTGTACTTAGGTTTGTATTTTAAATTTCTTGGTGTAATATTAACTAAGCTAACACTATTGCAGTTGAATTTATTTTTTAAATTATTTCTTAAGCCACTTACTGTTGTAGAGGCTGGATATTTTGAAAAGTATAAAGCAAAGTTAACGGCTTTAACATTCTCGGCTAAAGTAGGTTGGATGATGACAGGTTGACTATTAGTGATGATTGATTGGCTACTAGCAAGTGGGCTGGATTGGCTGGGGATGAATTGACTCGTACTAGGTTTGCTGACGATGGAATGACTGTTAATAGATTGGATGGTGCTCGGATGGTTGATGCTAAGTTGATTGTTAAGTTGATTGTTAATAATTAGACTACTGTTAGAATCCATTTGAAGTGTAGTGTCACTTTCGATTAATTCTTCATAAAGATTTTTGCTTTTAGATGAAGTTGTTGAAGAAGAAATGGATTCTTTTAGCTGCCTAAACTCCTGAGTGACAATTTGTGTACAATTGGAAGTAGCTTCATTACAATGAATATATAACGCGTTAATTCTTGCAGATACTTCATTTTTGTCAGCTATAAGTTGGCTGATAATGTCATTATTAAAATCAATGTTAGTATTATTTGTGTTTTGGTTAAGATTTGCTGTTATATTTTTTGTAAATTCGTTGAATTGCAATTCTAAAAATTCTGTCATTTCGGTGATACATGTACCGAATCACAGAGCTCGGTAAAAGTAGCCTTGTTAGAGTTTATTACACCAGTAGTTTTTAAAATCGTTCCTGTGTTGATGTCATTAAGATTATTTATTCCGGCGATAATTTTGTCGTACATCGTTTGAAGAAGTGATTCATGGTTTTGACATTCAGTGCAGATGAACCATTGATCCAGAGATGGATAATGCCAATCTCTATCGGTTCCTATGCATACTCCATGCAATTTTCTTCCGCAAAATGCACGACATGATGCACAAAATGCACAAAATGCACGACTTTTTTTGATTTATTATCGAAAACGACACAGTTAGTAGCATTACATTTAAATTCCATTATAGTTTAATATTTTATAATTAGAAATAAATTAAGTATTAATAAAAATTAAAATTTTGTATATGTAAGCAAAAAGCTAATACTTTGAAATTATTAAAAGTTTATTACCGGTTAAAATAAATGCTGAACAATCAATTAAGACGACACGGTTATAAGTATTATTATTAAATTAAATAAGTAGTATTATTAAATTTTTTTTTATTTTTTATTTTATTAATTAGGTAAATGTACGTTATTAAATTAAAATTAATTAAATTAAGCAAAAATAAACACGTCTGTACTAATCGAACGATTGAAAACGATTGAACTACTATTATCATTAACTACTATAATAAATTATATATTAACTACTATAATCATTTAGATCAGTCTCGCAAGAACTATAACAAATTTATCCTAACTCTAAGTAAATATGCAAAAGCCAATTCATCTTTAAATCTCATCTCATTATCTAGCGATTCAATTAATATTTATTTATTTATTGATGCTTAACACAAGCAACTTACAATATAATTCATAATTAATACTAAATCTAAACAATAATAATTTGAAAAGCAAAATTAATTAAATAAATAAATTATAAGAAAAAAAAATTGTAAATAAAATTAAATTAACAAAATTTAATTTAAAAAAAAATAACTTAAGAAAAAAAATTATGCAATAAAGTACACTTATAATTTCCTTATATATATCTAGCCAATCATGTATTAGTTAATACACCTGCCTTTCATACGAAAGGTCTCGGGTTCAAACCCCGGCTGGGTCATATAGATTAATAAAAAAATAATATAGATTTTTCTTATAATATGTAATTAGTGTAATATAATTAAATTAAAAATAAGTATATATGTCTTACATATAATAATTAATATCATATTGTAATATATAATAAAATAATAATAAAATATAATTCTTGTGTAAGATAATAGATGGCGTAGAACTAAAAGAAACGCCTAGTCTTGTACAATAGCTACAGCGAGTAATCAACGATTTAGTGAAATAATTATTCCAGAAACTGAAGCTTAGTCAAATATGATAAATGTCAATAATAGTCAATAATAAATGACTTAGTGGATGTGCCCTATGCTCCTTATAAGGAAAACAAAATGAAAAAGATGTAAGGAAAACAAAATGAAAAAGATGTAAGGATGTAAGGAAAACAAAAATAAAAAATAATTTCCTTACAAATAAAATTAAATTAATATGGCTATTCTGAAGTCCGTCGAAATGTTTCGATGAAGAAAAATTCCACATATGGTATGTTGAAATCAGAATTTTATTCACGGCTGCAAAATGTCATTTTTATTTCGGGTTTTTTTTTTTTGTGTATGCTGGAGTCCATCGAAATGGAAAATGAATGAAATTACTTTTGACTTAGTTAATAAATAGAAACTAAAGCAAGCAGTTACGAAGGAAGTGTTATTTAGTGCAAAATAATTTATATTTTTTAAAAGAAAAAAGTAAAGATAATTTTTAAAGTTATAAATTTAAGAATGTTTTTTTTTAAATCGGTGTTCAGTGTAAAAAATAATATTTTGTGTAATTTCCTTTCCAAATACAAGTCTTTTAAAATTTCAGTTTCTTCATTTTCCAATTATTCTAAACCCGCTACACAATTCATCATCAATTTATAAAAATTAAACGTATTTTTCTTTTGAATTTTTTCTTTATACTGAAGAAGCACAAAAAAAAATATCAACCAAAAAATACTAGATACAAAAAATATTTTACGAAACATATGACCATATTAATAAAATAACATAAAGTTTAATCAAATTAAATTATCAAATTATCTAAATTAAAAGATTTAACTTGCTGAAGATTTAACTTGGAATGACATGAATACAAACCATTCTTTAAAAATTGTTTGGTTAGTTGAAATTTAATTTGGGTCTTTAATAATAACATAATTTTAAATTTTTTTTTTTTTTGAATTGACCTGATCCGACCGACTCCTGAGGTTAAAGAAAGATTAAATGAAATAAAACTGCTAAAAATGTAGAACACTTTTTTAAGAATAAATTGGGAATACCATCGGTGATCGGAGTGAAATTATCAAGTCAGTGATTAATCATCATCAGTCAGTCATCAAGTTTATTTAAATAACTAACAACTATAGAATGTGTTATAAAATGTCATACGTTCCCTCTTAATATTTGTATCATATGGTTATTTTATTAAATAATTCATTTCATAATTTCACAATCCATAATTCACTTTAATAAATAATTCATAATTGATCACATGCATTATTAATACTAATACATGGCGCTGCGGACAAACGATTAAAAAAAAAAATATTTTTGAATTTGAAATCGACCACGTGGAAGATCTCCAAAAGTTCGTATTATCTACTATAACGAAAACATGGATTACTTAAGGAAAATAAATGAGCTACAACTAGAGAGTAATCTGGCAGAAAAGTGGATTGAGTTCAAAGAGAATTTCGAAATTTTCCCAACCGCAGTGGACATTTCTTCCAAAAAACCAGAAGTTCAAGTAACGATATTTCTAAACTCAGCTGGAAATGCTGCAATTTAACTTTAAAAGACATTTAATCTATCAGCAAGTAATAAAAAGGATTTAAAGAAAGTCATAAATGCATATGAATAACACTGCATGGTTAAAACAAATGAAGTATTTGAGTCCTTTCGATTCTATACAAAAACCCAACTCAGAACTAAAGACTTAGATTTGGAGAAAACTGTAGATATATTTTCTGGATTTGTGGTTAGAAATAAGTCCAGCAGATGTTGATTATGGCTATTCTGATCTGAAATCCTCGTTGGGTTCCTAACAAGTTGGGAAAGGTGGAAGAAATTTCTAAATAGTTGAACTTGCTTGTCTCCTGGTGAATTGTCACTAGATTAATGAAGCCAGTTTTTGTTGTCAACATTGATGTCACCAGCGATAACAATCTCAGCATCCGGTTGTTGGACCAGGACTCAGTTGATGTCATCCGATAGTTCCTCAATGGGAACAGCTGTTTCAGACTCACTTGCTTTTGGAGATCTGTATAAAAAACAAAAAAACATTGTAGACTGAAAAAACACGTAATTTATTCCATATACAATGAAAAATATGGTTGGAGCCTTTTAAATTGTGAAGGGTGTCGAAAGTTATATCGGAACGAATATATAAAGCGATACCTCTATGGTCGATGAAATGCGAAATCAAAGAATAGCCGTTAATATTAAAATTAATATTATCGTCTTTAACTTGATTTTGGTATTAACTTGATACTTAGTATTAACAATGCTAGTCTTCTGAGTATAAGTGTGCCTCTACGGCGCAAAAATTCGATGCGAGACCACGAATATTACAAAAATTAATAGAAAAGTTGGCCATCATGATAATACAATATTGCAACTGAAAATGGGTTAGTTAAAAATAAAATTGATATTATAGAATTTAATTACAAAAGCTAAACAAAAAAAAATTATAATATATTACAATTCCTTTTTGAAAAAAAAAAAGAATTATAACATGTTATAAAAGAAAAATAATACAAAATATTAGAAACAAAGTAAATAAATCAGGAACGTAATACGTCATACATCGTAAATTAGAATTTGATACAAGAAAAATACTAATTGTACATGACAGTTTATAATAGGTACCTTATCATATACAAGTAATTCCAATAATTTATGTTCACCACTAACAATTAGCCGAGACGATAACCGCAGTTAATAAAATAATTTAATTTTAAATTTTATTTTTAAGTCTTCCATTTGAATGCAATTTTTACAGGAGTAAAAAGAAGAGAATTAATTTAATTAAAAAACAGTTTAAGAGAGAGGAAAAGTTATAGTACAAAGGGAACATATTACACATTTGGGTTTTTTTCAAGAAAAAAAGTATGTAAACAATAATATAATATAAAATAAATTTTGTATTTTTAAATTAAAAAGAAAAAATAATTTAAATTAAAATAGTGAGTAAAAAGTTTAAAATAAATTAATCAAGATAAATTTAAAATTATAAAAGAAAAACAAATTATAAAAAATCTAGTGCTTTTAGAAGATAATAAACAAATCCAAATAGAAATCATAATTTAAAATAAAAAATTTAAATATTTTTTTATAATGTTTTCAAAATTATTTAAAAAGAAATTAAAAATAAATTGAGTGATTAAATTATAGTTAAAAAATTAAATGTTTTTTTTTTCTTTTTTCTTACAATGTTTTAATAATTTTTATACCCCGTACGATAGGATCGGGTATAATAAAATTACTCCTCCGTTTGTAACACCTCGAAATAAGCGAGCTAGATATACCTTCAAAGGTATGGATCGGATCAGAAAAAAATCTAAGACGATTGAGCCATGTCCGTCCGTCAGCACGCTAACTCAAAAACTAAGAAAGCTAGAATCTTGAAATTTACACAAAATATTCCGGGAGTAGTTTGTAGGTTCCCTATTTTTTCTGGTTGAGTTTGGACCAAAACTTAGGGTAGCTCTCGAACACCTAACTTTTACGTCTCCACATTTTTTTGAAATAGAGCTATGAAATTTTAACTGCTGATAGATGTCACAAAAATATTGATTTTATTTTTAATAACTTTTTTTTGTAGCTCACCCGTTACGGAGTTACAGCTCCCAAAGGTTCAAAAAAGCTCTATATTTAAATTGTTATAGTACAAGTTGTATAAGGTATATCTTCATTTTGAAAACGCCAAACGATAACTACTTTAATTAGCTTTAAAAGTGTATATACAATAAATATATATTTGTGGCATACGGTGTCTTAATTTACCGTTATGTGAAACTCAAATTTTGCAAAATCCTTTAACCCTTCTATCTTCTAAACGGTTTAAGTTGGAAACTTGAAATTTTGGCAGAAGTTAGATCTTTGAAAATAAGTATGAGTCATTTCAGAAATTTTTTTTGTATCACTCACCGTTTAGGATCTGTAAGGGGTCAAAAATTGAAAATTTCCTATTTTTAAACACCTGTAACTTGAACACCTGTTAAAATTTTTTTGAAGTAATACACAAAAATTAAAGCTTCAACATTATACTCTTATTTCTGTTAACAACTTTTTTTAATAATATATGGTTACTTTATAATTGACGAAAGTGTTACTTGATTTTTTCAAATTTTCTAACAAATTTCTTCAACAAATTTTTTGCATTTGTTTTACTCGATAATTTGAAATTGTTGAGGATATAATGCGTAGTACAAAAAAATGTAAATAAATAAACAACATAACGGTTGCTTGAAGAATTTTTATTTATATGATATTGATATACATACATACGTATATAATATCATGTTTATTTACATATCGTATATGTCACTGATGAATGAATGATAAGAGTATAGATGTATATTATATAGCACCGTATTTACATACATACATATATGTATTTTATTGTACATATAAGAAATTATTCTATGAATGGAAATATTTTTAAAGAAATATTGCAATGTATGGCGATATACTTATAACAATATAAATATACTATGTACGCATTAATATAATATAATATTTAAAATTATATTTACTATTTTGTACTTAGTAAATTTAATATACATTTACCGCTTAGTATTAAATGGTACTATAGAATATTTGAAAAAGTTTTGGATTGATAATCGTTATGTGGAAGGTTAAAATCTGTTTTTGAAGAATGTATATACATATAGTTTGAATATATGTACAAGCCATAGTTCTAGAAATTATAAAATTCACCCAAATTATTTTAAAATACTAAAATATTAAAAAAATAATATTGTAAGCAGAGTGACAGGCTGTGAACATACTAACGGTTCGTACGGGTATCTAAGAGTTGACAAAGTCAACTGTATTCTTCCTCGTTTGATATTAATTTAGTTTAATTGAAATTATTGAATTAAAGAGTGTTATTTTAATAAATTATATATGAAAAAAAAAATATTTATTTTTATATAACTGCAAAATAGGTTGAAGTTCTAATGTGTTTTGAAACTTGATTTAATTTGTCATTATTGTAAGAATTGTAATAAGAACACCAAAAAAAGAGTCCCAGTTAAATTTTGTGGTGTTGTTCTTATTGTAATTTGAACAATCGTTAAATTTTAATAGTAATAGCTTGTAAATGAGCATCTCCGTGAAGCTTTCTTAAAACTTAATCTCTATTTAAGTCCATAAACGCTCCATGAAGCTTTCTCTTGCAGAAGACTTTATATATAAGGAATTTAGATTTATTATCATAAATATAACAATTTTTTAAATTACATTAAAAAATTTAAATTTTTAATTTAAATTTCATAATAAAAAATTAATTTTTTCCTTTTTTTATTTAATTGTTAAAGTAAATGAAATTTAAAAACAAAAAAGATGCACTGTCAACAAAAATGAATTTAAAAATAATGTTTTTGTTTTATTAAATAACTCAAGTTTAAAACAAAAAGCAACAAAAACTAAAAATTATTAACAGATCAAATTTCACGTTTATTAAATTCTTATAAGTTTATATTGATTTAATTTAATTTTATTTATTGTTATCGTCTTTAATGAAATTATTATTATTTTTTTTACTTAAGTTATACAAGAAAAAAAAAATTGTTACAAATTATAAAATTAGTTAATTCAATTTAAATAATAAAAAGATTTAGACGCGGAAAAGTTAATCTAAATTGTAGTAATAGAGAAACATAATAAATACCAACTTTATAAATAATATTAAAATTTTAGATCGGGGTAACAGTAAGCTTAAAAAAAACTAGTTGATGCCAAGTCATGCAAATTAGTGTATAACTGAAAGTTTTAAAAAGGAAGAAATTCTAAATATTAATATTGGATATTAATTGGCCCACATTTTTTTTCAGGATACTAACGGGAATTAAGAAGTGACAATTTTTTAATTGTTCGCGAGATGGTAACTTTTATTTACTGTAAATAATAACTTACTAAATATCTATTTTTTGGAATTTTTAATATTTTTGTATTTTAATTTGATGATGTCTGTCAGTTTTTTCTTAAAGAGAAAATACTTTGTTTTATTAATGTTCATTGATAGTTTGTGCCTTTCCATCCAATCGTTTATTTTAATTAAATCTTCGTTTATTTTTTTCTCTACGTTTTTATAGTTGGTTTCCGAATATTGTAATATATTTTTACAATACTTTATTATATTTTTTTATATACTGTTTTATATGTTTGCCGGTTAGATCATTCGCAAAAATATAAGGTTTTCCAAATAGTTTTAGATTAAGTAAATTACTTATATAGCAAGAAAACAGTGTTGGTCCTAGAGCTCTTGGTTATTTTAAAATCAATATTGTTTATCTCGCTTCTTATCTACACCACATATACTATGTTGGTTTCTATTAGATAGATAGTATAATATTCTTAGTAAAATTTTTCTGTCTTCAGAATCGAATGCTTTTTTGACATTAAATAATATGGAGTCACCACTTATTGATTTTTTCACTATCAGACTGAATTTCATATACAACCAATCATTTCATAATCGATTTATCAAAATAAACTTAAGTACAAATAATTTATATTCCTCCGTACTTATACGTAATTTATAGTATTACATTATTATAGTTGGTTGTCCCCTGGGGGGTTCTGATCATTGTTTGGTGAGTGCAAATTTCTAGCAAGGCACGATGACTCCTCCAAAGGTGGATGCCAAAAAGATAGTATGGCGGTACAATCATATTGATTGGGAAGATTTAGATAACTTCTTTAAAGTCTTTAATTGGTCACTGTGTTTTAGACTAAACGTTGGCTTTTAGTCTAAAACTGTTTTTTAAACTAAAACGTTGACTTAACTACAAATGCGTTTAGTGAAATAATATTATCAACTTTATAGAGGGCAGAAACAGGTGCAGGAGAGTTGTCAATAATCAAAAATATTTGTATAACAAACGGTTGAGGCACCACATTATTCATCTTCAGAAAAATAGCAAATATACTATACTATACCCAGTGGCAGATTGCGCAAGTTCATCCTACTCCAAAAAAGGTAGTACAAGCGATCCCTCTTATTACTGTCCTATTGCTATTACTTCGGTCCTTTCAAAAGTTATGGAATCGATACTAAATAGAAAGCTACGAAATATCTGGATAGCAAAGATTTGATTCATGACAGTCAATTTGGGTTCAGAGTCCATCATTCAACTGTTAATCTCGTGACTTGCCTTTGTGAAAAACTCAGCACCAGTCTAAAAATTTCGTGGGAGTTTGATGTTGTGACTCTGATAACAACAGAGTTGATTCTAATACCTTTAAAAGTGAGTGCTGTTTAATCTCCGGTAAAGTCAATACTGCAATATCTAACTTTATATTTTAAAATGAGACATTGAAGCATGTTGAGAGACTGAACATTCTAGGAATTGAACTCAACCAAAAATTGAACTGATCTAGTCACAATTTCGGGATAGCTAAGAAATCAGCGAAATGTTTAGGCTTCCTGCATCGCTTTGAGACCTTCCTTTCGTCTTTAGATCTGCTAATTATCTATAAATCGTTTATTAGGTGTAGAATGGAGTACAATGCACACATGTCGGTAGAAGCCCTCAAATAGGAATGGGATACCTAGACAAAATGAAACAGAACAGAACAAAACAGAGCAATTCGTTTAATAAACGATCCTATTGCTACCTCAACTCTGGCTTTACTAGGTTATCGATGGGTCATTGGAGCACTTACTCTATTTTATAAACATTTTGCTGATATAGGAACCTGTTTAGAAGGAATAAAAACTCTAATGCCTCCTCTCAAAAATTTCAACAGAGATACAATAGGGCTGTATAAGCTAACCTCTATACCTTAAAAATGCCCAGATGATATACCTTTGAACATGGAAATTCGTTTGTAATGTGTACAGCGCGAACATGGAATAGCTTGCCGACGAAAGTATTCCCTAAAATTGGCAATTATAACGTGTATGATATCGATAAATTCAAGAAGAACGTCAACATTTTTGTTCCAAATAATCCTTCCAACATCCAATAACTTCGAGTGTTTTTCAAGATTCCCATCTACCCTCGAAAAAAAAAAAAACCCATTACAAATAAACCTAAAATTGCGTGAAATGTACTAGTAACTAGATGATGGTTAAAAATTTGTTCTTTGTTTTTTCACTTTAAACGTTCAAATAGTTGCTTTGAATTCTTTATTCTGATCCTTGAGTATGGATAATGATGTACATAAGTATGTATAATAATACATTTAGAAGTTTCATGATTATTTAAACTAACGCTGACTTAACATATCTGCAAAAAAAACATGTAGTAAGAATAAAAACATAAAACTTTTAACGCAAGCAACCATACATATTTTAAAAATTGAAATTTTTTTTTGTGAGACATTCCTAACTTATTAATTCTTTACCCTTTGAACATAATTAGCGCAATCATCAAGTAGAGCCATCAAACAGGTATATAGTTGTTACTGTCAAAAACGCCGGTATCAATTTTCTTCAAACACAATACAAACCGTATCAAGCATTATAATAATATTATTTTAATGTGGTTAACAACAACTATTATTTATGTGTACTAGTTTTTATTTCGAAATATTTGTATGAGGATTCCACACCTACAATGGTGTTTCTAAAAAAAACTGTAAAATATATGTAAAATTCTAATTGAAACCTGAAGGCAGCCATCATACAGAAATTTCACAGCTTTTAACTAACACAACGTACAATTTCTGCTTTGAAAACTACATTGTTGGTGTTCGTTATATTTAAATGTACATATACGCATACAATTAACATAGATTTTATAAGTATAACTGTTATAAATTTTATTTCTTCTTAGCACATTCAAAACATTATTGAAACTTAGGTACCGGTGATGATTTTCTCAAAGTAAAGCCAACAATTTAAAGGTTATTATACTTTCGGTTTAGATGTGTAAACAAATTTTCTAGTTATATAGAGTTACGGAGTTAGAGCCCTTTGAAATTGGAGAAGAAGCCCTACTTTCAAATGAATATATCTCAGATGCGGTTTAATATTTTTTCAATCAAAAAACGTCACACAACAGAACTGCTTCTGAAGATCAGTCTAGGACTGTTGCCTTCAATACATCTGCGACTCATGAATTTGTTTTTGTGGATGGTATTAAGTCTTGTGGATTTCAGAAGATTAGTCAAATAATGAATAACAGCATGAATTTGATGAAAGACAGCATGATTTGGTTTTTACCTCCGATACTAGCAGTACGTTCGTTGAGCACTCATTTATGTTTGGGTCAAGTTGATAATTATCACCCACCATTGCTAATGACTTCTGTTTTTAATTCCATTAATAGTGCCTCTTCATTTGAAAATTTCATTAAATTCAATATTAAAAGAGCTAACTTGGAGCAACTGGACCTACTGTTAGCAGACATGGATTTCCCGTGTATTTCTGGTAGTTAAAATATTGAAAGTTGTGTTAATTTGTTTACGCGAAATTGGTAGAGTTTTTTCATGAATCAGTACTTTTGGTACCAGACAGAAATTTTTGAAGATCCCCCCATCTGGTTTTCCGCAGAACTACGCCCCTTAAAAAATAGAACAAATTTGGCATAGAAAAAGTACGCCAAAACTAACAGTCCGGTTCATTACTCACTATTCTTAACCTATTCAGTGATTTTCAGAACAAATGTAAGCAGCATTATGATGATTACATTTTATAGGTCCAAAAGCCAATGTATTTGAACTCAAGTCGCTTATAAAATGTAGGACTGATGGGTATCCATCAACCCTGATGTATCTTCATGATTCATTCACTTAGGCATTGCATTATGCCATTCACCGTTTCAGATCTTAGAATCATATCTAATATGTTTTTCGCATATCTTCATATTTCTTCGTACTTTTAGTCAAACTAATTTTTTGATTGACCAATCTTATGCTAATCAAGTTCTTTCTACTAACCGAAAGCGTTCGAGATAGATGATATTGTTCTAGCTCCGGAACTGGGCTGAATTGACTTATTGAATGTTTGAAAGATGATTTTTCGTGTCGTCGAGATGGTCTATCTACTATAATCAACAAGAGATTTTCGCCTACCTTAGCCGCTTCTATTACTGATCTTTTCACTTAGGCATTGCATTATGCCACATTTCCTGTCATTTCCTGTTTTGAAAGATGATTTTTCATGTCGTCGAGATGGTCTGCCTACTATAATCAACAAGAGATTTTCGCCTACCTTAGCCGCTTCTATCATCTTTTCATTTTGGCATTGCATTATGCCACATGTTCCTGTTTTTACGGCTAATAGATATGTTGTCTTGTGTGCCTTAATTGTTTTAAAAAGTTCTGTTTAATCACTTCTACGAGTTTCTTGTATCTATGATTAAATCCATGTCAACATGGTTTCTAGAGAGGCTAGTAATATGGTATCCTTTGTTTTATTATATTATTGTATTACTTTGTATTTACTCGTTGTATTTTTATTTTGAGAGTTGTCTAAAAGTTATTTTTCTCTCAATAATTACTGTAAATATTAAACTCTACTCTCTATATTACTCTAAATATTACTCTCTTTTCTTTGTTCATAATTAGCAAATTGACAGTTATTAGTTGTTCGCAAAACATAAGTTTTTAACATTATAAACTTAATATTAATATATATAGGAAATGCAGAATTAACTTTCATATCCTTTATGTTGTAATTGTTTAACATACGTTTTAACACGATGTTTTTACCTACATTCTACATTTATAATTTTAATTATTTTAAAGTAAATAAAATATTTTGTTGTGTCAGTTAAATTCGTTGCATAATGTAAAAGTAACTTTTTTTGTATAATTGTTATGGGAATAATTTGTTATGGGATTATTCTATAGAATAAGTGTTTTTACAATTTCAAAAAGAAGGAAAAAACTGCAATTACACCTATAATACCGGTGTCTATAGAGAAAAATAAAAAATTCAATAAAGTAATCCTGTAGAGTTATGTCCACAGTCTACAACGAAATAATAAGAAGGCAGTTCTAGAATCAAAGGCGTTAACTTCAGGAGTACATCTACCATTAACGAGTCAACAAATCTAAGTAAACAAACAAGAGATTAATAAAAGCCATTAAAAACCGTATCATAAAAATAAAATGGACAAACTAATCATCGTTCAAAAAGAGCTATATACTAAGATCCTAAAAATTCAGACTAACTTTAAAAAAGGTTCTGCAGAAAGGAAATCAAAAAGAGAAAGTACGTATAAAACACAGCGGGGATAAAGGCAGATAAATTAGATGGAACCTGAAGTCAGAGCTCTTGTGGAGCTGAGTTCTCACGCCACTCTATTTTCAGAAAATATTGCGCAACGTTTGCGGCTACCGAAAAACAAAGTACATGCAGCTGTATCTGGAATTGAAAATACAAAATCTGGTACAGTGCAAAGTTTTGTTGAACTTTCCCTAAAATCCAGATTGAATTCAACATTTTCTTCTGTGACCAAAATATTAGTTCTATCAAAATTAACTGTTTATTTGCCTGCGGAAAATGTTACATCTTATCAGAAATGGGAAGATATAAAAATTCTAGAGCTAGCAGATCCAAACTTTTACATACCAAGTAGAATCGACATAATCTTAGGACGTTTTTAGATAAAATAATGCAAAACAATCTCATAAAAGAAAGACCAGGTACTCGAATAGCTCTGAAGTTTGGTTATATTTTATCAGGTGAAATAAAGAAAGAAGTTCCAGGAAATACTATTAATTGTTTTATTGGCGAAGTTCATCCAAGCCAGGAACTCACCTAATTTTGGGAAAGTGAAGAGCTTCTACCAGAGAGACCGCTGAAGAAATAGAGTGCAAAGTTAATTTGAAATCTACCTATCAACGTGAAAAAAATGGAAGATATGTCGTGCGATTATCATTTCGCGAACATTTCAATTTAGACGAACTTCAAGGAGCGAAAAATATAAGCACCAAAATAAAATAGAAATTCTGATACGATGTCGCAATTCTGATATGTAGTAGTTACAACGGATATCGACCGTGTCAATGTACCGTGAAATTCGCATAGACAATCGCGATGAAGATTTTCAAGGCATACTTTGGAGAAAATCACCAAACGAACATATTAAAGAATACAAGCTAACAACCGTTACCTATAGGACTAGACGAGCACCTTTCTTAGTTATAAGAACGTTGCGTCATCTAGTTTCAGATGATGGACCCTTATATCCTTTGTCTGTTAAGGCTATTTGTAAGGATACTTAAATTAATGATGTGGTTTCGGAAGCATATAACTATGACAAAGTAAGTTTAAAAAGCACCTGGTTAATTTATTAAAGGTGGAGGTTTAATTTACGTAAATGGAATTGCAGTGACCCCTGCTTGTTGAAACAAATACCATCTGAATTAAGAGGCTGTGCAAATAACAAAACTTTTAATGACAGAGATTAATATTAAGGCCCTAGGAGTGCATTGGTTTCCAAAAACTGATAAACTAAAATTCATTATACAAAGTTGAGATAGATACGGAAGTATATACGAAACGTTCTGTCTTATCAGATAGAATTTTTGACCCATGCTTGTATTTTTGATCTAATTGGATTGCTATCTCCAATTATAATAAAAATTAACTTATTATTTCAACAAATATGGTTAGAAGAGACTGATTGTGATCAACCAGTATCAGACAACATTTTGAAAGAATGGAAACAAATCAAGGAAGAACTACCATCATTGAGAAAAATAGAAATTTGTAGATCGATTGATTACGGAAAGCACACCAAAGTTTGTCAATTACATGGCTTTTCTAATGCATTTGAAAAAGCTTAGGGCGCCGTTGTATATCTCAGAACAATAACAAGCGAAAGTAATATTGTCACACTCATAGCTTCAAAGGCAGCGCCTTTAAGATCTCAAATTTCATTACCGCGTTTAGAATTACGAGGATCTTTATTATTAACAAGAGTTATGAAAGAAGTCAAGAATGCATTAGACATATAAGGAATCGATTTTTGTCGATTTGGAAAAAATTTTGTTTGGGCAGACTCAATAATTGTATTACCATGGTTGCAAGTTGCTCCACACGGTTGGAAAACATTTGCTGGAAATCGAGTAGCGTAAACTCAAGCTATAATTGGTTCCGAAAATTGGTATCATGTCAACAAACCAAGTAATCCAGCTGATTTAACGCCGAGTGCAATTTATCCATCGAAATTAGAAAATAATACTCTTTGGTGGGAAGGTCCCACATGGTTAAAACAAAATGAATTTAAAACATTCAAAATCCCAATAAGCAAAACTAATTTAGAGATTAAAACAAAATTTGCAGTTAACATTATTAAAAAGAAGTGAACAATTTTTTGATTGAAAATTTACTTCATAACTATTCATCTTTAACAAAATTAAAGCGTGTCGTAGCTTACTGTATTCCTTTTGTCAAAATTTAAGGTGTAGTCCAACAAACCGCAAAGCTGTAACATTAACTACTGATGAAATCGAATATTCATTTATAACATTAATAAGGGTTACACAGTATCAATACTTTTATAAGGAACTTGAGCAACTTTCAAGGGGTAAACCACTGCATAAGGCAAGCACATTATTAAGTCTAAATTTGTTCTTAGATGCTAGTCAACTACCTCGCTTAGGTGGAAGATTGTCTGAATCTGAACTTTCATATAAACAAAAACATCCGGTTATACCTACAAAAGTGATTTGACAAATTTAATCATAAATCATGCACATTTGCATTCATTATATGGTGGCAATAATCAAACTTTGGAATATATTATAAAAAGTTTTTGGATATTAATTGCATTAAAGGCAGCCAAAGAATGTATTCACAAATGTATAATTTGATATCGCTTTAAAGCATCTTCGGCTTCTAACTAATGGGTAATCTTACCAAACCCCGTGTAACTATGTCCAGGCCATTCACAAATTGCGGTGTTGATTACGCTGGAACATTTGTTTTAAAGTCATCAGTAGGTCATCGAAAGAAAACTTCTTAAAGTTATACAGGGCTGTTTGTCAGATAATCACCAAGATAATACACCTAGAAGCAATTAGTAACTTAACATCAAGTGCATTTCTTGCAATTTTTAAAAGGTTTGTCAGCAGAAGAGGTCCAGTCGCCAATGTGTACAGTGATAATGCCTCAAATTTCTGCGGAGCCAGCCAAATTTTGAGTGGTTTGTTCTCCCAATCCAATTTTCAAAATGAAATTATAAACTCATTAAATAAGGAAGGAATTCAATAGTATTTCATAACACTCACATCCCTTCACTTTGGAGGTCTTTGGGAAGCTGGTATAAAATCAACTAAATGTTATAGAAAGAAAATAATAAAGGACGTAAATTTTTAAGAACTTACAACTTTAACCGTAAAAATTAAAACATGTTTAAATTCTAGTCCTTTATGTCCGTAAAAATTTGATCCAGAAAACATGGAAGTTTTAACACCTGGTTACTTTTTAATTGGAACACCATTATTAACAGTTCTTGAAAAAAATGTGGTACTGAAAAACCTAATTTATTCACTAGATTTATTTACTAACTAGGCAATTGTTGGATCATTTACATCAGAAGTTTTGGAAAAGATGGTCTAAGGAATACCTGTTCAGATTACAGCAGGGGCCAAACTGGATCCAACAGCAACCAAATTTAAAGGTTCGTAATATAGTGCTAACAAAGGATAATTTACCACCAACCAGATGTGGACTTGGAAGAATTATTGAGAGAACCTGCGATGATAACAGCCTTGTTAGAGTTGCTGCTCTCTTTCAAAACAAAACCTATAACCAAGTTATCGCTGTTGCCAATTATAGACAACGATGATAATTCTACCTATGATGAAGTGACAATGTTCAACAATAAAAGTCCAGAGGCGCTTAATAATACTTATAATAATAGTAGCCCAGCAATGTTTATTAAAAAAGATAAAAAACATCATTCATCTGTCAAAAGAAAACACACGCATTCCCACAAAAAAAAAAACAATAAAAAAATATAGTCGTTTGTTTATAAATTAATATGGTAGACCATATTAACAATTATCTTTAATTTTTCCTTACAACGGCATAATTGAAAAAACAAATATACAGTAGTGAATGGAATTTAATTGTACATTTTAATTTATCTTTGTACCAGTATCAGAACGACATGTTAATAAAGTCTATAGCATATGTAAGGATATTATGTAACAAACTCTCAGTTGACGTTGAATTTGAGGATCATTGCAAGTCGACTATTATGCAGTTGCAGCTTCACTTAGAAAAATTGGAAAACGGTAATATTTTAATTTATCATCAAAATGACAAGCCTCTCAAAAGGAAAAGGGCTGTGTTTGGAATAATTACAAATGTGGCACATAGTCTTTTTGAATGGTAGATAAAGAATGTGCCGAGAAATATTAAACGGACACCAACCAGATTAAAGAAAATGAGCGTCATATAGAAATATTATTTCGAACGAATCATTTAGCAGTTCCAGTTAGAATAATTGAAACCGCAATTTAAAATGATACGAGAAATTATTCAAAGTAACTTAAAAATATCGGAAGATCAAAACCAACTTTATATTCTGGAATGCAAGTTAAAACACGAGTTACTGGAAACAACGTAATTTTTGAAATAAAATTACCATTGTTAGATGCTGAGTATTACCAGATATACGAGTACAGCTTACTCCTATTCCTAAAGGTAATTATTCTTCATTTATAAATTTAATTATTTTAAAGTAAATCAAATATATTGTTGTGTCAGCTCAATTCGTTGCATAATGTAAAAGTAACTTTTTTTGTGTAATTGTTATGGAAACAAAAATTGCACTTAAAAACGTAGTTTTAAGTAAAATAAATTGGATTCTACATTAAAATAAACGTTTAATTTATTTATTTTTTGTGGTTCAATCACTAGTGTCATATTATTATTATATAACACTATAATGTAATGACATTAGTTATTCAAAGTATTATAGCTCAAACTAGATATATTTGCGTCATAGTTTTTGTTACTAACACTTCCGCTTTGTTCTATATTATTATGAATATGTACATTCACCTTGGATTGTTCAAAATATGTTAAAAAATGATTTTACAAACTTTTAAATCGTATGTAAATTATATAATTATACATATTTTCATTTAGATATTTAAGTTCTTAGTTTACTTCTAGTTAGTTTTCTTTACTAGAACTTGTCCTAAGCATTGCCACTAACCAACAATACTCTCTTATTGCTGATTCTTATTCAAAAATAACATGTTTCAGCATGAAACTTAGTGATTACCTTGCCTATGACAGTTGGTTGTATGCAGAAAAATAATAATAAGAGAATAGAATTTGTAATAATATGCAATAATATTTGTAAATATAATACATAATAACTAATGTCAAGTCATGTAAACATAGGTTAAGCAATTGTAATAGAACGACAGTTCAATAAAGTAGACGGTTTTGGCCAAGAAGTATTGTAATAAGAATAATTGAAGTAGAAAGCTAATTTGTTAAATATAAACAGAAATACAAAAAAAAAACACAAAAAAAAAGAAAATTATGGCTAGCGGTTTGAATGCAACAAAATCGTTGATCATATCAAAAGATATTGATCAGACACAAGAGTGGAAAGATTGGTTGAAATTTTACAAATACTACGCAATGGCTGTAAAAGTAAATAAAGAAAGTGGAGAAATAAGAGTTGCAAATTTTCTGATAGTAATAGGTAGAGAGGCCATGAAAATAATAAATGATCTAAATCTATCAGAGGACAATTTAAAAAACGTAGAAGTAGTTGTAAATAAAATAGGTAGACATTTTAGTCCAGAGCCTAACAAAATCTACGAAAGATGTTAGTTTCTAGAATATATCAAAAAGACTATGAAATTTTTAATGAATTTATGCAAAGATTGCAGCTACATGTAATAAAATGTAGCTACGATCAGAGAAGAGATGAAATTACAATTGATCGAATGGTTGTGGGATTACGATCAGACAAATTGCGAGAGAGATTATTTTTTGAGAAAAATCATTAGACAAAGTGTCCAAGTTGTGTCGAAAGGAAGAGCAGGCATTTAAGAATAATGAAAAGCTAAAACAAGAAAAAAAAAATGCAGCAATAAATCTAGTGAGAACAAGGGTTGAAAATAAAGAGTTTTTTTGTAAACGATGTGGAACTAAACATAAAAATAAAAGTTGCCCAGCATTCCAAAAAACCTGCAAGAAAAGCCAGAAAACTGGACATTTTACAAAAATGTGTAAAAGTAAATGAAAATAGGATCTAGGAAATAAGAAAAGTGAAGAATTTCAACATAATAAAAAAGTAAAAGAAGTTAAATTAATTCTTTTTTTTCTGTATTAAATTCATATAGCATAAAAAAAAAAATTCTTAATACAATGTTAAAAATAATTTTTTTGCGATCTTAGCTTAAAGCTGTCTGACCTTATAATTTAATTGTATAATATAATATAATATATTTTTTTTGTATTGAATAATCTGTTGTTGTGATTTTATCAAAGGCTTAAAATTTGAATCAATTCAATATTAATAAATTTTAATTAAAATTAACATAAATATATAAAAATATAAAAAACAAAAATAAACAAATATGTAAATAAAAATTGCAAGATAGGTAAATTTTCATTTTACATACATTTTATTTTCTTTTCTCATTTTATTTTTGTTCGTTAATTTTTTTTCTTTTTGTTAAAGTTATCCATTATTAAATGTTTTTCTTTAAACATATATGTAGGCAATTATTTTTCTGGTTATTTGTTCTAAATAGTGTTAGATAGAAATTTGTTTTATTGCGTGTGTTATAAGTGTGGATATCCAACATTCTATTTAGAATAAAATTATGGTTTATTAGATTATTTGTTATTTTGAAAACTGTCATATATGTACATTGCTTTTCTAGAAATATTTTCTAAGTTTAAGTATTGTTCTGAATATAGTGACGCAGTAGGATAAGTAGGTGGATAGAAATGAATTAACTTAATAGCTTTTTTGTGTATTATATTTAATTTATTGATCACTGACCGGTCAGCCCTATTCCAAATAGGATTGAGGTAAGTAATATTCGTTATTATGTATTAATTGAAAATAATATTTAATGCTTTTCTTGGTAAGTAATTTGGAAGTCGCCGGAGATTGAATACGTATAGAGTAATTTGTTTTATTAAATAATCAATATGATCAACCCATTTCAATTTATTGTCAATCCACAACCCCAGATAGTTGATTTTTTTTTACTATCTTTAATGGAGTATTATCAAAAATAAAAGAATAACTTATATAATCTTTACTGCTAAATAGTAAAAATTTCGTTTTTTCCACATTCAAGATTAGAAGATTATTCTTTAGCCATTCTTCTATCATTTTTAGATAATTTTGAACAGCAATTCTCATGTCTTCCTCAGTTTTTTCAGAGTATTTTAACACTGCACCATCTGCATACAGTTGTATATGCCCTTTTAAATTAAGAAATGATATTTCATTTAGATAGAATTTAAAAAGATCCGGTTCCAAAATCGAACCCTGGGGAACGCCTTTTTTAATAATTTTCTCAGTGCTCAGTACATTTCCAATTTTAACTTTTTGTGACCGATTTGTTAAATAAGACTCAAAAATGGATATTGAATTGTTGTTGAAAATTTAATTATTATTGTTGATATTGATTGTTGTTGAAATTCATGTCATGTAGTTTTCTCAATAACACACCGTGGTCCACACAATCAAATACCTTCTGCAAGTCCAAAAACACACATGCCACATATTTTCTTTCATCCAAACCCTTAGTTATAAAATTAACTAAACTTAGACAAGCTGCGGTAGTATTAGAGAATTTTTCGAAACCATATTGTTCATGATGCAATATATTATTAGTTCTAATAAAATAACCTAATCTGTTCTTATTTATGGTTTCAAAGATTTTCAACACAGAATTTAGAACTGAAATTGGACAATAGTTTGTTTGATCAGTCAAACTACAGCAATTTATTAATTTCGATCAGGAATTTATTAATTGGAGCTAATTTATTACAGTACTTTTTATTAAATTTTGTCGAGATATTATCATAATGAATTAATATTGTTAGTGCTTATTTGATTGACAGAAATTTTTAATTTCTCTGTAACATTTATAAAATGACTGTTCATACATCCAGTTATATCATTTTGGTCTTGAAAAGTAATATCGCCATTTTTCAAAACTTTAATAATACTTTTGCTTTCATTTGGACCCTTATTAAACATAATTTTTTTGTAAATACTTCAGAGTTTCCTTCCATTACTTGGGTCTTTCAAGATTTCTCTCGAATAGTATTATTTTCTTGCCCTATGTATTAAAATCCCTACTTCTTTTCTATATTTAAAATATAAATCTAAAATTCTTGAATTATCTTTAAATCTTTTGGAGTATTTATAATACGAGTCTCCAATTTTCATTTTCGCAATTATCTCATCAGTAATCAATTCTTGTTTTTTTCTTTCTGTCTTAATTGGGAGAATTTGAGTATTTCGTGATATTGTTTTACCCAAAACATTAATTAAGTCATCTGTGTTGGAATATAAATGAAGGTTAGGCCATATTGTTTCTCTTTCTATATAGTTTAAAATAGTTTTAAAAACTTTTTTGTTTCTTTCAGTGGTTTCGAATTCACATTAATAAAAAACATTCTACAATCAGACAGTGCCGTATCAAACATATAAAATAAATATTTATTTCTAACCTAGTCAGTGATGAAGTGATCTATTATACATATATATATCTATTATTATTATACATATATAGATCTATAATACATAACATCTCGATTTTGTAAATCTAAAAGGTTTAAATTAATGTCTCCAAGTATTATTATAATTAGAACTTATTTCATCAATTTTACTTATAAATTGAGTCATGTTTGTTTTATGAGATCTATATATAGCTATTATATTAATTTCGTGCCTAAGTAACTTAACTACCAAAAAACTGGACTCATAAAACTCTTCTTTAAAGATTAAATCACTACTTATCATATTATTGACATAAATTGCTGCTCCACCATATAAACTTTTCCTATTTGAAAAGTGGGATGTATAACCCGGTAGATTGAAGAATTTATTTTCTGATTCACCTATCTATATCTCAGTCAAAACAATTATATGTATGTCACAGCTGTAGCATTTTATTAATAGTTCTAGATTTAGTAGTTTATTACGTAAACTCTGTATATTCAAATATACTATGTTTAAACCATCTTTAACTTTTTCCGTACCTATATCATTCAGCAAGGTATTCACCTCTGAAAAATAACCGACCTTTAAACTGTCATGCATATTCAATCTGTTATCATCTGATTGCATTGTTGATGAGTAATAAAGAAATTATTTTAAAATTTAAAAAAGAGATATCATTAGTCAGAATATTATATAATGCAAGTAACGTGCAAGTTTATAAAAATTATGAAAGCAATTATTCGGTTTGACGCTATTAAAAAAAAAAATACATATTAAAATTTATGTATATAATAATATTAAAATCTAAAGTTAAGAAAATAATAAAAATACATTTCTGTAATTGTTAATATAAAAATTTGAATGTTCGAAATATTTTAATTGTATGTAATTGTTAATGTAAAACGTAAAATAAAAATTTGAAATGTATAAATTTAGAAAATAAATCTTAATGAAGAAAAAAATTAAAAAGCATGTTATTAATACGAAAAAGTTTACAGATGAGTGGACGGAGATTCTCAAGTTTGACAAAAATTATTAACAGTAAAACTAGACAGCGGCGAAGATTGCAATGTACTATCAAAAAGATACGTAGAAAAATTAAAAATGGAAGCAACTCAGTCGAAAAAATTAATTACATACAGTAACGACATAATTCAAGTAATAGGACAGGTAACAGCAAATTGTTTAATTAAAGGAAAGCCAGCCCAAATAAAATTCAAAGTAATCAACAAAGAATTGCGGCCAATTTTGGGAAAGGTAAGCTGTATAAAGTTGGGACTCATCAAAAGAGTTAATGTAATAAATATTAAAGAAGAAGCAGAAAAGTTAAACGTGTTTAGTGGTCTGGACTGCCACAAAAATTTTGAATATGATATAGATTTTGTGGATAATTCAAAATTTAAAATAATACCACCTAGGCGAATACCTTGCGCAATCCAGCAAAAAGTTAAAGAGGAGCTGAATAAAATGGTAGAAGATGGAGTTATAGAAGCAATAACTGAACCAACACCATCTGTTAATCCAATGGTAGTTGTCGTTCGTAAAGGGAAAATTAGAATATGCTTAGATCCACCTGAGTTAAACAAAAGTATCAAGAGGAGACATCATCCACTCAAAACTGTAGAATCAATAGCAACAAAAGTTAATGGCAATGAATATTTTGCCAAACTCGATTGCAATAAAAGATTCTGGCAAATTAAAATATCAAAACAGTCGCAAAAATAGTTGGTGTTTTCAACTCCATGGGGAAGGTATAAATACAAAAGGTTACCTTTCGGCATTGTGTTAGCACCAGAAGTATACGCTCAATGTATGGAGGCTACTACCGATGATATGGTAGATGTGGAAATATGCAAGGACGATGTATTTTTATACGTAAAAACACAAAGATCTGAATGAAATATTAATGAAAGTTTTGCGGAAGTTGAGCAAGGCTGGATTAACGCTCAACAAAGATAAGTATATTTTTTATACATATAAGATCAAATTTTTAGGTCATATTTTTTCAGCCAAGGGACTAGATGTTGATCCTGAAAAGATAGAGGCGATCCAAGAATTACAAGCACATAAAAATATCAAACAACTATAAAGATTTTTGGGTATGGTGAACTATGTAGAAAAATTCATATCAAATCTATCGGAGATCGCCAGACGTTTAAAAGAACTATTGACAACTGCAACTATTGAATGCATGGGAATGGAATGACGAAAAAACGGCAAATGTTGAGAATATTAAAACTATTTTATGTAACACACCTGTTTTGAAGTATTATGATGTAAATGAGGATGTAACATTAACAGTAGATGCTAGTGCTGTGGCTTTGGGAGCATGCCTGCTCCAAAATAGTCAACCAGTGGCTTATGCTACAAAGGCATTAACACCCAGCCAACAAAATTGGCCTCAAATTGAAAAAGAAGCATGCGTAATCAAATTTGGCTGTATGAAATTTAACCAATATATATATGACAAACAATTATAGAATTTATATAAAAATTGATTAAAAAGTTTTTGCCGAGAAAAATTTTGACATGAAATCCCATATAAAATTACATTTTTTTGAGCATTTTTATAACCTGAATACCATGCTTTAGAAAAGTTTAAGTTCGTCTCTAACGTTTAAACTTATTTTGGGCAAAAAATTTAATACCCTAAAAAAACATTTGAAAGTATTACAGCTCGAACAGTTAACAGAAAACTTTAATAAGCTAAAATACATTGATAATATCCAAGTTCTATTGGTAACGTGCAATTATAGCGACTTCATCGTGGGTGATACAAGCATTTCAGTAGGCTTTTTTTCAGTCGTCGTGGAAATTAATTCCAACTAAAATCTCTCCTCCCACTTCAGTCGGAAAAGTTCTCTTACGAATGAACTAATTAATATATGTTAAAATTTAATTTCGAACTTTCGTCTAACACTATTATTTTAAATAATAATAATGCTAGTAATGATACTGGTACTAAACATAGAAATAGTACTGATAATATTAGTAATAATAACGATAATAGTAACAGTAATAATATTAATAATAATAGGGTCCCCATCGATATCCTGAAAAACAAAATCTGGAACAAAAAAATCTTGAAAAAAGAAATGTTGAATCAAGAAAAATCTTTAAAAACAAAAACCTGAAAAAAAAATTGGAACAAAAAATCTTAAAAATAAAATTTTGAATTAAAATAATTTTTTTTGGAAAAAACTAATAATTTTCTTTTTGGGAAAAGAAAAATGGGGGCTGCTGGCCCCGAACGCTAAACAAATTACTGGAACCCTGATTTTGTAACCAACTCTGAAATCATTCCTAATTATTTTTTTACATACAAGTAGTATGGATATGGCATTTCTGGTGCTGGAGGAGCTTTTTAAAGCTTTTAGTCATCCTAAAAGTATGCAAAAAAAATCATTTCCACACACTCGTCCAAAAAGTATGCAAAATGAGTAAAAAAGATTGTGTCTTTGATATTTTAAATTTAATGAGTTCTACGAGAGCTGTCAAGGAAGCCGGTTGTAATTATCCTTTCAGAAAATGAAAGCTAAAATAATATAAAAAATCAAAATTTAAAATTATTTAAGATTAATTATCTTATTAAAAAATTTATTAAAAAAGAAAAAAATAAAAACAATTCTCAAAAAAATAAAAATAAAAAAGCAATATAACTACCGATTGCACCGTCTCAAAGACAACAATCATGCCGTCGAAAAAAAAAAAATTTATTAAAAGAGTCAATAAATGTCAGTGATAATAAAGACCAACAAAAATCTGCAAATGGTGAAAGCCGAATCGAAAATTTAATTGAACAATTAATAAAAGAAAATAATGAACTACAGAGAGCTTTAAAAAAATTTCTTCCTTCATCATCATCTAGTTCACCAAGAGACAACTCAGACTACTATAGTTCATTGATGGATCTAATCAATGAATACAGCGAAACCGAAGATACTAATGGCAAATCAGAGCCAAAAATTGTTGAAGTTCACGAACACGATACATTTGACGTGCTTAACCTCAAAAAAACATCAACAAAAAAAGATAAAATGGAAAAAGTACCCTCAACTATTAATGTTTCGCACGAAAGAGGTCAAAAAATGCCCCCAATAAATATGTACGACACTAGATAAGTTAAAATGTCTCATAAAAAACAAATTAGAAATAAAAAATTTTGTTATAAAAAAGCAAAATGAAAAACACTCATCGCTGTATACATACAGTATTGAAGATTTTAAAAAAACTCTTGCTTTACTTGAAGAGGGTAAAATAGACCACTTCACATTCACACCCAAAACTGAAAAAAAGAAAACCTTAATCCTAAAAGGTCTGTATAGTTTATACTCACCTGAGGAAATTCTCCACTACTTAAAAGAACGTGAAACAGCAAATGTAAAATTTGAAAAGGTTACACGATTAACCACCAAATATTCAATTAACAATGGAATAACTCTACCATACTATATCGTTCAAGCTTCAGCTGATAGCTTGACAAACGAAATAATGAAGATTAAAGTACTAGATTTTCAAATTGTACGATGGGAAAAATTAATAAGATCCAATAATTTACAATGTACCAAATGTCAACGATTCACACATTCAATGGCTAATTTGTCTATGCAGTTGAGATGTGTTAAGTGTGGCGAAAATCATAGCCCAGATCAGTATTCAATTTCTCCAGAAGACCCAAGAGATAAGTTATACTGTACCTTGTCCGGAAACCATGGTCATCCGGCATCATACAGCAAATGCCCGGTTTCCATAAAAAAAATGGAGCTTCGCCAAAAACTTTGAAATAGTTCAAAACAAAATATTGTAAGTAAACACATAAATTCCAATTTTATTAATAAAAATATATCATATTCTAATGTTGTAAAAAATAACACAAATCGTAATAATTCTAATCTAGAAAATAACAATAACAATTCTAATAATATTAATTCTAATTTAAACACCAATAATAACAATGACAATATTTTAATTGAAATAAAAAACATTTTATTAAATATGCAAAATGAAGCAATTACACTTAAAAAACAAATTAATCAAAATTCGAACAATATAAAACTTTGCATGGAATCTTTAAAAATTAAAAACAAATTTATAAATGAACATTAACAATAGTAAATTAAAAATAATATCAATAAACGGCAATTCACTAATCTCCAACAATAAAAAGCTTTCTCTTATGCACTTTGTAGAGTTCAATAAACCTGACATAGTTTGCATGAGCGAGACAAAATTAAAACCAACTAACCACATGTTATTGGATAATTATGACATAATTAGAAATGATCGAAATATCGATATTGATGGCGGGGTGTTGCCATATGCATTAAAAAATGTTTTCAATTTGATATTGTAAATAATAGCATTTTCGACAATTTTTTATGTATTGAACCATGCATTATATCTTTACAATTAAAACAAAGAAAAAAATTATTTATAATTTCTATTTATGCATCAAATAGAAATTCACATAATTTTATAACAGAACTAGAAAAAATATTCGAAATTTTAAATCTTTCGAATCTCAATTATTTTTATATATTAATTGGCGACTTTAATGCCAAACATACTTCTTGCTTAGATCCACCTGAGTTAAACAAAAGTATCAAGAGGAGACATCATCCACTCAAAACTGTAGAATCAATAGCAACAAAAGTTAATGGCAATGAATATTTTGCCAAACTCGATTGCAATAAAAGATTCTGGCAAATTAAAATATCAAAACAGTCGCAAAAATAGTTGGTGTTTTCAACTCCATGGGGAAGGTATAAATACAAAAGGTTACCTTTCGGCATTGTGTTAGCACCAGAAGTATACGCTCAATGTATGGAGGCTACTACCGATGATATGGTAGATGTGGAAATATGCAAGGACGATGTATTTTTATACGTAAAAACACAAAGATCTGGATGAAATATTAATGAAAGTTTTGCGGAAGTTGAGCAAGGCTGGATTAACGCTCAACAAAGATAAGTATATTTTTTATACATATAAGATCAAATTTTTAGGTCATATTTTTTCAGCCAAGGGACTAGATGTTGATCCTGAAAAGATAGAGGCGATCCAAGAATTACAAGCACATAAAAATATCAAACAACTATAAAGATTTTTGGGTATGGTGAACTATGTAGAAAAATTCATATCAAATCTATCGGAGATCGCCAGACGTTTAAAAGAACTATTGACAACTGCAACTATTGAATGCATGGGAATGGAATGACGAAAAAACGGCAAATGTTGAGAATATTAAAACTATTTTATGTAACACACCTGTTTTGAAGTATTATGATGTAAATGAGGATGTAACATTAACAGTAGATGCTAGTGCTGTGGCTTTGGGAGCATGCCTGCTCCAAAATAGTCAACCAGTGGCTTATACTACAAAGGCATTAACACCCAGCCAACAAAATTGGCCTCAAATTGAAAAAGAAGCATGCGTAATCAAATTTGGCTGTATGAAATTTAACTAATATATATATATGACAAACAATTATAGAATTTATATAAAAATTGATTAAAAAGTTTTTGCCGAGAAAAATTTTGACATGAAATCCCATATAAAATTACATTTTTTTGAGCTGAGATATAACCTGAATACCATGCTTTAGAATAGTTTAAGTTCGTCTCTAACGTTTAAACTTATTTTGGGCAAAAAATTTAATACCATAAAAAAACATTTGAAAGTATTACAGCTCGAACAGTTAACAGAAAACTTTAATAAGCTAAAATACATTGATAATATCCAAGTTCTATTGGTAACGTGCAATTATAGCGACTTCATCGTGGGTGATACAAGCATTTCAGTAGGCTTTTTTTCAGTCGTCGTGGAAATTAATTCCAACTAAAATCTCTCCTCCCACTTCAGTCGGAAAAGTTCTCTTACGAATGAACTAATTAATATATGTTAAAATTTAATTTCGAACTTTCGTCTAACACTATTATTTTAAATAATAATAATGCTAGTAATGATACTGGTACTAAACATAGAAATAGTACTGATAATATTAGTAATAATAACGATAATAGTAACAGTAATAATATTAATAATAATAGGGTCCCCATCGATATCCTGAAAAACAAAATCTGGAACAAAAAAATCTTGAAAAAAGAAATGTTGAATCAAGAAAAATCTTTAAAAACAAAAACCTGAAAAAAAAATTGGAACAAAAAATCTTAAAAATAAAATTTTGAATTAAAATAATTTATTTTGGAAAAAACTAATAATTTTCTTTTTGGGAAAAGAAAAATGGGGGCTGCTGGCCCCGAACGCTAAACAAATTACTGGAACCCTGATTTTGTAACCAACTCTGAAATCATTCCTAATTATTTTTTACATGCAAAAAATCGAATATATACTACATGCAACATGCAAAAAATCGAATATATCCCAGGCAACATTAATGGAGATAATATAAGATTTGATGTGTGCATAACAGAAAAAGATAAAATAATAAGAAAAGATTATTAGTGGTTAAATACATATTAATATATCATCTAAAAATACTTGTGTTATTTTAGCTTATAAGATTAGTTTTAGATAAATTTAAGTCTAGGTTTAGCTAGGTTAAGTTAGTTAAGTTTTATTAAAAGAAAAATATTAAACATTGCTTTTTTAAAATTTTACAATGATAAATAAATATTAATAATACAACATACTGTAAATTAAATAATTAGAATAAATTTTAACTTATTAGATATTATAAATTATATTAGACATAAAAAAATTATTAGATATTATATTAGACATAAAAAAATTAAAATATTTTTAAATATTTAAATTAAAATATTTTAAAACTTTGTTTTGTAGGTTAAAATATTCATAAGACTGTAAAATTATAATAAAAAATAAAAGTAATTAAAAAAAAACTTCTTTATTCTAAATTCAACTTAGTGGTTAGTATATCAGTTATGTTTTAATATGAAATTTAAAAAGCTTAAGCTATCGTGTTGAATATTAGCGTGAAAATATGAAAAGTTTTTAAAGTTTGGTTTAAAAATTTGAAAGTTTGGTGTAAATACAAAATTATTTACCAAAAGTCAAATTTACATTCTATTATAACAATTTAAGTCCTCCTAACCTTATGCAAAAAATTAGTAGGGTGAAGATATGAAGTCGCCATCCTTTCAATCGAAGGGTCTTCGGTTCAAACCCCAGTCAGGTCATAAATAAAAAATATGTAGTACTTTTATATCGTAATAATGTACATCGTATAATTAATAGTAGTAATAATAACAATAATAATATTAATAATAATAATAGTAATAGTAATAATAACAATAATTATAATAATAATAATAGTAATAATAATAATAATAGCTGGTACAGTGGGGCTATCTTTGGTTATATCATGCAAGTAAGGTGTTATATACTGCTGCACGTTGTAATCTACGGATGGCGCTGATTCTGTAGTAAAATAATAACAATAATAATAATAATAATAGTAATAATAACAAAAATTATAATAATAATAGTAATAATAATAATAGCTGCTACAGTGGAGCCATCTTTGGTTATATCATGCAAGTAAGGTGTTATATACTGCTTCACTTTGTAATCCACTGATGACGCTGACCCTGTAGTAAAATAATAACAATAATAATAATAGTAATAATAAAATAATAATAATTATAATAATAGCAATAATAACAATAATTATAATAATAATAATAGTAATAATATAGCTACTACAGTGGAGCCATCTTTGGTTATATCATGCAAGTAAGGTGTTATATACTGCTGCATGTTGTAATCCACTGATGGTGCTGACTCTGTAGTAAAATAATAATAATATTAATAAGAATATTAATACCAATAATAGTATCCCCTACAGTGACAGTGGGGGTTGCCTTCAATAGTTACCTCATGTAGTACTATATATACTACTTCTACATGTTGTAACTGTTGTGACGGCTTTAGTCACTGTTAGGTAAATAGTAATAATAATAGGCGGATTCATTGTTTCCTTACAGCCCCACTCAAAATTCAATGTTTCCGTATACATTTCCTATCCTTTCCTATCCCTACTCCCTAGTCAATATACTGCGTTCGCAGGTAAGGGTTTTCATCCCATTATATTGGCTAAAAGGGGGAGGTGGGTTTAGTCAGTAAGAATCTGACACTACCAAGGGGAAATTCTTGGTGTCTTTGGAAGATGCCCATCTCCCTTAGGAAAAAAAAAAATTGGGGCTTCGGTAGCCTAGTGGGTAGGTGTGTGGCGTATTAACCGAAGGATTGTGGGTTCGATTCCTGCACAGGTCGTAAGTGTTTTTTCTTTACATACTCCCCTTACGACCAAATATAGTATAGTATAGTATAAAACTTTAATAAGCTAAAATACATTGATAATATCCAAGTTCCATTGACAACGTGCAATTATAGCGACTCTATCGTGGGCGATACAAGCATTTCAGTAGGCTTTCTTTCAGTCGTCGTGGAAATTTATTCCAACTAAAATCTCACCTCACAGTTCTGTCCGAAAAGTTCTCTTACGAATGAACTAATTAATATATGTTCAAATTTAATTTCGAACTTTCGTCTAACACTATTATTTTAAATAATAATAATGCTAGTAATGATACTGGTACTAAAGATAGAAATAGTACTGATAATATTAGTAATAATAATGATAATAGTAACAGTAATAATATTAATAATAATAGGGCCCCCATCGATATCCTGAAAAGCAAAATCTGGAACAAAAAAATCTTGAAAAAAGAAATGTTGAATCAAAAAAAATCTTTAAAAACAAAAACCTGAAAAAAAAAATTTAACAAAAAATCTTGAATTAAAATAATTTTTTTTTGAAAATGATAAATAATTTTTTTTTGAAAAAAAAATAGGGGCTGCCGGCTCCGAACGCTAAACAAATTACTGGAACCCTGATTTTGTAACCCACTCTAAAATCATTCCTAATTATTTTTTTTACATACAAGTAGTATGGATATGCCGGTTATGGTGCTGGAGGAGCTTTTTAAAGCTTTTTAGTCATCCTAAAAGTATGCAAAATAAATCATTTCCACACATTTCTAAAAAGTATGCAAAATGAGTAAAAAAGATTGTGTCTTTGATATTTTAAATTTAAAAAGCTTAAGCTATAGTGCTGAATATTTTAAATTAGGGTAAAAATATGAAAAGTTTTTAAAGTTTGGTTTAAAAATTTGAAAGTTTGGTTTAAATACAAAATTATTATTAATAAAGGTTAAACATATTTACCAAAAGTCAAATTTACATTCTATTATAACAATTTAAGTCCTCCTAACCTTATGCAAAAAATTAGTAGGGTGAAGAAATGAAAAGTTTTTAAATTGGGGCTTCGGTAGCCTAGTGTGTAGGTGTGTGGCGTATTAACCGAAGGAGTGTGGGTTCGATCCCTGCACAGGTCGTAAGTGTTTTTTCTTTACATACTCCCCTTACGACCAAATATAGTATAGTATATATATAGTATAGTATAGTATATTATAGTATAGTATAGTATATATATAGTATAGTATAGTATATAATATAAACAAAATAAATAATATTAGTATATAATTTAATAATAGTATAAAAACCTATAATGGCCTTAGTAGCCGATGGTTCAATAATATTGCATTACATTTATGTATGTAATATTAATATAAATAAATAAATAAATAAATAGTTTTTAAAGTTTACTATTATTAAAGTTTAAACTTTAATATTTACTTAAAAAAATAAAAAAAGTTTGGTTTGAATAGGTACATAAAGAAATGTATACAAAATAATTTTAAATAATAAATATAATATTTACTTAAAAAAATAAAAAAGTTTGGTTTGAATAGGTACATAAAGAAATGTATACAAAATAATTTTAATTAATAAATAAATAATAAAAGTTTTGAGTTAAACGGTTGAAATATAATGAAATATTATGAACTTTGAGAAGTTTTATAGTTAAATTAAAAATGCTAAATAATCAGATAAATTCGAATTTTACCTAAACTTTTACTATCAACAATATTTTTGTATTTAACAAACATTTTATTTGTCTCTGGTTTTATTTAAAGTTTTCAACAGCTTAAAAACTTCGCTAAGCTAAAAATGATTGAACACGCTTAAGATTCGATTTTTTTTTGTAATAATAAAAAACAAGTTGTTCCTGTTGCTGTAAACAATATATTTTTTTTTATTCATCTTTAAATTATATTTTTTCATTAAAACTAAGCTAACAAAAACTTGATTTTTTTTTTTTGTACAATTATTGCTCAATGGCATAATGTGTTTATTGCCCCAAGCATATGTGTTTATTTAATCTGCGATTACATATTTTTTATTATCTAATGAACTTAAAGCTACTTTATTTAAATTCTGTGCATAAATTGTATGTAAATGTGATAATTTTTTAACAAACAATTTTTATAATTATCTAACGTTAAACTATTGACAATATATTTTTTTATTCCTTTTGCTTTTTTAACAGTTTTATTTTCCTGTGTCTGAAGAAAATACATTTTAGATTTTTATCCTATAAATTCAGAAACAATTTTTTAATTAAATGTATCTTTAAAAAGACCAAGAACTTTTCTATTCAATAAAGGGAAATTAAATAAATTGTCAGATGGATAATCGGATGTATCAAAACGTTGCGGTATATCACTGTATATATCAGCGTAAAAATCATCTGTCTCTATAGTGTGAATAAAACTGTCAGTGTCTGTGTAATTTAAAAAAACTTTACAGCCATATTTAGGTTTTCATAATGAAAATCATACATAAGTATTTTAGATTGTTCTAGTACTGTAAATCCTAAATATATAGGTGTGTCATAATATACATTTGTATGAGCTTAACGGCTATCAAGTTTTCAGTGAATCTAGAGTGGCTATGATAATTTGGTTTTGCTATTAATGCTCGTGCACCTAAATGTCTTCCTTGACTTTCCCAAGAGGTAGCTATTTTAACATTTTTTCTTTTATCTACATTTTCCATGGTTTTATCGAAAACAGCATTATTCATTAATTTAAAATAATCTTTTTCGAAAGCATTTTTAGCAACTGACCTATGTGAGTTATTTAAATCAATATAATTTTTTAACCAATTGCTTTGTGTGAATTTTAGCACTCTATAAATTTTCTTAAGAATTGAACCGCTTCGAAAACACTGCTTTAAATTTCGATAATGGATTATGTATTCGTGTTTGATTGTTAAGTCAACTAAGAGTTTTGGAATTTTACCTGTTGATGGAACTTTGTTTTCAATACAAAAAGGAAAATCATTGTGCAAATCATGTAAATGTTGTGGGTAATCTAAATCCACTTCTAAAACGTAACCAGTTTCCGTCCGTCAGTAACGTCAATCCACTGAAAATCTTTATGTGATAAATATTGGATCATTGCACATCCATATAAGTTGTTAGTACTATGTATTTGGAAAGTTCGTTTCTTTTATAAGATTTTCCCTTGAATTTATTATTTGCTACTGAATGTCTAAGTGAGCACTGACTAATTCCACCACGTATCCCTTTTCTAAAGAAATTATACATATCAATATCAGTTAATAATTGTAATTTCATATCCGTGTGTTTTAACATAGCTGCCCATGACAAACCTGGGGTAGTATAAAAATTTGCAGGATCTAAAGAATAGATTTTGTAGCATATTTTTCGAAAGTTTTCACAAACATCAGTCAAAATAAGCTTAACTGTTTTAAGGTAAAGTTTTAAATAGTACCATAAGTTTTGACAATCAAACGTATTCCTGAAATTAACTGCATGAATGTAGTCTTCATCGGAACATGATGTGTTTGTCATTTGATTGGTAAAAGTTTCTTGTGAAGGTAAACTTCTTTCGTCAAATCGTTCAATGGAATTTAAATACTCATAGGGAAGAACTCTCTTTCGCGCCATAAGTTAAATTTTTTCATTATTATTGAATTCTTTTTTTATAATGAAACAAATCATTTTCATTCAAATTTTTACATAAAGAATCAATGCCAGAGCCATAAATCTAAAGCTATCGAGAAAACGTAAATAAAATGAATGATTTTTATCTATTGTAATTGTTGTAGATAATGAAATATAACGTTCTTTATTCAAAGGAATGACACCAATATGTCCATTCACTTCATTTAGTTCTTTAAATAAAAGATGGCAATCATAGCCGGAAAAATTGTGAAAAAATATAGGAAAAAAATATAATATTTGTTGTTGAAGACATCATTAGATTAGAACTGCGTGTTGCAATAGGTTGTAAAATACTCTCAGCATCGGTATAAATATCAAAAGGTGTTTCTAATTCTTGTTGATAATTTCTAAACTCTAGTCTATTTTTCTCAATAGATAGAAGCTTTGTAACGACTTTATTGCACTCAATTTTATGTAAATCACGCTGTTGTAATATATAAAAATGTTGCAAGCACATATTACAAATATGTTTAATTTCATGTATATGTTTTAATCTTGATAAATTTTTTATGTAGACAAAATGAAATTTATCATCCTTTTCCAAAAGCAATAAATTTACATGGTATTTTTTTCACATTTTGTTAAATAGAATGGTCCTGCAACCTCACATTTTTTATTACTGACTTCCAGTTCAAACAAATTAATACTTATGTCACTATTTAGTTCTTCAAATAAATTTAACTCGCTAATTTAGTTGGAAATTGCATACTGCTGAAATTAAGCTGTCGTACATCACCAAACTCTAGCTGGACTATGGGTAGAGAAATATTATTAATTTTATATGAAGATGTTCGTTCAGCATTTTGAATACAAATTTGTAAAGCTGATACTAAACACCCCTTGTAACAGAAGTTATCTTTATTTTGTATATTAATGCACGCTTTTTTGTCTTCTATGTTTTTCGGTAGTTTAATATAACAACACACGTATTGGCTCAAATTCATTAATATTTATTTCAATGTGTAAAATTATGATTAACGCCCAGCCACTGTCTTTTTTTTGGAAGTCTTCAGCTTGTTGTTGAATAATTTCTTTAAAATTTAAGCCTTTTCAAAAAATTATTAACATCATCTGCTTGTGTAATACTAAAAATTCGAGTTTGAAAAGATTTGATTGATATATTTTCAAACTCTTCTTCTGCTGGTTTTATATATTCACCAAAAAGCTAAAGATTTACTTTTATAGCGTTGTGCTTTTTTAGTGATTGCATCAATAATTCAATTATATCGGTCTGAGCCTTTTCCAGAAAATATTATGGGTTTAGTATGCTTTCATCATCATTATCTCTAATAAACATTTCTATTCTATTTTGAAAACATTCATCAATATGTCTTACATTAGATCTAATTGCTACTGCCGCATTACTTTTATGCTTATTTGTTCGGATGTCGTAGTTCAACAAAGTGTTTGTAACGATTGATTTGCACTTACTGCAAAATTTTACATTTTCCAAATTTTTTTGCTGTCTCTTTTTACGTTTTAATAAACTATTTTTCTATTAAATGATTTTTTACATATTTCACAATTATGTTTTAATTGTGTTTCACATTTATGTCTTTTTAAATTGTCAGATCTTGTGAACACTTTTCACATTTATCACATTTCAATTTAATTCTTTTGTTTTCTGAGCAAATTTTTTTTTTTTTGTTAGTGTACTTTTCTATATTAAAACAATATTAATTTAGTCAATAAATAACTTAGTCTTAAATTTAGTGATCTAACACGTAAACTCAAGAAGTCAATTGTATATATATATACAAATTTTTCTAATTCTATATAGATAAAGCTAAACTAACTTGATTGCATAATTTGATTGTATATAACATAGCAGAACATAAAATGATTATTGAGTTTTTCTAATGAATTACTACAATGTTGCATATTAATCAAATTATTACAAAATTGAAACTATACCAACAAAATCATGATGTTGAAAATTGCTTGCACTTTTCATAATAGATGTTGAAGTATTTAAGATATACACAAAATTGTTTATATTATTTTATCATAACACTATATAAAAAAGTGAAAGCAATATTTAATTTTCAATAAAAAAAAATTTTTTTGTTATTAGTATATGTATAGGGTTTTCCAATTTGAGTGATAAGATTTCTTTTCAAAAAAAAACACTAATTGTTAAGGAAATTCAAATATTTTTTGTTGAATGTGATGTACAATCGATACAATTGAGTAAAATGTCATTCAAATGGCCTCTACGACTGTTTTGGAAGAACGAATTCGATGAACCCAATTTTCGAGCCCTTTTTCCACTAAATCAAGTCGTATGTCATAACAAAACTGTCGATTCTGGTGCGAAGAAAATCCACAAATTATTCATGAACAACCATTACATTCACCTAAATTGACAGTTTGGTTTTTGGTCTGGTTGAATCACCGGTCCGTACTTCTTTGGAATTTGCTTAACAATTATTTTTTTTTTTTTTTTAAAGAAATCATATCACTCAAATTGGAAAACCCTGCATAATATACTTTATTTGCAACACTTTAACTATTTTCGAATCCCACACACGTCGTAAGAGTTATTCCCCCTTACGACTTTACAGTCACGCCTGCAAAGGAAAGGCTGTGTAATTTCCTGTTCACATTTATGTGTCAGAGAAATGCAATAAAAAAAAAAATTAACGAAACAACAATAACTTGGCAAATTTATAATTTATGCTTTATTTAGTAAAAATACTCCGTTAAATTATAAAATAATAATAATAAATAATAACCAATGTTGCATCATATTAGAAAAAAAAATAGCTGTCTCCACCACAGGACCGACCGCCACTACACGAAAAGTACAATGCCAAAATTTATAGATTTTTTATAATAATTTATATCAAAGCAAAATAACTTCTAATAATTTAACAACATTTTGTTTTATTCAATAACAATAATAGCAATGAAATCGTAAAAATATATGTGCATTCATTCATACATCCATTTACATTATTATGTAATGTACCTACATGAATTTTTTTTTCATTCAAAAATATTAGAAGTAAAAAATAATAAAAACTGTAAACAAATACAAAACAAACATAAGATTAATATTGAATCTGCTAATCAAAAATTTTACCGTTTTAACTTTATGTCATCAACAAAAGAATAATATGCATAGATATAAATACATATGTATATATGTATGTATATAAATTTTTAGAGATATAAAAAAGAAACAAAAAAAAATTTTTCATATAAATTCATATGGTGTGTTATGTATGAATTTGGACTTGAAAAAAAATTAAATAAAAGTTAAAGTTAGTCGGATCAAAAAATGTTCTATGGCAAAGTTGTTCTTTACTTGTGTAACAACTTTTTCTTAATAATTTTTCTCATAAAATTTTTCTGTGCTGTTACGTAAAAAACTTAAAAAGTACACTAGTAAACTACCACTTGCGGTTGTCTAATTTCCAAAAGTTTATCAATACGAGATATTTATGTCAAAACCTTAAATATGAAATTGCAAAAAATTTTGCTCAGTCGTTTAAGCTGTACACGTGCCCACAGACACACACACATACACACCCACAGACAGACATCATGCTAAAAAAATGTTTACAGCCTTCTCCACACCGGAGTAGTGAATATTTGCCAAAATCTCGGGTACAAATTTTTAGTGTGAAAACAATATCTACCTTATACATTAATGTATGCGGTCTGTAAAAAATTTATTAAATATAAAAATGTGGTGTCTGTGTGTGGGTGTGTTAAAAGTTTTAAGTATGTTAATAACACACATATGTAAATAGTCAAATCAATGTTTTTTTTTATGATCCCTTTCAATGGCAGTTATAAATTGATATTGGATAAAAACAAAACAAAAATTGAATGATATTATATCATGCTAATAACATAAAAGGAAGGGGCGATTTTCCTTGTTCTATCATATTTTACAAATGTATATAAACTGATGTTAATTAACTTATTTCAAAATAAATCAGTTTGGTATATTGAAAAACCAGAAAAAAAAACTAATTATATATAATTTCGCAGGCTTTTAAAAAAAACTATGTATAAATAATTACGCAGGCTTTTATTGAAAACTAAATTTCGTTGGGGAAAGGTGAAAATGAACCATACCGAAACATTGATTTTTTGGTGAAAGACAAAATGTATGAGATGATATCATGGAGATTTTTAGAAACGAAAAGAGGACAAATAGTGGTACTGTGTGAAGTGCAAGACTCCTTGAGCAAGGAGATGACTATATTTTTCATGAAAAAAAATGATAACAATCTGCGAGAGAGAGAGATAGCAAGTTTTCTCCCATAGTCAAGCGGATGAGATCAGATTGTATTTTTTGAAACGGTTTTCCATTCTGTATAATCTTTAGGTATCGCCCCCCCCCCCCCCCACAAGGTTGCTGAAATCAAAAGTATAAATAAAATGCTGATGCTCCTGCTGCGCCTGTTACACTATTGGCTTATTCTAATAAGTAAAGAATAAAATGAACAGCAACAGCAGAAGCAGCAGGAGGGCTATAGTTGATTTATAATTTGTTATTGGAAATAATAGAGAATATTTTTTGAAAGAATTTTCTATGATATCTGATGGTTCTCTTGTACCATTGTTATTTATGTTTAAATCACCATATTCATTTGAAGAGTTAAATTTTGATGCTAAACAACAAAATGAATACAACAAAAAGAAAATTAATATGTTGGACTGGAATGATGGTTTTATAGAATATTCACAATTAAAAAATATCTTAGAGAAACATTTAACATCATTCGATATCATTTATGTAAAAGGTCTTAAAAAAAACAATTTTTAGATAGATTTTTTTCAAATTCAATAGCAGAAGTTATTAATGTAGATAATAAAATTCCACCTCTACAAAAACTAAGGCATTTCATTACCATTTGTCCCCTCCATCATAATACGGGAAAATTTGCAAAGATGTCCTGTAAAAAATTGTATGAATAAAATATATGTTTTTAATAAAAGATAATAATAAAAATTGGTTTTAAAAATATTTGTTTTATTTATTGTTGACCAATATATTTTTTCAGACATAAATAATGGTATTTCATAAGAGCCGAGAATAGTTGCATTGAGCTATATGTAAATTCATAGGAATCTAGAACTCTTCTTGTTCCAGTTTAAGCTTATTCTTTTCAATACATCTCTTAAAATATTTTAATACCTATTCTCGTAAATTCAATTCGGCTCCATTGTTACATGACATCACTTGAAGAAAGTCTAACATAAGACAAAATCGGGTATATTCATCTAGTTCCAATGTAAGTTTTTTAGTTGTTCCTTCAGCATGATTAAATTTTAGTGGAAATTTATTTGAATTTAATTTTACGATTTACGACTTTACATTACGTTGGAAAATTTCAACATTAAATCAGCGAAATTTTCAACATTAAATCCAATTTGTTTTTTATACAAATAATAAGTAAGTTTTTTATACTTAATAAGAGATTTTATTGTGATTCGTTGCTGTTGCTGTTGAGGTAGCTGCTGATGCATTTGCTTTGTTTTTCAAATGTTTCGATATTCGATGTTGACTCCATTTTCTTTTTTTTAAACTGATGGAATATATTTGAAAAATTTATATTTATATTAGTTCGAAATAGTTTTAAATAATAGTTAATAAAATGTTCCATGCTCTTGCAGTTACATTGCATCCATAAATATACACAACAATATTGGCCATAGACTGATGTAAAGTCACTTTGTAAACGTTTATTGTTGAAAATAAAACATTTTGATTGATTTTGTAGAAATTTCATAATCTCACTGTGGTGTGGTGGATTTGCAAATGAATCAAAATATTCTACACAGCCTTGAGCAGATACAAAAATTGCTAGCCAATGTGTTCCTTTTTTAGCAGAAGTGTCGGTATTTATTACTAAAATACCAGGCTTTGAAATATTTTTCGGTATTTGATCAACAGCAAAAACACCTTTAAATAGTGTTCTTGTCGCACTATTACATTTCAGCACTTTCTCTATCTGAAGTGTATTCATTATTGTTTTGTAAATGAGAAATATCAATTAGTCGAGTATTTCCATTTATGTATGCTGTTACAAATTCAAATTTAAGTTTTCTATTTGTCAACACTATATCGAGTTTTTCCAATAAATTTATTAAATTATTAGTTGTTTTGTCGTTCTCCATATGCCCAAAAGAGTAATTCTTTATGTCTGTTCTTTTTATATCTCTGGTTAGGAATTTATACTTTAATTCTTTTGAAATAGTTTTACATTTTTCTTTTATTCCAACCACAGCTAGATTTTTTACAAATATTGTACAGAAGAGCACATGCCATTTTCAAGTGAGTTGAATGGGTCGCCTGAACTTCCTTTTTATATGTTTACGTAAACGTAACGATTTTTATCAATTTCGATATTAGCATCGAATTCTGCCAATAATGCCGCTGTTAGTGGAGAGCTGAGTCTTGCTTCAATCTTTACTACTCCCTGGTTTAATAAACTCTGGCACGTATCTGCTCCTATGCCGTCTGGTGATAAATCAAAACCTATAACCTTTTGAAAATAGATCTTTTGAAATTTGATGTCCTCTATCAAGATGATGTATACCTCCGCTCCGCTAAATAATCTTAAATATGCACCAGAATTGCAAAGATTATTCAATGTAAAATTTGTTTGAATTGTAGAGCTAAATTGAGTTAAACAGAGTTTCAATTACAACTATATGTTAATGGAGTGGAGTGCCTACACTCCATTAACATATAATTGAAATTGTGTGAGATTTTGATGATCGAAATGGTATGGATTTTTTGATCTTTTACCATTGAAATTTTCATTAGTAACCGTACAAAATACTAGAGCTTTTGGTATTTGCCCTGTAAATATATTATCCAATGGTATGTTGGAAGTGTTAGCTGGAATTGTAAATATTTTGATTTCACTTCTCGTACAAAAATATTTCGCGTTAGCCTTTTCCAATACAGTATTATGTGCTATCAATATGCTAGGATTAATTATTAAATGTTTCATGTATAAAGTAGTTTCGAGAATTTTTATATAGCTTTCATCGGCATCGTTAAAGAAAATAAAAAAATCTTGTTTCTCTAATGCGCAATTCGAATGTCAACATTACTTAAAAGTAATTTAGAAGTATTGAAGAAATCTACATGTAATTTTCCCATTAATTCTACTCTTGTTGAATTGTTGTATGATTTTTACCTTGATTTAGAACCAGAATTGTTAAAATCATTGACATTCGGCTTATCCAATTCCCAACCAGATGCTTCCAGATGTGTTTGACTGGAATCTGTACCATAATTTAGTAAAGTAATTAAGTATGCTTTCTAATGGTATAAGGAATCTGAAGGAGTGATGTTTTTCTATTTAAAGTTACATTACATTGTTTAATTAAAAATTGTAATAAATTATTTACAACACTCGGCCTCGCAGCTGCCTTTGTTTCATTTCCGATTCCTATTTTATCGTTTACACTCCAAACTGATCCATCTTTTTTTAATATTTGAACTTTAAATTTGATCAAGGTTGAGGAATGTTACATAGAAGTCATCTTGACTATCCATCTTTATCAACTTCTTTTAAAACATAAAATGTTGCACTATTTATATGTTGTCCATTCCGGTGTTGATTAAGTTCTTAGTTTTGGACTTCTAAGTAATGGTTTTAGTGTTTGTTTTTTTGTTTCAGGAAACTGTGAAAGTATAGTTGAGGATATTGTACTACCGGCCGATATTAGTGTCTTCTTCTTTTCAGGAGATGGTACAGTAACGGTAATTACATAACCACTCGGTGTTTCAAACATTCGATAATCAGAGCTTAGAGATGGTCTTTCTGCTAATTTTTCATCTTTCAGCACTTCAGTAATGAATTTTCATCATCCAAATCGTAATGTGTTAAATCGATATCCATATCTGAATGTTATTTTTTAGGGTCATATTCAAACACAGCATCAGTAACTAAAGGTACAAAATTGGTCTGTGTTGATGTTGATTTGTATTTAGGTAATTCAGTTTCTGTATATGTATTTCGTTTAGAAAAGAATTTTGTTTGAGAACCTGTATCAAATATAAGATTATTAGCCTTGTCTGGTAATCTTTTTGCTTGTCTTTTGTTAATTCCATATTTGAGGAGGTTTTGACGATAAGTACTATTTTTGCAATGGTTTTAATTTTTTATCATATAAAACTTTTTTCATTTTTTGACCTAATAAATCCAAATTTTTATCATCTTGAAATAATTTGCTAAATTTTGAAAATATTTCTGGTGACATAACATCATTCGCTGCATTATGTCTTACTGAGCAATTTTCCTAATTCACCAGATAATATAGTTCCGATTAAAGTTGGTAAAAATACACCATGTTTAACAAATATTTTTCGTTTGGCTTTTATACTTTCTTTTCATAATTCACATTTTTTTTTTTTTAATTCTTAATTTAAATATATTATTTTCTTATTATATATTATTATATATTATTAATAATAATATTAATTAAATTAAACAATTACTTTTCATAATTCACAATTTTTTTTTGTTTTGTTTGTTTTTTTTTTCTTTTGTTGTTTATATACTACTATTCAAAATAATTTTTTTTAATTCCTTCTTAAAAATTCCTAGAGAATCAATTTGTTTTAACTCATTGGGTAATTCATTATAATTGGGTAATTCATTATATAGTTTTAGGCATTTATAAAGGCAATTATTATTTTGTTGGTTAGTTTTAAACAATGTAAGGTAGAAATTAGATTTGTTTCGCGTGTTATGCGTATGGATATTAATCATTCTGTTTAAAATTAAATTATGCTTGATTTCATCATTTATTATTTTAAATGCTGTTATACATCACTCTCTTTTACATATATTCTGGAAACTTATATATCTATTCGAGTATAATAAACATGTTAGATGTCTAGGAGGATAAAAATGAATAATTTTGATTGCTTTTTTAAGAATGACATCTAATGGGTGTATTAATTGCTGACTAGCACCACTCCATATATGATTAAGAAATGAAATGTGTGCCAAAATAAAGGACGAATATATTTGATATAGGGCCCTGTTCGATAAGAACTTGCGTAGTCTATATAAAATAAATACGTATGGTGATACTTTACTGATTATATGTTGGATATGATCTGTCCATTTTAATTTTCTGTCAATACTTAGCCCTAAATAGTTAAAGCCTTCTACTGTATAGATAATTTCGGAATTATAATAGAACTTTTCAGAGCTTTACAATTTGTTACCTAATAATAGAATCTTGGTCTTTTTAGCACATTTCCAAAAAAATTTTAAAAGAATGTGCTTATTAGTTTCACTATGTCCGTCCGTCCGTGTGTTTACAAAACTTCTACACCGTTAAAGATAGAGAAAAAAAATTGTAACCATGGGTAGGTCTCATAAAAAAAATAAACAATCTTTTCATGTAGCCTCATCCATTACGGAGCTAGAGCCCCTCAAACTTTGAAAAAGCCCTATTTTTAAATGCATATATCTAATGTTCTGTTTAAGATTTTTTCAATCTGAAAATGTCATTCGACAGGTATTTTTTTAAATTTGTAAATTAATCCTATTTTCACATTTTTTCTTATTACATGAAATTTTCAAATTTTTGTGTAAGTCACAATTCTAAACAGTTTGTATTGAGTTTTGGAAATGTGCGCTTTTAAAAACCGTTAGTTTACATTCTACCTTGTTTATATTTAAACTTAACTTCTGCTGTGTAAGCCATGCTTCTATTATTTTAAGATCGCATTCAATATCCCTTCTTAATTCACTTTCTATTGCAGAAAAGTATTTAACTACAGCATCATCAGCATATAGCTGGATGGAAGTTTTCAGAGCTAGGCGAGTAATATTATCGATATACAGTTTAAATAGGTCTGGTCCCAAAATAGATCCCTGTGGGACACCTTTTTTAATCTTTAGATAATCACTAGTATGATTTCCTATTTTTACTTTTTGTTGTCTTTCGGTTAGGTAAGATTTAAAAAAATTTAAGTCGTTATAGGAAAATTCTAGGTTTTCAAGTTTCAACAGAAGTATATGGTGATCAACACTTAACACAATCAAATGCTTTTTGCAAATCTAAAAATACACACGCTACATAGTTGCCATTATCTAAGTTATTAGTTATAAAATTTGTCAAACTAAGGCACGCAACTGTTGTGTTCGAATTGTTTTCAAACCCATATTGTTCATTGTGTAGAATATTGTTATTAATTAAAAAGTAGTTTAACCGGTGTTTAATTGTGATTTCAATTATTTTTGAAAATGTACTCAGAACCGAAATGGGGCGATAATTTGATGGGTTTGTTGTAGCACCAGCTTTGTGTATAGGTGTTACTACTGCTTTTTTCAAACATTTTGGGAAAACTTTCAAAAGAAATAAAGTTTTCAAAAGAAATATTTATTAGTTTAGCTAGTACTGGTGAAAATTTGGCAGAAAATTTTTTGATAAATTTGCTGGAGATTTGATCATAGCCTGTAGCAGCTGAAATCTTAAGTTTAGAACTTGTCTGCTCAATTTCTTCTGCAATTGTTGGATATAGAGAAAAGTTGGTATGAATTATCCTTCCAGTGTTTACTGAATAAAAATTTATAGGTGCAGATGAGATATTAATTTCATCTGTGACGTTTACAAAAAAGGAATTCATTTTATTGGTCACGGCGCATGCACTGCTAATGCTTTCATTATTTATCACAAGAAACTTGATAACTGATTTGGATCTGTACGCATCTGTATTGTACATTACTTTATTATAAAAGTTACATAAATTTCTGACATTTGAAATGTCGTTAATATTTTTTGAAAAGAGTTTTTTAGCTTGTATAATCAGATTGTTAACTTCGGATCTGGTTTTCTTATAAAGTTTTAAAATTCTGGTATTATTTAAGTATTTACGGGAAAACTTATAATAACAGTCTCTAATTTTCATTTTATTTAATATTTCAGTTGTTATCCAAGTTTTTTTTCCCCTTTTCCTTTGCAATAATTTTAGTATTCTTAGTTATAAGTTCTTGTAAATCATTAACTAAAAGATCCATTTCAGTATATGAATCAAGATCTAGCCAGAGATGATCTAAACTAATTTTATCGTAATCTAAAACCGTCATATTTTGAATGTTTTCTTCGTTTTTGGATTTAAGATTTAAGCTAATGAGTAACATTTCATGATCAGAAAGAGGAGTATTAGTAATGGTAAAGTTATATATATATTTGATCAAATCACTAACAAGATGGTCAATAATTGTTCTAGTTGTTTTACTAATTCTTGTAGCGTAATCAGGGATTATTTTATTATAAATAAAAAATCCATTACTTAGTAAGGTGTTGGTATATGTTATGTTATAACTTGGCTTTTATTTATATCTAGAAGATTGAGATTAATATCTCCTAAAATGATCGAGTTTTTATATAGGTAGATATAATCTCATCAAGCTTATCAATAAACTCAGACAAATCTGTCTCGTGTGATCTATAAATTCCAATAATATTAATATTAAGACTACTCAATTTGAGCACTAAAATATTTGTTTTATTCAATTCCATTTCTATAACAAAACTAGAATCAATATCTTCATGGATGTATATTGTAACCCCACCATATGGCTCCAATCTATTCATTCATTTATTCATTCATTTATTCATTTATTCATTCATTTATTCATTCTTTATCTCAAATGAGCCCAATCGCTCGTACAGAGTATATAACTTCTTAATTCTAATATAATAATAGTTCAATTTTTAATTCAGTGCAACATACAAAAAAACATATTGAGTAAATATTACTTAATTTAAGACATTCATATCAATCAATAACATAAAAATAGAAGAAAAAAAATAAAAAACAAAAAGAAGAATATATGTATATGTGTAGATATATAATAACAACAAATATTAAAATTGAGAAAAAATAATACATACAGCACAATAACAAGACGTTTTTTTTTTCTTTTCTTTTTTCTTTTTTTTGTTTACTAATTTAGATTATTTCTTGAAGAAAGTGCTCATTAACAGTTTTTTTAAATTTGAATGTATTATTTATATTTTTAAGTTCAGTAGGTAATTCATTATAATAATGAAATCCTAAATTATATATTGTGTCATATCCATTAAATCTTGCCTTTGACGAAACAATTCTAATGTTTGCAGCTCTTCTTGTTTCATAATTATGTATATTATTGTTCAATATTAACCTTGTATTTGTATTTATACTATTTAATTGCATATTGTGTATATGAGTTACCAACCTACTTTTTGTGAGTATGTGTAGCGGTAGAATCTTATGTTTACAGTGAATATTGCTAGTTGCTGCTCTTTTTCTATACCCATATAAATTTTTTATAGCTTTATTCTGAAGCTTTTGCAGTTGGTTAAGGTCCTTCTTATATGCATTACCGCAAATATGTATTGAGTACGCAATTGCAGTTTGAAACAGTTCAAAAAACAGTCCCCTTTTTCTGTGGTATGGCACTCTTTTACTTATTAGCCTGTATGTTAATCTGGTCACTCCATTTTAATTCACTGTCTATTACTACACCTAGGTACTTATAGCTAGGAACCACTTCTAAATTAATATTTTTATAGTTTATTTTGATAATGTCTGACGGTTTTTTCTTGAAAAACACAAATTTAGTTTTAATGATGTTTATTGTTAGTTTGTGAGTTTCCATCCAATCGTTTATTATTTTTAGATCTTCATTTATTTTTTCCTCCAATTTTTGACATCCAGTTACTGAATAGAGTATCGCAAGGTCATCAGCGAACATATAGGGTTTACCATTTAGTTTTATGTTAAGTAGGCTGCTTATGTAGCAGGAAAATAAGGTCGGCCCTAAGGAACTTCCCTGATTAACACCAAACTCAATATTGTTTGTTTCACTTCTTAATCCTTCACACGCACTATATTGGGATCTATTTGACAAATAATTTCTGAACCATTCATGTTCCTTACCAGTTACTCCAAGTTCATATAATATTCTGAGCAATGTTTTTCTATCTACGGCATCAAATGCTTTTTTTACATCAAAGAATACAGCCACCACTTTTTTATTTTTTTCAATACCAAACTGGATTTCAGCTACAAAATCAAATAAAGCCTCACCTGTATTAGATTTTTTTTAAAGCCGTATTGACTCTTACTTGTTAGATTCTCTTTTTGTAAAAAATTTGTCAGTTGGCTATTTACATATGTTTCCAAAACTTTAGAGAAGGTAGTTGAAATGGAGATTGGTCGAAAATTATTTATATCTTCGATATCACCCGATTTTTTATAAATGGGGATAACTCTATTTATTTTCATGGGACCTGGCACTATTTTTTGGTTGAGTGAGGCGTTAATTAATTGCATTATACAACTAGCCAATTCTTCTTTACACTCTTTTATTAACGACGAGGGAATTTCATCTTCACCCGCTGCTTTGGTATTGGACAAGCTGTTGATTATTTTTATTACTTCATATCAATTTATAGGTTTGAAATCAAATGCACTCTGCGTTCTTATTTTTGGTATATAAATCTTTTTTTCAAAACTTTCTGCCATAACGTTCTCTATATTACTATAAAATTGGTTGAATTGATTAATTTTTTTCAATTTATCATTTTCACTCAGCTCTAGGTTCGAAAAAAATTCATTTGTTTTAATATTTGGGCCATTTATAATTTTTTTATATACTCCCATGGTTTGACAAAATAATTGACAAAATAAGAATCATAGCCGGATATGTTAAAAAATTTGTTTTCTGTTTTAGTTATCCATGTTTCAGTTAATATAATTATATGAATATCGTTATCAAAAAAGTATATTAAAGATTCTATATCCTTTAGTTTATTACTAAGACTTTGTACATTAAGATACATAACATTTAAATTTAATTTATCATTTGCAAAAGATTTTAGGTTGCAGGCGCCTGTCATATGAACTACATTTAAACAATCATGTATGTTTATACCATTAGAAGATGTGATTTAAAAATCTAAGTAAACATTAAATAAAAAAATAAAAAATGTATAAACAAAATATTAAGATCTAAATCTAAAATTTTAAGAGCATGAATCATATAAATTATAATTGATTGTGATATTAAATTAGTTTCGTTTTTATCTCGATCGTGAACTATATAAGTTTTGAGCGAATTGTAATTAATATAAACAGATGTTTAATTTGATATTAAAATAAAAATAATAAGAAAAAAAAAATTTTTCATTTAAAATTAGAAAACAATTAATAAATAATAAAAATAATGTGTTAACTTGTTTAATCATATAATGTTATGTTAAGATATACAAAACACTATAAATAAGAAATTTAGCTCTAATAGTAATAGTAATGTACTTGTGATAATTTGTTTACTATAATTTGATAAGTTTCTAATGATGTAAATAATTATGCTTATTTTGTTGAAAATATGTTTTATTTTAATTTTAAGTTTTTTTAATATAAGAATATATATAGAATAAAATTTAAATTGATACACACAGATGTTTAATTTAATATTATTGTTATATAAGGAAAAAAGAAACTGTTCATTTAAGGTAAAGAAATAATAACAATCAAGATGTAATTGATGTAATATTTCAATGTAGTATAATATATAAAAATTAATCAATATCATCATGTACATTTGCTTATACCTATAGATAATAAATAATAAAAATATTGTGTTAACTTCTTTGATAGGATGATTAAAAATTTGTATATGTAGAAATAAAAAATAAATTTAGCTATATCATTATACATAATTTATTTGCAATAATAACGTAAATAATTAAAGTTATCTGAAATTTAATGCATTTTAATGTAGTAGTATATAAAACTTAAGCAATATGATCATATGTATTTGCATGCACATACAAATAATAAATATTAATTTATAGGTTAGGTAATAAAATTTAAGGCAAAGTATATTGATTTTTAATAAAATAAAGAAAATTATGTGGAAAAAGAAATTATATAGTTTATATTTTAAAAAATTGTTTAATTTTTTTGATATCATTAAAATTAGATATTTTAAAAGTTTTACTTGTTTTATTTTCCCGTAAGAAAATTGTATTATTTTTGATCCACAAGAATTCCAATTTTTTTGAAACTTTAATTGATTTTGCTTCATAATAAATCCATCTTTGAAGTGGAGATAGATGATGACGAAAGAAAATTTTATTATTTCTACTGTCAGTTCCCAAGTTGAATTCAGCTGAACATAAGGCTCCAAAAGCCTTTTTCTTTTCTAGTATGTTACTTTCTTTTCCTCTGAATTAAGTTTGACTATACATAAACATTAATGTGGTTTACCATCAGTTTTCTTAATTAAAGGTGTTACGCTTTTTATGATTTCACTGGATTCATCAATTTCAAATTTATTGAAGATTTTATTAAATTGATTGTTTTGTACTCCTGTCGGTAATCCAACAACTACAATGTTATTCTTTCTATCAATTTTCTTAGGTTCATCCATAATTTCTTCTAGTTTATTTAATTTATCTTCCATGGTATTTGAATAATTTTCTATAGATTGGATTTATTGTTTTAAACTTCCATTCTCTTTTTTTATGATAATTTTTTCTTCGAGTGCTTTATCAAGTTTTTCAGCTAAAAATGCCTGCGAATTCTGAATGTCCAATCGAACAATTGAACCCAGTGCTTTTAAATACTGTGCCATTTTCTGCAAGGTACAATTTGTTGAATCGAATGAGGACAACTCATCCAGTTTTTCTTGAATTGTTGTTGAGTATGTTCTGAGTTGTTGTTGAGGATCATCATCATTATCTTCAGAAATCACTGCAAAAGATTCATTCAATTGCATAGGACATTTCGTGCACTTCTAATTTATGCTTCCAGCTTTCACATTGGGACACCATTTTTATTTTTATGATATTGCATAAATTTTTTTTTTTTTGTTTTGTATCTATTATTCACAATGTACATATATATATATATATATTTTTTATGTAATTTAATGATTATATTTTATAATACTAAGTAATTTAACAAACGTCAAAAATCAATAGTTTCAGCAATAGTTTTTATAATATCATCATCACAATATTTAAAATATTTTCACCAAATTTCTTCTTGTTGCACTTTCCTAGTACATGTAATATTTGTTGGTTTTTCTTCAATCGTTTCATATTTTTGACATCTGTTGTTCAAATCACCCGTATCACAGAAGCATATACAATATTCTTTTGAAAAAATATTAGTTCTAATACGAAATAAGTCGTTAATGTCTCGTGTTAAATCCAACAGAATATAACCATGCGGTTTTGATGTTGACTCATTATATACCCTAAAGAAACCCTTTATATTTTCTGGATATAGTTGTCTAGCAAGAGGAAAAATCTGCGATTTGTCTCGAGGGTTTTTGAAAAGCACTAAATATTTACAATTTAATGAAATATCTCTTGAAAATTTCTCCTAATGAAAAACGATTTGCATTAACAATACAATAGATAAATTACGATGGTGCGAACCTTTAGTAAATAGTTCGCATGCTTGTTTATTTGCAGAATCTAACATTTCGTCGTCTTTAATTAAAGTAGGCTAATTTTCATTCCCACTAAACGCTTTCGGAATACTGGTATAAAAGTCTATATCAGGAAAATCTATATTGTTCGGAATAGCAGGAATTTCTGGGTTACACCATTTTATTGTTTCAATTTTCGGCTAAATCAATCTGTTAATATTTTCAATTTTTTACACACAAATGTTGTTTTTCCACAACCAGATGGTCGTGGTATCGTATCCAGATGGTCATGCTATCGTATCCAGATGATCCTGCTATGGTCGGCTATCGTATAAATGTTAATATACATAATTTTCTCATCGTATATAATATATAGAGTATAAATACAGATAGCCATTCACATAAAAAACGATTATATGCACATATTAAAATGATTCTACTCAAATTCTTATAGACACTCACACATCTGTAAAAATTACATTAAAAAATAGAATTCTGATCATAACAATATCAATAATATTTTTTTATAAGCTGTAGATATAGTTTATATAGATAAATATGATTTCTGCATTAGATTTGAGAATTCTGTAACGAGTTGATATTGTTATGATCAGAATTCTAATAAACAATTTGACAAAAAAAGTTTGTTTTTAAGAAAGAAAAGAATGAAATTCATTTTTAGAAAGGAAAAAGCCAACTGGAAAATATTATTACATATTATAAGTATTAAAATATTACATTTGATTAATTTTTTAATTGGCATAAAAAAACCCTCTTTTTATTAAATAAAGTAAAAAAATAATAAAAATTCATAATTCAAAAATACATAGGTATACATACATACATTCTTTAAAAAAAAATAAAACAAAACAAGTATTTATAAAAACATAATAAAATATAACAATGTAATTAAAAACATATGATAAAAAAATATAATTTGATAAAATTAATTTCAAACCTAAATTAACAATCTCATTTTATTGCATCAGAGTTAGTTTCAGTTGAACAATAATGTCCATGAAAAAAAAAGAAAATGTTAAATCAATATATTCAAAAATTAAAACAAAAAAAAGTTTATGAAAATATTTTATTACTAAAAGATTACAACCATAGTGAAAAAAATTTTTTATAGGAAAATATAATTAATTTTGGATAATTTTAAGTTTTCTTTTACTTTGATTTTCATTAGTTATTAACTTTTCCTTTAACCATTTTTGTTTCTTTTTTTAATAAAAGATCAATTAATAATTCAAAAAATTTGGTTTTATGCGTAAAGCATATTTCATTTTCTTTGAACCATGTAGAATATTTAGGGAGGATGTTTGGAGGCTTCCCAACAACAATATAACATATTTTTTTAAATTTTTTTTATGGAAATTTTGAGAAAAGTACTGGTCAAATAGAAGGATATAAAATAATTTTTCTGAAGTATACTCGCACAGCAACAATTATGATAATTTTTTAAGTATTAATATAAATAAAAATTCACACTCATTTAATATAATCACTGTATACAGAGCACCATCTGAAATAAATTCAAGATTCTTTGATAACCTTGAAAAATGTTTTGTTAGCACTAATTGCAATAAAAATACATATGTGGTTGGTGATTTCAATTTCAATTTATTGAATAACGCTCCAAATATTATACAATACAAAAATTTCATGTCTATGAATACACTTTTTATCTGTAATGAAGAAGTCATTACAAGACATTTATCAAATTCGAACTTAGATCATTTTTATACAAACAACTTAAATGAAAAACTGTCACTGTCCTATGTAAATGTGGATTTCTTAGATCACTATGCTTTGATAATCGAAGTGTCAAATGAATGCACAAATTATGGACAAATAGATAACAGTTGTAGGACTGAAGTTCTAAATATAGATATCAAAAAATTAAATGTGTTATTGGCAAATGAGCCAATTGTTCTTGATGAATTAAAAAATTGCAAAGAAAGTATTGAAGAATTTATTTCCAAATTGTCAGAAAAAATCAAAGAATTTTCCAGTGTTACAATCAGAAAAACCAACAACAATAAAAGGCATAAACCATGCATTGACAATGAATTAATCTCAACAGTAAATATAAAAAACTTTTGGCATAAAAAAATTATTGTTGATAGCTCAAATACAGAATTGCAACGAGTGTACAAATATTATAGAAATAAAGTTACCAGTCTACGTAGAATAAAAAAACGTATGTATTTTCAAAAAACATTTGAAAAAAGTAGTGATAACACATCTAAAACTTGGGACTGTATAAATTAAGTTCTTTACAATAGAAATAAAAAAGAAAAAGAAATAAGCTTATTGAAAGGACTAAGTAATAAACAAAAAATGATCAAAATAAATGAATTGAACAACATTTTGCAAAAATCGGTGAAAATTTCGTTCCGGAGTGTCAGCATAGAATCGCAAAACGCAAAACGAGTTACTACACAAGCGTTAAAGTTCAATTTGTAACTTTTATTAAGTGCAGACGTGTGTTTTTTTTATTGACTAAAGAATGTTTTTCCTACAAATACGGTAAAATTGAAAATAAAAGGTGAAAACAAAGAAATTAATATTCAGCAGTTTTATTTTTTATTTTATTAATAATTACAAATAATGGCTTCGTGTCAAAAGTGCAAATTGAAAATAAAAGGAGAAACAGGAATAGAATGTGCAGGAGTGTGTAAGAAAATATACCACAAAGCTTTTAGATGTTCAGGTTTGGATCAATCTACAATTAGCATGATACAATCTACAATCTACAATTAGCATCAATCTACATTAGCATTCAATTGGATCAATATACAATTAGCGTGCTAATCAAAATATTAAATTTATATGTGACGACTGTGTTCTATATATTCAAAATGTAGACTTCGTCCTTCAAAATATGGAAAGAGCGGTGGGAAGAAGTAATGAGTAGCTGAAGGAGTACAAAGAAGAGTTTGATAGTGCTATCAAAAATAACGAGAAAGAGGTTATTGAACTACTAAAGGCAATAGAAACTAATTATATGAAACGGTTGTAGGAAATTAAAGTTAGTCAACAAAATCAAATAGATAAAATGGCAAAACTTACAGAAGTCTTTAAAAATCGAAGAGAGAAGGTGAATGAACAATTTATGAATGTAATAAAAAAAAGTGATGAGATATGCAATAAACTTACTAGTACTGAGATTGAAAAAAAATAAGTTCAGGAAATACGATGTCATTTGCCGATATTGTGAAAAAAACAAAAAGCGGTTCTGATATGATATAAAATATAAAAACGCCTACAATAGATTTTGATTTGACCACACATAAAAAGGACAAAACAAACTACTTACAATACCAAAGATTAGTGTATGAGAAACTAAATAACAAATATAGGAATTATGAACAGATTTACACAGACGGATCAAAAATTCAAGACAATATAACCAATATAAGCACAGTTGGATGTGCGTTTAAAAGTACCCAAGAACATAAATTTCGACTCAAGGACCAGACTAGTATTTTGTCAGCGGAACTATATGCAATTATGAAAGCACTTAAATATTGTATGCAGAAATACAAAGGTAGAAAGATCATTATATACTCTGACTCCCTGGGTGGTCTTCAAGCAATTTTCTCAAGTACCTCCTGCCATCCTATAACTTTAAGAATCCGAGAATTATTGCAAGCGACAAGTAATGAAATTGTTCTTATGTGGATTCTTGGACATGCAAGCATTGAGGGGAATGAAAGAGCGGACAAGCTGGCTAAGGAAGCAACTACAGATGAACCAGACCTGGACTTTAGATCCTACCACCAGGATTTTAGGGAACTGGTAAAAAAAAACACATATGGGAGAAACACAACATCAGATGGAATAACGAGCCTTCCTCAAATAAACTGAAAGAGATCAAACCAACGATCTCTAAATGGAAAAGCATTGACAGTATTAGCCGGAAAGCCTCAGTCATCCTAACGCGTCTCAGAATTGGTCATTCAAGACTTACCCATAGCTATCTTTTTGAAAGCCAATTTGGTAATCCTCCAAGTTGCTTCTGCGACCCTGAAATATCCATCACTATACGCCATATTTTTGAAGACTGCCTGCAATACAGCAACGAAAGGCTCGAATTTAACATAGAAGGTCGAGGGGTCCTGGCGAAGGACTCCATTCATGCCTCCCACAATATTATCGATTTCGTGAGCAGAATAGGTCTGGCCAACGAAATATAGTTATGACTGTAATCAAGTGGTTGGACTTTTCTGACCTTTTCTTCTTCCTCGTGCTTATTTCATTATTATTACTAACCATAATACTAACATTAGCCAATAATTATTGACATCATACTAACATTAAAAAAAAAAAATTAAATTAAAATAAAAAAATAAAAAAATAAAAAAAAAAATAAAATAAAAAAAATAAAAAAAAAAAAAATTTTTAGTTTGCCCACTAACCATTACTAACGATAACGTAATACTAACCTTAGATAATAAGAATATAAATACTAACTTACATAATAGGAATATAAATACTAACTTCGGATAATAAGATAAAAATTGTAGAAAAAAAAAAAAAAAAATTAGTTTGAGGGCTTGAAAAACCTCTGAGTTCATAAGCCCATTAAATAAAATTTATTCTATTCTATTCTGATATGATAATGAAAAAAGAACTACCGTTAATTGTGAAACCGAGGAGCAAGCAAAAAAATTAAAAAACAAAGAGTGATTTGAATACAAAGGTGGATCCCAAAAATTTTAAAATTAAAAATGTTGTTAATAGAAAAAATGGTATAATTTTAATAGACACCAATACAAAGGAAGATCGAGAAAAAATAAAATATGAATTAGAAATAAAATTGAATGAAAATTATGAGATAAAAATACCGGTAGAAATGAAACCAAAAATAGAAATTGTTCACATTAATCACAAATATAGTGAAATAGAAATAATTGAAAAGCTAAAAAAACAAAATGATTTCCTTGAAATGAGTGAAATGAAAGTGCTAAAAACATATTCTGTTAAAAAATATAATAAGGAAATGTTTAACATAGTTATTGAAGTAGATAAGGAATCATTTCCCAAAATTTTGTCACATGAAAAAGTGTGTATAGGTTGGGAAAGATACAAAGTCTTCGACGCTATAAACATAGCTAGATGTTTTAAGTGTAAATGCTTTAACCACAAACCAGCTGAATGCAGGAATGCAGAAACATGCTTAAAGTGCCATCAGAAACATAAAACTAGTGAATGCAAGCAAGAAGATATTAATAAGTGCATAAACTGTTTGAAATACAATGAAAAATTAAAAATGAATGTGGATGTTAATCATAAAACATTAAGTAGTTAAAATAATAAAAAATAGGGTACTAGCAATCACAGATAATTGGAAAAGATCATAATAAAACTTTGAAATAATCCGAAATAATGCTAATTATAATGATAGTAATAATGATAATTATAGTTATAGCAGAAATATAATTCAAATTAATAGCAACAATTCCGATATTAATAATAACAATAATAATAATAACAATGATAATAATGTTAATAATAATAATAACAATATGAATAATAATAACAATAAGAATAATAATAGCAATAAAAATAATAATAACAATGATGATAATCATGGTAATAATAATAATGATAATCATGGTAATTAATTTAAAAAAACGCTGCTTTGAGCCTATAAAGCTTAAATTTCATGCAGCAAACTGTAAAAAGATGGTGTGTGAAAACTGCGCTGGCACTACAAATCAAATTCGTTGTTTTTCAGCAAATTGTTTTGAAATTGAAACTGTTGACAATTATAAATATTTAGGATTAATTATTGATAACAACCTAAACTGGAAGTTACATCTAAATCAGTTACATAAATAAATGTTGCTTTGCATCCGAAAATTCTATCTACTAAAAAACTTTTGCTCAAAAACACTTTTACCAAAATTTTACTATGCTATAGTGCATTCCAAGTTACAGTATGGCATTGCTAGTTGGGGTGGTACCTATTTTAATTCAATTGAACCAGTCTTTATAGCGCAAAAATGTACAATTAGGATTATATATTCTAAAAATAGGAGATTCAGTTGTTGGCCTTTATTTCAAGACTCAAATATACTTACGGTACGCCACATATATGCCTATAAATGTCTAATCAAACTTTTTAAAATGGATAACTTTTTACAATTAAGAAACAATAATCAATATAACCTAAGAATTAATAAGTTAAATTTAGCTTGCATTCCTTTTGGCTCAAAAACTCACTATAAAAAATTTTTTGACAGCTTAGCTCCTAAATATTTTAACAAACTTCCAAATCATATAAAGGAAATAACAGTATTATCAAGATATTCAAAATTATGTAAATTATGGTTATTATCAATTTATTAAAAAAAAAAAAAAAAAAAAGAAAATAATAATAATTAGTTTCATACAAAATCTCAACCCCACATTAACATTAACATAGTTAATTTTTTTTTAATTTTTTTATAATTTAACGTATCAATTATACAACACTAATGGTTTATCCACTACCGTATAAATAATATTTAAATTTTTGTTTTCCTTTTATAAATTATTTTTGAAGTCGTAAGAATTAAACCTAGATATAGAAGAAAATTGTAAAAGTAATTTATAATGTAATGAAGATTTAAATAAAAATAAATAAATAAATAAATAAAAAATAAAATAAAAAAAATAAAATAATAATACGAATGCAGTAAGCAATAAAAATAATAATGATAAAATGCAAAAATGCATAAAGAAGAAAAAAACCTATAGTTTACTTAAATATGTTCCTAAGATATAGTCAAAAAAACTAATAGTAATAATTGAAAATTATTAAAAGTAATTCTAATGGAATCAAAAACGACTCATTGCATCAACGAAATGAAACAGATAACATTAAAACAGAAAATAAAAACAATAGTACCATATACATTAAAATTAGTGATAATTGCACTCTTACTCCTTTGCAATCTAAATCGTTAAACTGTTCTCAAAATAATAATAACTTTATTGATCCAATGGCTCCACCAATCGTTAAAATGACAAGAAAAGCGATTGCAGACGGGGATAGCATATATATACTCTCCCGATTAAGAGATAGCAGGATTTATAATAATGTAAGGATGTATCTATTATACTTTCACGATGAAGGTGATGTTTGTATTGAAGGTATTACAAAAACAAACATAAGTACTTATTGATCAAGAAGGGTTTCCAACGGATTCCGAAGAATTAAGTAGAATATATTATAGATATCATGAAAGTAGAGGTATTCCCCAAGAAGATGTTAAAAAAGATCTGAAAATCCATAGACGTCATATTGACAACAAACACAGAGAGAAACTTGGCGTAATTATATGATAGGTATTCCATAATGATAGACCCAAATGAAAACAATATAGGTGAACTCAACATTCTGTATTTGAACATCTGCAGCATATGAAATAAATTGCTCGAACTTGAGATACTTATAAATGAATGTGAACCAGTTGATATAGTAATGGTTACAGAAGTATGGTTATATGATAGTGAGATTGGAATCTTTAACTTACCTAAATTTAAAGCAGTATATAACTGTAGGAATAAAAATAGAGGAGGTTGAACACTAATTTTTATAAAAAATAATATTAATTTTAATGAAATAGTTAAAGAAGAAAAATCCAATTTTACAATTGTTAAAATTCAAGACACTCGGCCAAAAATTAAAATAGGTACGTTTTATAAAGCCCCAAATGAGAACAGTACGCAATTTATAGAACATATGGAAAAAAAATTGGAAAAACAATCAAACTGCATCTTGTTTGCTGATACTAATATCAATCTTTTTAACAGATCCAATTCATTAATTGCGTATACAGACATGTTATCAACATCTGGGTATATAATTGTAAAAAACATTCACAGCACAAGAGATTCCACTAATTCAAAAACCCTAATAGATCATATTTTGTCAAACTTAAGTGATAAATATAATATAAATTATAAAATTAAAGAAAACAGTCTTTCTGATCATAAAGTATCAATAACTAAAATAAAAGCTATCGATATTAAAAAAAGGCAATGAAACACAAATTATAAATAAAACCGATTATCAAAAATTTTATAACTTAGTACAAATCCAAGAACAAAATAATAACTTAACAGATATTGATACATTGATTAAAATAATCCAGGATGCGAAAGAGGCCAGTACGAAGAAAATTTTATTAAGAACTAGAAACAATAATTGGATAACATCTAATATACTCAAAAAGATGAAAACAAGGCGCTCCTTATATGATGCTCATAAAAAAGACCCAAATAATAATGCAAAAAAAGACAGGTACGTGAAATGTAAAAAGGAAGTAACTAAAATAATAAAAGAAGCCAAGCAAAATCACATTAATAGCAGTACATATTGAAAAGGCTGGAAACGATTCGAGAAAATTATGGAAAATCATCCACAATGCAATTAAAAACAGTGAAGATACTATAAATGAAAATATTTATAATATAATCCAAGAAAATGGGAAAATTAGAGAAACTGATAGAGAAAATACTAATGCTATGAATACATTTTTTGAAAAAATAGGAACACATATAGCGAATGGAATTAATAAGTCGAACAAATCGGATGATCGATGTGAAAATAGTATCAACCCAAGAATCATTTATTTAAGTCCAGTGGATGAAAATGAGACTTTCAATATTATCAAAAACTTAAACTGCAATGCTGCTGCGGGGTTAGATAACATAACAGTTAAAGATCTACAGATACTAGCGGAAATTCTAAAACAACCCATCACGCATATGATTAATAAATCCTTTGAAGAGGGAAAAATTCCTACATGCTTAAAGAAAGCGTTTATTATTCCTATCCATAAAAATGGCTCAAAATCTTTATGTGGCAATTATAAACCAATTTCTATTTTGAATTCAATTTCGAAAATATATGAAAAAGCTATAAATAGAAGAATCAGAGAGTTTATAAAAGATTCGATCGGATTTGATCCCAATCAATATGGATTTTTAGAAAGTAGTGGTACTGAATCAGCAATTTCGGCAACATTAGAACAAATATACGATGCAAGGAATGTATGTAGGTGCTATATTTGTAGACTTAACTAAAGCATTTGATGTTGTCAGTCACGCAAAGCTCCTCCACATTTTGAATAACTTAGGAATAAGAGGTTTGTGTAACTCTTTAATAAAAAATTACTTAATTAATAGAACACATTGTGTTAAAATTAATAATACAATTAGTCAAGAGCGAATATTACAGCGAGGGGTTCCACAAGGATCACTACTTGGACCTTTATTATATCTTTTATACATAATGGATTTTCCAAAAACTAAATTGACCTCACAATATAACCTGAATATGTACGAATAAAATAAAAATAAAAATAATACAGAATAATATAGAATAGAATAAAAATATGTATCTGCAAATTAAAAACAAATATATTAATTCAAATTTTGCATTGTATTACAATAAGTCAGTTGTTTATGCGATATAATATTTAACTTCATAAATATATTATATTTTTTCTTTTTATACCCTACACATTAAGTATAGGGTATATTAACTTTGGTATGGTGTTTGTAACCACCAAAAGGAACCGAGTTAGGTATAGACATGTATATACATTCTGAATCAGGATCACCGCCTGAGCCGATTTAGCGATGTCCGTCCGTACGCACGATAACTCAAAAAATAATGATGCTATCTTGATGAAATTTATACTGTAGATTAACAATGACTAAGGTAAGGCGGCGAAATCGGACCATGCGTTCGAGTACCTCCCATACAACTCCCAAAACCTAATACGCATATTTTCGAAATTAATAAAGATAGAAACTTAAAATTTTGTACGAGGGTGTGTTTTTCTGAATCCCTGATATCCCCAAAATTTGAGATGAATTGGAGTGGTTGTTCGGATACCTCCCATACAAATCCCAAAACCGAACAAGCATATATTCGAAATTAATAAAGATAGAAACTTCAAATTTGGTACTAGGGGTGCTGTTTCCTAAATCCCTGATTTGCCTAAAATTTGGGATGAATTGGAGTGGTCGTTCGGGTACCCCCCATACAACTCCCAAAACCGAACAAGCATATCTTCGAAATAAATGAAGATAGAAACTTCAAATTTGGTACTAGGGTGTTGTTTCCTGAATCCCTGATTTGTCCAAAATTTAAGATGAATAAGAATGGTTGTTCGGATATTTGCCACACAACTCCTAAGACCAAACAAGCATATCTTCGAAATTAATAAATATATAAACTTGAAATTTGATATAAGAATGTTCTACCCTGTTGATGTCTCTAAAATTTGAGATGAATTGGGGTGGTGGTCCGCGTGCCTTCACACACTTCCCAAGACCTAACAAGCATATTTTCGAATTTAATAAAGATAGAAATCTGAAATTTTGTACAAAGGTTGTAAAAGCATTTATTTTTTTAGCCTAGTTATATTAAATACCTAACTAAAATCGAAGTTATCGAACTTATGGATTTTTAATTTAATTTGAATTTTTTAGGTGTAGGGTATAAATAAGTCGGTTGCACCGACTGTTACTTTTACTTGTTTAAGTTTATTCTTTTACCACTTGAAGTGCATTTATAAATTATGAATTAAATTGAATTAGAAAACAAAACAAAACAGATTTAGAAAACAATTAATATAATAAATTTCATTTCTGTTTTTATTCTTTCAAAATTGTCATTAGTTATTACTTATTACATATATTCAATGCTCTTGCAAATTATTAATTATTATTTTATTGCACTTATTTTATAGTTAGGAATGTTAGAGAGTAATGTCTTTAAGCATAATTGAAATATATAAATAAATAAATAACGGATTATCGGAAGCCTTTAAATATAAATCGGTGCATTGACCACAAGAAATTTTTTTCACAATTTTAAAAATAATATAACCACATATATACCTTTCAGCATTACTGGAAACAACTTCATTTTTTTCCGTATCATTTTCTTTTAAATTTTCCTCTAAATAATTGATAACAATGTTGGTAATATTATCATCAATTTGTTCCTCACCTTTTTCTTCATTTGATTCTAAGTTATAATCTTCTATTTGATAATCTATTAAATCGTCGGAAATAAAATCACCATTATCCTCACAATTCGAGTGTTCAATTTTATAATTAATTAATTTTACAGACATAATTTTTGCTAAAACATTACTAAATTCAGCGACCGATGGATTATTATTGCAACCATTTGTATAACGAATTAAAAAAACAAATTTTCTAATGCATCTTGATTAAGTCGAGACAACAGCAAGTAAGAACACTCTTTTGTATCATAAGATGAAAATATATTTGAACTTAACTCTATAATGATTGTTAGTGTTTGAACCATACCATCAATACAGTAAATTTGTATTAGACAATCTAAAATTTGATTTTTTTGTTGTAAAGCTGCACGGCTGCATGGATTTTTATCATATAATTTTTTGCTGTTAAGACAATATAATAACCTATTAATTAAATTTAAATACAAAATCGGCGGTGGATAAAGCACATGATTTTTTAGTAACGAATTTATTTATTGAAACTAGTGTCTTAATAGCAGCAAAAACTGAATGACTAAAGACCTGACAAGCCAATTTAACGTTTATTTTTTTAAATGAGTTTGGAAAAATATGTTTTTTTGAAAGTTTCGGGCACATTTTCTTGTTGTTGCCTCTTTCGCGAAAAAAAAGTGACTCAATAATCTTAAATGAAACTTCGTCATCATCAGTATCTAAATTATATTTAAGCAATGTGTTACGAAGAGATTTAACTAAGTGTACTGGATTTAACTAAGTGTACTGGAAAACTTTTTTTTCATTGAAAATTGAAATTATAAATAAAATAGGGACTTTTTTTTGAAACTCCTAACATTTTAAAACATTTTCTATTATTAGGACCCTGATCACAAATAACTGCCCTAACATTAAGATTTAGATTGAAAGCTGTATTTAAATTTAAGTTTAATACATCTTAGAGATCTATACTACTCAAACAAAAGTATCAAACAAAAGATCAAACGAAAGTATTAAAAAAATTAAATTTAGGCCTATATATTGCCTATATATTTATAAAAATAACTATTGGAAAGAATTGTATGTATGTACATAATATATCAAATAAATTTTATTTATTTATCTTATTGTTGAAATTAAATTTGCATTCATGATTTCCTTAGAAGGCTTACATTATGTAGATCGTTAAACAAAAAATTTACGGAATTTATAACTACATATGTATGTATGTACCTACTGAATATAATGCAATGGTAATTAAAAATTAAAATTCCTTGTTTTTATATGAAATTCTAAGAAAAGTTACAAACTTTAGTGCAATAATAAAATTCTAATCATTGTCAGGTCTCTTAAAACAATTAATGTTGTTTTTTATGTAACCCCATTCATTAGGGAATTAAAGCCCCTCAAAATTTGAAAAAGCCCTATTTTCGAAAATGCATATCTCAGGTTCTACTTAATCTAAAAACACTCACCGGCAGGATTTTTTTTTTGCTTTAGAAGTAAAAGTTTAAGTTCGTCTCTAACGTTTAAACGTATTTCGGGCAAAAAATTTAATACCCTAATATTAACAGAAAACTTTAATAAGCTAAAATACATTGATAATATGCAAGTTTGATAACGTGCAATTATAGTGACTCTGTCGTGGGCGATACGAGCATTCCAGTAGGCTTTTTTTCAGATAGATTAAAATCACTCCATGACCTACTTCCGAGGTTGAACAAACCACCAACCGTCGTAGAAATTTATTCTAACTAAAATCTCTCCTCCCAGTTCAGTCCGAAAAGTTATCTTACGAAAGAACTAATTAATATATGTTCAAATTTAATTTCGAACTTTTGTCTAACACTATTATTTTAAATAATAATAATGCTAGTAATGATACTAGTACTAAACATAAAAATAGTAATTATAATATTAGTAATAATAAAACTAGTAATAATAATAGTAACAGTAACAGTAATAATATTAATAATAATAGGGTCCCCATCGATATCCTAAAAAAAAACATCAGGAAAAAAAAAAATCTTAAAAACAAAAACCTGAAAAAAAAACTTGAACAAAAAAATCTTTAATTAAAATAATTTTTTTTTTGAAAATGATGATTTGAAAAGAAAAAATGGGGGCTCCCGTCTCGAACGCTAAACAAATTACTGGAATCCTGATTTTGTAACCAACTATAAAATCATTCCTAATTATAAGTGTTTTTTATTTATTCATTTATAAAATTTAATAAGTGTAGTCTATAAGGTGTAATAAAAAGAGTAATACTTCTTCAACACATAATTAAAACACTACACGAGTATTATCGTGTATCTTATTTTCCAATACTTTTGAGAATAGTTGATACTTTAGCAATGGGTCTTTAATTGATTACATCGCAATAAATTAATAATCATTTAACAAATTACAATTAAAAATGAAAGTTTGCTGGGCTCAGCAAATGAGTCATATTGAATTGACGAATTAAATTATTTGCAAAGGGGGGTCTACCAAATGTTCGGCACAGTATTTTAAAATGATTGATGATGAGAAGTAATATTTTCACTATAATTATATTATCAAGAAACCGAAATGAATGCTAGACTTCATTAGAAGTTCATCTCTATATCAGCGTAATTCTACCAAATTTGCAATATGCCAGTCAAATATGGTCACCATATTTTAATATGCATACTAATAGCATAATAGTCAATTTCTATCACTCAGTCAATCATACGTACACCGTGGCGGTTAATTAATTAAGTTTATTTACTTTTTAATTTTTAATATCCGGTAAAATTTTATTTCATTTTTATATTAATATTCTGTTTAAAAAGAAATTTATTTTTGTTGACTGTATCATTTTTATACCCTACACCTAAAGTATAGGGTATATTAACTTTGGCATGGAGTTTGTAAACACCAAAAGGAAGCGAGTTAGATAATGACATGTATTATATTCTGAATCAGGAGCACCTTCTGAGTCGATTTAACAATGTATGTCCATCCGTGTGTCCGCACGATAACTCAAAAACTAGTAAAGCTATCTTGATGAAATTTATATAGTAGGTTACTAATTATGAAAGGAAAACCAAGCTCGAATCTAGAGAAAATCGGTCCATGGGTTAATTTTGGAAGCTTCCGAAAGATTCCAGAGCAAACGAGATTATTTCCAAAATCAACAACGATAGAACCTTTAAATTTGGTACAATGGTATTCTTTCATGTCTTCTTTATGTCTCTGAAATTTGAGAGGATTTAGTCCATGAGTTCGAATGTTGGAAGCTTCCGAACAAGCTCAGGAGCAAACGAGATTATCTCCAAAACCAACGAAAATAGAATCTTTGAATTTGGTACAATGGTGTTATTTCGTGACATCACTTTGACTTATGAAGAATTTACAACTTAGAAAATTGCACCATTACTGATAAAAAGTGTAAATTTGTTGTTTGCAAAGCTTTCTGTAAGAGAAAGTTGCATGGTGTCTATATGGAAAAAAGCAGAGATTCGTATCATCCTTCTTTGGATAACTGGTTCATTTGTGATGATTGCCTGTACCATTAATCATTTTTTAGAAGCATATATGATAATCTAAGTAATTTTATTGTTAATATGAATGATAAGAATATTGGTTTATTAAATATAGCAATATTAGTTATTGATTCAAACCGAAATTCTTTTAATTGCATGGCAAAATCATTTGATTCAATATGTAGTCAAATTGTTTCTAAATCAACTCAAAACAATTATGTGTTAACTAAGATGTTCACCGAATTGAAAAATTATTTATTAACTGATATTTCTGCCCGCTCACAGTTCCAGATAACTTTGACCGTATGTAAGCTATTGTTATTAAATCCTTAGATTCAGTTCATCAGGAGTTTTCTAGTAACAACGCAGAAATTATTCAAAATATTTGCTCTGAAATGCATAATACGCGATTACTTTGTGAAGTGCTAACATGTGATAAAACTGGAATTGTACTAGATACTTCTGATAAAATTATTCAAACTGATTCTATATCACCTGTTACATGTGATAAAGATTTATAGATTGAATCAACTATTTTACATAAATTTGAAACACAACAGACGGAAGAAGAGTGGAGTAGAAGGATTACGAAGCTTATTCAATACAATAATGAAGGCAAATTTCCGAATTCATGGATGCTGTCTACCTTAGAACCTGTTGAAAAAATTGTAAATAGTAAATTGGCTGAAAATATGACACCAATCAACACATTGCCTCTCTATGAAAAATTTTTAGAAAAGGTAGTGTGTACACAGTTAGAAGAACATATTTTGAACAATAACATCTTTAAATTCTGATCTTTAAATCTGAAACGTCTTTAAATTGGATAATAACTGAGTGGAAGAAGTTTGTCGATTCTGGCAAAAAAGTATTGGCAGTATTTCTGGATTTCAAAAGAGCATTCGAGAAAGTTGATAGAAACATCCTATTGAATAAAATGGAAAAATACGGAATTGGAAATAAAGAATTCCTGGTTTAAAAATTTTTTGATGAGGAGAACTCAATGTACTAAAGTAAACCAAAGCATATCTGATCCAATGCAAATTCATATAGGTGTACCTCAAGGCTCAATTTTAGGTGTAATTCTATTTTTGCTATACATAAATGATATTAACACAGTCCTAAATTATTGTAAAGTATCATTATTCGCTGATGACACGTTAATTTACATAGTAGGAGATGATATTAGAGACTGTGGAAGAAAGATAAATATTGATTTAGATAACTTGTAGAACTGGTTAAATATGAATAAGCTGAAGCTTAATGTTAGCAAAACAAAGTTCATGGTAATTAGTTATACAAGCATGCTTATAAATCCACATATCAAAATAAATAATGATGAAATTGAATGTGTAAAAAGTATAAAATATCTGGAGTAGCTAACCCTGCACTTTGGGATGTGATTGCACTCTGTATTATCAACCCTGCACTCTGTATTATCTTAACTTATAAGTTCCAAATGGTTGTATAGTAGGAAGTCAGGTGTTAACCATTTTGAATTAGGTCGGCCCTTAATAAACAAAATTGTATACCTGGGTTAAATACTAGGCGCACATATAAAAGTAGTAAGAAAATTTCTTATATGAAAATAAAAAACAGAAATATTTTTGTTTATTTTTAAATCTACAGAGCATCTTTAAAATTGAAAAGAAAAAAATGTTGCATTTAAAGCAAATGAAAATAAAAAACTTGTTCTTTATAATAGCAAAATAATATACCTATTTACCTTCCTTGCAATATGTTTAGAGTAAAAAAAAAGAAAAAAAGTAAGACTTCATTAAATTTTTTGACATTCTAAAGTTTAGTTTTAAAAGAATAAGAATTAAAACTTTTTTTTTGTTTTTTGTTTTATACGCAAATATTAATGTATTAAAAAAAATTTTTTATATAAAAATAAAAAACAGAAAAAATTTTTTTATTTTCAAATCTACAGCGCATCTTTAAAATTGAAAAGAAAAAGTGTAATCCTGTTTTTGTTTTTTTTTTGTTAGCATAAAGAAAAAAAAGTAAAGTAAGATATAGATTTTTTTTTGCTTACATAAAAATGTGGTCTCTTCTGGATAGAAGAAAAGAGAAAACGAAAGTCATTAAATAACTGACTGCATGTCGTGCAAGATATTTTTTTTTATTTTTAAGTAAGAATGTTCAAAAAATATGAATAAACAGAAAACAAACAACAAACCAAAAATATGGAACTGATTAAACTAAAGATATACTATGATATGCATTGATATTTATTTTTTTTTGGTTTTGTATGGAATAAAAAATAATTCAAAAATTTCTAGTATTAAACTAAAAAAAATTAAGACTTGTTTTTGTTATTGTTAAATTAATATAAGAATACACAAATCACTAGTTATCTAGTCAAAGCAAGGAATTGATATAAAAAGAATATAATGTAAAAGTTAAATGATTCTATGATAGTATAGTTCCTGGTTTTAAAAAATTACAATATTCAAGTAATAACGAGTTTATGTTGAGAATTTATTGTGAATTTATTAAAATTCTGAAAAATGTAATGATCATAAAAGAAATCGAAAGTATAGAACTGCATATACTTAGTATATATATGTAAATAATGTCTACTTTTACATGTAGAATTTTTTTTTGATTAAATCTTTATTACATTCTTAAAAATTTTAAATTAATATACAAACAAATATTTTTACAATACAATTAAAAATGTACAAATTTGAATGAATACTTTTTTTATTTACTTATCAACACGTGCTTTTTTTTGTTTTTTTGTTATATCCGTACGGTAAAGAACTACCATCTTCATTAAATTTTCGTTTTTCCGATTTTGGTTGATATTTTTTTATTTCGGGAATTGTAAGTACATCATGATTTTTATTTCGACGAATATTTTCTGAAATGACGTATGTGTCTGCACTATTCAATGAATTTAAAACTGCTTCCTTTATGCTATCAAAATTAATTTTTAGAGAAGCTTCATAACTAAGAGAGAATCTTTTAACTTTACAAACAATTTTTTCTGTATTATCTTTTGTACAGTAAATTTTGTAGGCGTAGTTCTTGGGACCAACACTCAAACACATATTCATATTAGCCGAGAAGGTTCATATTCTTCTCATACGCTCGTCTGCTTTCATTGTATTAGAGTTATAGTATTTAATTGCTGGAAGTGTGCCAATGTAATTTTCATTTTCTAATTTATTAAATAGATGAGGAAAATAACCCTTTTTCAAATTGATCGATAAATTAAAAGCTTTCGGTAATTTTGCCAAGGCCATAGGAAAGTAGTTCATAGAATCAATAAATTTAATATTATCAATTATCATAATAATAATTTTTGTACCTCGCATAATTAACTTTGGTTCAAGTACAGTTTTATGGAGTATATAATTCAAAATAAACTGATGGTCAAACGCCTGTCCATTATGAGCAATTATGACAATCTTTTTGAATTCCTTCCTTAATTTTAAAATAAATTCCATGAAATCCTCTATCACATTTTTTGCATTAAAAACTCCTTCTATTAAATTACATTTTTGACAGAAGTATAGAGAATCAATGTTTATACATTTAAAGCATCTCAGTTGAGTCACACATAAACTAGGAACATGTTCTTTTATTTTTGTAGTGCTAATTTCTTCTTGTCTTGTTTCTAAATCATAAAATATGTAAATGCAGTTTTCAAAATTTACTTTTGCTTTGTGTTGCTGAATGAAGCATTTATGATTTTCAGAAACATGATTCTCGCAAATTTTACAAAAATATTCTCCACATATATGAGTCCTACAACTTTTATGAACTTTAAAACAAGATTTGCATTTTCTAATTTCTTCACAGATAACTAATAGAATAAGGCTTCCATTATGATTTTCAAAACATGATTGACCACGAAATGCGCGATTGCACTGCATACATAAAATATTTTAAACATTAATTGAACAAGCTGGTGAGTTTGTACAGCAAGGGCAACTTTTCGAATACCTATGTTCATTTTTTTTAGAATACGGAATATGACATTCTTCACAATAAAATACTGTGCAAAAAGCAACTATGAGTGAAGTTATTACATTGTAATGATTATTCTGGTATAGCAAGTTAATTTTTTTCCATTATTAAATCCTTCAAATATTACTTCTGCACCCCTTGTTCCATATTTATATACAACAATTTTGTGTTTATGTAAAAATTTTTGAAATTGATTCAATTCACGAATTTCGCAACCTTCAGATGGAATTGTTAATTTTGATGTTTAATAATTTTAAAGCTGTTAAAGTTTGAAGTTTTCCTATATTTTTTCGACATTTTTTCATATTCAATAAATTTTTCAATTTTAGCTATTGAAACAACAAATGCACGTGGTAGACATAAATTATCGCTGCTTTTTATTGTTATTATCCTTTCCTTTTTAAGTATTACTCTTTATAATTTGAATATTTATTATTTCTACCTCTACCAGTGGGTAATCTAACACGGGTAACTGTTAAACAAAAAGTGTCAGTACTTAAGCTTATAGACGTAAAATAAAAATAGTTTATAATAAATGAAACAAAAAATGCATTATAAATAACTACCTTCAGAATTACTTTGAAAAACATTAGAAATTACATCCCAAACATCGCTAAATTTAAGTTCATGAGCGGATCTAAAACTGAGATACGAAGGACCTTGATGTTCAAAGCTCTATCCACAAAATGTTAACCCAATCTTATCAATGGAATTCACATCTTTCACAGCAATCCTGATTATTTGATGCATACCATCCTTAATCCAGCTGATTGGTTCTCGATTTTCAGGTACGGATTTAATTACAAATTTTATTTTATGACCGTTCATATTAAACAGTTTAATAAATGTCAAATTCTCACTTTCTATTATGTAAGGCGTTATAGTTTCGGTAAGAAACCTTTGTAAAATAATTTTTTTCGACATTTTCTTTATACGAAAATGTCAAATGCTTGAATAACAGAATAATATTAAATTTTCAATACAGATTCATTGTCTTAAATTAAAATGACACTTTAATAAATTTTAGTTGTTTTAAATAGAATCCCATCTTAATCCTATATTAAGATGTAAATAGAAAATTCTATGCAACATTGTAATTTTCAAACTACAATGTAATTTAAAACTTATCTTAAAGATATAAATTGTAATCAAATGACACTATAATAGATTATATTTCATTAATAATTAGATTCTCATCTTATACGTATTTGAAATAGAAAACAATATTACAACATTGTAATCAAACGGCAATTTAATAAATTACCCTTTTTCTGCATAAAAAATATTAGCAACATTGTCAAAATATTGTAAAAATATAATGTAATCAACTGACATTTTTGATAGATTTTACCCTTTCCACTTAGAAAATATTTGCAAGAGCCTCACTAGTTCTAAAGTTTTTATTTTGTTATAATATTACTCGAAATTTGTATATAAATACATCGAGATTTTATAAAAATATCAGTTTAATTTGAAGCAAGCAGGATGGCACAGGAATTTGATAAAGTTTACGTGTTAGATGACGTAACAATACAGGCGCAAATTCCTACAAAAAAGAAAAAGATGGCGAAAATGCCACTTTATCATGACCAGTAACAACAACAACAGCAACATCATCAACAAGATCAACAACAACACTCATTTTATCAGCCACCAGAGCAAATAGAACATTTGCTGGCGCATCATTTTGTATATAACGAAACAACATCAAATTGCACCAAAAAAAGAAAACTGGTGGAATTATTTAATTCAAAATAGGTTAAAGATATGGAACCAAATAGACACTATAAAATACATAAAATAAAAAAAAATTAACACCGTTTGCGGTGAAAAATGGGTCTTCGAGACCTTAAATAAAATTATATTTATACCGCAATAAAAAGTTGCGGTATTTGAAGATAATGATTTCCGAGAGGAAATCGAAAAAAATACTTATTTCCTCGAAAATGAAATTTAAAATTAACTAAAAGAAGAACGTGGTGATTTTCAATTCGCCACAAAACAATAATTATAGTTTTTATGTTATAGAATTTATTATATATTAAGAATTATATATTTTATATGAAGAATTTTATATAAAGAATTTGTTCAATAAAAAATTTTATTTCAAATAAATTTTGTACTGTCCTAAATTTATTTTAATTTTTCATATGTTAGGATTTTATTTTATTTTTCAGATCCTTATTAAAGTTTTATTTTACAGATATTAAACAATATTTGTTGAATTTATCCATCTGTTATGTTTTTCGTCAATTAACAAAAACTTTATTGCCGTTTTTCTTTAAAATCTTCTCGACAAGATAAACGTTTGGGTGTTTAACAGATGTGAGTTCCTCCTCATAAAATCCACCAAATATTGAATCATTTTTATAATCAATCAGCTGATATGTGATCAGATAGGTACTGTTTACTTGATAATTTTAAAAATTTCGGTAGACCAATTCGGTTGATAACCTTTTTCAAAATTTTTTCATATTTACTTATTCTAACATAGTCTCCAACTTTATATTTAGCTTTTAGAGAAATTTTAGGTTGCATTTAACCATTTTTTAAAATAAATTTTTCGCTTTTCTTAGAAATTCTTTCAGGAAGTAATTTAGTTGTTCTATGTTTAGTGGAATTATAGGTGTTTAATAAAGATTGCAATATATTAATGCATTTGTAGTTTCCTTGTAAATTAAATATTTCCCACATTCAATTTTTCAAAGTTCGATTAAAGCATTCTAATAGATGCTTTCATTTCAGAGTAAGTATGATAGTGATTAATACCCTTCTTTACAACAAAATTTTGAAATATTGAATTGAAAAATTCTTTACCTTGATCTGAATGAATGTTTTTAGGTAAGTTTTTAGCTCGTTTTATAATTTTCTTTAAAGCATTTAAAATATTACAACTGGTTTTAGTTTTAATTGGTTCAGGATAAGCATATTTAGAAAATATATCTATAACGGTTATCATATATTTAAAACCTTTGTTGAATTTTCCATAAGAAATCATTTCCACTAGATCAATTTGCCAGGTATCATTTACTCCTTTCTGCTTGACTTTCCTTCTAAGATACCTTTTTCTAGCTGATCTATGTTTTTCTTTTACTATTGGAAATCTTTACATGATTTTTACACCATCTAACTAGTTTTAAAAATCCAATTTTACATTTCTTTATTTATATACACTGAAAACTTTAAATTTTGACTGGGTTCTACAGTATATATCGCGGCTCAATTTTACTGGCAAATCATTTTTAATTCAATTTTGCTAATATATTTTACAAAAATGGTAGCTGATTCAACAACATTTCCATTTACTGAGTAAACTGCAATAGGCAGTACACAAAATGAGGTCCAAGTTGATGAAATTACATCTACTGTAGATGAAGAGGAATTAATGGAAACTGAAGAATTCATACCACCGTTTCAAGTTTTAGCTGAAGATACAGATGAGCAACAAATTTGGGAAATATATAGCAAAGAAGGAGATCCTGACTATTTTGCAGAATTTTTTAGAAATAATTTATTATAGCCTAAAATAATATATAAGAATATTTGTATAAATGTATATGTATCTATAAGTATTTCATAATAAAAACAAATTAAATAAATTTTACAAATTTTTCATTTATTGTTGTTCTTGACTAAAATATTACAATTTCTAGTAGTACTGGTATTTCAAAAAAACAATCTAGAATAATTGCATTGAACGCTATAACGTTGTATTGGAATATATATTTCTTCGTTTCATTTTTCAATTTCATAACATTTTTTTCTTGACACGTTTTTATATATTTAATAACATATTCCCATACATTTGATTCAGCACTTTTATTGTGTATCATTACAGCTTGAAGAAAATCAATTAAGTTGTAAAATGTGTCAGCTTCCATTAAATCAACAAATCAACATCAAATTTGTGTTCGAACCTTGATCTTCCATTACTACGTTTTAACTAAACCTTTTTAATATTAATTATATTGCTGAGGTACACAAGATTGTGAAAAATTTGAATTTACAAATAAATTGTAAAACATATTAATAATCAGATTGGCGTTTTCTATATAATTATCTTTGTGAAATTCATTCAAAAAAGTTTTCATACTTAAACCAAAACATCTATACCAGCCAAAAACGCAACAGTATTGCCCACATACATCTGAAAGAATACCCTGTATCTGCCTATTATTAAAAAATATGCACTGATTTTTCAAGTGTTTCAATTTCCGGTTTATCTGGAACTCCACCATACGAATCAAAATATTCTGTGCAACCATGTTTTGGAATATACAAAACAATGTGTTCCCGAATTTTTTATCTTGTCAGTGTTTACAATTAAAAAAATTGGTTTTCATATTATTTTTGGAATTTTGTCTAAAGCAAAAACTTCCTTAAAATATTTGTTTATAAATTTGTTACATTTTGAAACACTAATTATTTCTAAAGTGTTCATGACTCAAACTGACTCAAATTATACACTCTACTTATTTGATTAATGTAGTTCATTAAAAACTCCTTTTTTATTTTTTGAGTTGTTATAATAACATCAAATTTTTCTAGTACCTGTCTTAATTGTTTATTAATTTTATCATTATGTACAGTTCCGAAAGAGTAATTTTCAAAATTTTCATTTATAATTTCTTTGGTTGGAAATTTGTAAGTAAACTCTTTTACATAATTTTTTACAAGGTTCTTTAATTCCAACTAAACAAATATTTTTTACAAAATAAGTATTTTTATCATCACAACAAAACTTCACATCCACAAGTGCACAGGACGATGACATCTTGTTGAATATTCAAATACATGTTTCAGTATTCTATTTATAGATTTGTAAATATATTTCGGTTTTTATCAATTTGTATGCTTGCATCAAATTCTCCATAAACAATAGCAGTTAGTTAGATAAGTGGTTTTGATAGCCTTGACTCAATTCTAACTGTACCCTGGTTTAGTAAACTCTGATATACTTCATTTCCAGATCTGGGGTTAAATCAAAAACTAGTATAAAAAATTTTAGTCATAGAAATTTTTAACATAGACTTAGTTATCTGATGACCTTTATCATTGTGGTAAATTCCAGTTCCTGAAAAAAGTGTACTGTATGCTCTTGTACAGCTATTATTTTCATCTGAAAAACTGGTTTCAATTGCGGAATTAGGTATTTGAACACCATTTACGTTTAACACAAATTGTGAAATATCAAAATGTTTAAAATTGTATGGGTTTTTAGATCTTTTTCCAGAGTAACCCACATTTTCTGTCAAAAATTATTGTGTTTGGCAACTGTCCAATAAAAACATTATCAAATGATATTGATGAGCTGTTCATTGGAATTGTAAACCTTTTTCCTTCAACGCGTTTATAATTATATTTAGCACTGGATTTCTCAAGAACAGCATTGTGTGCTAACAGCTTGGATTAACGGTAACATGTCTCATAAATAGCGTGGCTTCTATATTTTTTAATTGTGATTCATCAGAATCGTCTGCAAAAAGATAAAAATCTGGTTTTTCAAGTGTTAAAACTATACGAATGTCAACATTATTTATAAGTAGAGTAGGTTGATTAAACATATCTACGTGTAGTTTACCCATAAGTTCCACTACATTGCTATTATGATACAATTTTTCGCGCTCTTTTGATACATTATTATCAGATTTAGCTATATTTGCTTTATCTAAAATCCATCCTGCACATTCTAAATGAGTTGCAGCAGCATCTGTACCATAATTTAATAATGATTCAATATAAGCTCTATAGTGATAATTTCCATCAGATGGTGTTATATTTTTGCCATTTAATTGAACATTACATTGTTTTATTAAAGAATGTAAAATGTTATTAAGAACACTTGATTGTATTATTATTTTTCCTTCAGCAGTTTTATCATTATTCCAATGGGTTCCATCTTTCTTTAAGATCTGCACTTTTAATCTCAAATATGTAGAAGACACATCTCTATATGTATCACCATGTATCACCCCAATGAAACAAATTCAATAGTTGAAGGGTGTCTAAAGAAGCAATAGGATTATAGAAAACTTCTTCAGATCGTAAAATGCTAGACTGAATGGGTTGGGTTTTAAAAATAATAATCATAATTAAAATTTTTGTTTTTTTTTTGGTATTATCTTTGCGTCGCTTTGACGTAAAATACAGTATTCTATTTGAGAAAGTTTCTTCTATATACAAGATTACAGGCGGAAGCTATTGTTGTTGCTTCTAAAAACGGTTCCACATTACATTCTTCAAACAAAAAATTTCTGAAAACCAGACATGCTTTACTTAGAATTTCAACATCGTTTTTACAGTATTCTAAAATATGTTTCTCCATATTAAATTCTGAGTTTCTATTTTGTTCATACCACTTTAAAAATTCATTGCGCTCATCTGCTTTCTTTGTATTAGAGTTATAGTATTTTATTGTTGGAAGTAAGCCAATGCAATTAACATTTTCCAATTTATTAAATAGATGTGGATAATAACCCTTTTTCAAATTGATCGATAAAAAAAAATAATTAAAAGCTTTTGGTAATTTTGCCAAAGCCATAGAAAAGTAGTTCATAGAATCAATAAATTTAATATTATCAATTATCATAACAATAATTTTTATACCTCGCATAATTATCTTTGGTTTAAGTATAAGTAAGTATTTTTAACATTAATTGAACAAGCTGGTATGTTTTGACAGCAAGTGCAACTTTTTCAAAACCTTTGTTCATTTTTCTTAGAATACGGAATATGACATTCTTCACAATAAAATGCTGTGCAAAAAGCTGCTGTGAGCGAAGTTATTACATTGTAATGATTATTATGGTATAGCAAGTTAATTTTTTTTCCATTATTAAATCCTTCAAATATTACTTCTACACCCCTTGTTCCTTTATTATATACAACGATTTCGTGTTTATGTAAATATTTTTGAAATTGGTTCAATTCACGAATTCCGCAACCTTCAGATGAAATTGTTATTTTTGATGTTTTTAATAATTTTAAAGCTGTTAAAGTTTGAAGTTTTCCTATATTTTTTCGAAATTTTTCTTATTCAATCAACTTTTCAATTTTAGCTATTGAAACAACAAATGCACGTGGTAGACATAAATTATCGCTGCTTTTTATTGTTATTATCCTTTCCTTTTTAAGCATTACTCTTTATAATTTAAATATTTATTATTTCTACCTCTACCAATGGGTAATCTAAGACGTGTATCTGTTAAACAAAAAGTGTTTGTACTTAAACTTATAGACGTAAAATAAAAATAGTTTATAATAAATGAAACAAAAAAAGTATTATAAATAACTATCTTCAGAATTACTTTGAAAAACATTAGAAATTACATCCCAAACATCGCTAAATTTAAGTTCATGAGCGGATCTAAAACTGAGATACGAAGGACCTTGATGTTCAAAGCTCTCTCCACAAAATGTTAACCCAATCTTATCAATGGAATTCAAATCTTTCACAGCAATCCTGATTATTTGATGCATAGCATCCTTAATCCAGCTGATTGGTTTTCGATTTTCAGGTACGGATTTAATTACAAAATTTTATTTTATGACCGTTCATATTAAACAGTTTAATAAATGTCGAATTCTCACTTTCTATTCTATTCACTTTCTTTCTATTCTATAGTTTCGGTAAGAAACCTTTGTAAAATAATTTTTTTCGACATTTTCTTTATACGAAAATGTTAAATGCTTGAAAAACAGAATAATATTAAATGTTCAATACAGATTTAATGTCTTAAATTAAAATGACACTTTAATAAATTTTAGTTGTTTTAAATAGAATCCCATCTTAATCCTATATTAAGATGTAAATAGAAAATTCTATGCAACATTGTAATTTTCAAACTACAATGTAATTTAAAACTTATCTTAAAGATATAAATTGTAATCAAATGACACTATAATAGATTATATTTCATTAATAATTAGATTCTCATCTTATACGTATTTGAAATAGAAAACAATATTACAACATTGTAATCAAACGGCAATTTAATAAATTACCCTTTTTCTGCATAAAAAATATTAGCAACATTGTAAAAATATTGTAAAAATATTGTAATCAACTGACATTTTTGATAGATTTTACCATTTCCACTTAGAAAATATTTGCAAGAGTCTCACTAGTTCTAAAGTTTTTATTTTATTATAATATTACTCGAAATTTGTATATAAATACATCGAGATTTTATAAAAATATCAGTTTAATTTGAAGCAAGCAGGATGGCACAGGAATTTGATAAAGTTTACGTGTTGGATGACGTAACAATACAGGCGCAAATTCCTACAAAAAAGAAAAAGATGGCGAAAATGCCACTTTATCATGACCAGTAACAACAACAACAGCAACATCATCAACAAGATCAACAACAACACTCATTTTATCAGCCACCAGAGCAAATAGAACATTTGCTGGCGCATCATTTTGTATATAACGAAACAACATCAAATTCCACCAAAAAAAGAAAACTGGTGGAATTATTTAATTCAAAATAGGTTAAAGATATGGAACCAAATAGACACTATAAAATACATAAAATTAAAAAAATAAACACCGTTTGCGGTGAAAAATGGGTCTTCGAGACCTTAAATAAAATTATATTTATACCGCAATAAAAAGTTGCGGTATTTGAAGATAATGATTTCCGAGAGGAAACCGAAAAAAATACTTATTTCCTCGTAAACGAGGAAAATGAAATTTAAAATTAACTAAAAGAAGAACGTGGTGATTTTCAATTCGCCACAAAACAATAATTATAGTTTTTATGTTATAGAATTTATTATATATTAAGAATTATGTATTTTATATTAAGAATTTTATATAAAGAATTTGTTTAATAAAAAATTTTATTTCAAATAAATTTTGTACTGTCCTAAATTTATTTTAATTTTTCATATGTTAGGATTTTATTTTATTTTTCAGATCCTTATTAAAGTTTTATTTTACAGATATTAAACAATATTTGTTGAATTTATCCATGTGTTATGTTTTTCGTCAAACCCAAGCCATTTAACAAAAACTTTATTGCCGTTTTTCTTTAAAATCTTCTCGACAAGATAAACGTTTGGGTGTTTAACAGATGTGAGTTCCTCCTCATAAAATCCACCAAATATTGAATCATTTTTATAATCAATCAGCTGATATGTGATCAGATAGGTACTGTTTACTTGATAATTTTAAAAATTTCGGTAGACCAATTCGGTTGATAACCTTTTTCAAAATTTTTTCATATTTACTTATTCTAACATAGTCTCCAACTTTATATTTAGCTTTTAGAGAAATTTTAGGTTGCATTTAACCATTTTTTAAAATAAATTTTTCGCTTTTCTTAGAAATTCTTTCAGGAAGTAATTTAGTTGTTCTATGTTTAGTGGAATTATAGGTGTTTAATAAAGATTGCAATATATTAATGCATTTGTAGTTTCCTTGTAAATTAAATATTTCCCACATTCAATTTTTCAAAGTTCGATTAAAGCATTCTAATAGATGCTTTCATTTCAGAGTAAGTATGATAGTGATTAATACCCTTCTTTACAACAAAATTTTGAAATATTGAATTGAAAAATTCTTTACCTTGATCTGAATGAATGTTTTTAGGTAAGTTTTTAGCTCGTTTTATAATTTTCTTTAAAGCATTTAAAATATTACAACTGGTTTTAGTTTTAATTGGTTCAGGATAAGCATATTTAGAAAATATATCTATAACGGTTATCATATATTTAAAACCTTTGTTGAATTTTCCATAAGAAATCATTTCCACTAGATCAATTTGCCAGGTATCATTTACTCCTTTCTGCTTGACTTTCCTTCTAAGATACCTTTTTCTAGCTGATCTATGTTTTTCTTTTACTATTGGAAATCTTTACATGACTTTTACACCATCTAACTAGTTTTAAAAATCCAATTTTACATTTCTTTATTTATATACACTGAAAACTTTAAATTTTGACTGTGTCCTACAGTATATATCGCGGCTCAATTTTACTGGCAAATCATTTTTAATTCAATTTTGCTAATATATTTTACAAAAATGGTAGCTGATTCAACAACATTTCCATTTACTGAGTAAACTGCAATAGGCAGTACACAAAATGAGGTCCAAGTTGATGAAATTACATCTACTGTAGATGAAGAGGAATTAATGGAAACTGAAGAATTCATACCACCGTTTCAAGTTTTAGCTGAAGATACAGATGAGCAACAAATTTGGGAAATATATAGCAAAGAAGGAGATCCTGACTATTTTGCAGAATTTTTTAGAAATAATTTATTATAGCCTAAAATAATATATAAGAATATTTGTATAAATGTATATGTATCTATAAGTATTTCATAATAAAAACAAATTAAATAAATTTTACAAATTTTTCATTTATTGTTGTTCTTGACTAAAATATTACAATTTCTAGTAGTACTGGTATTTCAAAAAAACAATCTAGAATAATTGCATTGAACGCTATAACGTTGTATTGGAATATATATTTCTTCGTTTCATTTTTTAATTTCATAACATTTTTTTCTTGACACGTTTTTATATATTTAATAACATATTCCCATACATTTGATTCAGCACTTTTATTGTGTATCATTACAGCTTGAAGAAAATCAATTAAGTTGTAAAATGTGTCAGCTTCCATTAAATCAACAAATCAACATCAAATTTGTGTTCGAACCTTGATCTTCCATTACTACGTTTTAACTAAACCTTTTTAATATTAATTATATTGCTGAGGTACACAAGATTGTGAAAAATTTGAATTTACAAATAAATTGTAAAACATATTAATAATCAGATTGGCGTTTTCTATATAATTATCTTTGTGAAATTCATTCAAAAAAGTTTTCATACTTAAACCAAAACATCTATACCAGCCAAAAACGCAACAGTATTGCCCACATACATCTGAAAGAATACCCTGTATCTGCCTATTATTAAAAAATATGCACTGATTTTTCAAGTGTTTCAATTTCCGGTTTATCTGGAACTCCACCATACGAATCAAAATATTCTGTGCAACCATGTTTTGGAATATACAAAACAATGTGTTCCCGAATTTTTTATCTTGTCAGTGTTTACAATTAAAAAAATTGGTTTTCATATTATTTTTGGAATTTTGTCTAAAGCAAAAACTTCCTTAAAATATTTGTTTGTAAATTTGTTACATTTTGAAACACTAATTATTTCTAAAGTGTTCATGACTCAAACTGACTCAAATTATACACTCTACTTATTTGATTAATGTAGTTCATTAAAAACTCCTTTTTTATTTTTTGAGTTGTTATAATAACATCAAATTTTTCTAGTACCTGTCTTAATTGTTTATTAATTTTATCATTATGTACAGTTCCGAAAGAGTAATTTTCAAAATTTTCATTTATAATTTCTTTGGTTGGAAATTTGTAAGTAAATTCTTTTACATAATTTTTTACAAGGTTCTTTAATTCCAACTAAACAAATATTTTTTACAAAATAAGTATTTTTATCATCACAACAAAACTTCACATCCACAAGTGCACAGGACGATGACATCTTGTTGAATATTCAAATACATGTTTCAGTATTCTATTTATAGATTTGGAAATATATTTCGGTTTTTATCAATTTGTATGCTTGCATCAAATTCTCCATAAACAATAGCAGTACATCTTAGTGTAGATGTAAGTGGTTTTGATAGCCTTGCCTCAATTCTAACTGTACCCTGGTTTAGTAAACTCTGACATACTTCATTTCCAGATGCATCCGGAGTTAAATCAAAAGCTAGTATAAAGAATCCATTACTAAACATAGACTTTGTTATCTGATGACCTTTATCATTGTGGTAAATTCCAGTTCCTGAAAAAAGTGTACTGTATGCTCTTGTACAGCTGTTATTTTCATCTGAAAAACTGGTTTCAATTGCGGAATTAGGTATTTGAACACCATTTACGTTTAACACAAATTGTGAAATATCAAAATGTTTAAAATTGTATGGGTTTTTAGATCTTTTTCCAGAGTAACCCACATTTTCTGTCAAAAATTATTGTGTTTGGCAACTGTCCAATAAAAACATTATCAAATGATATTGATGAGCTGTTCATTGGAATTGTAAACCTTTTTCCTTCAACGCGTTTATAATTATATTTAGTACTGGATTTCTCAAGAACAGCATTGTGTGCTAACAGCTTGGATTAACGGTAACATGTCTCATAAATAGCGTGGCTTCTATATTTTTTAATTGTGATTCATCAGAATCGTCTGCAAAAAGATAAAAATCTGGTTTTTCAAGTGTTAAAACTATACGAATGTCAACATTATTTATAAGTAGAGTAGGTTGATTAAACATATCTACGTGTAGTTTACCCATAAGTTCCACTACATTGCTATTATGATACAATTTTTCGCGCTCTTTTGATACATTATTATCAGATTTAGCTATATTTGCTTTATCTAAAATCCATCCTGCACATTCTAAATGAGTTGCAGCAGCATTTGTACCATAATTTAATAATGATTCAATATAAGCTCTATAGTGATAATTTCCATCAGATGGTGTTATATTTTTGCCATTTAATTGAACATTACATTGTTTTATTAAAGAATGTAAAATGTTATTAACAACACTTGATTGTATTATTATTTTTCCTTCAGCAGTTTTATCATTATTCCAATGGGTTCCATCTTTCTTTAAGATCTGCACTTTTAATCTCAAATATGTAGAAGACACATCTCTATATGTATCACCATGTATCACCCCAATGAAACAAATTCAATAGTTGAAGGGTGTCTAAAGAAGCAATAGGATTGTAGAAAACTTCTTCAGATCGAAAAATGCTAGACTGAATGGATTGGGTTTTAAAAATAATAATCATAATTAATTAAAAATATCTTTTTGTTTTTTTTTTGTATTATCTTTGCGTCGCTTTGACGTAAAATACAGTATTCTATTTGAGAAAGTTTCTTCTATATACAAGATTACAGGCGGAAGCTATTGTTGTTGCTTCTAAAAACGGTTCCGCATTACATTCTTCAAACAAAAAATTTCTGAAAACCAGACATGCTTTACTTAGAATTTCAACATCGTTTTTACAGTATTCTAAAATATGTTTCTCCATATTAAATTCTGAGTTTCTATTTTGTTCATACCACTTTAAAAATTCATTGCGCTCATCTGCTTTCTTTGTATTAGAGTTATAGTATTTTATTGTTGGAAGTAAGCCAATGCAATTAACATTTTCCAATTTATTAAATAGATGTGGATAATAACCCTTTTTCAAATTGATCGATAAAAAAAAAATAATTAAAAGCTTTTGGTAATTTTGCCAAAGCCATAGGAAAGTAGTTCATAGAATCAATAAATTTAATATTATCAATTATCATAACAATAATTTATATACCTCGCATAATTATCTTTGATTTAAGTATAAGTAAGTATTTTTAACATTAATTGAACAAGCTGGTATGTTTTGACAGCAAGTGCAACTTTTTCAAAACCTATGTTCATTTTTCTTAGAATACGGAATATGACATTCTTCACAATAAAATGCTGTGCAAAAAGCTGCTGTGAGCGAAGTTATTACATTGTAATGATTATTATGGTATAGCAAGTTAATTTTTTTTCCATTATTAAATCCTTCAAATATTACTTCTACACCCCTTGTTTCTTTATTATATACAACGATTTCGTGTTTATGTAAATATTTTTGAAATTGGTTCAATTCACGAATTCCGCAACCTTCAGATGAAATTGTTATTTTTGATGTTTTTAATAATTTTAAAGCTGTTAAAGTTTGAAGTTTTCCTATATTTTTTCGACATTTTTCTTATTCAATCAACTTTTCAATTTTAGCTATTGAAACAACAAATGCACGTGGTAGACATAAATTATCGCTGCTTTTTATTGTTATTATCCTTTCCTTTTTAAGCATTACTCTTTATAATTTAAATATTTATTATTTCTACCTCTACCAATGGGTAATCTAAGACGTGTATCTGTTAAACAAAAAGTGTTTGTACTTAAACTTATAGACGTAAAATAAAAATAGTTTATAATAAATGAAACAAAAAAAGTATTATAAATAACTATCTTCAGAATTACTTTGAAAAACATTAGAAATTACATCCCAAACATCGCTAAATTTAAGTTCATGAGCGGATCTAAAACTGAGATACGAAGGACCTTGATGTTCAAAGCTCTCTTCACAAAATGTTAACCCAATCTTATCAATGGAATTCACATCTTTCACAGCAATCCTGATTATTTGATGCATAGCATCGTTAATCCAGCTGATTGGTTTTCGATTTTTAGGTACGGATTTAATTACAAAATTTTATTTTATGACCGTTCATATTAAACAGTTTAATAAATGTCGAATTCTCACTTTCTATTCTATTCACTTTCTTTCTATTCTATAGTTTCGGTAAGAAACCTTTGTAAAATAATTTTTTTCGACATTTTCTTTATACGAAAATGTTAAATGCTTGAAAAACAGAATAATATTAAATTTTCAATACAGATTTATTGTCTTAAATTAAAATGACACTTTAATAAATTTTAGTTGTTTTAAATAGAATCCCATCTTAATCCTATCTTAAGATGTAAATAGAAAATTCTATGCACATTGTAATTTTCAAACTACAATGTAATTTAAAACTTATCTTAAAGATATAAATTGTAATCAAATGACACTATAATAGATTATATTTCATTAATAATTAGATTCTCATCTTATACGTATTTGAAATAGAAAATAATATTACAACATTGTAATCAAACGGCAATTTAATAAATTACCCTTTTTCTGCATAAAAAATATTAGCAACATTGTAAAAATATTGTAAAAATATTGTAATCAACTGACATTTTTGATAGATTTTACCATTTCCACTTAGAAAATATTTGCAAGAGCCTCACTAGCTCTAAAGTTTTTATTTTATTATAATATTACTCGAAATTTGTATATAAATACATCGAGATTTTATAAAAATATCAGTTTAATTTGAAGCAAGCAGGATGGCACAGGAATTTGATAAAGTTTACGTGTTGGATGACGTAACAATACAGGCACAAATTCCTACAAAAAAGAAAAAGATGGCGAAAATGCCACTTTATCATGACCAGTAACAACAACAACAGCAACATCATCAACAAGATCAACAACAACACTCATTTTATCAGCCACCAGAGCAAATAGAACATTTGCTGGCGCATCATTTTGTATATAACGAAACAACATCAAATTCCACCAAAAAAAGAAAACTGGTGGAATTATTTAATTCAAAATAGGTTAAAGATATGGAACCAAATAGACACTATAAAATACATAAAATTAAAAAAATAAACACCGTTTGCGGTGAAAAATGGGTCTTGGAGACCTTAAATAAAATTATATTTATACCGCAATAAAAAGTTGCGGTATTTGAAGATAATGATTTCCGAGAGGAAATCGAAAAAAATACTTATTTCCTCGAAAATGAAATTTAAAATTTTTCATATTATTTTTGGAATTTTGTCTAAAGCAAAAACTTCCTTAAAATATTTGTTTGTAAATTTGTTACATTTTGAAACACTAATTATTTCTAAAGTGTTCATGACTCAAACTGACTCAAATTATACACTCTACTTATTTGATTAATGTAGTTCATTAAAAACTCCTTTTTTATTTTTTGAGTTGTTATAATAACATCAAATTTTTTTAGTACCTGTCTTAATTTTTTATTAATTTTATCATTATGTACAGTTCCGAAAGAGTAATTTTCAAAATTTTCATTTATAATTTCTTTGGTTGGAAATTTGTAAGTAAAATCTTTTACATAATTTTTTACAAGGTTCTTTAATTCCAACTAAACAAATATCTTTTACAAAATAAGTATTTTTATCATCACAACAAAACTTCACATCCACAAGTGCACAGGACGATGACATCTTGTTGAATATTCAAATACATGTTTCAGTATTCTATTTATAGATTTGTAAATATATTTCGGTTTTTATCAATTTGTATGCTTGCATCAAATTCTCCATAAACAATAGCAGTACATCTTAGTGTAGATGTAAGTGGTTTTGATAGCCTTGCCTCAATTCTACCTGTACCCTGGTTTAGTAAACTCTGACATACTTCATTTCCAGATGCATCCGGAGTTAAATCAAAAACGAGTATAAAGAATCCATTACTAAACATAGACTTTGTTATCTGATGACCTTTATCATTGTGGTAAATTCCAGTTCCTGAAAAAAGTGTACTGTATGCTCTTGTACAGCTGTTATTTTCATCTGAAAAACTGGTTTCAATTGCGGAATTAGGTATTTGAACACCATTTACGTTTAACACAAATTGTGAAATATCAAAATGTTTAAAATTGTATGGGTTTTTTTATCTTTTTCCAGAGTAACCCACATTTTCTGTCAAAAATTATTGTGTTTGGCAACTGTCCAATAAAAACATTATCAAATGATATTGATGAGCTGTTCATTGGAATTGTAAACCTTTTTCCTTCAACGCGTTTATAATTATATTTAGTACTGGATTTCTCAAGAACAGCATTGTGTGCTAACAGCTTGGATTAACGGTAACATGTCTCATAAATAGCGTGGCTTCTATATTTGTTAATTGTGATTCATCAGAATCGTCTGCAAAAAGATAAAAATCTGGTTTTTCAAGTGTTAAAGCTATACGAATGTCAACATTATTTATAAGTAGAGTAGGTTGATTAAACATATCTACGTGTAGTTTACCCATAAGTTTCACTACATTGCTATCATGATACAATTTTTCGCGCTCTTTTGATCCATTATTATCAGATTTAGCTATATTTGCTTTATCTAAAATCCATCCTGCACATTCTAAATGAGTTGCAGCAGCATCTGTACCATAATTTAATAATGATTCAATATAAGCTCTATAGTGATAATTTCCATCAGATGGTGTTATATTTTTGCCATTTAATTGAACACTACATTGTTTTATTAAAGAATGTAAAATGTTATTAACTGTACTTGATTGTATTATTATTTTTCCTTCAGCAGTTTTATCATTATTCCAATGGGTTCCATCTTTCTTTAAGATCTGCACTTTTAATCTCAAATATGTAGAAGACAAATCTCTATATGTATCACCATGCCCCAATGAAACAAATTCAATAGTTGAAGGGTGTCTAAAGAAGCAATAGGATTGTAGAAAACTTCTTCAGATCGAAAAATGCTAGACTGAATGGGTTGGGTTTTAAAAATAATAATCATAATTAATTAAAAATATCTTTTTGTTTTTTTTTTTGGTATTATCTTTGCGTCACTTTGACGTAAAATATAGTATTCGATTTGAGAAAGTTTCTTCTATATACAAAATTACAGGCGGAAGCTATTGTTGTTGCTTCTAAAAATGGTTCCACATTACATTCTTCAAACAAAAAATTTCTGAAAACCAGACATGCTTTACTTAGAATTTCAACATCGTTTTTACATTAATCTAAAATATGTTTCTCCATATTAAATTCTGAGTTTCTATTTTGTTCATACCACTTTAAAAATTCATTGCGCTCATCTGCTTTCTTTGTATTAGAGTTATAGTATTTTATTGTTGGAAGTAAGCCAATGCAATTAACATTTTCCAATTTATTAAATAGATGTGGATAATAACCCTTTTTCAAATTGATCGATAAAAAAAAAATAATTAAAAGCTTTTGGTAATTTTGCCAAAGCCATAGGAAAGTAGTTCATAGAATCAATAAATTTAATATTATCAATTATCATAACAATAATTGTTATACCTCGCATAATTAACTTTGGTTTAAGTATAAGTAAGTATTTTTAACATTAATTGAAGAAGCTGGTATGTTTTGACAGCAAGGGCAACTTTTTCAAAACCTATGTTCATTTTTCTTAGAATACGGAATATGACATTCTTCACAATAAAATGCTGTGCAAAAAGCTGCTGTGAGCGAAGTTATTACATTGTAATGATTATTATGGTATAGGAAGTTAATTTTTTTTCCATTATTAAATCCTTCAAATATTACTTCTACACCCCTTGTTCCTTTATTATATACAACGATTTTGTGTTTATGTAAATATTTTTGAAATTGGTTCAATTCACGAATTCCGCAACCTTCAGATGAAATTGTTATTTTTGATGTTTTAAATCATTTTAAAGCTGTTAAAGTTTGAAGTTTTGCTATATTTTTTCGACATTATTCATATTCAATCAACTTTTCAATTTTAGCTATTGAAACAACAAGTGCATGTGATAGACATAAATTATCGCTGCTTTTTATTGTTATTATCCTTTCCTTTTTAAGCATTACTCTTTATAATTTAAATATTTATTATTTCTACCTCTACCAATGGGTAATCTAAGACGTGTATCTGTTAAACAAAAAGTGTCTGTACTTAAGCCTATAGACGTAAAATAAAAATAGTTTATAATAAATGAAACAAAAAAAAGTATTATAAATAACTACCATCAGAATTACTTTGAAAAACATTAGAAATTACAGCCTAAACGTTGCTAAATTTAAGTTCATGAGCGGATCTAAAGAGATACGCAGGACCTTCATTTTCAAAGCTCTCTCCACAAAATGTTAACCCAATCTTATCAGTGCAATTCACATCTTTCACAGAAATTCTGATTATTGGATGTATAGCATCCTTAATCCAGCTAATTGGTTCTCTATTTTCAGGTACGGATTTAATTACAAATTTTTCAAGTTCAAGTTCATATTAAACCGTTTAACAAATGTCGAATTCTCGCTTTCTATTATGTAAAGTGTTATTGTTGTTTCGGTAAGAAAACTTTGTAAAATAATTTTTTTCGACATTTTCTTTACGATACGGTTCAAGTTCATATTAAACCGTTTAACAAATGTCAAATTCTCGCTTTCTATTATGTAAAGTGTTATTGTTGTTTCGGTAAGAAACCTTTGTAAAATAATTTTTTGCGACATTTTCTTTACGATACGATATATACTGATTTTAGTAAAGCTTTTGATTTTCTTCCGCACAATATTATTATTCTTAACCTGGAAAAACTAGGATTCCCAATTTTTTTCATTAATTGGGTTCACTCCTATCTTTCCGAACGTAGGTATAAGTATGTCTTTTAAATCTGCGACATCTTTTGAATTCGATGCTGCTACAGGTATTTCCCAAGATGAAGAAGATGATTTAGAAGATGCTTTAGCCTTGCAAGCTGATATTAATAGATTTTATAATTGGTGTTGCAATAATAATCTTCAACTTAACGTTAATAAATGTGCATTAATTACTTTTACACGTCGTTCATGCCCGATCTTGTATTCCTATTCTTTCAATAACCAAACTATTCCTAAAGTTGTCTCTATTAAAGATGTAGCGGTACTATTTGATAGCAAGCTTTCATTTCACCTTCATTATACTGATATACTGAATAAAGCCTATGCTAGGTTTTATTAAACGTTGGGCAAGAGATTTTGATGATTTCTATGTACTAAAATCTCTATTTACTTGTTTAGTTAGATCTAACTTGGAATATGCTTCCCAGGCTTGGAGCCCATTTTATAATACTCATATAAATAGAATCGAATCAGTTCAAAAACAAATTTCTAAGATTTGATTTACGCTTTCTTACATGGGAAGCTCCTTTAAGACTACCGGTATATGAACGTAGACTAAATTTATTACACCTTCATACTCTTGAGAAACGTCGTAAAGTAGCACATATAGTGTTCTTAACTGAATTAATTAAAGGTAATATTTTATATTCTCAGTTATTTGCTAAACTCAATTTTTCTTCATATTCTAGATTAAGATCTATTAATATGTTTAACTTGCATTTTCATAAAACTAATTATGAGAAGCATGAACCTGATAAAAGGATGATGTAACTAACATATATAAACCACATATTATATTAACCTTCTACTAACAAAATTAATCTCTTACTAACAAAACAAACACTTAAAGGTAATCTATATTTGTGTGAACGAAGTTATTGAATAACCCGTGACCTGAGGATTCTCAATTGAATTTATTTTGTTGTAATTTAAAGTTTGATTTTTATTTTAATTAATTATAAATTTAAATTTCTTTTTTTTTTTCATTTAATTATTGTTAATTAGTTATTTTTATTGTTATTTGATTTTTTGTTTAATTTTAGCTTTAAAGTAGATTAAGTATTTTTATTGTAACTTGCTTGATTTAAGCTCGTATTAATAAATAAATAAAATAAAAAAATTAATATGATTGAAGCAGTTCAAAAAAACTTCTTAAGATTTGTTCTCAACCCTTAAACTGGGATTGATCCTAATAATTTATTTCCGTATGAGCATAAATTAAATCTGATCCACTTAACTTCGCTCATAAAAGGCGTGATTTAGCTGATGTTATTTTCCTTATGGAAATTTTAAATAAAACTACGGGTTCGACGTTGATTCGGAGTAAAATTTTACTAAGCAATAATACTCAAACGCGTTCTCCGAATATGTTCTTTATACCTTTTCATAGAACCATGAGTGGGAAATTCTAAGCATTCAATAAATTGCTAACTAAGGGAAACAAGTGCAAAAGTCAGATTACTGCCTCAAACACTAAACAAAAACTTAAATCGCTAATATCAAACTTATAAACTTTACTGATGCTATTTTTATAAACTTACTCTAATTTATATAATATTTGTTATAAATAATAATAATTAAAATTAAGTTAATGTAAGTAAAGCTTTGTAGCATTTGTATTTGTTTAGTTAAAAAGAAAAAAACAACTAGTATAAACTTGTATAATTATTATAATTACTATTACTTTTACTACTATTGTTATTATTACCATAGTACAAATACTATTAACTTTGTTATTTCTACTATTATTATTATTACCACGTAGTACTATTAATTCTGTTAATTCTACTATTATTATTTGAGTTATTAGTAATATTCGAATTATTAGCATCGTGATTATTAAAATTACAATGTTGATTGGATATTAGCCACTAATATTATTGTTGTTATTATTATTATTATTATTATTAATTCTCTTATCTTTACTATTATTATTAACACCATTATTATTTGCATTATAGTTATTTATATTATCAGTACTATGCTTATTATTACTATTATTATTATTGAGGTTGTTTTTTCTATTATTATTACTATTATGATTATTCTTAGTTGTACCATTATTACTCCTACTAATATACTTACTGCTACTATTGTTATTACAATTATTATTATTATCATTATTACTATTATTTTTATGCGAGCACGCCATTTTCTTGAAAAAAAAGTCTTGACTAAAAAAACTCTTGAAAAAAGAATCTTGAATTTAATCTTGAAATAAAATATTTTCCAAGGTTTTATTTTGTTTTTAAAAAAAAAAATTTTTTTTTAACTAAAAAAATAATAAAATTAAAAGTTTTTCAACAAAAATATACGAAATTTTTATATATATATATATATAATTTTTATATATAATATTATACGAATATTTTTGTTAAGTATTAATTTTATTTAAAAATATTAATGTAGGTCAATAATTAGTATTAAAACACCATTGTACCAAATTCAAAGGTTCCATCTTTGTTGGTTTTGGTGATAATCTGCTCTGGGGTTAGTTCGGAAGCTTCCAAAATTTGAACTAATGGACTAAATCCTCTCAAATTCCAGAGACATAAAGAAAACATGACAGAATACTCTTGTACCAAATTTAAAATTAAAAGTTCTATACTTTTGTTGGTGTTGGAGATAATCTCGTTTGCTCTGGGGCTCGTTCGGAAGCTTCCAAAATCCCAACCCATGGACCAAATCCTCTCAGATTTCAGAAACATAAATCAAACATGAAGGAATATCATTGTACCAAATTTAAATGTTATATCATTGTTGGTTTTGGAGATAATTTCGTTTGCTCCGGAATCATTCGGAAGCTTCCAGAATCCGAACCCATGGAAATATTTTGTCCAGATTTGAACTCAGCCTTCCTTTCGTAATTAGCAACCTACGAAAGGAAAGCTGAGTTCGAAGCCAAACTATGTACGTACCCATTTTATGATTTTTGTACTAGTGTTTTTCAATAACGAACCCATTTTATGATTTTTGTACTAGTTGTTTTTCAGTATGTTTTTGTACTAGATTTTAATTCAATTTTATCTCAATATCAATATACGATTTTAAGTTTAAACCTGATCAAGTCTCAAATGCTATTGAGACCGATCTGGTATAATGCGTATGTATGTGAACAGGCGGCCCTAAGATATTTAATTAGATGGGGAAAATCGAATATTCAAAAAAAATTTTAAAACACCATTGATTACTGTAAGAGAGAAAATAAACGAAATATTGTTTAGATAGCATTTTTACAATGCTTTTTTGAAGGCGGAACTTTGTTACTATGTATTGTTATAATACAAAGTAACGAATATTTAAAATAGAATCGCAATGTATTTTTAAAGGCGCAAGTTTGTTATAATTTACGCGATGTAATTTAATATAATTTTAAATTTCTCCAATTTAGTTTTAAATAATTAGTAAAAAAATAAATTTAAAGACTTGAAATTATATAAAGGTCAACATAATATTGTTTTATATATTTTAATAGAAAATATCACTTTAAATGTGATTTTAAATTTAAAATAATAATTAATAACGATCTAAGTTACCTATTTCACAGGTAATACAGAAACAAAACAATTTCAAAATATTGAATGATATTGAAAAGCATGAAAAATTAAATATTATTATTGACCAAATTAATCTTTTGGTTATGAAGGTACCTAAATATAGTTGTGATACCATCCACTCAAAATATATTATCTCTAATATTTCTAATTTCCTCTCCTCTCTTATTCTATTATCTCTAATTTCCTCTCTCTTCCATCCGATCGGAAAATACCGATTTTTGTGATACTTTTTTTTATTTTTTAGTTTTAATATTGTTTTGTTGTAAATGAATTATTTTTTTTTGTTTTTATTTACTTTCATTGTTAAATATGAATTATATTATTTTGTTGAAAAATTATTTATTTATTTTATTACTATATTGAAATGAAATGTTTGTTGTATATTATATATTTTTTTTTTTGTTAGTTTAGTTTAAGGCCTAGTAAAAATATTCGCCTTATTCCCCTACCACAAAGGTGGTGTGAAAAGGGGAATAACTTATAATATTAATTTATTTCATCATATTAATAAAAATTATGTATAAGTTAACTTAAATTAACTGGTTGTAAAAATAATTGAAAAGTTTATTTTTTGCACTTAATTTTTTATGCATTCTAAAAATTTACTCTATTTATTAAAGCAAATCGATATTGTAATAAAAATTATTTTTCAGCGTTTTTTTGCTCAGTAATGTACCAAATTAACGTTCTTTTAAAAAATTTTTAAGCTTTTTTTTGTTGAAAAATAGTTGGAAGACATTTTTTAAAATGCATATTTGTGAATGAAAATTTACAATATTTTAAAATTTTCTTTTACTAAAAGAAGTCAAAAAGATGGAACTTTAATACTTCCTTCCATCTTCTGGACGAAATTGAAAAAAATCTGTAGTTTTTGTGTAATTTCCAGATTTCTAGGAGGACTACTAATTTTTTCAATAAGACTACATGTATTTTATTTGAAAAAAGGACTACATAGTACATACTATTTAGCTTTTCTCTCTCAATGGCCAAGCCTTAAAAAAATTAATGCAGGTTATGGCCAGACCTTCTAAAATTAATGTAGGTATGTCTATACTCTATATGTCTATATACACAAAATATATGTATGTACATACATACTACATACATATGTATGTACATATGTACATACTTAAAGAAATGAGTAGGTTAGTACTTTTATAAAATAATATACTATAATACGTACCCCATGGAATATGTTACTTAATTTATTTTCATTATTAGCGATAACAAAACTAAAATTTCATGGTAAAAATTTCTTGTTCTTTATACATAAATTACGTATTATATGTATGATACATATGTACTATATGTATGTACCACCATGGCACCATGCTAAAATAAAAATCCCAGAAACCCAAATAGGCAATAAAAAAATGGCTACTATAATTTTCAGTTACAAAAACATTTTTTTGTGACACATATAAATGAGATATATATAATAAAGTTTTTAGAATAATTAATTTATTACTTTATATTTATTATTCTTCGCCAAGGAATAATTGATTTAACTGATGAAATAGTAATTTGGTATGTACCATAGATATATCCTTATGTATGTTAACTAGTTAATATATCTATATGTACTAACTACGTACATACATGTATTATATGTACCCATATATGTACATATATTTTAGGAAGTACGTAGTACGAACATACATTCATGTCATATGTACATATTACGATTTACGTAGTATATATTTACAACGTAAGTTAGTTCATACTTACATAATGGATTTACAATAAGAATCAAAGAATGTCGCATTTAACATTTAAACTTTAAAGCAAGGGAAGCTTATTTTTATTATATACATATGTATGTGTGTATACTTATGTATTTGGAGTTTTATTTTAATATACATAAATATTTTAATAAATTATGTACCTAACTATTTCAAATTAATTAACAAAACAATTAAGCATAAGCACTTGTATGATGCTTGTATGTATTTATATGCCATTGCCATTATGCCATCTTTATTTAAAAACAAAATAATATGACGTTTTCACGACGATATTTAGTTAGAGATGGGCAAAGTGATTCTTTTCAGGGAATCGAATCATACAAATCGTTCATTTTTAATGACACGTTAAAAAAGAAACATTAGCAACCTCGCCATAGCACCCTTATTGAACTTTACTGTTTTTAAATAACAGAGTAAGGTCATATAATAACATAATAATACCTGACCTTCTAAAATAAATAAAAAATCCAAAAATATTTTTTTGCAGCTGAAAAAAATATGTGCTAAATTTAAAATAAATAAAACGTTAAATGAAAAGATTTTTTTGTATATAAAATAAAATTAGCAACTAATTTCAAATATATATTCTCTATACAAAAGAAAGAGTACTTATAGCAAAAAAAAATAATACACATGAGTAACAAACTTAAAATATCTTACTCAATATATATAATCAGTAACAAACTTGAAATAAAATAAAAACAATTATATTCTTCATTATTTTTTTAAAAAAAAGAACAACTAATATTTAACAAATTTAAAATATATTATGTTCTTCAGATATAAAAAAAACAAAGAGTTATGCGAACAAAAAATGAAAATAATATAAGATTCAGTACAAACTTTAAATAAATTAAAAAAAGTATTAATGTTCTTAATTATTTTATAAAAAAAGAGTACTTATAGCTAACAACAAAATTAAAATTAAAATGCAGTAACAAACTTAAAATAAAAATAAATATGAAATTCAATAACAAAATAAGTTAAAAGAAAAATATTTACATGATTTTATAAAAAATAATTTCATTATTTTATAAAACAAAAGCGTATTTATAGTCATATTTATTCTTGATATACAAAATTTGTATCTCAAATCTAGTGTAAAAAAAGAATCAAACGACCTGAACATACAAATCCAATATAAAGATTAAAATGAAATAGTCCGTGCGTGTACCAAAAGAATCATATTAATATGTATACTAAAAAGAACTGGAAAAAGAACGAAATACCACGTGTGTTATTTGTATGTGGAGCACTCACTCACACTGATATTAAATGGACATAGTGAGTGAATGGCAGTGTATACTGTATAATAATATATTAAACAAATAAAAAGTATGCGTACTATTTCGTTTATATTTTTTTTAGAATCATGATTCATAATATGTACTATCATACTGGTTCAGTAACATGGCATGGTAATATGGTATGATGGTATTTAATTTGTGTATAATGTATATTATACAAATAAAAATTTTAAAATACACGTAGTACTGTATTTTTTTTTTTATGCATGATGATACTACCTAGTAGGCGGCTTTCTGTATTTTTTTCTTTTTGCTTTTAGTATAAATTTGATTTTTTTTGAACGAGTCGTTTTTATTTTAGTGAATCGTATCTGTTTTTGATACGAATTACTCGTTCATTATGACGACATATCCATCTCTAGTAGTAAGTAGTTGCTTGTCCTATACGCATGACAAAATAAAAATCGTATGTTCGTGTCACCTAAAAATATAAATATCTTATCGGTATTCGCTAGTGTTGAATTGAATATTCCTGGAGACCTTGATAGTTTTTTAATTGTTTCTTTTTATACAAGAGTCTAATTGAAATGCAATAAAATATTAAAACAAATAAATTTTTAGAAAGTTTAATAAAAATGTATAAAAATATTGATCATGTCAAAGGAAACAATGTGGATGGAACCGAAACTGGTATAATAAAAAAACCAATTACGACCATTTTAGTTAAAATGGATTTAGAACATAAAGAACGAGAATTTCTTGTAACTGACGAACCACCATTATCAAAAAGCATGACGAAAAGTTTTCCAACTAGAGATGAACGAGTTGCAATCAACAATGACAGTGTAATAACACCACATGTTATTGCTATGGTACAAAGTCTTTTTTTATATTTATTTTTTCAAAAGTTCTGTTTTTTAGAATAAGTTTAAGTAAGTAAACAATAAAATTCAGATGTGGTTACGTTTTTTAAGGTGGGACTTCCAGCCCGAGGTAAAACATATATAGCAAAAAAACTAACCAGATATTTGGGATGGATTGGTATTAACACGAAAGTATTTAATTTGGGTGAATACAGAAGGCACGTTGCTGGTGATTATCAGAATCATGACTTTTTCCGCGCTGATAATATAGAAGCTATGGCGATCCGAAATAAATGTGCTTTGGTTGCTCTAGATGATGCCTGTGATTGGATCAAAAATAAAAAAGGAAATGTTGCAGTTTTCGATGCCACAAATTCAACATTAGAACGTCGCGAACTTATTTATGATATTGTAGTAAGAAAAAATGGATTGAAACTATTTTTCGTTGAATCAATTTGTTATGATCCTCAAATAATTGAACAAAATATAGTTGAAGTAAAAGTAAATAGTCCAGACTACTTGGAAATGAAGAAACAAAGAAAAGACAAAGGAGAAGTTGAAAAATTAATTTTAGATGATTTTCGACAAAGGATTGCACACTATCAAGAAAAATATCAAACCCTTGATGAAACAATAGAATCCCATTTATCTTTTATGAAAATATTTGATACTGGAAAAAAAGTAGTTGTATATAATAGTCGAGGTCATTTGCAATCTCGTGTTGTTTACTTTTTAATGAATATACACATAACACCGAGATCTATATATTTTACAAGACATGGAGAAAGTGAAGAAAATCTTAAAGGTTAGCGTAATTAAATCTTCAATTAATTTTAAATACCTTTATTTTTTAATTTCTAGGTTTGATTGGTGGAGATGGTAATCTGAGTTTCAGAGGACAGGAATATTCTAAGCTTCTGGCAGATAAAATTAATAAAAAAAACTTAGATGAACTACGAGTTTGGACATCTTGCATGAAAAGATCGATTCAAACCTGTAAAGATATAATAGCACCACAAGAAAGATGGAAAGCACTAAATGAAATTAATGCAGGCGAATGTGAATTAATGTCATATGATGAAATAGCTACAAAATTTCCTGAACAATTTGAGCAACGCGATCAAGATAAATTCCATTTTAGATATAATGGTGGAGAGAGCTATGAAGATTTAGTAGCTCGTTTAGAGCCAGTCATTATGGAACTTGAAAGACAAGGAAACGTTTTGGTTGTTTCTCACCAGGCGGTTTTAAGATGTCTTTTGGCTTATTTTTTGGATAAAAGTACAGATGAACTTCCATATATAGAGGTGCCTTTACACAATATAATTAAATTGACTCCAGTAGCGTAAGTTAATTAAACAACTTCAATAAATTTTATTTAATAAAGACTTGCTTATAGGTATGGATGTAAAAGAGAAGATATACCTCTTGAAGTTCCAGCAGTTAATACACACAGACCACAACCTGTGAAATTCAAAAAAAAAATGGTAGGAAATTCTACAATTCATGCTGTAAAATTATTAGATACAACATTGAAAGAAAGCTGAGAGAAATTTTCAATGGAATATCAATTTTAATTTTTAAACTAGATTTAATTTGTTTTACATTTGAAAATATTACAATTATTGTAAACATTAATATTATCATTTTTGAATGTAGACAAAAAGTAAATTTATTTGATTTTTTTTATCTAAAATGTGCATAATATGTAAAAATTAAAATTTTTTTTTACAACTTAACTTTAAAAAAAGGGTAAAAGAAAGCTATTTCAGAAATTATATTACATACATTTAAAAGTAGTGAAACTTACAAATTTTCCATTAAAAATTTCTTATATTTATTAAAATTAGTTAAAACGTATTTAGGACTATATTACAGATTAAAATAAAAGTATAATTTTTAATTAAATACATTTATAAATATGTACTATAGTTTTAAGAATATTTTTTGTTTTGTTATGTGTATCAAAATCAAACACGATTTTAGTACTACCAATTACCATATAAAAATAAAATATTAAACTAAGCAAATTTTTTAAATGTTTTAAACGTAGGTAAATTATTATTTATTTATTTCTACAAACAGTATACGTGAATTTATTTTAATAATGAAAAGTTGAAATTTGGCGGCGACACTCAGCGACAACCATTCACGAACAAAACAAGTAGTTCGATTGAACACAGCTAACCATTAAAACTCAAGTAAAGGAGCAAATTCATTGCTCGGCTTAAAATCTACCACTAAGTAAATTTTAATAAATAAAAAAAATATGAAAAACTTACATTGAAAACAAAGAAAATCTACCATGAAGCATATTTTCTACCTACGCCAGACTATTTTTGTATATTCAAATCAAGTATAGGGGTCAATCAAGAAAGTCTTGTGAGTTAAGACTTTTTTCTCTGAAGTCTTTAAAAAACAGTCACGCAATCATGAAAGTCTTAATGAAATGAACAGAAAAGACTGCTTTGTATCGAAAATGTTTGATGTCAAAAACATAAACCGCATTATCTTATAGAAAATAAAAGCATTTTTTTGTATGAAATTTTGTGGATTGAAAATAAAAAATAAAATTGGGAAAACTGGTTTTATTTGGAGTTTCATTTTGGATGAAGAGATTGAAGAAGTGGAAAGGGAAGTAAATACCATTTTGTACCGTGAAAGAAGATGCCTAAGAGACTTTTCGAATTTTTGGATACACAGATAAAAACAAATGGATTTAGAAAAAAAATTATAGTATAAATATAGGTGGTGTCATAAAGTCATTTTGCCTGCGCGAGTTACATATTACAGTAACACAGTCAATCAACCTGTTTAAAGCTTACATTGCACTTTTACCTTTATTACACTCTGTAAATAAATTGAACTTTAAATAAATTCTAAATAACTTTGTAAACGTTGCAATAATAATTTTATTTAACTTTCTCAATAATTGTTTTCCAAATTTAATATTAAATGCTAAATAAGCAATTATGTAATTTTTCAATAATAATTTAATTTAACTTAAAATTTCTCAATAATTGTTTTTCAAATTTAAATGCTAAATTAGCAATTATGTTTAAACCATATCTATGTAATTTTGTATAAATAGCCTAATAATAAATCGAAGATGTTCATAATTATTTTGATAATAAAACTAAATACTAAAGAAATAAATTATAAAATTGTTTTTTTTTTAAATTAATTCAATCCAATAACTTATCTGGCGCAGTCGGTAGGATAATCACAAGTTTGTCCAAGTTTCGTTCATTAAATTAAAAACTCGACGGTAAATCGATAATTTAAAGTCAACGGTTAATTGACTATAAACTCTATTCAACTTATAATTATTGTGAAACAAGCCATAATCAAACTTAAGGTGAGGCTGCCGTAGGCGCAATAAAATTTAAGTTGAAAATAATAATAATATAGTGTGAATTGTGAAATAAGTGAATTGTGTTAGTGCGTTCCTGAAACTGGTCGAAGGATTATTGACCAAAGTATCTGGATAAATCAAGAGAATATTGGCTAAACATTAGACACAAGTTTCTGAAAAGGACGACTGAAGGTATCAACCTAATTGTGCTTATCTGAAAATCTACAAGTTATGGGTTGGATTCAGCTCACCATTTTTAATACGTAAGTCAATTTCTATTTTTATTCTTTGCAAGTAATTAAATGTCAAAAGATAATAATAGACCTAAACCTTATTCCATACCTAATTCCATTCTTGATAAATTAAATTTTCTAAAACTAAAAATTGAGATTAATAAGAACAATCTAACAAATATTCAGGACGGAAATATATTAAATTCAAATAAATTAGATAATTTAAATAATATAGATTTAGGTAATTCAAATAGTATAGATTTAAGTGATAATAATAACTTTGATTTAAATAATTCGATCATTCATTGGTGTAACATTAGTGAATTAAGCCCACTTGATTTAACGTTAACCGACAGTAATATAATGGGTCCAAATCCTCCTGTTCCACCAACACCCCCAACAGTTATACCCCCAGTTGCTCAAACATCTCAAGCACAGTCGGTAACTACCATGGACATTTTTAATTCTCTTCGCGTACCTGATACAATCAAAGATCTTCCCCATTACGATGGAAATCCTAGACTGCTATTCGAATTTATAAATAACGTAGAAGAAATATTAGAAATTATAAAGTGTACTCGTAACACTCCTTACGGTCAAATATTGTTGCGAACAATAAGAAATAAAATCGTTGGTCCCGTCAACGAAGTTTTAAATATGTACGGGACACCACTAGATTGGTCTCAAATAAGACAAAACCTTATACTTCACTACTCTGACAAACGTAACGAAACGTCACTAATAAGAGACCTACACGGTCTCAACCAAGGAAACAAACCCGTGGAAACGTTTTATAGTGAAATAATTGAAATTCTTGCAACAATGACCAATCACATTCAGATTCACGAAACTGATAATAATGTTATTAATTCCAAACGGAATCTTTATACTCAAATGTGTTTAAACGTGTTCTTAACCGGCATGAAAGAACCACTTGGTTCAACTATAAGATCTATTAAACCTGAATCAGTACCAGAGGCTTTTTCGTTCTGTATTGAAGAACAGAACATCTCCTATACAAGAAATACTCCAGCTATTCATAAACCTTCTAATAATTTAAGACCAACATCCAAGATTTCTCCCATATATAATCGAATACAAAATCCAAATATACCAAGATTTTCAAACTACCCTCAATTCAACCCAACACCACGTAATACCGGTTACCAAAATAATTTCACTCAAAACTCACAACAACCAAAATTTTATCAACAACAACCAAGATTTTACCACCCACAACCCGCATTTAATAATCAAAATAAACCAAACCAAAATCAAACCAACGCGATCAATACACCAAATAATCCAAACATGCACAAACCTGAACCAATGAGTTCTGGTAAAACCATTCAAATGAGATACCAACCAAATCAATTTAATAGACCACCCCAGAATAATTTCTTCCGGACCTCAAATCAACCTAAATTCACTAATAAAGAATTATTTAATGTTTCCATCGAACCAAATGTACCAAATAATAATATGTACCAACAACTAGACGAATATTATCAATATGATAATCCAGATGAATACTCTTATCCTGAAGAAACTTATTCATCAAATGATATTACTATGGAACATGAAATAGACGATGAAAATTTTCTAGTAGAAGCCTCGGAACATCAATCGGTTTCTTAGACATAAATAAACATGGTACTATTCTTCCGTATATAAACATAAAATCTCCTTTTGAACGAAATCTCAAATTTTTAATTGATACAGGAGCTTGTGATTCCTTTCTAAGCCCCGAATTCGCACACCCCGAAGATCTTGAAACTATTAACCCCATCCATATAACTACAGTTTTAAATAAACATACTTTAAACAAAAGAATTACTCTTCCTAACTCTATAGAATTCAATCAATCTGGCAAATGTAAATTTCTGATTTTCAAATTTCATAAATATTTTGATGGACTCTTAGGATACGATTCTTTAGAATCTTTAGGAGCCATTGTCGATACAAATAAAAACGCTCTTATAACAAAAAACTCTGTTTTTCCTCTCTACTTTAAACCAAACTTCCAATCTCAAAAAATTACCATTGAACCTAACAATAAACTTATAGCCAAATTACCGGTAGACATAAGAAATGGAGATATTTACATTCCTAAAACTGAAATTAAACCTGGACTATTTACTTCTGAAGGAATTTATAACGCAAAAGAATGGTATGGTAACATTGAACTGACTAATTACTCATCTACACCTCAAGTTTTATTTCTGGATCAACCTCTAAAAGCTAATAACTACGAAGAAAGCGAATTTATAGAAATTAACAATTTTAATATTCAAAGTTCAACCATCGAACTAAATAATTATAATGAAGACATAACTCAATCTCTTAGAATTTCTCATATTAATAATGAAGAAAAAAATCTTCTCATTAGTCTGTGCAAAGAATACGATGATATATTCTTCCACGAAGGAGAAGACTTATCCTTCTCAAATCAGGTCAAACATAAAATAGAGACTACGGACGAAATAGCGATACATACAAAATCTTATAGGTACCCGTATGTCCATAAAGAAGAAGTAAGAAGGCAAATAAGTGACATGCTCTCACAAGGAATTATTCGATCAATTACTCCCCTTGGAGTTCACCGGTTTGGATCGTCCCCAAGAAAAAAGACGCTAGTGGGAAGCAGAAGTGGCGACTAGTGATAGATTACCGAAAGCTTAACGAAAAAACCATTAGCGATCGGTACCCACTTCCTAATATAACTGAAATCCTTGATAAACTTGGTAAAAGTATGTATTTTACCACTATAGATCTCGCGAGTGGATTCCAACAAATAGAGATGGATCCAAGAGATGTGAAGAAAACTGCCTTCACCGTAGAAGGTGGGCATTATGAATATATAAGGATGCCTTTTGGGCTGAAAAACGCCCCATCCACTTTCCAACGTGTTATGGACAATATCCTCCAAGATTTACCAGGTAAAGTCTGTCTAGTTTATTTAGACGACATTATCGTGTACTCCACGTCCTTACAAGAACACGGAGAAAGTCTTCGAAAAGTCTTTAATAAATTACGCCAGGCTAATCTCAAAGTACAACTCGATAAGTCTGAATTTCTACATAAAGAAGTCGCTTTTTTGGGACATATCGTCTCTACAGATGATGTGAAACCTAATCCAGAAAAAATTAAAGCAATTAAAAACTTTCCTATTCCAACCACACAGAAAGGAATTAAAGGATTTTTGGGACTTCTAGGTTATTACCGAAAGTTTATTAAAAACTTCGCAGCATTAACAAAACCACTTACAAGTTGCCTCAAGAAAGGAAAGAAAATTGACCTGAACGAAAATTATGTTAAAGCATTTGAAAATTGTAAAGATCTGCTAACTAACGACCCTATCTTACAATATCAGGACTTTTCCAAGCCATTTGTCTTAACTACTGATGCGAGTAACTTCGCAATAGGTACCGTTTTGTCTCAAGGACCTATCGGTAGTGATTTGCCAATTTGTTACGCTAGCAGGATACTGACAGACTCAGAACTAAATTATTCGACTATCGAAAAGGAACTTCTCGCAATAGTATGGTCCACAAAATACTTTAGACCGTATTTGTTTGGGAGAAAGTTTAAGATCGTAACGGACCACAAACCTCTCACTTGGTTGATGAGCTTAAAAGACCCTAATTCAAAGCTCGTGAGATGGAGACTTAAGCTCGAAGAATACGATTACGAGATAATTTATAAGAAAGGAACTCAAAATTTAAACACAGACGCTTTAAGTAGAGTTATAGTACAAGATATTAACACTTCTGAGACAAATAATGCCACTAAAGCTAGTACAAATAGAGAAGCTGCAACCTCTACCATTCACTCAACTAATGAAAATCTAGACGATCATATATATATTTCAGAAAGGCCGCTAAACAAATTTAACCTTCAACTTATTCTTCAAAAAACAGACAAAGGACCACAAACTTCATTAGAAATAATTTTCCGTAATAAACAAAGAAGAACTTTCCGTCAAACTAACTTTACCATAGAAAGTATTACCAAGCTATTCAAAGAATATTTATCACCTAATAGAATAACTGCAGTTTATAACGAAACTTTCAAAATTGTTCAAAGTGTTTACTCACAATTTTTCTCAAATAGTAAAACGTTCAAAATTATTAGATGCACAGAATTACTAACAGATGTAAAAAATGAAGATGAGCAAGACCAAATAATTAATGACTACCATACAAAGAATAATCATAGGGGAATAAATGAAACTCTTAACCATTTAAAACGACAATGTTCGTGTTATGGACAATATCCTCCAAGATTTACCAGGTAAAGTCTGTCTAGTTTATTTAGACGACATTATCGTGTACTCCACGTCCTTACAAGAACACGGAGAAAGTCTTCGAAAAGTCTTTAATAAATTACGCCAGGCTAATCTCAAAGTACAACTCGATAAGTCTGAATTTCTACATAAAGAAGTCGCTTTTTTGGGACATATCGTCTCTACAGATGATGTGAAACCTAATCCAGAAAAAATTAAAGCAATTAAAAACTTTCCTATTCCAACCACACAGAAAGGAATTAAAGGATTTTTGGGACTTCTAGGTTATTACCGAAAGTTTATTAAAAACTTCGCAGCATTAACAAAACCACTTACAAGTTGCCTCAAGAAAGGAAAGAAAATTGACCTGAACGAAAATTATGTTAAAGCATTTGAAAATTGTAAAGATCTGCTAACTAACGACCCTATCTTACAATATCAGGACTTTTCCAAGCCATTTGTCTTAACTACTGATGCGAGTAACTTCGCAATAGGTACCGTTTTGTCTCAAGGACCTATCGGTAGTGATTTGCCAATTTGTTACGCTAGCAGGATACTGACAGACTCAGAACTAAATTATTCGACTATCGAAAAGGAACTTCTCGCAATAGTATGGTCCACAAAATACTTTAGACCGTATTTGTTTGGGAGAAAGTTTAAGATCGTAACGGACCACAAACCTCTCACTTGGTTGATGAGCTTAAAAGACCCTAATTCAAAGCTCGTGAGATGGAGACTTAAGCTCGAAGAATACGATTACGAGATAATTTATAAGAAAGGAACTCAAAATTTAAACACAGACGCTTTAAGTAGAGTTATAGTACAAGATATTAACACTTCTGAGACAAATAATGCCACTAAAGCTAGTACAAATAGAGAAGCTGCAACCTCTACCATTCACTCAACTAATGAAAATCTAGACGATCATATATATATTTCAGAAAGGCCGCTAAACAAATTTAACCTTCAACTTATTCTTCAAAAAACAGACAAAGGACCACAAACTTCATTAGAAATAATTTTCCGTAATAAACAAAGAAGAACTTTCCGTCAAACTAACTTTACCATAGAAAGTATTACCAAGCTATTCAAAGAATATTTATCACCTAATAGAATAACTGCAGTTTATACCGATAACGAAACTTTCAAAATTGTTCAAAGTGTTTACTCACAATTTTTCTCAAATAGTAAAACGTTCAAAATTATTAGATGCACAGAATTACTAACAGATGTAAAAAATGAAGATGAGCAAGACCAAATAATTAATGACTACCATACAAAGAATAATCATAGGGGAATAAATGAAACTCTTAACCATTTAAAACGACAATATTTCTTTCCATTTATGAAAAACATAATAACTCGTACTATAAATAATTGTGACATTTGTTCAAGACTTAAATACGATAGACAACCTTTAAATTTAAAGTTCGAAAAACCCGAAATACCGTTACAACCCTTAAGTATCATACATATTGATATATATACCATTAACCATAATCCAAATTTAACTATTGTTGACAAGTTTTCCAAATTCGCAGCCGCATACCCATTAGAAACCAGAAATAGCCTAAATGTAACAAAATCAATGAAACATTTTATAAGCCTTCACGGCTTACCCTCAAAACTAGTATGTGACCAAGCATCTGAATTTACATCCAACATTTTTAAAGACTTTTGCAAACAATGCAACTTTGAACTACATTTCACTTCCTTCCAACAATCTTCCAGTAACTCTCCCGTAGAACGCTTACATTCAACCCTGACAGAAATTTATAGAATCATTTTACATAAATATAAAGAAAACCAAAACCATATAAAGAAACCGACCATAATGACATTCTAAACGAAACAATAATAACATATAACAATGCCATACATTCTGTTACGAAACATACTCCATTCGAACTATTCTATGGAAGAACTTCTAAGTTCAATAATAATGTTCAGTTCAATAACGAACATGAGTATCTAAGTAAACTGAATGAATTCCAAAAAAATCTATACCCGTCTATTAAAACCCAACTAAAAAATATTGCCCAAAAAAATATTACCAAACTTAATGAAAGTAGATTCGAACCTACAGATATGCAAGAAAATGAAACAGTTTATAGAAAAGAATGTAGAAGAAACAAAATTACCCCCAGATTTTCTAAACATAAAATCAAGAAAAATAACAAAATTACCATAATCACCACTAAAAACCAAAAATTACATAAATCGAAACTTAAAAGAAAACAAAAATTACAGGTTAACTCTTCTGGCACTAGCCCAAAGGATGGAAATCCATGATTTATCTAATAGTAAAGCAATCCTACCTATGGACCTCGGTACTGCAAAGGTCATAAAAACCCACTTCATGAACTTCCTTCATATCATAAAATTGCAAGATTACGAACAAAACATAAATAACATTGAAACTTCAATAGACACTTTAACTCCAATAACTAGTTTAACAGAATCTCTTACCATAACTAGTATGAAATTAGAAGAACTTAAAATTAAACTTCATTCGCTTATGCCAAGATTTAGGAAAAAACGAGGACTTGTAAATGGCTTAGGCATCCTAATTAAACAAATTACAGCAAATATGGACGCAAACGATGCTACTCGGTTGAACAAAGAAATTGAAAAAATAATGCAAAATGAAAATAATTTAATTGGCGAAACCCACCATCAAAATTTAGTTAACAATAGAATGATCGAACGATTTCAAAACATAACAAATCATATAAATTACCAACAAAAAACTATTGTGAATTACTTCAATCTTTTTAGAGACGAACTTCGAAATACTATACGGTCTGAAGAAAAAAAATTCAAATATCTTCAATTCCTAAACCAAATTAATTACAACATTGACTTATTAAATAATCATTTAACAAATATCGCAGAAGCAATTGTTCTTGCTAAACTCAACATAATATCAAAACAAATCTTAAATCCTTTAGAAATCCAAGAAATCCACGAAATTTTCAATAATCAAAACATTACTATTAATTCAGATGAAGTTATATATGAATTTTTAACACTTCAAGCTTACTATAATGATAGCAATATAATATTTAACATTCAAATCCCAATTATTTCCAAAGAGACATTTACCTTATTCCGCATAATTCCCCTTCCAGTAAGTATAAATAAAACAATTTCTTGTAAACCTTATTTACTTGCAAATAGTAACAATATATTGTACTTAAATGATAAATGCACAAAAATAGAGCAGACATACTATTGCAAAGAAACGTTTCATCAAGAAAACATTTCATCCTCAAAATGTATTGGTAAACTACTACAAAATCAATCAGCTAATTGTGAATTACACTTAAGGGATGTAAATATCGAAATATATCAACCAGAACCTAACTATATCACCTTAATTAACATCCCAAACACAATTATCAACACAACTTGTGGGCCAAAACATCAAAAAGTAAAAGGAAACCTATTAATTCACTTCCAGAATTGCGATATTAAAATAAACGATGTCATATATTCCTCAATATTACAAAATCATTGGGACGCAATCAATATATATCCCACTACACAATTCTCTCAGGTTAACGTCACATATTCACACAATTTTACGTCGTTTAAAACATTGGAAAATTATCAATTTACAAAAAGGGACTCAACCGAAGATTTAACACTCTATGCAAAACAAACCGACCTTTTCATCATAACTTTAATAACCAGTACTACAGCAGCCATCTTTATAATTTTGCTTTTATATATTATTATTTATCAAAAATCACACCACAAAACCAATTATCCAGTGGCCTCATTTATCGCTTCTACCATAGAACCATCCAAACTCCAGTTCACATGGCCGTCGCTCTTTTCCAAGGGGGGAGAAGTTACATATTCCAGTAACACAGTCAATCAACCTGTTTAAAGCTTACATTGCACTTTTACCTTTATTACACTCTGTAAATAAATTGAACTTTAAATAAATTCTAAATAACTTTGTAAACGTTGCAATAATAATTTTATTTAACTTTCTCAATAATTGTTTTCCAAATTTAATATTAAATGCTAAATAAGCAATTATGTAATTTTTCAATAATAATTTAATTTAACTTAAAATTTCTCAATAATTGTTTTTCAAATTTAAATGCTAAATTAGCAATTATGTTTAAACCATATCTATGTAATTTTGTATATATAGCCTAATAATAAATCGAAGATGTTCATAATTATTTTGATAATAAAACTAAATACTAAAGAAATAAATTATAAAATTGTTTTTTTTAAAATTAATTCAATCCAATAACTTACCTCGCGCCCGCATTCAGGTGCAACAAGTCCCAATCCTTCAAGAGAAGCGGGAAGAGAGTTGTAAAAGGACGGGATAAGGGAGGGGTGAAGAGCGGCTCGAAGAAAAAGCCGCAAAGGCCGCTCACGTAATAATTTATGTGATATTTAGAAGGATTTTCATAGTTGCTTACAAAATCAGAGTATTTGAAATGTATTTAGAAAAATTAATAAAAGATGTAGGCTATTTTTTACATTTTTTTTCGCATTCAACAGAGGTTTTAGACAATGTTCGATTCAATATTTTTGTTTTCAATAAATCGATCCACATCCGAAATAAAAAAATTAAAGGGAATTATGATAAGTATTAGTATTTTGAGATTTTGAATTTTATGCTTTTGTATTTTGGAATTCGTGGCCAACCCCAATAATAATTCATTTAAATTTTATAATATTAAGAAAATAATGTTTTTTTGATTATTTACATAAAGTATAGTATACAACATAATTATTATTATTAAATGAAGGTTGAAACATGAAGTATTGAAATATAGTAAACATGAAGTTAATAGTAAATAAAATATTAAATAAAATTAAGTGTTAACTAATAATAAATACATATTTTAAAATTCAAATGAGTATAGAATATTTTAAAATATATGAAAACTGTCAAAGACTTACTTTTTTTTCAATGACTGTATAAAAAATATCAAAAATATTTTACTAATTTTGTTGACTTCTTTTTTTTAAACTGCCAAAAACATTCTTAAAAAATACGAATAGAAATTTAATTTTTTTACAACAAAAAAGAAAAAATTCTAAATTTTATTTTTTATATAATTTATATAATTAATCTATAAACATGAAAACTCGATAGATATGAATTTAAAATTTCTTGGCTCATTTGCGCGATAATTTTTATTAAATTTCAGGTTATGTTAAAAAGCTTTCAAATAAAACTTTCAATCCCACTCTTATTTTTTGAAAAACTTCTCTTAAGGCTGGTTTTTTGATTTGAATTTCTCTTAAGGCTGAAAAAAAATATCCAGGAAAATTTTAGAGCATAGGCAGAAGATACAAAAATAACATGTGTGTAAAAGAGAAAACTCTATAAAACGATATCTCTATAAAACGTTCAACGATATTTTTAATTTGCTGAATATCGTTCATAAATTAGCTGAATATCGTTTATAAATTCTGTAGAGAAGTATTTTATTTGATTTTATCAACGATATTTCTGAGTATATATTTTTGTTCTCCCATTGGTAATACACTATATTTTTTTTCTCTTTCTAAAATTGCGATAATATCCACGAAATTTGTCATGAAAACCAGCCTTTATTCTACTTTTACAAATATCTAAAAACAAGCGGGAAAAAATAACTAAAAAGGCTTAGTAATTTTATTAAATATTAAGTTAAAATTACGAGTTGAAAGCTAAATTTTTGATAATGTTGTAGGAAAAATTGCAAAATTTATTTTAATATAAAATTCGACATATGTTGGTAAATATTTCATAACGAAAACTCCGAATGAAAATTGTTAAAAATGGAAATTTTTTCGAAAAAAAAAACAAAATTATAAGAACAAAAAAATTTTTAAAATGAAATTTTACTCTCATTTCTTTGAATGTATGCACTAATGTATGGAAAGGTTTTGATGTCACGGCCTTCAATTATTATTGGCTCTATCTTATGGTATATTAATAACCTGATAACTACATACATATGTACATACATATGTCAGGCATTTATTTACATGCATACCAAAAAATAAATTAAACAAAAAAGTAAAATAGAAAATGAACGATATTTTTACTATTTTTTCTAAAACTAAAAACAAATTTTATGAAAATATAAGCCTCTTTAAGTATTTAGCTGTCATTTCAATTTGTACTAAAATTCAAATTCTTTAGAAATTCTAATAAGTGTCGCTGTTTTTTCATATTTCACTTTATGTTTTAGTGTTTTTATATTTTTCATTTTATATACAAAAAATGAACTTTAGCCTGGAATGTATTGTAATGTGTATAGTCATTGACTAAGATAATACTTATACAGAGAATCAAAGGTAGAACAAAAGGTAAAGTAAGAAATTTTTTCAAACTGCTTCTTTAAAAAACAACAAAAACAATATAAAAACAAATAATATGAAATACACCATTCACGAGTTCTTCGTCTAAAGTAAAAAAATTTAGTCACCACTCACCGTATAGTTATTATGTACGCGTACTAACAAAAACATTAATGTTTGTGGGTGAGACGCGGATTATATAATTATAATATATTGATAATATTATATATATAATAACAATATTGAAAATAATTCAAATAAATTTATATATGAATATCGCACACAATTGTAATACTATTTCTTAGTATGCTTAAAAATTAGAATTTATGAATTATGATTTATGAATATTATAGATTTACTATGTACATATGTAGTTAGTGCAAATAGGAATAAGCGTTGTTGTTGTTTTTTGTTCTTTATTTTGATACATGTGAAACTGTTTGGTATTATGAGAATACTGAATTGAACGTTAAATTAAAAATAATCTCATCTTATTAAAAATCATTTTAAATTTTAATTCAAATTATGTAATTAGTTTTATTAAGTGGGTATAATGATGAAAAGTAAAGTATAAAATTTAGTAAAGTTTTATATTTGAATTTATTTTCTTTTTTCCACACCAGCTTTGAGGTGAAGAAATAAGTACTTTTTTTTATCTGGTATTCCAAGGGCAGGTTTCCTCAACATAAAGAAGATAAGTGAGCAGATATACTACTTACGTAGATAAATGAAATAGGTGGAAAAGATATCTAAGTTGAGCACAAAGACCGACCTCACCGCTGATGTTTTGGGATTTCAGTTCATGAGGTGGCCAATGAAGAAGAACTTGAGGATACCCACTCGATGAACTCCTTCACAGAAACATCAGAGCAGGATTCCTCATTACCTCAGACGAATCCAGCAGCCCTGGAGAAGATAACTGCAATAGAACAAGGTATTCCATAGGTCGGAAGAGCATCCCTACCTAATGAGGGTGAAAAATAAACGCTCTCATGAATAAGTTAGAAACAAAATTAATCCAAGCTAACACGCATAGAAGCATCACCGTTACAGAAGCAGTGGCCGAGAGAAGAGATAACTGTGACACTAATCCAGGAGCCCAGTACATTGAATTACCAACCAACAGGTTGGGACTGGAAGCATATTGAATGTTTCTACAACAGGGACAATGGTAGACCTAGCACATGCATTTTAGTCAGGAAATTAATAAAACCTATTTCCATTTCACAGCTCAATAATAAAGATACGACCACCATCCTAACAGAATGAGAGTCAGAGAGTTGTAACAACATTTTAGTCAGGAAATTACTAAAACCTATTTCCATTTCACAGCTCAATAACAAAGATACGACCACCATCCTAACAGAATGAGAGGTAGAATATAGTAGAGCGGCCATCATCATAGCATAGGTGTACCTGCCATGTGATGAGCGAGAACCACCGTCAACTAGAAGACTAAAATATCTGGTAAATTACTCCTAACTTAACGATATACATCTAATTGTGGGCTGCGATGCTAACTCACACAATACAGTGTGGGGAACGTCAACAACAGAAGTAAATTACTTTTAGATTATATATACTCAAATAAAGTTAATGTCCCAGCCTACATAAACAGAAACCGCCGGGAAGTTATAAAACCTTAATCAATTGCAGTAGAGGCGATATAGTAAAAAACTGGCATGTATCGGGGAAGGTACTTTTCTTAGATCACTGCCACATAAGATCTGACCTGGTATTAAGTCCTATCAATGATCTTCCTTTTAGAAACCCTAAAAGAACGGATCGGAATCAATTCAGATCGAATCTTAGAGATAAACTGAATTCAAAACGAATTCGTAAAAACTGTCTACAATAAAGGAATCTTATGAAAGCTCATTTCCGCTGACGCGCATATCTGAACAATATAAAGAAAGGTGGATGAATCGAAATCAGCAAAAAAACGAGAAAACTTTTCAACAAAACAATGAACACCCAAAGCAAAACACATTGGGAGGAATTCAGAAAAGCACTCAAAAACTCCAAAAAAAAGTCTAGATCAGAAAAAAGGAGGCTCTGGAAAGAATATACTGAACAATAGAAAAAATTAGTGATGCCTCTAAACGGAGGAAAATCGTGTCTAAAGGCTAGACGGAACAGGAATTCTTCCGGGCAAGCCCGGTAATTGCCGATGTGAACGCGGGTGATCTCAAATTAAAGTGTAACTTAGAGAAACAACAGTAATGTCAATCAAATCGGAATTAATGTGTACACAAATGCTGCCAAAAAAGACGGCAAATGTGGCATAGGAATCATATGTAACGAAGTCAATATACGAATTGTGAACACAGTGGCGGCACACAATTGCAACTGTACGTCTATGTGAAACGATCATAATAGAACGTGCTGCTAGAGAGCCAGCCAGAGAAAAAACCGGGAAAAAATTATAAACATTCATACGGACTAGTTTGGTACGAACATTGGAGGGTGGTTTGCATAAATCTAAAGTAACAATTGTATACTGCAAAGCCCCTAATGCTGTGGGGAAACAAATGCAGTTAAACAGGGGATCTCAGCGCACTCAGGCTATTCAGGCAATGAAATTGAAGATGCCACAGCAAAGTCTGCACTAAACAGACCACTGGTGGATATAGCAGTATTCCATAGTAAAACGCGCAACCAGTAAGTGGACAAAAACAGGATCAACACACACAAAAGAGTTCTGGGGTGAACCAAATAGTAAAAAGACAAAGAAAATTCTTAAACTTCATAGAATGGATCTCGAACTTTTTAGAATCAGCACAGGCCGTTTCATACAAATCTATGCAGGGGATGCGGACAACAGTACTTCACATTCTGTGTCAATGCCCAAACTTGAGATTCCAGAGCCGAAGAACCTTTGGAAAGAAACACTAGGAAAGCTTCTCTAAAGTGAGAATGTTCAATCAGCGAGACATAATATGTTTCATGAAGCATATAGATTGGCTCGATATAGAACACGAGCGGCCATTAAGCAGGAGAGCATAACGAGTCGCGAAGCCGAGATGTAAGGGCAACCGCACACCCTCTCTCGTAACAACAACAAGGTAACTAATATAACAGATAAAATTAAAATAGCATTTAAAATCGTATTAAAAAAAAATTAATTTTATATAAATCGTATTAAATAAAACAAAAATAAAAATTCTTCAATATTTTTATCATAAATAATATTTTACCAAGATTAAGACGAAAAAAAAATATTTTTATTATCAAATTTTAAATATTAAACACAAATATTTATATATCTTAAAATTAATTAATTTTAATCTATTAACATTATGCTAATCTAACTACATTATGCTAAAATAAATATTTAATTAACCTAATCAATTCATTATCTCATATGTAAAATATATATAAAATATATAAAAAAAAACGACTGTAGTTAAAATTTAATAATATAACTACAAAAAGTTTAATTTACTATCTATATCAAACTTATTAAAATGAAAGTTAAATACATTACTTGAAAAAGTGTGATTATATGAAATAAAAGTGTGATTTTTATATAAAAATAAAATTGCCGAAAATTTGGCCCAACCAATAAAAAATTCTTAGGAACAAGAAATATTGTAGAATAGCTTTCTTTAACTTACTATTATTTGTTGTATAAATGTTCTATACAATATTTTAAAATAAAAAAAATAAAAGTAAAACAATGTTTGCTTTGCTTTGATATACATATATAAATATTTTAATAAACTGTTATAAACTATTATAAAGATCTCAAGCGTTATTGTAAAGAATAAGCAGAAAGATTTCCAAGCATCTCAAATAAAAAATAAAAATCCGACGTAACTTTTAAGAGAACGTCATTTAAAAAAAAACATAATATATTCAACATAGTTTATTTACTCTAAACTTTTAAAGGAAAAATCAATTGCATTAAAATAAATAAGTACTCGTATTACGTAACTTTTAAGAGAACGCTTCAAATTTAATTTTTAAAATATAAAATTCATTTTATAAAAACAAATTTTTTTATCATATTATGTATAATAAAAATGCCAGATGTAAGAACTTCAGTATTAAGAAATAATTATAATAGATTTTTCACAGAATAGGTTAAAAAAAATTCTAAATCGAAATAAAACTTAAGAAAAACGAAACAAAAAAATTGTTTCTATATTGTTCGTTATTTGTTATAGGCATTAAAACTAACCAACATTTTTTTAACTGAAATTTGAATGCATTAATAAAAATTTTATTATAAGGACAAAATAATAACAAGAAACATTAAGTTACTTCAATAATTATTCAAATTTTTGTTTGTTTTTTTTTTTATTCATAATTATTTTTACTACAAAATATCATATTACGTACTACAATAACGTACACCAAAAAAAAAAGTTTGTCATAAATAGCAAAAATCGTATAAATATGTACATATTTCTTTTTTATTTAATAAAGATTGATCAGTTATTATTGTTACTATTACGTTAAAATTAAAAAAAAAAAAACTTAAAATGAAAAAGAAATAATTATGTCATATTATTTATATAAAAATTAAAATTGAATAAAAATTGTGTTTTTAAAGAAAATTCTAAATTAATTAATACAAAAAAAGAAGTAAAGGAAGTAACATTTACAGATAATAAACTAAATTTTGATGAAATTGTAATCAATCAAGAATATAATATAAAAAGAATAACAGAATTAATAGAATATGAAAATGTTAGTTTTTATTTTTGACTTACAATTTTTATAATCATAATAATAATAGTAATAACTCTAACAGTTTTAATTCATTAAGATATTATAAAATATTTAATATTGGATCAACAAGTTCAAGAAATTTATGTCTATGAAGAAAAAAAATCTATGTCAATTTTATTTTGTAAGCAGAACTTTTGTTTAAAATTCTGTGATTAAAACAATAATGTATGTGCATACACATTCAGGTATAACATTTCAAAAAAAAAATGTGTAATTATAAACTGTAATGTATAAACTGTATAATTATAAACTGTAATGTACTAAATGTATAAACTTCAATCAAATATTATGCTAAATGATTTTAATAACTTAAAATTTAACACAAAAAAAATACAAAAAAAAAGAGTAAAATAAAACCTCTAATATTTATAGAAAAAAATTTACATATGTATGTATGTTTCTACATAGCAACAAATCGAAACTTAAAACCCAAGAAAAATTTTACTATATGAAAAACATAAAATTTAAAATTGAGAAATTAAAATCAAACCTAGAATTATTTATTATATTTTTAATAATGCTGTTTTTTATCTTTGAATTATTGTAATGTTAATGTAAATAACCATAATTTGATAATAACCATTCAGAAGAGTTTTAAACTTAGGGAAGGCTTAAACTTATATGTAACTCCATATAATTTAAACTTCATTAACCAAAAATAGTTAAGATAAATTCTAAATTGAATTTCCTGTTATTTAATTAATTTATTCATAAAAGTTGAATGAATTAATGTTAACTTTGGTTAATAAATGTTAAATGATATTGATTTAAGATCTCCTTATATTGCTTTTGCTGATCTTAGCATTAAGTTAATTTAAAAATTTTAGTTTAAGTATAATTTTACTTAATAAAAAACTCAGTCTTAAGGCCAAATTGAAACAAAATACAAGAGTTTTATTTTTTACAAACTGAAACAGAATACAAACGTTTTTAATTATTTTCAATTTTAATTTCAATTTATTTATAATTTTAATTTCAATTTATTTATAATTACAATTCTCGAATTATAAAGACTACAATTTTTTTTCACAAAATAGAATAACCCAGAATATAAACAGAAAAATTTTGGAAATAAAGAGTAATAATTATAAAAATTATGTTGAAAATTGAAAAGACTTTAGACGGAAACAAAATGTACCACTCTTCCAAATGGAATTGGTTGATAAAATTAAAACACTCCAGCCGAAAAAAGTGCAAGTTTAGAATTAAACAGAATGAGAAGTTTTCTAGACTTAGAGAAATCAAAGCAGGTGTGTCTCAAGGTAGTATTTTGCATCTATATTAAATTTTGCTTTATATTAGTGATTTACTAAGATTAGATAATATAACTGCAGCTCCTTTTGCTGACGATTGCGCAATAATGGCAGTACCATCCAATATTGACGAGGAATGCAAGCAATAAACTTTTATCTGTGCAAGTAAATTTTACAAATAAAATCGTACAAAATCTCCAACCATAAAAATATATGGGATATACCCCAAGAAAACAAGACAAAATACCTAGGTGAAAAAGTGGATGGCTAAGGTAGAACGAGCACGTGAAAAAAGAAAAAAGCCGAATTAGAATCCAAATGTAGACAAATATATTATCTCCTAGGTCGAAATTTGCCAATAGAATATAAAATTTTGTTATATAACCAAAAAATTAAGCCTATTTTGTTTTACGGCATAGAGCTATGTGATTGTGCCAAACAAACAAATATTCAGAATATTCAGAACATTCAAATTTTTCAAAATAAAATTTTACGCACATGGTTAGTGCTCTTTGGTTCGTAAAAAATTATACGTAGACTTATACAGGAATCTAGAATTACCTACAGTAAACGAAAAAATAAAAAATATATACTAAAATATAAGGCACGCTTAGAAGGGCTCATAAATGTAGAAACTTCAAAACTCCTACATTTCGAAAATGGCAATAGAATGCTTAAAGGAACTAGGCCACTACATTTAGTAATAAAGCCGATCACCTTCAGCGAGATCTGTAATTCTTGTATTAAGACATAATATAATATACTTAGGTATAATAGACATAGCTGATGTTGTTAGGTTAATCATAGCTGATATACTTAGGTTTTAGGTTAGTACTTATTTTCAAAAAATGTATTTGATTAAAGCTTAATAATAAATCTATTAAAAAAGCTCAAGATCTAAAAAGATATATTATAAATGATTTAAGTGTTGATCATTACAAAAATGCATTCTATATAGTAATATGGTTATATTTAGGAATATGTATGAATATTTCTAAATCTAAATTGCATGCTATTTATACGAAAAATTTGAATAAAATAGATTTAAGCTCAAACCATGATAAACAATAAATTTTATCCGATAATATTAAAACATACGCTAGGGATAATAACTTCATTTTAAGGCGAACCTTAAGAAATTTCTTTGTATTGCTTCTATTCTAACAATATGTTGATGATAGTGTGGGGACCAGACTTGATTTGTATACTCCAGAAAAGGACGAACAGTCATGTAAAGTCGTGTAAAGAGTATAATATATGGGTTATTAAATTCTCTAGACTATCTTTTTACAAAACCTAGCATTGAGTTTGCTTTATTAATGATTTTGTTAATATGTGTATTAAAGATAAGTTTACAATCAAAAGTTACATTAAGATCATTAAATTAAGTGGCTCTTTTTATTATGTTGTTATTAAAAGTATAATTATTTGTGATTAAGTTTAAGGAGCGGGTAAATGAAGTGATGGCACATTTATCAATGTTTAAAATAAGATTGTTACAGTTACACCAGTTCATAAAGTTATTAAGACCTTTTCGAAACTAGTCTGCATCATTCATTGAGCGCACTTCTTTAAAAATTTTTATGGTTGTCCGCGTAAAATTTCAGAAAATCTTCTGTGAAGTAATAAGACAAGTTGAAAATATCCGTAAAAACTAAGTTTAAAGCTAAAATAATAAGTTCTAAAAAAGAAAAAAAAAAAAAACCATTATCCATTATGTCTTTCAAGCATTTTAGATTGTTTAAGTACTGTAAATCCTAAATATATAAGTTTATCATAATATTTGTATGATTAAGCTGAACGGCAATCAAGTTTTCAGTGAATCTAGAGTGATTATGATAGTTTGGGTTTGCTATTAATGCTCGGGCACCTAAATGTCTTTCTTGACTTTCCCAAAAGGTAGCTATTTTAACATTTTTTCTTTTATCTACATTTTTCATTGTTTTCATATACTATGTATTTGGAAGGTTTTTTTTTTTTATTAGATTCTCCCATGAATTTATTTGCATGAATTTATTTACTACTGAATGTCTTTATTTTATTTACTACTGAATGAAAGTGAGCACTGACTAATTCCACATGTATCTCTTTTTTAAAGAAATTATACATATTAATATCTGTTAATAGTTGCAATTTGATATCCGTGTATATTAACATAGCCGCCCATGATAAACCTGGGGTAGTATACAAATTTGCAGAATCTAAAGAATAGATTTTGTAGCATATTTTTCGAAAGTTTTAAAAACATCAATAAGCACATCTGTTTTAAGGCAAACTTTTAGATAGTCCCATAAGTTTTGACAATTAAACGTATTCCATACATTAACTGCATGTAGTCTTCATCAGAACATGATGCGTTTGTCATTTGATTGGTAAAAGCTTCTTGTGAAGGTAAACTCCTTTCATCAAGTCGTTCAATGAAATTTAATTACTCTCTTTCGAGTCAAAAGAGTAATTTTTTCATTACATTTAATTCTTTTTTATATGAAACAAATCGTTTTCATTTAAATATATACATAAAGAATCAAAGCTAGAAGCCATAAATCTAAAGCTATCGAAAAAACATAAATAAAATGAATGATTTTCATCTATGGTAATTTTTTTAGATAATGAGATATAACATTCTTTATTCAAAGGAATGACACCAATGGCTCTGTGAAATAACTCGTAATGAAATAAATCCTAATATTTGTAATGAAATAACTCCTAATGAAATAATACATTTTACGTAACCCTAGAAAATTTTTTGAATTTGTTAATACAAAAGGTAAGTCGTCAGGTTACCCAAACTCGATGTCCTTAGATGGTAAAGTCTCATCCTGCCCCGATGAAATTTGCAATTTTTTTGCACACAAATTCCAAAACGTGTACCGTCAGTCGAAAACAAGGCATGGAAACGTGAATTTCCAGACCTTAAATAACACTATTTCTCTCATTCAAAATTTAAACTTATCATTAGAAGATATTTTTTCAGAAATTAGTAATTTAGATATTCAAAAAGGATCTGGTCCTGATCTTCTTCTACCTATTTTTTTACATAACTGTATTCATAATTTAACTGCCCCACTTACATTAATTTTTAACAGATCAGGTACTTTTCCACAATTTTGGAAAACCTCATATCTGATTCCGATTCACAAAAAAGGTGACAAAGCATTAATAGACAATTATAGAGGTATAGCAATTCAGTCGACTATACCCAAATTATTTGAAAAACTTGTTACTGATAAAATTACACCTATAATAGATCCTTATCTTAATAAAGAACAACATGGTTTTAGAAAAGGTCGTTCAACCACCATCAACCTGATGGTTTTCACATCAGATATATTATCTTCTATTGAAAAAGATTTTCAGGTAGACGCAATATATACAGATTTTAGTAAAGCATTTGACCGAATAAATCATGATATACTAAAAGATAAACTGGCAAAGCTAGGATTCAGTGGCTCATATTAAAATGGATTAAGTCATATGTCACTGAAAGAGTACAATTTGTTAAATTTCAAGGTACTATATCTAAGCCCATTTTTGTCTACTCTGAGGTACCCCAAAGTAGTCACTTATGACCACTTTTATTCAATATATATATAAGTGATCTTTCGAATTTCTTATCAGGCGTTCCCCACCTTACTTATGCTGATGATCTTAAAATGTATCATATAATTAAGAATGATACTGATTGCTGTTTTCTTCAATCAAAATTGAAGTGCTTAGAAAAATGGTGCTCTGACAACATGCTAGATCTCAATCAACGTTAGTAAGTGCTATACTATGACTTTTTCACGGAAAAGATCCAAATTGATGCATAATAATTCCATACAAAACTGCAACCTAGAATGTGTGGATCATATTACAGATTTGGGAATGATTTTGGATAACAAACTGAATTATAATCTCCACTATGAATCAATGTTATCAAAAGCTAACAAAATGCTAGGTTTTATCAAAAGAAGAGCAAGAGAATTTAACAATATCTGGGTAACAATAACTTTATATTACTCACTTGTACGCTCAGTTTTAGAATACGGTAGCATTATCTGGAACCCAGCCTTTCTTATTCATAGTACAAGAATTGAATCAATCCAGAAGCAGTTCCTCCTCTTTGCTTTAAGACATCTACATAATCCCAGAGACTTTCATAACAATCCATTATATAATGACAGGCTGCAGTTAGTCAATTTACTTAGTTTAAGTTCACGTAGAATCTTACTATCTAACAGCTTTACATTTGATGTCTTATCCAATAAGACTAACGTCGATTTGATTAAAGATAAAATCAAAGTCAGCAATAATGTCAGGCCTACAAGATATACCAAATTCTTAATTGAAACAACACATACAACTGAATATGGGAAAAACGAACAGGTGTTGCATATTATTTAATCGATTCGACAACCTTTTCTGTAACACAATTTCAAAAAATGCTTACAAATCTAAATTACACAACATTCTTAAACAATCGTAAAACATTGACATAATTTATTTCTAAATGACATAATTTATTAATAGTAATATTTCCTTTGTTTTTGTTTTTTTTTTTAACAGCTTTTTATTAACTTGGTTGGGTAAAGGATGGAATCTTAGAAGCTATTTTAAACACACTTCCCGTTGAGCTAGAGACTTGAAATTTTCTTCATTAGATCAGATCCCGATGACAATACATGATTTTAAAATAATAATATCGAAAAACATTAGAGAAATGAGCTTAATTTCAAAATTAAATTTTCATACAAAGATATAACAGAATTTTTAACAGAATTCTTACAGAACCAAAATAAAACATTTTATCTAAATTTACTAAACTCACCAATACCAATACGAATATGTATACGTAATACATAAATGTTTTTTTTTTTCTATAAGACTATTGTTTTTTATTTAGACCATTGCATTGTATGCGTACATATACATAGGTACATACTTCAAAATATGTAATAATATGTGCTTCGAAAATATTTTTGGTTTAAAAGCGATGAATTTGAAAGATATGAATGTGTAAACAAATTAATGTGCCGCACTTGAGAACACAGTGTAAAATTTAATATGCATTTACTTAAAATTTAGTAAGCAAGTGTTAAATTTAAGTTTTTTTTCATCAAATCAATTGATTTTTAGTATATATTTTTATTTATAAAAGCAATGTGTTTATTTATAATATTTATATAGATATGTGTTTTTCCTTTCTTAATTATAATTAAAATAGGGCTTTTCTTTCGAAACTCTTAACATATTAAAATCGCATATTATGGCCCTAACATTGATATCTAAATTGGGAGCTGCCTTTAAATTAAAATCTATTAGGGAATGATGATCTGCACCACTAATGCCTTTTCATGAAGTATAGAACCTAAGAATATATTTCCAATTATGTAAAAACATTAAACAACAAAAAGAATATATTAAAAATAAGAAATCCAGTCTTTTTTAAAAATAGTAAATAACAACAATATTTTTCTTTTCAATAACAATAATTATGAATTAATCATAAAATATATGTTATGTACATACATACATATATGTATATCTACATCGTCTAGAAAAAGCAAAATAATGTTTTTTAAATTCAAAAACATTAGCATTTAGAAGTAAGCAATTTAATATATTCTCAATTACATACTTTTAAAACCAAATTTTTGTGCTACATATGTATGTACGTACAAACATGTACAAAAATGGTATTCATATTTTTATGTGTGCTGTACTATTAAAAATCTGCTAACACAGTCACACCAAATTCCCAAATTCCCAACTATTATTATTTAGTTGATTTATCGATTTATTATTTTTTAATATGTAGGCAACAGTTATATTTATATGAATGGACGTTAAACATAAACGAACAAAAAAAAATTTTATGTATGCATATGAATGGACGGTAAATATAAACGAACAAAAAAAAATTCAGAATGTTCTCTAGGTTATAATTTATATTTTTTAAATAGAATGCATGTATAAATTAAACATTTAAAAAAAAAAAAAAGAAATACTTAGCGTACCTAAATAACAGAAAACAAAAAAAAGGAAAATGTAATACTTTAAGAAAAATAAAAACGAATAGAAAAAAAAGAGAACAAAAAATGTTACTTTGATTGTTTTTAAATATTTTTAAAGTCTATTTCTTATGTATATATTGTGCACATCTGATATTTACCCACATAACAGATAGAAAAAAAGAACTATTAAAATGTTATGATTTCAAATGCAAGAAACATATGTTTGATATTTCCGTACATAACAGATAAAAAAAAAAAAATATTAAAATGTTATGTTATGAAAAGAAAGAAAAAACACGGCAGTGTATGAATCAAAGTTTTTAAAGGGTCGCATTTTTAAGTGGAAACAAAGAACATTATAAAATTGCAATAACAATTTTATTTAAATTTTCAATTTTGCTATGCAATGTTTCCTTAATTTTTTAAAAATCTTGCCACAATATATAATACAATATAACAATCAGAAGTTCAGATCATTATATAGTACCCATACTACTATAATATGTATATGAATGAATATATCAGTATATATGTGTGTAGTTATAGATTCATTATTTTTTAATACCAACAATTATATTTATATGAATGGACGGTAAACATAAACGAAAAAAAAAAAATTCAGAATGTTCTATAGCTAATAATTTCTATTTTTTAAATAGACTGTATGCATAAATTTAATATTAAAAAACAAAAATAAGTTCTTAGCGTACCTAAATAACAGAAAAAAAAGTAAAATGTAATACTGGAAGAAAAATAAAAACGAATAGAAAAAAAAGACAACAAAAAATGTTACTTTGATTGTTTTTAAATATTTTTAAGGCACATCTGATATTTACACACATACCAGATAGAAAAAAAGAAATATTAAAATGTCACGCTATAAAACAAGGCAGTATATAAATCAAAGTTTTCAAAGGGTCGCATTTTTAAGTGGAAATAAAGAACATTATAAAATTGCAATATTTTCATTTAAATTTTGAATTTAGGCTATGCAACGTTTTCTTAATTTTTTAAAAATTTTGCCACAATAAATTAATAATAAAAAAATTCAATATATTCTATATTATAACAGGTAATAATATAATTATAGACTGTGAGGGCAACTGTAAAAATTCAAAATTAAACAAAGGAAAAAAAAATATCAATTTAATACTTATATTTGTCGTTACTAAAAATAATAAAATAAAATAAATAAAAAAAATTTTTAAAAAAACAGCTTTTTTGAACTAAAAAGTAGAAAATAAATTTTTAATAGCAATTTTTCTGTAATTTTCTAAACTATATTGTTACAATCGAGATTTCTTTGAAAAAGTTTATTTCAATATGTCAAATATATATATATATAAATATAAGTATATATAAGTTTTAAAGTATGTGAAATTAATATAAAAGCTGGAGGCAACAAACGCATAACTATAAACTTATAAAATAATATATAAATATATATACTTATATTTATATATTTGAGATATTGTAATAAACTTTTTCAAAGAAATCTCGATTGTAGCAATATAGTTTAGAAAATTACAGAAAAATTTGCTATTAAAAATTTATTTTCTAGTTTTTAGTTCAAAAAAGCTGTTTTTTTTTAAATTTTTTTTATTTATTTTATTACATAATTAACTAACTATAAACTCTAAGTAATACAAATTTAGCATAAGTATTATGTGATAAAAAGAAAAAAAAAAAAAACCATATTAAAAGCATTGACTCATTTTACATACATAAAATAAAAATAACTTTTGTCTTTATTGTACCTATCATAATTAATTAAATTTTAACGAAGTACAAAAAAATTATTGTATCATCTTACATCTTTTTTTTTTTTTGTTTTCTTTCTTAATAGTAAGACTAAGCTAAATGCTTAACTTAGCTTCTTTATATTGCTCTGAATGATTCATAATTCATACATATAATTTTTAAATGTATCTAAAAAAAAAGAGAAAAGAAAAAACTAAAAATAAATTGTAATAATACAATTCAGCAAAATAATGTACTTTTTTTTTGCATTGTATTGTGTAATAATAATTTTAAGTTTAACTTTAAGAATTTTTGTACCTTGTTTTAGTTCTAAAATAAATAAATAAATACCTAAACCGAAAATGAAATAACTCCTAATGAAATAACTTCTAACAAAATGAAATAATTCCTTACATTAAAAGTCCAAAAGGAGCGATTGCAGTGAGGGAGGTTAACTATTTTCTGTCTCAACCTTTGGTTATAAAGAAACTTTTGCTGATTGATAATTCTCTTGCATTTGTTCCTAGCCGCTTTATAGCCCGCAAGTGAGAACTCGGATACAATGGCCTTATACTTTTTAAAGTGCTCCTCTTTAGATTCAATTGCTTTCCTACAGATGTCATTAAACAATGGCTTGGAACTTGATTTAAACGGTTTAAATGAGCTGGGTATGAAGAGTTTCATACCCAGCATAATTATTTTACTAATGGCATTTGTAGCAAAGTCAACGTTTCTGTGACGAAAACACATCGACCAATCAAAATCAGCCAAAAAACTGTTCAGACCTCCCAGTCGGCCCTGTTGTAGTGCCAAACTAGTCTTTTAGGAATATGATTTTGGCTGGCCGATGTATTTGTTGAAAAGCTTGTTTTAACAAGGCAATGATCAGAGCCCCCAATTGGAGAGCTAACAGAAATGTTATATTTTTGTGGATTTGTGGTTAAGAACAAATCCAAAAGATGCTCGTTGTGGTTGTCACGGCCTGGAATTCTAGTAGGGCTCTTAACAAGTTGAGAAAGTTGGAATAAGTTTGAAAATAGCGATAGCGATAGCGACGGCTATCTCACATTCTGGATTTTTTTCCAAAATTTTATTGATATCGTCGGATAGTTTTTCAATGGCCACAGTTGTTTCTAGCTCGTTGGCTTGGGGAGATCTGTATATAAAACAGAAAAAGATTGTAGCTTTTTCAACTCGGAGTTTAACCCAAAGATAATGGAAAATTGGGTTGGAGCTTTTGTAATCGAGAAGAGAGTTGAAAGCTACGTCAGAACGTATATATAAAGCGACACCTCGATGAGAAATAATAAGCGGAACTAAAGTATAGCCGTTTATACTATAATTAGTATCATCGCCTATAACCTGAGTTTCACTTAGGGCTAATATAGCTGGTCTTTCTGAGTGTAGGTGAGCTTCAACTGATTGGAAATTGCTCGCTAAACCTCTAATATTACAAAAGTTAATTGTAAAGTTGACGGACATTATTACAATGTGCAACGAAATGGGACTGGGAAAAATTAATTATAGTTAAAATTAAAAAGAATAAAAATAAAACAAAATAAAGTTCGAATTTAAATTAAATTTAAAGAAAATTTACCCAAACAAAAACAAAACAAAAAAAAGGAACACCAAACGTTAAACTCGAACAGACGGAAGAAAAAAAAAATAACTGAACCAAATAAGTGGTGAACAAGACAAACGAAATTCGAGGTACGACAGTTTTTAGTACCTTATCGTACATAAGAAATACTCTACCATATTCACCACTTAAATAGCTTAGACACAAACCTTCTTATATCATATAAATTTCTTTTTCCCACTTATATGTGATAAAAATTTAGTAAGAAATAATGCAGCACGAATTAAATAAATTAGAAAAGAGCAAACGGTTTGTTTACTGAAGGCTGCTTGGAAATTATGTATGGGAGAAAAGGAAGGTTGGATAGCGTGCCTTTTTATTGACATTTAATTTGAATTTACAATGTTTGATGAAAATTTAAAATGAAAACCGAATTGAATTAAAATGAAAAATGAATTTAATTTATAATAATCAAAACTTAAAACAAAATTAAAGTTAATAAAAATTGAATTTAAAAGTTAACAGAATTAAAGTTAATAAAAAAAAACAAAATTAAAGTTAATAAAAATTGAATTTTAAAGTTGAACTAAATCTAAATTTATAACAAGGAAATAAAAGAAAAATAAAAATATAAATAAAAAACCAAAATTGTAAACAAAGCTTAAAACTAAAAACAAGTGAAATCAAAAAATAATTAAAATTAAGAAGTTCCAAAATTAAAAGTTGAATTTTTTTTATAAAAAAATATAAAATTAGCGAAAATTAAAATTAATGAGTTTGAAATAGAATTAGATGATCCAGTATTTACAACTTATCAACCAGCCGGAAAAAAAAATATGGTGGATCCTTCGCATTGGTTGCAAAGTCAATATGTCTGTTGCTAAAGCACAAAGATTGATCAAAATCTTTAAAAAATTTATTTAAACCTTCCCAGTTAGCATGGCTATAACGCCATACTATTTTTTTTGGGACAGGTCTTTGACTGGTCTGAGTGCTAAGCTCGAAACTAGTATTAATCAAGCAGCGATCGGAACAACCAAGAGGAAAACTAACTGAGACCTTGTATTTCTCAGGATGTGTAGTCGGAAACAGGTCCAGAATATGACCAACCTGGTCTACACAGTCGGGAATTCTACTGGGATTTTGAACAAGTTGAGTAAGATGGAATAATGAAGCGAAAAGCTCAACTTGTTTTCCAATTAAGTTTCTATTATGGATATTGAAATCACCAGCCACAACAATTTCAGATTCTAGATTTAATTCCAAAATTTCATTGATCTGGTTGGTGAGATTTTCAATCTCCGAAATAGACTCCAGTTCACTAGAGTTTGGAGACCTGTATAAGTAACATAAATAACTGATGTGCCTAGCAACAATAATTTTTATCCAAATGTAGTGGAACATTTGGTTGGAACACTTATATTTGTGGAGAACGCTGTAAGCGACGCCCCTATGAGGCATAAAATGAGAGAAAAACTCATAATTGTCAACGACAAAATTGTCGTCTTGGCCAACCACCTGGGTTTCACATAATACTAATATTGCTGAAATTTACGCTAAAATTGGCAATGAATAATAGCAACAATGGGTTTGCAAATATATAAATAATATAATCAGAAAAAAAAAATAAAAAATACAAAAACCAAAAGATTCAAATATTTAAAGAATTTGAGTTTGCAAAATACTTTTATCAGTTTTTATTTCCTTATTGAAAGTAATTCCCACTCAAAGTGTTAATTGTATTTTACATTTATGTCTTCTTATGTCTTCTTCAGATCTTATGAACACTATTTTACATTTATCACATTCCAATTTAATTTTTTTATTTTCTGAACTAATTTTTTTTTTCTTCTTTATTTTACTTGTTTGTTATTTTATTTGTTCACTTTTCTTATAAAAGTCTACAATCAACATTAACTTAGTCTTAAATTTACTGATCTACGTATTAGACGTAACTCAAGAAATCAATTGTATTTATGTACAAATTTTCTAACTTGATTGCATAACTGAATGTATATAAAAATAATATACTAAATAATAATAATAAGACATAAGAAGACTAAATATTTTTAAGAGATTTAATTAGATGGGGAAAATCGAATATGCAAAAAATGTTTTATTATTATAATTAGTTGGTCACAAGTAATTGCCCGTATTGTAATACCAATATTGAACAAAATTCTCAAATTTTTTTTAATAATTTCTAAAAGTGTTACGAGAGGAATGTCTATATTCTATATTTTATATTCTGAAAATAAAATTTATAAGTGTTACGAAAGGAATATCTGTATACATATGTATATACATACATCAGTTACAAAAAAATTATTCATACAAAATTTTAAAATATTTTATAAACAATGCTCCGCTACAATTTACATCACACTTAAGCAATATTATAGTAAAATTTTTTGGGCCCCACTTGTATATCTTGTATGTTTTGTTTTGTTGCTGTTCCCCACAATTAAGTTATGCCATATATTAAGTGACTTTGAAAAAGGGCAAAATACATTTGTTTTTTCACAGAATTGGGTAACATATATAATATTTTTTTAAATACCCCAGCAATTGACGAAAGTTTTCTGTTTTTCTGCAAAATGAATATCTAATTTTTGTGGAAGATTTTCAATAACCATGAATTTGGTTTTTCCTATATTTATGGTTAATTTTTGAGTAATGATCCACTCGCTGATTTTGATTACTTCAGTATTAATTCTATATTGTAGATCCGTATGGATGTCTGCTTGAAATATAAAACAAATATCATCCGCGTACAAAAATATTTCTGAATAAAATATTTCTTATTAAAAATATTTTCTAAATATTAATCCTAAAATGGCGCCTTGCGGTATCCCAAATTTTGTCTTTTCTGAGTCACTTATGCTACTCCCAATTTGTGTGTACTGAATACGATTACTTAGGTAAGAAGCAAACCACTTAAAAGCGCCAACCTTAACACCAAACGATTGTAGTATTTTAAGAAGTATTCTAGGATCAACCGAATCGAATGCTTTAGATAAATCCATGAAGACTAGAGATACTGATTTTTCCTAACTTTTAAGCTTTGTACAAAGGTAACCATGTCTACCAGTTCTATTTCTGTGTTCGATTTTTTTCTAAAACCATATTGCCGTTTGGATAATAAGTTATTGCTATGTAGAAATTTGCAAATTTGTGAATTAACCTATACAAAATGGGCGGTAGTTATTTGGATCCTGTTTATCACCGGATTTAAAAACAGGTACTATTCTTCCTATTTTTAATTGTTCTGGAACCACACCTTCTCTTAGAGATTTATTTACTATTATTGCTATTTGTTCACACAGCATTTCATTGCAATTTTTTAATATGTTCGATGAAAGATATAAGTTGTCTATTGCTTTTGAATTGTTAAGGCTTTTAATTGTATTGAAGATAACATTCTTATCTCCTGTCTCAAATTCGAAAGATTTAGTTGTTTTTGCTTTTGTGTAATGTATTCTATCTTCAGATTTGTTGGCCAGTATTTCTCCTGCTGTAGCACAAAATGTCTATTTAATTGAATTATTTTTATTTTTTCTTCTTTTGCTGATAGTCCCTGACACCTAACGTTTCTTTTTTTCTATTTGTACCATCATAAATTAGTTCATTAATGCAACACCAAATTTTAGTAGAGTTTTGAATATTTTCTTTAAATTTGTTTTCAAAATATAATTTTTTTTTTTCTACGTATACTGGTCATCTTATTTCTGCAGTACTTATAATGATTTTCTAATTCAATATTCGATGTATCATTTCTCCATTTAGAGTACCAAAAATGTTTTGCTTTCATTATACAAATGAATTCCTTGTCGATCCAATTTTTATTATTATTATTGAAATTTTTCTTTACTTTCATGCATGATGCTGAATCGACTTTAGTTTTCATTTTTAAAATAAATTCGAAAGAAACTCTTCACAATTTTTCATAGGATTAATAGCAATCAATTCTTCATTTAGTAATCGATTCAATACTTGGAAGTTGGTAACCTTATTGTATGTGGAAGTGGATTGTGTGGAACTTGTTGACTTTTGCCTTTTGTTGGATGTCATATTATTATTTAAGACTATAATAATATTGTGATCTAATAAATCAATATTAATATTTGATAAAGTAATTGTTTCTATTAAATTGTTAGTGAATATGTGATCAATACATGTTTTAGTTACATTTCTAGTAGTAATATATTGCTTCTTCTGAATAAAGCATTGAATCTAAAAGAATCGCCTTTTTTATTTTTATCTAAAATCAACAGGGTTATGGGCCCAGTATAAATAAAAAAAGATGAAGTTAAAACAAAAAGAGGAGTGTTAAATTTATTTTTATTAAAAGAATAAACAAAAAAAACTGTAATACGTACATATAAAATGAGCTCATCAAATTTAAATTAAATAGAAAAATAATTTTCCAATATGGCAAATCCAGATGAAGAGTGTGCTGATCCAATTAGAACTGTATTGGAACAAAGATAAAACCGCAGAGGACAAAAGCAGAGGAAGCTGACGCTTGGAACTTTAAGGATAAAAAAGCTTTAGCATACATCATATTATCTGTAAAGCCAAATCAACTTCTATACATTAAAGAATGTAAAAACGTCATCTGAGGCATGGAATAAATTAAAGAAAATTCATTTCGGCTACAAAGATTTCCGGTTTCAAATCACGTGTCAACCTAAAGATGAAAGAAAATCAATCTCTTGCCGAACATATTCAAACATTTTCTGAAATTAGAGAAAACATTTCTGAGATAGATATTTCATTTTTGAAGATTGTTTACCCGACGAAGATTTTATAAAAGCTCGAGGTCCAGTAAGGTCACGAATTGTACGTGATGGTCAACCAGGACGACCACGAAAAGGCTATAATTCAGTAAATGCTTTAATAATACCAGAAAACGTCAATAATGCTTTAACAGGCAATAATTCAAGAAATTGGAGAAAATCAATGAATGAAGAATACGAAATGTTGCAAGAAAATAAAACATGAAAATTGATGGATCCATCAGAAGGTTGTAAGCCCATGAGATCAAAATGGATGTTCGATATAAAAATAAAATCAGATGGAATTATTGAAAAATATAAAGTCCGTCTAGTGGCAAAACGTTGCAGTTACATACTCTCCAGTAGCCCGATACGCAAATATCAATTATCATTAGGCTAAGCGACGAAAAGGAATTTTTTGTACACCAAATCTATGAAAAAGGTGCTTATTTAAATAGTGAACTTAATGAAACTGTATATATAACGCAACTTGAGGCATTTGGTAATAAAAATTTTCCTAGAAAAGTTTGTAAACTGGAGCGTGCCCTTTATGGCTTAAGCAGTCTGGTAGAGCTTGGTATTTTAAATTGGATAAAATACTAAAAGAAATGAATTTCAAAAAACTTAGTACAGATCCTTGTACATATATAAATCAAACTAAAGAAAAACATAAAATTCTGTGTTCTTATGTAGATGACATAATTATCATATCGTCAGTTGAAGAATTAATTGAAAAAACAAAATCTGGATTATGTGAAGAATTAATAATAACAGATAAGGGATCTATATCATATTTTTCAGGAGTAGAAATAAAACGTAATAATAAAACTGGATCAATAGCAATATCACAAAAATCCAATATAGAAAAACTGTTGTGTGAAAACGGACTAGATGATTCTAAGGGCTATTCTACACCACTAGATCCAGAAATAAAATTATGTAAAGCAACGCATGGTCAATCAAATAAAGTCTTTCAAAAGAAATATCAATCATTAATTAATACTTTACTGAGTGTGCAGTTATTTTTATTGGTTCTGCTGTTAATTGGATTTCCAAAAAACAATAAGCCGTATCACTAAGTAGTAATGAAGCAGAATATGTGGGCTTAACAGAAGCCTGCAAAAATATTATGTTTTTAACAAAATATTTAACGGAGCTCATGTCCTATTAACATTTTTCGTGATAATCTGAGTGCAAAAAATTTGGTACAAAATTTTGGTTATCATATCGACTTCAAACTTCATTTCATCAGGGATTGTTTGCAAAAGAAGAAATCGAAATTATATATCAAAAATCAGAGGATATGTTGGCTGATATATTAACCAAAGGACTGCAGAGGGTGAAACATCAAAGATTTTCAAAGAGTTTAGGACTAATCAACATTTGAAGTTTCAATTGATGGGGAAATTTGTGAATATAAATATTCCAGTAAAACTTAAAACTTCAATCTACTTTTTAGTTTTTAGTACTAAATTATTTAATTATTAAATTTTTTTTGACAATGCAATTTTTTGTTTTTCGTTTCCGTTTTTTATATTGCTTCTTCTGAATAAAGCATTGAATCTAAAAGGATCGTCTTTTTTTATTTTTATCTAAAATCAAGAAAAGTGAAAGGAATATTAGATTTTGTTCAAAAAATTAGAATGTTGTAGATCAATAAATTATACTTAATTCTTTTAACCAAAGCAAAGATTTTAAATGTTATGTAATTGCATAAAATGTTTATTGATCTGAATTTTGAAATGCATTACAATGTTGCAGGATGTAGATAAAGTTATTATAAAATTATTACTAACTAAAAATTGATTGTAACATAAGAGATCATATTTATTTTAAAACTGAGTAGATATATTTTAAAAAGCTCAATATGAGTTTTATGCAGATGTTATTCTTGTTAACTTTTTTAGAAAGGTCATTTCTAATCAGTAAATCAATATAAATCTATAAAAAGTCCTTGACAGCTTTTTAATATATATCTTACTTTTTAAATACTGCAACAATGTTGCATAATATTCGAATATTAACTTCTTAAGAGAATAAAAAAAAAATATTTTATACATTTTTTATAAACTAAAAATAGATTAATAAATTTTTTATAAATTAAATTTTATAAGTTAAAAGTTTTAAGTGTGAAAGTGTTAAGTGTTAAGTTAATTTAATGACAATGTTGAAAACATATTTGTAATACATAACATAATATTATACAAATATAGTATTTTATAAAGTAAATTAATCAAATTACATTCTTTTTGTTTTTTTTTGATATTTTTGGGAATGTAATCTTAATAGTAAATGATAATGATTCATATATTTTGGTTAATGTTTTTGGTCAATGATTTTTATATGATTAACATAATAAGGAACAGAACTAGGTCAGTAAATATTGTAATGCATTCTTTTAACCCGAATAGATTTTTAACTAACTAAGCAATAAATTAATATAATTTATTGTCTTAGATTAATTTGTATGAATTTGGAAGAATCCAATAAGAATCCAATAAGAACCGATATTTTTTAAATAATTAATTATTTTATTTTGGAGCAATCATGCTATATATATATTTGCATGATTAGCCGCCATAAAATAACAAAATATAAAAATAAAAAAATATAGTTAAGTTGGTAGTTGCTGCCTGTTGACCAGCAAATTCTTCTTGCTATAAAAAAATAAGAAGATTTTACATCCGTAATTTAGTGAGCATCTAAGCTATGCTTACTATCTAACAGGATCAGGAGCGTTAGGGTATTTTTAATAGATAAAAAAACATATCACACTATAAAACAAGGTCAGTAACCGGTGGATGCGACGATGGCTGAGTGGAGTGAGCATTGAAGTTACACTGGGGTTGATAAGACGAATAGTTCTGTTTTGCACATTATATAAATAACCCAGAGCTATTTGACGGCCTGCAGCCCAAATGTGTGCATTATACTCCATTTTGGACCTAATGTACGTTCTATAGATATTGGGAAGATCACATGATCATATTGAGAAGATCAAAGAAAGTTTTGCAGAGATACAAAAAAAATCCAAATATTCCAAATATAATCCAAATATTAAATCCAAAAATCCAAATGCATCCTTAGCTATACCAATAAAATGATTTGACCAAGTCAATTTTTGATTTAACTCGATACCCAGCATGTTTAAATCTGTTGAATGGTGCAAAAGTTCTCCCTGAACTAGCAACAATAATTTTTATCCAAATGTAGTGGAACATTTGGCTGGAACACTTATATTTGTGGAGAACGCTGTAAGCGACCCCCCTATGAGGCACAAAATGAGAGAAAAACTAATAATTGTCAACGACAAAATTGTCGTCTTGGCCAACCACCTGGGTCTCACATAATACTAATATTGCTGAAATTTACGCTAAAATTGGCAATGAATAATAGCAACAATGGGTTTGCAAATATATAAATAATATAATCAGAAAAAAAAAATAAAAAACACAAAAACCAAAAGATTCAAATTTTTAAAGAATTTGAGTTTGCAAAATACTTTCATCAGTTTTTATTTCCTTATTGAAAGTAATTCCCACTCAAAGTGTTAATTGTATTTTACATTTATGTGTTCTTATGTCTTCTTCAGATCTTATGAACACTATTTTACATTTATCACATTCGAATTTAATTTTTTTATTTTCTGAACTAATTCTTCTTTATTTTACTTGTTTGTTATTTTATTTGTTCACTTTTCTTATAAAAGTCTACAATCAACATTAACTTAGTCTTAAATTTACTGATCTACGTATTAGACGTAACTCAAGAAATCAATTGTATTTATGTACAAATTTTCTAACTTGATTGCATAACTGAATGTATATAAAAATAATATACTAAATAATAATAATAAGACATAAGGAGACTAAATATTTTTAAGAGATTTAATTAGATGGGGAAAATCGAATATGCAAAAAATGTTTTATTATTATAATTATTTGGTCACAAGTAATTGCCCGTATTGTAATACCAATATTGAACAAAATTCTCAAATTTTTTTTAATAATTTCTAAAAGTGTTACGAGAGGAATGTCTGTATTCTATATTTTATATTCTGAAAATAAAATTTATAAGTGTTACGAAAGGAATATCTGTATACATATGTATATCCATACATCAGTTACAAAAAAATTATTCATACAAAATTTTAAAATATTTTATAAACAATGCTCCGCTACAATTTACATCACACTTAAGCAATATTATAGTAAAATTTTTTGGGCCCCACTTGTATATCTTGTATGTTTTGTTTTGTTGCTGTTCCCCACAAATTTATGCCATATATTAAGTGACTTTGAAAAAGGGCAAAATACATTTGTTTTTTCACAGAATTGGGTAACACATATAATATTTTTTTAAATACCCCAGCAATTGACGAAAGTTTTCTGTTTTTCTGCAAAATGAATATCTAATTTTTGTGGAAGATTTTCAATAACCATGAATTTGGTTTTTCCTATATTTATGGTTAATTTTTGAGTAATGATCCACTCGCTGATTTTGATTAATTCAGTATTAATTCTATATTGTAGATCCGTATGGATGTCTGTTTGAAATATAAAACAAAATTCATTCGCGTACAAAAATATTTCTGAATAAAATATTTCTTATTAAAAATATTTTCTAAATATTAATCCTAAAATGCTGCCTTGCGGTATCCCAAATTTTGTCTTTTCTGAGTCACTTATGCTACTCCCAATTTGTGTGTACTGAATACGATTACTTAGGTAAGAAGCAAACCACTTAAAAGCGCCAACCTTAACACCAAACGATTGTAGTATTTTAAGAAGTATTCTAGGATCAACCGAATCGAATGCTTTAGATAAATCCATGAAGACTAGAGATACTGATTTTTCCTAACTTTTAAGCTTTGTACAAAGGTAACCATGTCTACCAGTTCTATTTCTGTGTTCGATTTTTTTCTAAAACCATATTGCCGTTTGGATAATAAGTTATTGCTATGTAGAAATTTGCAAATTTGTGAATTAACCTATACAAAATGGGCGGTAGTTATTTGGATCCTGTTTATCACCGGATTTAAAAACAGGTACTATTCTTCCTATTTTTAATTGTTCTGGAACCACACCTTCTCTTAGAGATTTATTTACTATTATTGCTATTTGTTCACACAGCATTTCATTGCAATTTTTTAATATGTTCGATGAAAGATATAAGTTGTCTATTGCTTTTGAATTGTTAAGGCTTTTAATTGTATTGAAGATAACATTCTTATCTCCTGTCTCAAATTCGAAAGATTTAGTTGTTTTTGCTTTTGTGTAATGTATTCTATCTTCAGATTTGTTGGCTAGTATTTCTCCTGCTGTAGCAAAATGTCTATTTAATTGAATTATTTTTATTTTTTCTTCTTTTTCTGATAGTCCCTGACACCTGACGTTTCTTTTTTTCTGTTTGTACCATCATAAATTAGTTCATTAATGCAACACCAAATTTTAGTAGAGTTTTGAATATTTTCTTTAAATTTGTTTTCAAAATATAATTTTTTTTTTTCTACGTATACTGGTCATCTTATTTCTGCAGTACTTATAATGATTTTCTAATTCAATATTCGATGTATCATTTCTCCATTTAGAGTACCAAAAATGTTTTGCTTTCATTATACAAATGAATTCCTTGTCGATCCAATTTTTATTATTATTATTGAAATTTTTCTTTACTTTCATGCATGATGCTGAATCGATTTTAGTTTTCATTTTTAAAATAAATTCGAAAGAAACTCTTCATAATTTTTCATAGGATAAATAGCAATCAATTCTTCATTTAGTAATCGATTCAATACTTGGAAGTATTGAATCGATTACTAACCTTATTGTAGTAACCTTATTGTATGTGGAAGTGGATTGTGTGGAACTTGTTGACTTTTGCCTTTTGTTGGATGTCATATTATTATTTAAGACTTCAACTATAATAATATTGTGATCTAATAAATCAATATTAATATTTGATAAAGTAATTGTTTCTATTAAATTGTTAGTGAATATGTGATCAATACATGTTTTAGTTACATTTCTAGTAGTAATATATTGCTTCTTCTGAATAAAGCATTGAATCTAAAAGAATCGCCTTTTTTATTTTTATCTAAAATCAACAGGGTTATGGGCCCAGTATAAATAAAAAAAGATGAAGTTAAAACAAAAAGAGGAGTGTTAAATTTATTTTTAATAAAAGAATAAACAAAAAAAACTGTAATACGTACATATAAAATGAGCTCATCAAATTTAAATTAAATAGAAAAATAATTTTCCAATACGGCAAATCCAGATGAAGAGTGTGCTGATCCAATTAGAACTGTATTGGAACAAAGATAAAACCGCAGAGGACAAAAGCAGAGGAAGCTGACGCTTGGAACTCTAAGGATAAAAAAGCTTTAGCATACATCATATTATCTGTAAAGCCAAATCAACTTCTATACATTAAAGAATGTAAAAACGTCATTTGAGGCATGGAATAAATTAAAGAAAATTCATTTCGGCTACAAAGATTTCCGGTTTCAAATCACTTGTCAACCTAAAGATGAAAGAAAATCAATCTCTTGCCGAACATATTCAAACATTTTCTGAAATTAGAGAAAACATTTCTGAGATAGATATTTCATTTTTGAAGATTGTTTACCCGACGAAGATTTTATAAAAGCTCGAGGTCCAGTAAGGTCACGAATTGTACGTGATGGTCAACCAGGACGACCACGAAAAGGCTATAATTCAGTAAATGCTTTAATAATACCAGAAAACGTCAATAATGCTTTAACAGGCAATAATTCAAGAAATTGGAGAAAATCAATGAATGAAGAATACGAAATGTTGCAAGAAAATAAAACATGAAAATTGATGGATCCATCAGAAGGTTGTAAGCCCATGAGATCAAAATGGATGTTCGATATAAAAATAAAATCAGATGGAATTATTGAAAAATATAAAGTCCGTCTAGTGGCAAAACGTTGCAGTTACATACTCTCCAGTAGCCCGATACGCAAATATCGATTATCATTAGGCTAAGCGACGAAAAGGAATTTTTTGTACACCAAATCTATGAAAAAGGTGCTTATTTAAATAGTGAACTTAATGAAACTGTATATATAACGCAACTTGAGGCATTTGGTAATAAAAATTTTCCTAGAAAAGTTTGTAAACTGGAGCGTGCCCTTTATGGCTTAAAGCAGGCTGGTAGAGCTTGGTATTTTAAATTGGATAAAATACTAAAAGAAATGAATTTCAAAAAACTTAGTACAGATCCTTGTACATATATAAATCAAACTAAAGAAAAACATAAAATTCTGTGTTCTTATGTAGATGACATAATTATCATATCGTCAGTTGAAGAATTAATTGAAAAAACAAAATCTGGATTATGTGAAGAATTAATAATAACAGATAAGGGATCTATATCATATTTTTCAGGAGTAGAAATAAAACGTAATAATAAAACTGGATCGCAAAAGCAATATCACAAAATAAACACAAAACAATAAAATAGCAATATCACAAAAATCCAATATAGAAAAACTGTTGTGTGAAAACGGACTAGATGATTCTAAGGGCTATTCTACACCACTAGATCCAGAAATAAAATTATGTAAAGCAACGCATGGTCAATCAAATAAAGTCTTTCAAAAGAAATATCAATCATTAATTAATACTTTACTGATAACAGAAGCCTGCAAAAATATTATGTTTTTAACAAAATATTTAACGGAGCTCATGTCCTATTAACATTTTTCGTGATAATCTGAGTGCAAAAAATTTGGTACAAAATTTTGGTTATCATATCGACTTCAAACTTCATTTCATCAGGGATTGTTTGCAAAAGAAGAAATCGAAATTATATATCAAAAATCAGAGGATATGTTGGCTGATATGTTAACCAAAGGACTGCAGAGGGTGAAACATCAAACATTTTCAAAGAGTTTAGGACTAATCAACATTTGAAGTTTCAATTGATAGGGAAATTTGTGAATATAAATATTCCAGTAAAACTTAAAACTTCAATCTACTTTTTAGTTTTTAGTACTAAATTATTTAATTATTAAATTTTTTTTGACAATGCAATTTTTCGTTTTTCGTTTCCGTTTTTTATATTGCTTCTTCTGAATAAAGCATTGAATCTAAAAGGATCGTCTTTTTTTATTTTTATCTAAAATCAAGAAAAGTGAAAGGAATATTAGATTTTGTTCAAAAAATTAGAATGTTGTAGATCAATAAATTATACTTAATTCTTTTAACCAAAGCAAAGATTTTAAATGTTATGTAATTGCATAAAATGTTTATTGATCTGAATTTTGAAATGCATTACAATGTTGCAGGATGTAGATAAAGTTATTATAAAATTATTACTAACTAAAAATTGATTGTAACATAAGAGATCATATTTATTTTAAAACTGAGTAGATATATTTTAAAAAGCTCAATATGTGTTTTATGCAGATGTTATTCTTGTTAACTTTTTTAGAAAGGTCATTTCTAATCAGTAAATCAATATAAATCTATAAAAAGTCCTTGACAGCTTTTTAATATATATCTTACTTTTTAAATACTGCAACAATGTTGCATAATATTCGAATATTAACTTCTTAAGAGAATAAAAAAAAAATATTTTATACATTTTTTATAAACTAAAAATAGATTAATAAATTTTTTATAAATTAAATTTTATAAGTTAAAAGTTTTAAGTGTGAAAGTGTTAAGTGTTAAGTTAATTTAATGTCAATGTTGAAAACATATTTGTAATACATAACATAATATTATACAAATATAGTATTTTATAAAGTAAATTAATCAAATTACATTCTTTTTGTTTTTTTTTGATATTTTTGGGAATGTAATCTTAATAGTAAATGATAATGATTCATATATTTTGGTTAATGTTTTTGGTCAATGATTTTTATATGATTAACATAATAAGGAACAGAACTAGGTCAGTAAATATTGTAATGCATTCTTTTAACCCGAATAGATTTTTAACTAACTAAGCAATAAATTAATATAATTTATTGTCTTAGATTAATTTGTATGAATTTGGAAGAATCCAATAAGAATCCAATAAGAACCGATATTTTTTAAATAATTAATTATTTTATTTTGGAGCAATCATGCTATATATATATTTGCATGATTAGCCGCCATAAAATAACAAAATATAAAAATAAAAAAATATAGTTAAGTTGGTAGTTGCTGCCTGTTGACCAGCAAATTCTTCTTGCTATAAAAAAATAAGAAGATTTTACATCCGTAATTTAGTGAGCATCTAAGCTATGCTTACTATCTAACAGGATCAGGAGCGTTAGGGTATTTTTAATAGATAAAAAACATATCACACTATAAAACAAGGTCAGTAACCGATGGATGCGACGATGGCTGAGTGGAGTGAGCATTGAAGTTACACTGGGGTTGATAAGACGAATAGTTCTGTTTTGCACATTATATAAATAACCCAGAGCTATTTGACGGCCTGCAGCCCAAATGTGTGCATTATACTCCATTTTGGACCTAATGTACGTTCTATAGATATTGGGAAGATCACATGATCATATTGAGAAGATCAAAGAAAGTTTTGCAGAGATACAAAAAAAATCCAAATATTCCAAATATAATCCAAATATTAAATCCAAAAATCCAAATGCATCCTTAGCTATACCAATAAAATGATTTGACCAAGTCAATTTTTGATTTAACTCGATACCCAGCATGTTTAAATCTGTTGAATGGTGCAAAAGTTCTCCCTGAACTAGCAACAATAATTTTTATCCAAATGTAGTGGAACATTTGGCTGGAACACTTATATTTGTGGAGAACGCTGTAAGCGACCCCCCTATGAGGCACAAAATGAGAGAAAAACTAATAATTATCAACGACAAAATTGTCGTCTTGGCCAACCACCTGGGTCTCACATAATACTAATATTGCTGAAATTTACGCTAAAATTGGCAATGAATAATAGCAACAATGGGTTTGCAAATATATAAATAATATAATCAGAAAAAAAAAATAAAAAACACAAAAACCAAAAGATTCAAATTTTTAAAGAATTTGAGTTTGCAAAATACTTTCATCAGTTTTTATTTCCTTATTGAAAGTAATTCCCACTCAAAGTGTTAATTGTATTTTACATTTATGTCTTCTTATGTCTTCTTCAGATCTTATGAACACTATTTTACATTTATCACATTCCAATTTAATTTTTTTATTTTCTGAACTAATTCTTCTTTATTTTACTTGTTTGTTATTTTATTTGTTCACTTTTCTTATAAAAGTCTACAATCAACATTAACTTAGTCTTAAATTTACTGATCTACGTATTAGACGTAACTCAAGAAATCAATTGTATTTATGTACAAATTTTCTAACTTGATTGCATAACTGAATGTATATAAAAATAATATACTAAATAATAATAATAAGACATAAGGAGACTAAATATTTTTAAGAGATTTAATTAGATGGGGAAAATCGAATATGCAAAAAATGTTTTATTATTATAATTATTTGGTCACAAGTAATTGCCCGTATTGTAATACCAATATTGAACAAAATTCTCAAATTTTTTTTAATAATTTCTAAAAGTGTTACGAGAGGAATGTCTGTATTCTATATTTTATATTCTGAAAATAAAATTTATAAGTGTTACGAAAGGAATATCTGTATACATATGTATATCCATACATCAGTTCCAAAAAAATTATTCATACAAAATTTTAAAATATTTTATAAACAATGCTCCGCTACAATTTACATCACACTTAAGCAATATTATAGTAAAATTTTTTGGGCCCCACTTGTATATCTTGTATGTTTTGTTTTGTTGCTGTTCCCCACAAATTTATGCCATATATTAAGTGACTTTGAAAAAGGGCAAAATACATTTGTTTTTTCACAGAATTGGGTAACACATATAATATTTTTTTAAATACCCCAGCAATTGACGAAAGTTTTCTGTTTTTCTGCAAAATGAATATCTAATTTTTGTGGAAGATTTTCAATAACCATGAATTTGGTTTTTCCTATATTTATGGTTAATTTTTGAGTAATGATCCACTCGCTGATTTTGATTAATTCAGTATTAATTCTATATTGTAGATCCGTATGGATGTCTGTTTGAAATATAAAACAAATATCATTCGCGTACAAAAATATTTCTGAATAAAATATTTCTTATTAAAAATATTTTCTAAATATTAATCCTAAAATGCTGCCTTGCGGTATCCCAAATTTTGTCTTTTCTGAGTCACTTATGCTACTCCCAATTTGTGTGTATTGAATACGATTACTTAGGTAAGAAGCAAACCACTTAAAAGCGCCAACCTTAACACCAAACGATTGTAGTATTTTAAGAAGTATTCTAGGATCAACCGAATCGAATGAATGCTTTAGATAAATCCATGAAGACTAGAGATACTGATTTTTCCTAACTTTTAAGCTTTGTACAAAGGTAACCATGTCTACCAGTTCTATTTCTGTGTTCGATTTTTTTCTAAAGCCATATTGCCGTTTGGATAATAAGTTATTGCTATGTAGAAATTTGCAAATTTGTGAATTAACCTATACAAAATGGGCGGTAGTTATTTGGATCCTGTTTATCACCGGATTTAAAAACAGGTACTATTCTTCCTATTTTTAATTGTTCTGGAACCACACATTCTCTTAGAGATTTATTTACTATTATTGCTATTTGTTCACACAGCATTTCATTGCAATTTTTTAATATGTTCGATGAAAGATATAAGTTGTCTATTGCTTTTGAATTGTTAAGGCTTTTAATTGTATTGAAGATAACATTCTTATCTCCTGTCTCAAATTCAAAAGATTTAGTTGTTTTTGCTTTTGTGTAATGTATTCTATACATTACACAATGTATAGATAGAAGAATATAGTATACTTAATGTATAGATAGAAGAATATAGAAGAATATAGTATACTTGGAAGTATTGAATCGATTACTAACCTTATTGTAGTAACCTTATTGTATGTGGAAGTGGATTGTGTGGAACTTGTTGACTTTTGCCTTTTGTTGGATGTCATATTATTATTTAAGACTTCAACTATAATAATATTGTGATCTAATAGATCAATATTAATATTTGATAAAGTAATTGTTTCTATTAAATTGTTAGTGAATATGTGATCAATACATGTTTTAGTTACATTTCTAGTAGTAATATATTGCTTCTTCTGAATAAAGCATTGAATCTAAAAGAATCGCCTTTTTTATTTTTATCTAAAATCAACAGGGTTATGGGCCCAGTATAAATAAAAAAAGATGAAGTTAAAACAAAAAGAGGAGTGTTAAATTTATTTTTAATAAAAGAATAAACAAAAAAAACTGTAATACGTACATATAAAATGAGCTCATCAAATTTAAATTAAATAGAAAAATAATTTTCCAATATGGCAAATCCAGATGAAGAGTGTGCTGATCCAATTAGAACTGTATTGGAACAAAGATAAAACCGCAGAGGACAAAAGCAGAGGAAGCTGACGCTTGGAACTCTAAGGATAAAAAAGCTTTAGCATACATCATATTATCTGTAAAGCCAAATCAACTTCTATACATTAAAGAATGTAAAAACGTCATCTGAGGCATGGAATAAATTAAAGAAAATTCATTTCGGCTACAAAGATTTCCGGTTTCAAATCACTTGTCAACCTAAAGATGAAAGAAAATCAATCTCTTGCCGAACATATTCAAACATTTTCTGAAATTAGAGAAAACATTTCTGAGATAGATATTTCATTTTTGAAGATTGTTTACCCGACGAAGATTTTATAAAAGCTCGAGGTCCAGTAAGGTCACGAATTGTACGTGATGGTCAACCAGGACGACCACGAAAAGGCTATAATTCAGTAAATGCTTTAATAATACCAGAAAACGTCAATAATGCTTTAACAGGCAATAATTCAAGAAATTGGAGAAAATCAATGAATGAAGAATACGAAATGTTGCAAGAAAATAAAACATGAAAATTGATGGATCCATCAGAAGGTTGTAAGCCCATGAGATCAAAATGGATGTTCGATATAAAAATAAAATCAGATGGAATTATTGAAAAATATAAAGTCCGTCTAGTGGCAAAACGTTGCAGTTACATACTCTCCAGTAGCCCGATACGCAAATATCGATTATCATTAGGCTAAGCGACGAAAAGGAATTTTTTGTACACTAAATCTATGAAAAAGGTGCTTATTTAAATAGTGAACTTAATGAAACTGTATATATAACGCAACTTGAGGCATTTGGTAATAAAAATTTTCCTAGAAAAGTTTGTAAACTGGAGCGTGCCCTTTATGGCTTACAGCAGGCTGGTAGAGCTTGGTATTTTAAATTGGATAAAATACTAAAAGAAATGAATTTCAAAAAACTTAGTACAGATCCTTGTACATATATAAATCAAACTAAAGAAAAACATAAAATTCTGTGTTCTTATGTAGATGACACAATTATCATATCGTCAGTTGAAGAATTAATTGAAAAAACAAAATCTGGATTATGTGAAGAATTAATAATAACAGATAAGGGATCTATATCATATTTTTCAGGAGTAGAAATAAAACGTAATAATAAAACTGGATCAATAGCAATATCACAAAAATCCAATATAGAAAAACTATTGTGTGAAAACGGACTAGATGATTCTAAGGGCTATTCTACACCACTAGATCCAGAAATAAAATTATGTAAAGCAACGCATGGTCAATCAAATAAAGTCTTTCAAAAGAAATATCAATCATTAATTAATACTTTACTGAGTGTGCAGTTATTTTTATTGGTTCTGCTGTTAATTGGATTTCCAAAAAACAAGAAGCCGTATCACTAAGTAGTAGTGAAGCAGAATATGTGGGCTTAACAGAAGCCTGCAAAAATATTATGTTTTTAACAAAATATTTAACGGAGCTCATGTCCTATTAACATTTTTCGTGATAATCTGAGTGCAAAAAATTTGGTACAAAATTTTGGTTATCATATCGACTTCAAACTTCATTTCATCAGGGATTGTTTGCAAAAGAAGAAATCGAAATTATATATCAAAAATCAGAGGATATGTTGGCTGATATGTTAACCAAAGGACTGCAGAGGGTGAAACATCAAACATTTTCAAAGAGTTTAGGACTAATCAACATTTGAAGTTTCAATTGATGGGGAAATTTGTGAATATAAATATTCCAGTAAAACTTAAAACTTCAATCTACTTTTTAGTTTTTAGTACTAAATTATTTAATTATTAAATTTTTTTTGACAATGCAATTTTTTGTTTTTCGTTTCCGTTTTTTATATTGCTTCTTCTGAATAAAGCATTGAATCTAAAAGGATCGTCTTTTTTTATTTTTATCTAAAATCAAGAAAAGTGAAAGGAATATTAGATTTTGTTCAAAAAATTAGAATGTTGTAGATCAATAAATTATACTTAATTCTTTTAACCAAAGCAAAGATTTTAAATGTTATGTAATTGCATAAAATGTTTATTGATCTGAATTTTGAAATGCATTACAATGTTGCAGGATGTAGATAAAGTTATTATAAAATTATTACTAACTAAAAATTGATTGTAAGAGATCATATTTATTTTAAAACTGAGTAGATATATTTTAAAAAGCTCAATATGTGTTTTATGCAGATGTTATTCTTGTTAACTTTTTTAGAAAGGTCATTTCTAATCAGTAAATCAATATAAATCTATAAAAAGTCCTTGACAGCTTTTTAATATATATCTTACTTTTTAAATACTGCAACAATGTTGCATAATATTCGAATATTAACTTCTTAAGAGAATAAAAAAAAAATATTTTATACATTTTTTATAAACTAAAAATAGATTAATAAATTTTTTATAAATTAAATTTTATAAGTTAAAAGTTTTAAGTGTGAAAGTGTTAAGTGTTAAGTTAATTTAATGACAATGTTGAAAACATATTTGTAATACATAACATAATATTATACAAATATAGTATTTTATAAAGTAAATTAATCAAATTACATTCTTTTTGTTTTTTTTTGATATTTTTGGGAATGTAATCTTAATAGTAAATGATAATGATTCATATATTTTGGTTAATGTTTTTGGTCAATGATTTTTATATGATTAACATAATAAGGAACAGAACTAGGTCAGTAAATATTGTAATGCATTCTTTTAACCCGAATAGATTTTTAACTAACTAAGCAATAAATTAATATAATTTATTGTCTTAGATTAATTTGTATGAATTTGGAAGAATCCAATAAGAATCCAATAAGAACCGATATTTTTTAAATAATTAATTATTTTATTTTGGAGCAATCATGCTATATATATATTTGCATGATTAGCCACCATAAAATAACAAAATATAAAAATAAAAAAATATAGTTAAGTTGGTAGTTGCTGCCTGTTGACCAGCAAATTCTTCTTGCTATAAAAAAATAAGAAGATTTTACATCCGTAATTTAGTGAGCATCTAAGCTATGCTTACTATCTAACAGAATCAGGAGCGTTAGGGTATTTTTAATAGATACAAAACATATCACACTATAAAACAAGGTCAGTAACCGATGGATGCGACGATGGCTGAGTGGAGTGAGCATTGAAGTTACACTGGGGTTGATAAGACGAATAGTTCTGTTTTGCACATTATATAAATAACCCAGAGCTATTTGACGGCCTGCAGCCCAAATGTGTGCATTATACTCCATTTTGGACCTAATGTACGTTCTATAGATATTGGGAAGATCACATGATCATATTGGGAAGATCAAAGAAAGTTTTGCAGAGATACAAAAAAAAATCCAAATATTCCAAATATAATCCAAATATTAAATCCAAAAATCCAAATGCATCCTTAGCTATACCAATAAAATGATTTGACCAAGTCAATTTTTGATTTAACTCGATACCCAGCATGTTTAAATCTGTTGAATGGTGCAAAAGTTCTCCCTGAACTAGCAACAATAATTTTTATCCAAATGTAGTGGAACATTTGGCTGGAACACTTATATTTGTGGAGAACGCTGTAAGCGACCCCCCTATGAGGCACAAAATGAGAGAAAAACTAATAATTATCAACGACAAAATTGTCGTCTTGGCCAACCACCTGGGTCTCACATAATACTAATATTGCTGAAATTTACGCTAAAATTGGCAATGAATAATAGCAACAATGGGTTTGCAAATATATAAATAATATAATCAGAAAAAAAAAATAAAAAACACAAAAACCAAAAGATTCAAATTTTTAAAGAATTTGAGTTTGCAAAATACTTTCATCAGTTTTTATTTCCTTATTGAAAGTAATTCCCACTCAAAGTGTTAATTGTATTTTACATTTATGTCTTCTTATGTCTCCTTCAGATCTTATGAACACTATTTTACATTTATCACATTCCAATTTAATTTTTTTATTTTCTGAACTAATTCTTCTTTATTTTACTTGTTTGTTATTTTATTTGTTCACTTTTCTTATAAAAGTCTACAATCAACATTAACTTAGTCTTAAATTTACTGATCTACGTATTAGACGTAACTCAAGAAATCAATTGTATTTATTGTCTTGCTACAATTGATTCTTCTTGCTACAAATTCTTCTTGCTACAAAAAAATAAGATTTTACATCCGTAATTTAGTGAGCATCTAAGCTATGCTCACTATCTAACAGGATCAGGAGCGTTAGGGTATTTTTAATATATACAAAACATATCACACTATAAAACAAGGTCAGTAACCGATGGATGCGACGATGGCTGAGTGGAGTGAGCATTGAAGTTACACCGGGGTTGATAAGACGAATAGTTCTGTTTTGCACATTATATAAATAACCCAGAGCTATTTGACGGCCTGCAGCCCAAATGTGTGCATTATACTCCATTTTGGGCCTAATGTATGTTTTATAGATATTGGGAAGATCACATGATCATATTGGGAAGATCAAAGAAAGTTTTGCAGAGATACAAAAAAAATCCAAATATTTAGCTGCATCCTTAGCTATACCAATAAAATGATTTGACCAAGTCAATTTTTGATTTAACTCGATACCCAGCATGTTTAAATCTGTTGAATGGTGCAAAAGTTCTCCCTGAAATAGTAGGTTGGGAATAGCAGCGGCATTTTTTCGCGAGATCAGACAACATTGTGTTTTTTGGGGGTTGAAATCAACTATGTTGACTTCATTCCTTTTTTGAATTTTTGCTAAATCGTTATTTAGCTCACTAATAGTGAAATTTTTTGCTATTGTATTAATCTAGTGATTAATGTTACAGCGGCTATGAAACTCATACCAAGTTACGAGGGGTCGAAACTATGGATCGGAGTGGAGGTTAATGAAAAGTTCATTGATAAATATTAAGAAGAGAGTGGGGGATAAAACTGATCCGCGAGGGACACCAGCATTTATTTTTAATTTATCAAATGAAATCCATCGACCAGTACACGAATCGTACGATTCAAAAGGAAATCTCTAATCTATTTCAGATAGACCCTACCTAGACATATTGTTTTGTATTTTGCCAATAGAGCATCGTGCCAAACTCGATCGAAAGCCTTAGAAATATCAAGAGCCACAACATCAGACTCACCAGAATAATGAAGGCTGATGCTTAGCTTCTCACAAGGGTAAGTCATGAGATCACCGGTTGAACGACGGGCTCTGAACCCGTATTGACGATCATGAAGCAAACCTTTATTTAAGATATTTCTTTAATTATTATTTTTATATAATTTTAATTTAACATTTTACTTTAGGCTTTTCTGAAAAGTCTAATCGCATTAGGACAGAGCGATAATGACATATATCACAACATCAATGCTTTAATAAAAAATAAAATATACGAAGTTATATCATGGAGATTTTTGGAGTAACTAAAAGAAATCAGTGGTACTTTGTGAGGTCGAAGATCTACTTAATAACGAATGAAGCACATTTCCTATGCCGTACCGGTTTTCAAAAAATGTAACTAATGAACCAAAATTAGAAGAATGCGATAGAGCTGAGTTTTATTTTAAATGCATGGGACAGGATAAAACATAACCGGAATATAGCTCTATTTGAGCTTATTCCTTCAATTCAACAGTCCTACTCCCAATTCAATGTTTCCGTATCCATTTCCGGTCCTTTCTATTCCTACTCCCTAGCCAATATACTGCGTTCGTATGTAAGGGTTTCATCCCATTATATTGGCTAAAGAGGGAGGTGGGTTTAGTCAGTAAGAATCTGACACTACCAAGGGGAAATTCTTGGTGTCTTTGGAAGATTCCCACCTCCATTAGGAAAAAAAACATTGATTTACAAAAAAAATGTTTAACATAAATATACAATTTTTTTATTTAAAATATTTAATTTGTGTTTTTATTTTATTTATAGAATTTTTTTAATTAAAATATTTAATTTGTGTTTTTATTTTATTTATAGAATTAAAAAAAAAATTTCAGCTTTTTGACATTTTTTCTTACCAATCTATTTCCAATCATAGAAATGTAGGACTCTATAGTGTTGAAAGCTTTTTTCAATGATATGAAAACGGTGCTCCGGGGGCCCCGTGTCTAAGACTTATAGCTGTCTGCAAAGATCCGAAACTGTCTGCGGAGGTCCAAAACGGTCTGCGGAGGTCCACAACTGTCTGCGAAGGTCCGGAAATGGTCCACAAAAAATTATTAAAATGAAATGAAATTTTTCATTTCCATTTTTATGAAATGACTATCGAAATCATGTCCAATTTTAAATATCCACGAGAATTGCGAAGATTATTCAATGTAAAACTTGTTTCAATTGCAGAGTTAGGTGTAGGCACCCCATTTACATATAATTGAAATTGAATGAAATTTTGATGATCGAAATAGTAGAGATTTTTTGATATTTTACCATTAAAACTTTCATTATTAACCATACAAAATACTATAGCTTTTGGAATTTGCCCTATAAATATATTATCCAATGATATGTTGGAAGTATTAGCTAGAATTGTAAATGTTTTGATTTCACTTCTGGTGTAAAAATATTTTGCGTTAGCCTTTTCGAATACAGTATTATGTGCTGTCAATATGCTAGGATTAATTGTTAAATGATTCATCTATAGCGTAGCTTCGAGAATTTTTAAATAGCTTTCATCGGTATCATTAAAGAAAATAAAAAAATCTTGTTTTTCTAAGGCTAAAGCAATTCGAATATCATTATTATTTAAAAGTAATTTGGGAGTGTTAAAGAAATCTACATGTCATTTTCCCATTAATTTTTCGATTGTAGAATTGTTGTATAATTTTTGTCTTATTTTAGAACCAAAATTGTTAAAATCATTTATATTTGGTTTATCCAATTCCCAACCAGATCTTTCCAGATGTGTTTGACTGGAATTTGTACCATAATTTAGTAGAGTAGTTAAGTATGCTTTATAATGGTATAAGAAGTCTGAAGGAGTGATGTTTAGATTGAATTAGTGATGATTTTCCGTTTAGAATTACATTAAATTGTTTAATTAAAAAGTGTAATAAATTATTTACACCACTGGGCTACGGCGTTGCTTTTAATCAGTTCCGGTTTCTGCTTTATCATTTGTACTCTAAACTGATCCATCTTTTTTTAATATTTGAACTTTAAATTTGAAGTAGGTTGAGGATAAATCTCGATATGTATCTCCATTTCGAAGCGAAACAAATTTAAAAGTTGACGGTGATGCCTCTAAAGAAGCTAAAGAATTTATGATACCTCTTCTGAATGTAAAATACTTGTTTGTACGGATTATGATGCAAAAAGATCTAGTTCAGATTTCATACACTCCATTTTTAATTGGTTTTACTTTGCATTTTTCGTCGCTTCAACTTTAAATGTGTCTTTTTAGAAACTGCTCGTCTTTTATACCGCTTCATCGTTTTATGGCTCTTTGTTTTGCACTATACATAGAATGCAGTTGATTAACTACTGATTTTCGTAAATTTGTTATGCCACCTTTGCTTTGATCAATTACAGCTTCTTTTATGTTTGCACCAGATACTATATCATTTAAAATATTTTTACTTGTGTTTACAGAATCGTTTTTAATTAAGTCCCAAATTGATGTAAAAACTGATTTCAAGTAACGAATTAAACTTCCAAATATATTTCCAAAACCGCGACCTCTATATATAGCTGGATACAATTGTAATAGAAGTTCAATGTCGTGGAGACCCCCTCCTATTTGCGATAAATAATATCTCACATAAGCTCGTTCCATGTTTGATAGGATTTCGTATTTGAGTAATAGTATTTAAGTACATTGTTTTAAACAATTTACCCTTTTCAAAGTGTAAAACAATTTTTGTTGGATAGAAGCTTGGAACAAAATTTATTCCATCCCCGTATTGATTGCAAATTTTAACCGTTATAATTTCAAAAATATTTTTTTCTATATATATGTCATGGATATTTTCAAATTCAATATTTATAGGTATTCTACAATTTTCTATGTTGAAAGCTCTCAATGCACGCACTTTACTACTCCCAAAAACAGATGATTGAACTATATCTGAATAAATCATCACCATTCCATTAAATTCATCTTTATTATTAGCAACATAATTTGAATATTTCTAGTAATTTTGTTTTGAAATTTTTTATATTTTTTTTCTGTTGAAATAGTTCAGTTAATAATGTTTTTACATTATAACTATGATTAACTTTTATATAGAAACCATCTTCATCAAAAGTTTGCGATATTCAAATTAAATCGTTCCGGTTAGATTGCGACACTTTTTTAAACATCATAATCATCATAATTTTTTGCATTAGAGATGTATGTCAAAACTTCATTAAAAAATTCTTTCAAAAGCTGGTTTCGAGTAAATTCTAGATTGGGAGTTCATTTTTAATAAGCTTTGGCAAAAAGTTAAACTTCCAGTCATCCAAATGTAATTCCGAATCATCATATGAATAATATATGTAACCCATAGATTTAATTACCTTAATTTTTTCAAGAGGCTTTTGAATGTTTGTTACATAAACATTGTACTGGCCAATATTTATAAAACCACATTTCTCTTTGTTAAATTCTTCTGTTTGTAGGAAATCGTTCAGATAAATTTCTGAGGCCAACTTTCCAATTTCTATTTCTTAAATCAAAGTGAATAGGTAATTTATTTTCGAATAAAGCTAAAGTATTGTCTGGAAACCGTTTTAAATGATCAATACTAAGCAATGTTACATAAAAGTCATCTTGACTATCCATCTTTGTTAACTACTTGTAAAACCTATAATGGATCACTATTTATATGTTGTTCATTCCGGTGTTCATTGTAACTCACAAAAATCCATTGTAAACTCTTTCTTTATTTAATCAGATTTTCTTATTTATAACTTATTACTAACGCTACTAATACATTACAATATGTACCTAATACAATACTAAGATACAATTAAGTTAATGAATTAACATATTTGTTAATTAATAACAATTACATTCTTATCGTTAATGATATATCATAAACATAAGCACAGCATAATTATTACGTTCTTATTGTTATCAAGAAAGTATCATATACGGTTAATTATATTTAACGAATGCAATGTATTGCCAATAGTTGTATAAGTATTATAACCAGGGATGCTTTCCTACCGGTTCGCACCGGTTCGTGCGAACCGTTAGATGTAAATTATATGGTTCCTGCGAACCGGCTATTAAAATAAGCGAAAAAAAAAATTATTTACTTGGCAAAAAAAAAAAAAATTATTTAAATAAAATTTATTTACCATTTGGTGCAAATTTATATAAACAATTTGAAAATTTTATCTAGTTTTCATTGCGATTCTAATTTTTTACTTTATAGAAATCTTTCAGTTAATTTTAAAAAAAATAAAAAAAATTTAAAATTTTATCAAGTTACCATAGATAGGTATATATGTAAAAGTTAAATGTATTTCTAATTTCTATTGAAAAAGTTCAATCTAAATATTTCATTTTATCAGTTATTATTTGTTTTGTTCTGTTCAGTTTTTATACATTTAAGTTAATTATTTTTCTAATAAAACCGAAGATTTTTAAAAAATTTAATAAGGTAAGTTGAATTAACTATTTTCATGTTTTAAGTTAAATAATTTATTTTTAAATACCTATTTTATTTTTTGAAGATGAAGAGACAAAATATGTCAACCACATATTTCTCGAAAAAAATAAGAGAGGAAACATCAGTAAGTAATGATAGCAGGTCGACTATAACAGAGACAGAAGCAGTTTCAATAACTTTACAGGAACAAATACTAGAGATTCCTAGTTCCCAAAATGAGGACAATAATAATTTACCAAGCTGTTGGAATGCGAAACAGTTGAAGGAGTTTAAAATTAAATATGATGGACTATTTGTCAGTAATCAGAAATTGGGATGTGAGTATTGTTTAAAAATGGAATCAAAACTAATATCTCAGGAATGGAAAAAATGTAAAGTTACGACATCGGGGAAAGACAAAATAGTGCAACAAGCATCTTTAAGGAAAAAAATGAGTGAACATTTTGCATCAAAATCACACAAACTAGCTGTTGAACATGCCAAGATACTTGAAAAACAAACTTTTACATCATACATCGATAAGATGAACGAGAAATTTATTAGTTCTACTACAAGAATCTTCAACACTGTTTACAGCCTAGCGAAAAGAAACTGTCCGTTTTCAGACATAGAAAGTGTACTAGAGCTTCAAGTAAAAAACGGGTTGGACATGGGAGCCGGACTTCATTCTCGACATAGTGCAAGTAAGATAGTAGAGCATATCGCGCAAGAAACTAAAAAAGAATTGTTTATATCAATTATTAAGAATAATTTAAAAATTTGTACTGTTATTGATGAAGCTTCCACCATTTCCAAAAAATTAACGCTTATAGTTTTCATCAAAGTAGAATCTTCTGAAATATCCCCAATAATGTTCGTAGATATTGTGGAACTTGACGCACAAGATGCGAATACTATTTTTCAAAGTTTGTTGGGTGTATAGCTTGCTGTTGGATTTGATACAAATTATTTAAAACTGAATTTAATAGGATTCTGTTCTGACGGTGCTAGCGTAATGCTCGGTTGTAAATCTGGAGTCAGCGTACGAATAAAAGAGATGTTTCCAAATGTTATTATTTGGCACTGTCTCAATCACCGTCTACAACTTGTTTTAGATGATTCCATAAACGATATCAAACAAGTTAATCATTTTAAAGTTTTCATGGACAAAATATATTGTATTTTTCATCAATCTAATAAAAACCAAAAAGAACTGAATAATATTTCCCAGGAGCTTAGTTTGGATATAATTAAGATGGAAGAGTGTTAGGGCCAAGATGGGCTGCGTGCAGCCTAAGATCTGCTCTTGCTGTATGGCGGAGCTACCCTGCTTTGTATACCTTGTTCTCTTCTAACCAAAAAATGTCTGGAATGGCAAAACGACCACAAAACAAATGTTTTCTAGTAGATTTAGATCTAATGATTGACATCCTACAGGAGTGCTCTCTACTATCTAATGCCCTTCAAGCTAGAAATATAAATGTTGCAAGGGGAGATCAACTGATTAGAAGAACAATTAACGCTTTTCAAATTCTCAAAGATCGTCGCGGTCATTACGAAAAAAAAGTGGATGAAGTTATAAACTCTGAAGCATTCAAAAACATTATCTTCATCGAAAACAGAATTTATGGAAACCTTCCCAGAGATTCCCTTATTGGCAGCATCATAAAAAATATGAAATTAAGATTGATGGATTGCTCTTATCTCGGATCAAATAGTAACAAAAAAAAAATTGATAATAGCATTATTTATGAGCTAGCCAATTTGCTAGAGCCGAGCACATGGAAAATTGAAGATATTTTAGCTCCGTGGATAGAGGCCGAAGAGAATTTTGATAAATTTCAAAGTTTTTAATTTTGATATCGATAAGAATGATTTCCGTGGTTATGTAGAAAATATAGTAAACAATGGCCATCAGCAAATTAGTAAAATTGCAGAAAACATTCAAAAAGCGAAAAATATGGTTAATACGGTTGCCGTTAGCAGTGTTGCTGAAGCAGAACGAGGATTTTCATTGATGAACATCATAATTACTGATATAAGAGCCAGATTAACAGTGCAGACAGTATCAAATTTGATGACATTAAACTTGGTCGTTGTCGTTGGTCGTCCATTGGAAACTTGGAACGCAGTTCCCTATGTAAAAACTTGGTTGAGGAACCATAACTCGGCAGATGATACCAGGATTAAAAAATCTAAACCGAAAGAATATACTGAAAAACAATTAGCTATTTGGAAATATTTTAAATAATATAATTACTTTATAACAATAATATTTACTAATATATGAAATTTCACAATTTTTTGTTATGTTCAGTTTTTTTTTATGTAAATTTTGTATCTCTTGAAATGAATAAATAAAATAAAAGTGATTTTTACCTCGTTGAATTATTTTTTTATTCTCTTTTATCCTATTACATTATTGTTGCAAAGAATATGAACGATAGTTAAATATTCTTGACTTAGTCTGCTACTCTGACAAACCATAATATTTTGATGGAAATATTAATATTAAAAAAATAAAAAAATTTGTAAGATTAAAAATATCACTGCGAACCGGTTGATAAATTTTGGGAAAGCATCCCTGATTATAACCTAGTAAGTTTATTATTACTAGAAGGTCAATGCACTCGTATTAAGTTCATATGGAATGCAAATGAAAGAAAGGCTGACCACTTATAAAATGCTTATCTTGATATTTGGTTTATTAGATTTAGTCATTATGCTATATTTAGCTATATATATTACATATATGTATATTATATCTCCCTTCGAAAGGAAAAACGAAAAAAAAAATTTCAGTTTTGTTTACAGAATTGGGTTTTTTTTTCTTTCCTTTTTTTAATTAATTTATTTTATCTGCATGGAATTTTAGGAGTTTGATTTTTGTTTATATATATTTTTTGCTTTATAGTATTTTGCATAAGTGTGTAACATGTTAAGTAAATACATGTTGAATATGATGTTTTCATTTATTGTCAATCAAATGTCACATATGCTAGTAAAGCAGCAGAAAACACAACCCCGCAGGTACAACGACCACAAATAATTTATACTTTACAGCACCAACAAGATCAACAATATAATGTCAACAAAACTCAAAATAATGACATTGATGATATTAAAACAATGATGAAGGACTTAATAACGCTAATCAGACCATTGTTGAACCTTCTTACAAATCTAGTTGCGAAAACAAAATAATGGCTAAGCTTCTCAAAATAGCACTTTGGAATGCCAACGACCTCACACAACATATGCCAGAGTTAAAAACATTTATTAGCGAGAATAAATTAGATATAATTCTAATTTCCGAAACACATTTCACGGAAAGCTATTTTAATATGGGGAACTATTTCATATACGACACCAAGCATCCTGATAAAACTGCTCATGGTGGGCCTGCAATTATTAATAAAAAAAACAATAAAACATTATGAGCTACAAAAATACAATAAACATCATATTCAAGCAACTAGCATTGTGGTAGAAGACTGGGCGAGACCCCCTAAAAGTTTCGGTGGCATACAGCCCACCTAAACATAGCATCACAAGAACACAATATCTTGAATATTTTAAAACTCTAGGTGAAAGATTTATCGCAGATGGCGATTACAATGCTAAACATACCTACGGGGGCTCCAGACTAATCACCTACAAAGGAAAGCAACTCTTACTGTCTATGCAAGATTACAGGCTGTCTTATATATCAACAAGTCAACCAACATACTGGCCATCTGATCGGAACAAAATACCAGATTTGATAGATTTTTGCGTTATTAAGGGTATAATTCAAAAACATTGGAAAACTGAAATATGTCTCGATTTGTCATCAGACCATTCGCCAATAATAATAACGGCCTCTACCAAAATTATAAGCAAGCAAAAACCATCAAAACTACATACAAAAACACGGATTGGGAACTTTTCCGGGAGATATTTAATAGCAACGTTAGCTTGGACATCCCACTTAGCAGCAATGAACATATTTCTTCAGCATTAGATAATTTAAATACTGCAATAATAACAGCAGCAAACTTTGCAACACCAATATCTGATAGCTTCGAGCACCAAGAAATATGTGGTTAGAAGGAAAATCATACATAAGAAAAACCTAAGGAAACATGGCAAACAATCAGAGCTCCAGCTGATAAAAGAAAACTCAACAAAGCAACTAAAAGATAATGCTATTTATAAATATTTATCAAACTTAGGTGCGACTGAAGCAACTGATTACTCCTTATGGAAAGCCACACGGAAAATGAAAGGTCCACAGTAGCATATCCCACCAATTAAAATGCAGAATAACACATGGGCCAGAACTGACAGCGAAAAAGCTTTTACATTTGCTGGCCATCTGCAATCTACGTTTGAACCTTATGAAGCTGAAATTTCTAATGAAGAAAATGAAAAAATATTAGAACTTCTAAATTCCGCTGCAAATGGATTCACTCATTAAAAAATTCAGCACCATAAAACTAGTAAATACCATAAATATGGAACTAAATACAAAAAAAACTCCGGGGTATGATAAAATAACTGGAAAATTACTAAAAGAACTATCTTTCAAAGGCATTCAATTTATTACATACCTATTTAATGCGATTTTTATGACATGTAGCTTTCCTAAACAATGGAAAACTGCTTTGTGCTTTTCTAGATATAAGTCAAGCATTTGATAAAGTATGGCATGAAGGATTATTGCATAAACTAAAAGCTACCTGCTACCGTGTCATGCTACCGGAATGCTACCGTATCATTATTATCTTATACTGAAGTCATACCTTGCGAAAAGGGAATTTATGGTTAAATACGGCGATGAATTAACTGCACCGAGAATTATAAAATCTGGAGTTCCACAAGCAAGCGTACTTGGGGCTAATTTATATTTATTGTATACAACAGATCTGCCAGTAAGTGAAAATACTATGGTTGCCACTTTTGCTGATGATACGGGTATTCTAGCATCGCACAGAGATCCAAAACTAGCTTTAAAATATTTACAAACTGGACTAAACGAAACACAAAAATGGTTAAAAAAATGGCGAATCAAAGCTAATGAAGCAAAATCATGTTCACGTTACATTCACAATCAAACGGGATACATGTCCCCCTGTAACTTTTAATAATGCATCCATACAACAAGATTCTGCTAAATACCTTGGTCTACACCTAGATCGTAAACTTAATTGGCGTAAGCATATTAATAGTAAAACAAAATTATTAAGAACTAGATATGGAAAAATGTACTGGCTACTAGGAAGAAGATCACAACTGTCACTTGAGAGCAAAATCCTGGTGTATAAATCCATGCTCATACCAATCTGGACGTATCGCATAGAATTATGGGGATCAACCAGCCTTGCTAATATTGAAATAATTGAGAGGTTTTAGTCAAAGGTATTGCGAGCAATAGTTAACACCGTTAACGTTAACGTGGTATATCAAAAATAGTACAATAAGAAACTATCTTTGCATACAAACAGTAAAGGCAGCAGTAGCAACTTACATCTAAAAATATAAAGAAAGACTTGAATATCATCCAAATCAACTAGCTACGAGTTTAATGAATATCAACCATAGAAGAAGGCTAAAACGGCGCACACCCTCCGTTCTACTAAGTAGGCTTCAAACTTAAATAACGAAAAAAAAAAATTAATGTATATAATAATGTGTTTATGTAAATGTATATTACTGTCTTTAAATGAATAGTTATTAAGAATCTTATGAGGTTATGATTCACTAGAATCTGCCTGTCACTAATTCCATTATCATAAAATTACTTGAATATCTTTTAATATAGTATCTATTAATATATGTACCTATATTATTTTTGGTAAGATAGTTTGTAATAAAATTGGAGAAAAAAAAAATTATTGTTTGTTTTTTGTTTTTTTTGTTCTATATCTAAGCTATTGTATGCGGTTTTATATAAAAAATTTTAGACTCAAATTATAAAAGCTTACAAATAAAAACAAAAAAAATTTATTTTACATTTTGTATATTATGATATTTTGCTAAGCTGACCAACTTATTATTTTGCTTAAATGGTATTTCCTAAGTTGTTGTTGTTAAAAAATAAAATGACGTAATTTTAGTATGATTTTAAATTATTTGCAAAAATGTAGAATTTGGCTTATACTAATTTATTTAGAGTGCGTTATAAACTATTTAATTTATGAATTTAACTAATCTATTTTTATGGACAATTTCTTCTTTATTATTTGCAGTTTTAATTTTTATATTTGCACCCAAAATATCTGTAATTTCAAATGGTCCATTATTTAGTGCATCTAATTTGTGCGCACTTTCTTTTCTTAATAAAACCTTATCCTTAATTTCAAAGTTATAGCCTTTTGCCTTTTGGTCATATATTTTTTTATTATTTAGTTTTGATTTACATAAACGATATTGAGCATTTTTATTCATTACTTGTAAATTGTATTTTAGTTCTTTACTGTAACTATCAAAATTATAGATTGGATCAATTTTACTAGTTAATATAAGTTCTGGAATTAATGGTGCTTTTCCAAAAACTAATTCGAATGGAGCATATTTTTCTTGACAGTAGGTAAAATATGGTAAGTAACTGTCACAATTGTTTTTATTTTCGTTTATGTATGAGCGTAAGTATTCATTAAGAATTCTATGATTTCATTCTATGGCTTCTGAGGTTTCCTCAGATTTCATGATGATAAGCTGTTGAACATTTATGTTCTATATTTAACAAACTAAGGACTTCTCTCATTGTTTAATTTTTATATTAGAAATATAATGTATAAAACCATTAATTAAGAAAAAAAAAAATTTTTTTTTGAATTGTATTAAAATAAATAAAATCAGTTATAAAAAATAGCTGATCTATATTAACAAGAAAAACGAATTTCTTAAGAATGTTGATTTTACTAATTATGTCGTAATTTTTATTTTATAAGTATATTTTGTTTTGTAAGCAAAGTATAAAAAAAAAATTTTTTCGTTGTCAATTTTAAATTTTTCAAGTTCAATCAAGTATTACATTTAATGTATGTTATTTAGAATTAACAAAATGAAATTTAAAACAAAAAAAATTTGATTTTGATTAAAACAAAAAAAATTTTTTAAGCCAATGTAATGTAGATATAAAATTAAGTTACTTACTAACAAAACGAAAAAAAAAATATTTTTTTTTGATTCAAAACTGTTTTTATTCAACTTAATTTAAAAATTATTTTTATCGCAAATTATCACATTACCTAATTTTTTATGTTCACTAAACTAAGATAACTCGTTGTAAAAATAAAAATTTTTCAATTGAAACGTTAATAAACGATTTAAAAGTTAAGAAAAATTTTATAAAAAAAAAAAAAAAGAAAACAAATTTAAATAAAATTTAAAAAAAAACATGTTTTAACTATATCTAACTTAGAATTAAGTATATATTTTTATAATCATGTTTCAATTTTTAAATTGTAATAATTTTAATGTAAATAACTGTAATTTTAAAGATTGGATAAATTTTAAAAATAGAAAAATGTTCTCTAGCCACTAAATTTTCGAATAGAGATTTTTAATATAATCCGTTTTTGTGTATATTTTGCTCTGATTTATAATATCTTTGCAAATTGTAAAAGGTTATTTTTTGTTATTGTTAAAGGAAGTTCATGCATTTTAATTATTAACTGGATTTTCTCTAGAGATTCAAGCAAAATTTCTGGATGTATGGTTTTGAAATCTATTTCATTATTCATTGGTTTTCTTAATGAAACTAGAATATCATCTTGTTTTCTATCAAAGACAAGAATACAGGAATACAGGAAGTTATTGAATTCATATTGAATCGTTGTAGGATGCGCATTCATTGAATTTGTTATTTGTTTTTATATCTTAAGTTAAATTTATAATAAATCTATTTACGCTGTAAATGCTATTATCATTTGCGTAAACAAATTAATTTAGTAATATTTTGTTAAGTTCTTTTATAATTTATACTACAAAAATTAAATATAATAAGAAATAAAAGATGAATTGCAATATTTGTAATGAAAAGATTGATCGCCTAGATTCAACGAAGGTGCATTGTTCCGATTGCAATTATTTTTATCATTGCGCATGTGTAAACTTAACAGTCGATGATGTTGAGTTTATAAACTCAACTGCTAAACATTTCCGATGCGACAATAGCACTATTATTCGTCGAAAATCTCTTCATTACTCAGGATACGCTACTACTTGCTCAACAGCAGGAACAACAGCAAAGTAAATTTAAAAATACAACAAAAAATATATCAAAAAAAGTTTATGAGAAAGAAGTGCACAAAGTTACTGAGAAGCAGAAGTTTATTTCTAACAATCACCAGCACAATAAATTATTCTTTAATACTACAAAACCACAAATGAAACAAGGTAATGAGAAAGAGAAACAACAATTAAATGAGAGTGAGATAATTAACATTGCAACTGCAATTGTGACTGGTAGTGATATTACTCTCACTTCAAACAATGCTTCAAGTAAATGTCAATAATTCATGTGGTGTTGATGGTTTATCTTTTTTTTTTTTTTTTACGAGGGTTGGTGGAAAACTAGAAAATCACCAAGAGGAACTGCACGTGCTTCCTCAGGGTAGTGTTGGACTTTAACCAACCAAAACCACCCCCCTCTTAAAACCAAACTTTAGGATGGAACCTTTAATACGAATGTACAGTTTGGTTTTGGGGATAGGGATGTGGGAAGGATAATTGGGGAAATTGGAATTGGGAAATTTGGATTATGGGGGATAGGTAGGAAAATTTTGAAGAAAGATGTTAATGTTCTTCTTAAACTTAAGTAAATCGTACACATATGAATTACCAACTTTAGGGAACACATGCGTTGGTATATGGTTCCATAAACGGGACGTGAGCATGACAAACGAATTTCCATAGGCTGTATTTCGCCATCTTGATAACTCAACATGGTAGAGATGAGCATCTGTTGCCCTCCTTGTTTCTCATTGGAAAACTTTGAGTGGAGGCATTAGTTTTATTTCTTTGGAACAAGTGTTAATCCCTACGAGATACCTATAAAACAAGGTCAGTGACCCAACTGTGCGACGATGGCTGAGTGGAGTGAGCATTGAAGTTACACTGGGGTCGTTGATCAAACGAATAGCTCTGTTTTGCACATTATCTAAATAACCCAGTGCTGTACGTTTATAGATATTGAGAAGATCAGATGCGGAAAAGTAAGTTTTGCGATACAAAAAACCCAAACATTTAGCTGCATCCTTAGCTATACCAAAAATATGATTTGATCAAGTCAATTTCTGGTTTAACCCAATGCCCAACATGTTTAAATCCGTTCAATGCTACAAGACTTCTCCCTGAAATAGTAGGTTAGGAACAGTAGTGGCAATTTTCCATTGAACATACGGCAATGAACCCGTATTGACGATCATGAAGCAAACCTTTGTGGTTCAGATATTTCAGTAGCTTTTGGTTCACTATTTTCTCCATTACCTTCGAAAGGACTGAAGTTATAGCAATAGGGCGGTAGTTGGAGGGATCGCTTTTATTACCTTTTTCGGGAATTGGGAAAACATGTGCAACCTTCCATTGGGTAGGATGAATACCCGAAGTGAAGGAGAGGTAGAAAAGGTTGCGCAGAGGTTTTGAAATAGTGGAGTAGGTATTTTTAAGCTCCATGTTGGTTATACCATTTGGACCGGCTGACTTATTTGTATCAAGATTTTTTTAAATTTTCATCACCGCCCGCGTCCTAAAGTAAACTTTACCGAAGGAGCAGCCAGCTCCTGGAACAGAAGGTGGCATCTAAGCTGACTGTGACAGTGTCGAATTGAAAGCGAATTGCTTGCCAAATAAGTTCGCCTTCTCCTTAGAATCTGATACGGTTCTGTTATTATTATCAATAAGTGGTGGAGAGGAAGACTCTCTAACGTCTTCCTTTAGACTTTTGGCAAATGACCAAAAAGATTTGCTATTCTTTGGCATGTGGATGATTTTACGTTTCAACTTTTGGTTGAACAACAACTCTCTTGCATCTGTTTCTCACCACTATATAGTTGGCCCTGCGAGCCTCCGACCTATTGTTTTGGTATTGTTTAAAAGCATCCCCTTTTCTAGAAAAGGATTCTTTGCAAATACGATTAAACCAAGATTTGGGACTCCTCTTAAAAAATTTCATGAAATGAGGGATGCATAACCTCATTCCAAGTAAAATAGTTTCACTAATCGCATGTGCAGCAAAGTTAACATTTCTGTTGCGGATGCAGAATGATCGTAATTACCCAGAGGGCAACCAACTGAAACCACATATTTTTCAGGGTGTGTGGTGAGAAACAGATCCAAAAGGTGATCTTCATGATCAGCACGGTCCGGGATCCTAGTGGGGTTTTGGACAAGTTGAGAAAGGTGGAACAGTTTGGAGAATAGTTCAACTTGTTTCCCAATTGAGATTTGACTCGGGGAGATGTTGCTAGAAAAATGAATCCAGTCCCTGTTATGAATGTTGAAATCTCCCGCCAGAACAATTTTAGTTTCTGGAGATGCGTCCAAAATTTCATTGATTTGGTTCGATAGATTTTCAATTTCCATAGCAGTTTCTTGTTCTTTTGAGTTGGGTGATCTGTATAGGAAACAGAAATGTATGACATGCTTTTCAACGAGAATTTTGACCCAAATGTAATGAAAGGTTGGGCTGGAACATTTATATTTTGGAAGTGTGTTGAAAGTGATGTCATTTTTTATATAGACAGCGATTTTTATATAGACAGCGTACGAAGTGTGAAATAAGTCAGTAGCCGGTAACATTAAAGTTGTCATTGTGGTTACTGACTTGTGTTTCACATAGGGCTAAGACTGCTGGTTTAATTGAACTAAGGTGGCAATAGATGGTATGAAAATTCGTTTGCAACCAGCGTATGTTACAGCAATTAACATTAAAATTGGTAATTTTGATGGAAAAAATTAATACAAGAGAAAAGTTAAAATAATAAATAATAATATTAAAATCGAAATGTAGTTTAAAATTAAAATCAAAAGCAAAATTAAAATGAAATCAGATTTGAAATTGTAATCAAAATCAAAATTAGACTTAAAATCAATTTTAAAATTAAGCAAGATCAAAATCTGACTTAAGATAAATTAAAGTACGTAAATTTAGTTCTTTACTGTAACTATCAAAATTATAGATTGGATCAATTTTACTAGTTAATATAAGTTCTGGAATTAATGGTGCTTTTCCAAAAACTAATTCGAATGGAGCATATTTTTCTTGACAGTAGGTAAAATATGGTAAGTAACTGTCACAATTGTTTTTATTTTCGTTTATGTATGAGCGTAAGTATTCATTAAGAATTCTATGATTTCATTCTATGGCTTCTGAGGTTTCCTCAGATTTCATGATGATAAGCTGTTGAACATTTATGTTCTATATTTAACAAACTAAGGACTTCTCTTATTGTTTAATTTTTATATTAGAAATATAATGTATAAAACCATTAATTAAGAAAAAAAAAAATTTTTTTTTGAATTGTATTAAAATAAATAAAATCAGTTATAAAAAATAGCTGATCTATATTAACAAGAAAAACGAATTTCTTAAGAATGTTGATTTTACTAATTATGTCGTAATTTTTATTTTATAAGTATATTTTGTTTTGTAAGCAAAGTATAAAAAAAAAATTTTTTCGTTGTCAATTTTAAATTTTTCAAGTTCAATCAAGTATTACATTTAATGTATGTTATTTAGAATTAACAAAATGAAATTTAAAACAAACAAAATCTTTGCAAATTGTAAAAGGTTATTTTTTGTTATTGTTAAAGGAAGTTCATGCATTTTAATTATTAACTGGATTTTCTCTAGAGATTCAAGCAAAATTTCTGGATGTATGGTTTTGAAATCTATTTCATTATTCATTGGTTTTCTTAATGAAACTAGAATATCATCTTGTTTTCTATCAAAGACAAGAATACAGGAATACAGGAAGTTATTGAATTCATATTGAATCGTTGTAGGATGCGCATTCATTGAATTTGTTATTTGTTTTTATATCTTAAGTTAAATTTATAATAAATCTATTTAAGCTGTAAATGCTATTATCATTTGCGTAAACAAATTGATTTAGTAATATTTTGTTAAGTTCTTTTATAATTTATACTACAAAAATTAGATATAATAAGAAATAAAAGATGAATTGCAATATTTGTAATGAAAAGATTGATCGCCTAGATTCAACGAAGGTGCATTGTTCCGATTGCAATTATTTTTATCATTGCGCATGTGTAAACTTAACAGTCGATGATGTTGAGTTTATAAACTCAACTGTTAAACATTTCCGATGCGACAATAGCACTATTATTCGTCGAAAATCTCTTCATTACTCAGGATACGCTACTACTTGCTCAACAGCAGGAACAACAGCAAAGTGGATTTAAAAATACAACAAAAAATATATCAAAAAAAGTTTATGAGAAAGAAGTGCACAAAGTTACTGAGAAGCAGAAGTTTATTTCTAACAATCACCAGCACAATAAATTATTCTTTAATACTACAAAACCACAAATGAAACAAGGTAATGAGAAAGAGAAACAACAATTAAATGAGAGTGAGATAATTAACATTGCAACTGCAATTGTGACTGGTAGTGATATTACTCTCACTTCAAACAATGCTTCAAGTAAATGTCAATAATTCATGTGGTGTTGATGGTTTATCTTTTTTTTTTTTTTTACGAGGGTTGGTGGAAAACTAGAAAATCACCAAGAGGAACTGCACGTGCTTCCTCAGAGTAGTGTTGGACTTTAACCAACCAAAACCACCCCCCTCTTAAAACCAAACTTTAGGATGGAACCTTTAATACGAATGTACAGTTTGGTTTTGGGGATAGGGATGTGGGAAGGATAATTGGGGAAATTGGAATTGGGAAATTTGGATTATGGGGGATAGGTAGGAAAATTTGAAGGGACATTTTGAAGAAAGATGTTAATGTTCTTCTTAAACTTAAGTAAATCGTACACATATGAATTACCAACTTTAGGGAACACATGCGATGGTATATGGTTCCATAAACGGGACGTGAGCATGACAAACGAATTTCCATAGGCTGTATTTCGCCATCTTGATAACTCAACATGGTAGAGATGAGCATCTGTTGCCCTCCTTGTTTCTCATTGGAAAACTTTGAGTGGAGGCATTAGTTTTATTTCTTTGGAACAAGTGTTAATCCCTACGAGATACCTATAAAACAAGGTCAGTGACCCAACTGTGCGACGATGGCTGAGTGGAGTGAGCATTGAAGTTACACTGGGGTCGTTGATCAAACGAATAGCTCTGTTTTGCACATTATCTAAATAACCCAGTGCTGTACGTTTATAGATATTGAGAAGATCAGATGCGGAAAAGTAAGTTTTGCGATACAAAAAACCCAAACATTTAGCTGCATCCTTAGCTATACCAAAAATATGATTTGACCAAGTCAATTTCTGGTTTAACCCAATGCCCAACATGTTTAAATCCGTTCAATGCTACAAGACTTCTCCCTGAAATAGTAGGTTAGGAACAGTAGTGGCAATTTTCCATTGAACATACGGCACTGAACCCGTATTGACGATCATGAAGCAAACCTTTGTGGTTCAGATATTTCAGTAGCTTTTGGTTCACTATTTTCTCCATTACCTTCGAAAGGACTGAAGTTATAGCAATAGGGCGGTAGTTGGAGGGATCGCTTTTATTACCTTTTTCGGGAATTGGGAAAACATGTGCAACCTTCCATTGGGTAGGATGAATACCCGAAGTGAAGGAGAGATAGAAAAGGTTGCGCAGAGGTTTTGAAATAGTGGAGTAGGTATTTTTAAGCTCCATGTTGGTTATACCATTTGGACCGGCTAACTTATTTGTATCAAGATTTTTTTAAATTTTCATCACCGCCCGCGTCCTAAAGTAAACTTTACCGAAGGAGCAGCCAGCTCCTGGAACAGGAGGTGGCATCTAAGCTGACTGTGACAGTGTCGAATTGAAAGCGAATTGCTTGCCAAATAAGTTCGCCTTCTCCTTAGAATCTGATACGGTTCTGTTATTATTATCAATAAGTGGTGGAGAGGAAGACTCTCTAACGTCTTCCTTTAGACTTTTGGCAAATGACCAAAAAGATTTGCTATTCTTTGGCATGTGGATGATTTTACGTTTCAACTTTTGGTTGAACAACAACTCTCTTGCATCTGTTTCTCACCACTATATAGTTGGCCCTGCGAGCCTCCGACCTATTGTTTTGGTATTGTTTAAAAGCATCCCCTTTTCTAGAAAAGGATTCTTTGCAAATACGATTAAACCAAGATTTGGGACTCCTCTTAAAAAATTTCATGAAATGAGGAATGAATAACCTCATTCCAAGTAAAATAGTTTCACTAATCGCATGTGCAGCAAAGTTAACATTTCTGTTGCGGATGCAGAATGATCGTAATTACCCAGAGGGCAACCAACTGAAACCACATATTTTTCAGGGTGTGTGGTGAGAAACAGATCCAAAAGGTGATCTTCATGATCAGCACGGTCCGGGATCCTAGTGGGGTTTTGGACAAGTTGAGAAAGGTGGAACAGTTTGGAGAATAGTTCAACTTGTTTCCCAATTGAGATTTGACTCGGGGAGATGTTGCTAGAAAAATGAATCCAGTCCCTGTTATGAATGTTGAAATCTCCCGCCAGAACAATTTTAGTTTCTGGAGATGCGTCCAAAATTTCATTGATTTGGTTCGATAGATTTTCAATTTCCGTAGCAGTTTCTTGTTCTTTTGAGTTGGGTGATCTGTATAGGAAACAGAAATGTATGAAATGCTTTTCAACGAGAATTTTGACCCAAATGTAATGAAAGGTTGGGCTGGAACATTTATATTTTGGAAGTGTGTTGAAAGCGATGTCATTTTTTATATAGACAGCGATTTTTATATAGACAGCGTACGAAGTGTGAAATAAGTCAGTAGCCGGTAACATTAAAGTTGTCATTGTGGTTACTGACTTGTGTTTCACATAGGGCTAAGACTGCTGGTTTAATTGAACTAAGGTGGCAATAGATGGTATGAAAATTCGTTTGCAACCAGCGTATGTTACAGCAATTAACATTAAAATTGGTAATTTTGATGGAAAAAATTAATACAAAAGAAAAGTTAAAATAATATATAATAATATTAAAATCGAAATGTAGTTTAAAATTAAAATCAAAAGCAAAATTAAAATGAAATCAGATTTGAAATTGTAATCAAAATCAAAATTAGACTTAAAATCAATTTTAAAATTAAGCAAGATCAAAATCTGACTTAAGATAAATTAAAGTACGTAAATTAAGATTAAAGTAAAAATTAAAATTAACAAAAATTAAAATTTATTCAAAATTAAAATCAAAAGTAAAAGTGCTCCATTTAAATAATCCGAACTTGACAACACTTTAAAATAAATTACTATCAGTGTACTTTATATCAACATTAATACTGTTCAATATTTTGCCTTGAGTGAGCAAATGGTTTAAAACAACGTTCAACAGTTTTTGACATACACTTTTAAGTGACCTTATTAAACTCAGGTACAACCAAAGACTCACCAAAAGCAAAGCTTACCACCAGAAGTTAATCAATTAGGTTACGGTAATTACTATGGTGGTATTAAAAAAAAATTGATCGAATTGAGAGTCGAAGAAGAACACCAGCATCCATCATACGTGTGGGAGGGAGGTGGATATATAATTGTTTTGTTTACGACAAGTTGATATTAAGATGAAATAAATAAAAAGAAAAGTAAATTAATGTAAACAAAACCAACCGAGCGCATTTAACTATAAATTATAATTTGAATCCGAAAAATTAAAAATTATTTAAATTTAATATAGTTCGAAAAAAAAAAATAAAATAAAAAACAAAAAATTAATATGTAGATAAATTTATATGTGTAAAAAAATAAAAATAAAATTTGTATGTTGTTAAATAAATTAAGAATACTTATCTTGCCGCGATTGGAGTGCAGCCATATAATTTAAATTTAGTTTAATACATTACACTTTTGAATATTTTTTTAGTGAAAGAAAAAAATTAAAAAATTAATTAAAAAAGTTCACTAGTTTAATTTAATTTTAGTAATTTTAGAAAAAAAAATATAAGTAAAAAAAAAAAAAGTTCACATAAAAAAAAAGTTTTTAACTAATTAAAAAGAAGTGTTCTCACTTCAAAGGTTAAAAGGAAAAAAAAGGATAAAAGAAAAAAAAAATATATTAAAAAATGTTTTTTCAACGATTAAAAAAAATGTTTTGTAGATATGTATAAGAAAAACAAATAGTTCAATTTTAGTTAACTAACAATTTTATTAAGAAATTCAGTTAATTCCTAAATCTTTAATTTATTTACTTATTTTTGATCTAAAAATATCAGTAATTAATTAATTCAGTTAAATCTTAAATCTTTAATTTATTCACTTATTTTTAATTTAAAAAAAAAAAACATCAGTAATTAATTGATTATCTTTTCTTTTCGGCGACTCGGTAGCGATTAAAATAAAATTCATAAAATTTGGGTTTATATAAACTTGAGTTAAACGGTTCAGGACTAACGTTTAACTCAAGTTCAGTAACCTTGAATTTAAAGTACATAGTAAAATGAAAAAAAAAGAAAAAAGTATATAAGAAAAAAAACATATGTAGTGTATATAAAAAATTAAAATTATTCAATATATAACAAATATGCAATTATTGTGAATAAAATTAATTTTAGTTAATGTAACTGACATCTTGTGTCCCAAAATGAAAACAATTATATTTTGACAATTTTTATCTAATATTGTGAATTTGTTTGTTCTGACAATTAATGTTCTGACATTAACAAATGAATAAATACAACAAATAACAAATAATGAACAGAATATTGGACTTTTATTAGTAAGTAAAATCTAATAAATAAATAATAATTGCTTTCTTTTTAGGTGTTGATGGCTGCTTCCATGGATGTTGAAGGCTGCTTGATATGGACCCCCGATGAATTTCAGATAAATATTTTATTTTGTGAATGATGATTCACATCATTGTGATGTGTGATGTGTTCTTTTGTTTTTTTTTTTCTTTCAGGTGCAGGACGACTAAACATACTCCCGGCCTTGGAATCATCACAGATGAATGTCAACATAAGTATAATTTTTAGTGAAAATTATTCCATTTTTTTTTTTTTTTGTTGAAGTTGTACTAATTGGTTTTGATTCTTGTTATTTTTAGGTTATCTTCAGGTCTGTGAAATTGTAGTGCTTAAAAAACCCAAAAAATATACCAGTGATGTTTGCATGGAATGAAAAAATAAACAAAGTGATTAGGAACAATATGACTTGTAAGTGAAAAAGAAAACAAAATGTGTATATATGTATTGTAATAAGTATATTTGTATAGTATAAGTAGATTGTTTTAATAAACAAATTTTTGTAATTGGACGTTTCAGAATGTTATGTTTAGTCCGTAATGTGACTGCTCGAACCAAACCATCTGATCCTGGATGAGTTTCAATAATTCGGGCTAAAAGCTATTGACAAGGTGGTAGATTCTCTTCTTTTAAGAGGACTAGTTGGTTCGGTTTTATATTATCCATCTGTTTTGTCCATTTAGGCCGTTGTTGTAGTCTGGATAAATATTCGGAATTCCACCTACGCCAAAAGCTTTCAACTCAAGATTGCAGATACTGCCATCGATTTAATCTGTGTATATTTGTATTGGCGACTTCTTCTTGTGGTGGTGTCAATAGGGAATCACCAATCAGGAAATGTGCTGGTGTTAGTGGTGTTAGGTCGTGTGGATCGGAAGTTATTTCTGTTAATAGTCTTGAATTGAGACATGCCTCCACTTGGCATAACACTGTGTTAAATTCTTCAAAAGTAATTGCTGTGTTATTCAGAACTCGTTTCAAGTGATACTTCGTCGCCTTAACACCCGCTTCCCACAAGTCTGCGAAATGTGGTGATGAGGGAGGGTTAAAGTGAAATGTGACTCCATTGTTTTCCAAGAGTTCAGCAACTGCTATATTTAAATTTTGCACTATTTTGTTGTTTTGTCTCGTCATAATTTTGTTAGCACCTACGAAGTTTGTGTCAGTTCTAAATGTATAGCCTTTGTGGCCATACATATGAATAAGGCAATGTAGGCTTTATATTTGGTTGAACCTCGGAATCGATGATATTTTATTTCAAAAGGACCGCAATAATCCAAACCTGAATTTGAAAAAGGTCTTGATATTTGTACGCGCACGTTGGGCAAATTCCCCATCAGTTGCTGGCGTGTTTCAGCCTTTTGCTTGAAGCAAGTGAGACATTTTTGAATGTGATATCTAATTGCATTTCTGGCGTTGATAATCCAATAATTTTTTCTAATATGAGATAACATAAGTTGAGCGCCACCATGTAGTAATTCTTTATGAATCTTGTCGATTAAAAATGTTGTGAAATAATCTCGATCTTTCAAGATTATCGGGAATTTTTCATTATGATGTAGTTCAATTGCATTGGTCAGTCGACCTCCTACTCTTAAGAATTCGTTTTGATCAAGAAATGGATTTAACTTGATTAGACTATTTTTCTGCGACATTGTTTTATCATCCTTTAATGATTGAATTTCGTCGCAAAAACTTCTCTTTTGTGATCTTTTTATTAAAATTTGCATTGCACGATTTATTTCATGAGCTCTTAGATATCCTTTCACTTTATTTAGGTTTGACTTGGAGTTATTTATGAACCGATAACAATGCGCTACGACTCGTCTGGTTAGGGATGAGAAACGAAGTTCAAAAGCATCAACATCTTTCTCTGTATTCATATGACAAATTCACACCTTTCTTTTTTTTAATTCTGTGGAAACCCGCTTATGGCGTGGCCAGAATTCTGACGGTTTTGTTAGCCAATCTGGACCATTCCAAAGCTTGTAATCTCCTAATTCTGCAGGATGCATTCCTCTTGTCGCACAATCGGCAGGATTTTGTTTTGTAGGAACATGTGCCCAAACATTTTTTTCCAAAACATCATGAATGTGCGAAACGCGATTGGCAACAAATGTGGTCCATCTGCTAGGGTGATCTCTTAACCAGGCTAACACGATTTCCGAGTCACTCCAACCAAAAATTGAGATGTTTTGATCCAAAGATAATGATTTTTTCACCAGTTGAACTAGCTTGGCTGCCAGGCTGGTAGCACATAATTCCAGTCGTGGTAAAGATAAGGTTTTTATTGGAGCGACTTTACTTTTTGCAGCAATCAAATTAATTTTTCGTGTACCTACAGAATCAATAACACATAAATACACAACTGCTACGTAGGCCTTTATTGAGGCGTCTGCGAAAACATGAAGCTCCACGCCTGTATTTTGGGTTGAATATTGGATCCATCTTGGAACTTGTATTTTGGTGATATCTTTTAAACCGGTAGAGTAATTGAACCATAGTTGTTTTAATTCGACACTTATGCTATCATCCCAGTTGAGCCCCTCTAACCATAATTTTTGCATAATGATTTTCCCACTTATGATTACTGGAGTCAACCAACCTAACGGATCGAATAGTTTAGAAAAATATCCTTGTTGTGTGTCAGAGACATTTAGCAAATATGAGCAATAGTCTGTCGTGGTATTCCATATTATTCCCAATGTTTTTACTTCGTCTTCAGCTTCTGTTGATGATAATACCAATTTGGGCTCAATATCACACAATGATGATGTGAGTTCTTTTCTATTTGACTTCCATTTGTGTAATGGGAATCCCCCACTGTGCATTAATTTCATCATTTCGGTCTTGATTTGTAGTGCCGCTTCTACGTTATCTGCTCCCGACAACAGATCTTCCACATAGAAATCTGAGAGCGCCACCTTGGATGCGTGGGGATAATTCTGTTCGTCATCCTTGGCTAATTGTTGCAAAGTTCGGGTTGCCAAATACGGTGCACTTTTCGTGCCGAATGTCACGGTTAACAACTTGTAGTCTTTCACAGGCTTGTCTTCGTTATCTCGCCATAATATCCTTTGGTACTCAGCATGAAAATCCTGAACTAATACTTGCCGGTACATTTTTTCCACGTCAGCCGTGAAGGCGATTTTATGTTTGCGCCAACGAATGAATAATTGTACCAAATCATTTTGCACAACAGGACCCTTTAGCAGCATTTCATTAAGAGAAATTCCACTAGTTGTGGTTTTTGAAGCGTCGAAAACGACCCTTAATTTTGTTGTGGTGCTGGACTCTTTTGTGACCCCGTGATGAGGTAGGTAGCATGTAGAATGGGTGTATAGCTTATTTTTTGGATTATGAATACATTCTTCACTGCTAGCTTCTACCATGTGCCCTAATTGTAGATATTCGTTGACCACTTTCTTATATACCGTTTTGAGTGTATCGTCTCTTTTGAATCGACGTTCTAATTTTGATAAGCGTTGTAAAGCAATGTTGCGAGAAGCTCCTAGAAAATGTGTTGAGGTAGCCTCCCGAAATGGCAACGATACTCGATATCTTCCTGATGGATCTCTAACAGTGGTCTGGTCATAAATGGTTTCACACCGTTGTTCTTCTTCTATTTAGAACTTCATTTCGGTTGGTATGGATTCCGTTTCCCAGAATTTTTTAAGTTGATTTTCCAATGAAGTGTTGATGTGAAAATTCTGAATGGACCTTGTGCATGTTGCAGTTGTGTTGTCGTTGCCGCAAAGCATCCACCCAAATATAGTTTTTTGCGCTAGTAGATTGCCGTTGGCTCTATGTTGCAAGCCTTCTAGCATTATGTGAGAGTAGCAATCGGCCCCTAGCAAAATATCCATTTTTGATGGCTTGTAATATTCGGAATCTGCCAGTTCTCCACGTATGCCGTCTAAATCGGGTTGTGTGATTTCTTTATCTGGTAATGTGTTAGTGATCTTTTTCACCAGCAAACCCACAACAGTTGTCTGGTATGAGCCTGAGACTCATTGTAATGTCAAATTCATTTGTGCGCTTGAGTTTTCAATTTTGTTCCCTCCGACTCCATGAATCCGCACGTCGATTTTTTCTTTAGGTAAGTGTAATTGTTGTGCCATCTCTTCTGTGAGGAAGGACGCTTGTGACCCAGGGTCAATGAGGGCGCGTGCAATTCTATTATGGCCTGATGGTGCAACCAGTTTAACCAGCGCGGTTGCTAAAAATGTGGTTGTTTGCTTCTTGTGATGCGTTACGTGGGTATGCACATCTCGATTTGAGTTGAACACAGGAACCTGTGCCGACAGCTGACGATTTTCACTTGTTTGATGTGATGAAGAAGTCTGTGCCGAAAGCTGGACCTGTTGGGTTGTCGCATCTCGTGTCAAATGCAATAAAGAATGATGTGGTTTCTTACAAATCATACATCTTCCCTGACTCGGACAATTGGCAAATCTGTGCCCTTTATTTAGACAATTTATACATATTTTTTTACTCTTGACGATTTCTAATCTTGCGTTGCTATTCAGGCTCAGAAAGTTTGGACACTTTCTTAACTGATGTTGACCTCCGCACAACGGACATGTTGCTCGGGTGGCATTATGGAATGCACGAACGTTGGGTCTGGGCTTACCCTGGGTGGTACTTATTTGGTCTCTCGTAGACAAAGCTCGAAACCGATTTTCCAAGAACGTTTCTAAGGCTTGCCACGATGGGAGGTCCTTATCCCTGCTCATATATTGCTCCCAGAGTTGATGAGTGCCAGACGGCAGCTTCTGGACGGTTATGAACGTTCTAATTGGCTCTCAGCTTTCTACATTGATTCCTAAATTCTGGATTGCCAGCAAACATTCGTTGGTTGTGTCCAGCAATCCTCCTATCTCGTGAGCTCTCTCATGTTGGACGTCTTTCTGGGAGAATAATCTTTTTAAGTGATTATTCACTAAAAGTCGTTATCATAACGGTCCTTTAACGTATTCCACGCCGAAATGTAATTGTTGTCCGTGACCTGAAAATGTCTTAGCAACTGTGCTGGATCTCCCACCAGATGCATCTTTAAATAGTGGGACTTTTGAGCACAAGTCAGACTGGCATTGTCGTGAATTAGAGATTTAAATAAATCGTGGAATGAAGGCCAGTCTAAATAGTTCCCGGTGAACTTCTCTAAAATTATTTTCGGCAGATTAATATTGGTCTGGACCACCGGTTTCTGTTCCCTGGAAGTGTCGACAAGCGGACCATCAACTGCATGCATTTTCTCTGACGCCTGCTCACATATATGATAATATATGGCGCTCAAAGTCCAATATATGTCTTCCTGTAGATATTCATCTTCTAGTAGTTGCCTTCCAGTTTCAGATTGCGAATACTGCAAGATTTCCAAGTGTGTACTGGTGAGCTTGTTCCACAATTGTTCTACTTCCTTTATTATCTGCTGATAGAAAAATTTCCCTCTTGGTTGGACAGCATCTTTCTCAAACCTAGTCCCAAAAGATTGAAATAGGGATACTTGTGACATCTGGAGTGTCATGACCTTATCCAATTTTGAAATGCTGCTTTTCTGATTTTTGCTTCGCTTGCTCATATAAGTTAAATTTTAATTTTTATTTTTTTTTTTTTAAGATATGTAAATTTATGTATGTGTGAACAATATGAATTTTTTAACTTTCTATTTGTCTTTGTATGTAAAATTAAAATTAGCAAAATTAAAAAGTTAGTAATGTATTTAAAAAATTAAGTTGATAATTTAGGATGTTTGCTTTACTGTGTGAAAAACGAGTAAAATAAAATTTTTTTTGTACGTAACAGTCAAGTTAGAATTTAATTTGTAAATTAAATTGCTAATTGAATGTGTTTTGTTTCATGTGTGGAAAATCTGAAATTTCTTGTGCTGCCCCCTTTTTCGGTGTTAAATAGACCAACGGCAGACTTTCTTGATGTTTTCTATATTGCGCTTGGATTTCTGTATATATAGACTTCAAAATTTTAACCTCTGGCAAGTACTTTATTTCACTGAATCACTTTGAATCAGTTGACTCAATTGAGTGTGAGTGTGAATTTTTTTTTTTGAAGGTGTGTTTTATTAGTAATTAATAAATATTGTGTTTTATTAGTAATTAAAAAATTGTAACGGACTTACTTTGTTGGTAGAATCCTCTCTGTTGCCTTCTCTCGATAGCTTGATACCGGAACCGCACGTTTTACCGAAATTACCGTTTTAAATAAAAGAACTAAAGAACCCCTTTTTTTACTAATTATGATCACTGTTTATTGGATTTTAGTTCGTAACTGTTCTTAATTATATCAAAAAAACACACTCAAGATAGTTTTTAAGTTTTTATTCACACTTCCACTTTTATCGATCTAAAAAAGCTAATATAGTCACTATATTATTTTTTTTTTTTTTTTTTATATAATCCGATTTTTATTTGTTTTTTACACCTTTTTTTTTAAATCCGGCTCGAAGGACCAAAATGTTTTTTCAACGATTAAAAAAAATGTTTTGTAGATATGTATAAGAAAAACAAATAGTTCTATTTTAATTAACTAACAATTTTATTAAGAAATTCAGTTAATTCCTAAATCTTTAATTTATTTACTTATTTTTAATCTAAAAATATCAGTAATTAATTAATTCAGTTAAATCTTAAATCTTTAATTTATTCACTTATTTTTAATTTAAAAAAAAAAACATCAGTAATTAATTGATTATCTTTTCTTTTCGGCGACTCGGTAGCGATTAAAATAAAATTCATAAAATTTGGGTTTATATAAACTTGAGTTAAACGGTTCAGGACTAACGTTTAACTCAAGTTCAGTAACTTTGAATTTAAAGTACATAGTAAAATGAAAAAAAAAGAAAAAAGTATATAAGAAAAAAAACATATGTAGTGTATATAAAGAATTAAAATTATTAAATATATAACAAATATGCAATTATTGTGAATAAAATTAATTTTAGTTAATGTAACTGACATCTTGTGTCCCAAAATGAAAACAATTATATTTTGACAATTTTTATCTAATATTGTGAATTTGTTTGTTCTGACAATTAATGTTCTGACATTAACAAATGAATAAATACAACAAATAATAAATAATGAAAACAATATTGGACTTTTATTGGTAAGTAAAATCTAATAAATAAATAATAATTGCTTTCTTTTTAGGTGTTGATGGCTGCTTCCATGGATGTTGAAGGCTGCTTGATATGGACCCCCGATGAATTTCAGATAAGTATTTTGTTTTGTGAATGATGATTCTTTGTGATGTGTTCTTTTGTTTTTTTTCTTCTTTTAGGTGCAGGACGACTAAACAAAAAATATATGTTCAAATGTTGTGAATATTTTAGCGTACATTTTCAATTTATATCTGGAATATTTCCAGAACAGCTCAAAAAGGCAATTATTTTACCATTATTTAAGAAAGGCCATGTAAAAGATATTGTGAGCTACAGACCAATTTCCTTACTACCATCAATTTCAAGCATTTTTGAAAAGTTATCAAAAATAAAGTTTTTTTTTTTTGTTTTTTTTAATGTATTTCTTTGCCACATAAATGTGGACAGGAAATTACATTTACATGTCGTAAGAGGGAATAACTCTTATGACGAGTGTGGGATTCGACCCCACACTCCCTCGGTGTTTACAACGTATTTTATACGCTCTTACCCACTAGGCCACCGAGGCCTCACAAAAATAAAGTGTTGTGTTTCTTAAATCAATCTAATTTCTTTAGTTCAATGCAATTTGGTTTTATGAAGGTATTATCCACAGTAGATGGGCTTTTAGAGTTTTGTACTAGTGTGCAAAAAGGGCTTGATAATAAGAAGTGTTGTGCATGTCTCTTTGTGAATATAACTAAAGCTTTCGACATGGTAAACCACGAAATTCTCTTAAAAAAACTGTACTCAGCGGGCTTCAGAGGCTTTATATATTATTGGTTCCGATCATATTTAAATTGCAGATCTCAGCGGGTAAAATTTGGTGAATGCTTCAGTAATAGTAGAATTATAGGAACGGGAGTTCCACAAGGGTCTGTATTAGAGCCGATCCTTTTTTTAATTTATATCAATTCACTTTTCAAACAAGAATTTTCCGGTAAAGTAACGCGTTTGCTGATGATCTAGCTTACTCATATACCACTCATAACCTAGTCATTTAACTGCTAATATAAATAAAGATCTATCTACACTTAGGCTTTGGTTTTCTGAACATAATCTGGTAATAAGTAAAAAAAAAACAAAATTAATGTATTTTAATCTTACCCAGCAATTGACTTCCAAACCTGATGTATATTTTCATGCTTCTGAGTGTGAACGATTTACTTTAAGAAATAGCAATTGCCTTTCTAATTTAAACTGTAAGTCTTTTGATGTCAATATTAACTGTAATGATAACTGTTATAAAATTGATTTTGTTAATCACTTTAAATATCTTGGCATTACTATTGATGCTAACATGAACTGGTCTGAGCATACAAAATTATTAAAACAATATTTTCTATCTACTTTATGGCAGTTTTATAAACTAAAAAATCTATGCTCTCGCAATACTCTAAAAACATTTTACTATGGAATCTTTCATTCTAAGCTGCAATATGGCATTAGTTCTTGGGGTAGTGCTTATTATAACAAGATCCATCCATTACTTATTCTGCAGAAGTGTGTAGTTAGAAAAATATGCAATAAAAGCCGTCTATACCCTTCAGTAGATTTATTTAGAGAATTAAAAATTCTACCTGTGCGGAGGTGGTATTATTCTCAACTTGAAATTTTATAGGTATCTTTGCATTATTTAAATTAAAAATGGCTGTTTCATTACCATAATCAATAATTGCTTTAGTTTCATTTAAGAAATCTTCTCCAGTGGAGACCACATTAGGACAGTTACCTACATTATTACCAGGAAGTTTGATATACAATGTAGTTGTACCAATTGTAGTAATAAGGTTGGTACGAATATATTTATGATTGATTGTTTTTCTTCGGAATGGAGCAAGGAAACAAAGTTTTTATTAAATGGTTAGCGTTTAATGAAAAATATAATTCCTGAATAAATAAAAAAGATATAATTTAAAATAAAAATATCTAGATAAATTGAAAGTTTTAAAATAAAAACAGAATGTGTACATTTTTAAATCAGGTTTTTTTCTTTATTTCTAATAATAACAATTTTACTAATTTCTTCTTCTTTTGTATCCCTACGGAAATGAACTGTAGTCTTCTAAAAATCGTTATTTGTCTGCTCTCGGTTTGTATTTTTTTAAATTATGGTAGTGTAAAAACATCATGCTTCTTCGTTCGTCTAATATTATTTGAAAAAATTTCAATATTTTCAGTGTTTTCAAAGTTTAATACTGCTTCTTTAATTTTGTCACAATTAATTTTTTGACTTGATGAGTAATTCATACAAATTCCTTTTACTTTGCATATGGTTTTTTCATTGTTATCTTTTGTGCTGTATAATTTGAATTTTTTCGACCCCCAGTTACAAATTCTGTAATATAAGTGTCAGCGCCATAACATTCAAGTTCGTCCGTCATATCGCCAATAAACTCCCCAGTTGGTGGATCATATTCGCCTTCTTTACTTACATAATTGGCAGCATATTAGATATTTCTACAGATAGTTAAGTTGGTTCACATCTCATATAAATCTGCTGGGTTGTGGATTATCCGTGTCTTTTGCTGATTTTCACGTTGACCGAATTTTACCCAAAATGAATTTAACATTATTTTGGAAAAAGATCTCAAACCAGGATTATTGATCATTTTAGAATATTCCAATTCGGTGCCTTCATTTTCATTAAATTTTTGAATATATTTTTTTGTCTTCTTCTATAATGCACCTTTCAGACCACCCTGAAGAATTCATTCATTTTTAAAAATTTATTCATAATATCTGAGAATAATCTTTTATTATTTGAGTCTTTCACATATTGCGATATTTCATACTCCCATATTTCATATACTAGAATTAATTCATATCCCTCTTCAAGAGCTTTTATTACCTCATCGATCAGTCATGTATCGATCAAAGACCTTTCCTTATCTGTATACGCGCAGAACGGTTCTTTATTTCGCTACAACTTTGACATAGCAAGAACATTAATTTGTTATTCTGTTTTTATTCTGTTAAACGCATCTCGTGGATTTAATTTGATATGGTGAATCAAGGGGTGGGAGATTAAATATTTTTGATCCTTCGCTGTGCGGTGTCTTTGGAATTCACAGAACCACATTTTCAATTACTTTGTACCTTTAGAAAAGAAAAAAATTAAATATTAAAAATATGTTGAAAATATTTGAAAAATTTATTAAAAAATTATTCAAAAAAATTAAAAATTAATACATACCCCATACTTCTTAAGAGACTTCTGAAATTTAGAAACTGTTCTTGCCTAGCGTTAATTTAATTTGTCCTGCTTATCATTACATAACTTTACTTAGCAGTTTGTCGCGATTATGCCGAAGGCATATTGGATGACCATGGTAGTAGAATCGGTGGAATTCAAATATTTCATCATTTTCAGCACAAAATCAGTCCACTTTAACAAATGCTATTACAACTTCTTTTCTTTTTGCTGCATGTTTACATTGATACAACGTTTTTCTTCTTCAAAAATTAGCCGCATAATCGCTTCTACCGATTGATTGTCTGTATTTCTGTAACCATTTTTGGGAATCAGTGCGATTGTATTTAGTGAAAGAAACTTACGATGATATACCAAATTAGAAGCTGATGATATCGGCGTTGCCGCTAAAAATGGTTCAACTTCGTATTCATTTAAACATGTTTCAGTTAAAATTTTTACATCGTCAATGCAATATTCAACAATATCGCGCTGCATATTAAATTCTTTTTCCTTATTTATGTTATACTATTTTAAAAAATCACAGCGTTTTCATTGTATCAGGACTATAATATTCGATTGAAGGAAGCGGTCCGTTATAATTTTTATTTTTTGATGTATTGAAAATATGCGGAAAATATCCCTTTTTTAAATTCTTCAGCTAAATCAAACGCTTTAGGGAGTTTTGGTAAAGCCATGCGACAATAGTTTAATGAATCTATAAAATTAACTTTATCTAGAGTCATAAGTATAATTTTAGATCCACGCATTATAAGTTTGGGCTCTAGACTGGTATTTTGTAAAATGTGGTTTAATATAAACTGATAGTCATACGCCTTTCCGTTATGAGTAATCACAATTACTCTATTAAATGTTTCTCTCACATATAAAACCTGGGTGACAAACCGAGAAATTACATTGCCTTTTTCTATTTTATTTGCATCTCTTTGTAAAACATTTTTTTTTGACAACATTTATTACAATATACTAGGTTGAAATTATTTATACATTTATCACACCCAGTTGAAAAAACACACAAGTTAGGCTCGTGCAGTTTAATGTTACCAAATGTATTTTTTTATATGACTTTTTCTTGCCGACTTTCCAAATCATAAAATATATATAAAATTATTGTATCTTTTAATAATTTTTCAATGTTTCTTTAATCTGGTTGCATGAAACATTGGCGTTCTACAGGAACATAATTAGCACATGTTTTACAAAAACTTTCTCCACATGTGTGTTTTTTATCTCTACTAAAAGTCTTCAAACAACTGAGACATATTTTAACCTGCACACAGATATTTTTTTTGATTTACTGATGGCGATGCCAAATGATTGTCATAACACTGATGACCTCTAAAGAATCTATTACAATCTTTGCATAATATGTTAGCATGATCTTTCGGACAAGCAGGTGATCGTTGGCATTGGGGACATGTACCGACATATACATCTATGACCATTTTTATTAGTATAAGGAATATGACATTTTTCACAACACGACGAACAACAAAATACTGCTGTTAACGATGCTAAAACATTATAATGACAATTTTAGTAAAATAAATTTAATTTGTTTGCAGTATTATCCTCTCCTTCAAAAAGTACTTCACGACCTTTAGTTCCATATACATAAAACACAATTTTGTAGTTTTTTTAAATAAAATTGAAAATTTTTTAGTTCTGGAATTTCACCTCTTTCATTAGATATATCAACGCGTGCAACATTAATTTGTTCGCTTTTTCAGTTTGTATTTTATTTGTGTTTTGTCTAAACACAAATTATCTTTGTTGTTTATACTTATAATACCTATACACTTTACAGATGCTTCGTCATATGTGTTGAAGTTCTTTCCTCTTGTCGGGGATTTTGTGTCATTTTTGTCATTGTCGGGGATTTTTTCAACATTTTTTAAATTTTGAATTTTAAGTTTTAAATTTTTTATTTAAAGTTTATGTATATTTTTATCTTTAATGTATATATATATATATATATATATATATTTTATTTAATTTTTTTTAAATATTATTTATTTAATCACAATAGACTTTTAAAAAATTTCACTTGTTTTTTTGTTGTGAACTCTCACAAACTATTAAATTTTACTAAGTACTGTTCATTTAAATATTTTTTCGTAGATAAATTATTTAAGTTTTTAAAAATATTATTCAAGCTCATTAATAGATATTGTAACGGATTTTCTCATAATTTACCTGATGATAGGCGTAGAAAAATAAAATAGTATAGAGGGTAAAAAGATCTTTTGCGTTTAAATATTCTATAAAAATTACAATAATGTCTTTTAATGTGACTCAGAAATGGTGGGTCAATTACAAGCTAATTAATATACATTGTAACGAATTTTCTCATAGTTCACCTGATAATAGACGTAGGAAAATAAAATAGTATAGAGGGTAAAAACATCTTTTGTGTTTAAATGTTCTATAAGAATTGCAATAATATCTTTTAATGTGGCTAAAAAAGGGGCAATTACAAACTATTAATATTCATTACAACCACTTTTGTCATAATTCACCTGATAATAGACGTATGAAAATAAAATAGTATAGAGGATAAAAAGATCTTTTGCGGTTAAATTTTCTATAGGATTACAATTCTTTCACAACAATATTTTTGTCATAAGTCAACTGACTAGATTAAAATTTTCTGTTACATTTACTTTATGTTAAGACAGTTAGAAATTTAAAATTAAATGACCACTACAACAGAAAAAAACAAAAAAAAAATATGAAAATATTTTTTAGCTATAAATAGTCAAACATTTTAAAAATCTATCAATTGTACAAAATATGTTTAAGTTATTAAGATAATATGAATTTGGAGTCAATTGTTTGCATAAATAGTAAAACATTACATTAGTAAAACAATCCTAGCATGATTGAATGAAACTTTTCATTAATAGCTTATATAAACCGGTTAAAACTAAATCCAAGCCTTGGTTTAATGACATCTGCGAGCAAAGCAATTCAAGCCAAGGAAGAGTATTTCAAAATGTACAAGGAAAATGTCTGGGTCTTATCCAGAATTATAATCAACAAAAGTTGTTATAATTATCAAACAGCAAAACTTTCTTTACAACCAAAGATTAAAACGTAAAATAATTAATCTACCTCACTACAATCGTTCTTTTTGGACATTTGCTAAGAGTGTAAAGAATAACTTTTGCGAATCATCCTTTCTGCCGCTGATTGATAACAATAATTCTATCATATCAGATTCAGTTGGTAAAGCAAGTTTGTTTGCAAAATCCTTTGCAGCAAGTTCTACACTCCCTCCTACAGTACAAACTCCACCAGTACTACCCTTTGTTGATCCTACTAGGGTTAAAATTCTTCATACGGTGTACTTTAGAACACGTACTGTAGTGAAAGTGCTTGAAAATCTGAATGTTTAGTTAACTACCATGAATAAGCTAAAATAGCCGATTGGGGTAAAACTAATAGAGTTGAGTTTAATACCTCAAAAACTCAAATCTGTCTGATTTCCTGCAAAAGAAATCAGTTTATCCCAATTTTGCGATTCCAAGGAGAAGATATAGAGCGATCAGAAAGTCTAAGCATTTCAGGTTTGCAGCTAAATCAAAAAATGCTGTGGAATGAGCATATTTTTGATATAGCTAAAAGTGCTGCCAAATGTTTGGGTTTTCTGTCCCGCTGCAAAACATATTCCTCCAAAGGATCTGTCCAATATCTATAAAGCCTACATTCGACCTAAGATGGAGTGCAACTACATCGCAAACTTCTTTGAGTTACCTCAACAAAATCCAAAACCGCGACTTACGCCTAATAAGTGACCCTGTCGAACAAGTAGCACTTACTCCACTTAACTCTCGTCGTAATATTGGAGCTATTTTTTCTGTTTTATAGATGTCTTGTAGGTAATGATACTTGCTTTATTGAACTTAAATCAATTATGCCTTCTTTTAAACAATTCCAACGTAACACCAGAGAAGTGCTCATTTCTACACTGTGGAAATTCCAAGATGGTTTAAAACTTGAAACTCATTTGTGTTAACATCCTATTTTCCTAATAACTAAGCCTACACATGTATAAAGGAATCTGTTCCTCGCGTTTAGTTAGCGTGTAAAAAAAAAAAAAGGAACATACAGTTTTTTCTTCAAAAATAACGAATTAAATTTTATAATGTAAGACAAAATTCAATGTAAAACAATTAAAAAATTATAATAATTTTTATTTTACAAAAAAAAAAAAAAGATTTCCTTTTTAATTCAGAATAATCACAAAGCAAAAAACAAAAAAACTCTCGAGCATAATTCCTACTTCTTCAAGTATTTTGCACATATTACTATTATTATCAAAATCAAGTTAAACATTTGCTTTTTTTTGTTTTATTTTGCACAAATATCCTTTTTAATTTTCTTAAAAAAGTATGTTGCGCATAACAATAATATACATATAACATTCTTTACAACTTTATTTTAACGTTTTGCTTCAGTAATTTTAAGTTCAAGGTCAACTTTGAAATTTAGTAAATATAGTATCTACCATACATTCTTTTTTTTATTTTGCGAAAAATATCATTTTTCATTTTTATAAAAAAAAAGCACACATATTATGTACCTATTTTTAAACTTACCTTTATTTAATATTATTATTCTCCCTAAAAACAAAAAATCACTCAAACGGAACCCCTTATTTCACTATACTCAATATAATTAGATAACTAACAATATCTTATTTTAAATTCCATCATATAACTCTAGTATAATAATATTCACAAAAATTTCAACCTTTCATTTATAAAGCCAAATTAACATATAACTTACAATCAACTCTATAGCGTAATGGTTAAGAGTTCACATTTGTAAAATTTATATTCCAATAGTACCCCGGTTTAAACCTTCTTGTATTCAACATTTCTTTTATTCTATTTTCAATTTATCCGTTACTTAAAACAATAATCATCATTTACCCTTCTCATAATTAACCCCTCTATTATATTCGTTAAATCACGCAAGCATGACACCCTACACACGAACTGATATTGACTGACTACACACAAACACTACAATTTATTATACAAAAATAAAGTCATAACCTACATATCTAGATTAGCCAGTGAACTCACTCCCCTACACAAATAACTTAAATGATTAGGTAATCTATCAGGAGTGGCAGCATGTAAAACGTGAAGTTAAAAAATAAACGAAACAAAATTTGTGTGAAACAAAAATTTTTTGGTAGCACGGACGTCACGTTAAAAATTTATATTCGAAAATTCGAAAATTATTTTGACAACCGAAGTGACGTATCAAAAATTTCAAAAACACCAAAAATAATAATAAACAAAAAAATAAGTATATAGACTATAGAGGCAAATCAAAATAAATTTTAAAATATTTCGGGTAAGTTTATTATAATATAATAAATAATGTTTTTTTTTTGAGTCATCAGATGAAAGTTCTTCCGACGATGAAAGAAAAAAATCCTATTCTATTTATCCCAAAGCAGGATAAATAGAAGAGAATTAAGGGATTCAAATAATATATTTGAACTTCCAAAAAGAGAGTAAAATGTTTAATATTTTGAATACATATATGTGTGTACATATAATAATCAAATTTTTTTTCGATTTTTACAAAATTTTCGTGTAAATAAGGAGCAGTTTCAAATGATTTTGGAAACTGTTCCTTTTAATAGTTCTTCTAGGGCAGGAATCCCACCAATGTTACAAATTTATTGTATGTCGGTACTTAGAGTATTCCACTTGGCTTTTTCCCTTATTGCTAAGTAATTGAAATCAAATAGAAAATGTTTAATGTTGTATATTATCTATGTATTAATATTGGACATTATAACAGGAATTAAAGTAAATAAAAAATAAAAAATATTTTCAATCAAATAAATTGTTTTTTTTTTGTTAATCTTTTTAATGTGTGTACCTAGGTAAAATGTATTGAATCTTAAAATATATTAACATTTAATATATAGTTAAAAATCTTGAAAAACACTATGAACAACGGATATCTGTAGAATTGTTATGGCAGGAAATTTAAATTGAAACACATTTTTAATTTAAAAAAAAAATTTTATTTTTAAAATTATAATTAATATATTGATATTCAAAACAATTAAATTTAGCAACTTAACTAAGCAACGATAACAAACTATAACTTTCAAAAATCAACGTCACATAAAAAAAAAAACGAACGTGACGTTCCATGCATGCTATCGAAAAAACGTATCGTTTCCATTTTTGACAGAAAATTAACGTCACGTTACTTGTATGCTCACAAAATGGTTGTTACGTTTTTTTAACGAAATAAACAACATTTCATGCTGCCACTCCAGGTCAAATACCTCTTCCATAACAACTACACCTTAATATTTATATACTCTCTACTTATTTAATATTCAACTCCTCTCTTTACCTATTCAATTTTCTCTATACTAATAACTTACCCTTTTCCTAATTATTATTCACCCTCTTCTCTACACATTACATTTTCTTTATACTAACCTAATAACTTCCCTTACACTAATAATTCATCCCTCTCTAGACATTACCCTACACCACATAGACAAATATCTCACTCCTATACAAATATATTAAAATCACTCAAGAGTGGCACCCTACTCATTATTCATCGCCCTACCTAATTAATTTTCACCCCTCCACACAAATTCCTTCACTAAACCGGAATGACCTACTAACAATATTCACCCCTGACTCATCACTTGACGCGTCTTCATTCTCACTACAGCTATCTCTTTCTCGCACGGAATTCCATTGCCATATCGCCCCAATACCTACTTATTTTATACAAATATTTAAAAATAAATCAATTATAAAAGCGAAAGGAGTTAAAAAGTACAATGTTAATGATTTAACTGTAGAAGACTATAGAAATTTTTTATTTGAAAAAAAAATTATTTATAGAATACCAATATTTTTAGATCTAAATTGCATTGCATATATACACAAAATGAATATAAGGTTGTCTTTTGCTAACTATTTTACTACTAATAAACAAAATTTTATTTTAAAATTTTAATTAAAAAAAAATTAAACTTAAAATTTAACAATTTTATTTACTACTTACATTTTTTATAATAAAGAAATAAAATTCTTACAATTTTTTCTATTTAAAATTTCTTTTATTTAAGAACTTTTCATTTATCACATTCAAATATCAATTGACACTTGATTAAATTCACAATAAATATGAGATTTTTCATGAAAATATTGGTTTCAGAGGCTTAATCCTGGAATTTGATGTTACGATACCAAAGAGTGAAAATTGGAAGTAAACTGTCGGATACAAACTACACCAAAAATGGGATACCGCAGGGTTTTGTATTAGGGCCAATTCTCTTTTTATTATATATTAATTCTATATTTGACTTAGAATTTAAATGTACGACAATTACCTTTGCAGACGATCTTGGTTGTGTGTATGGATCAGACAGTTCTCTTAAATTGGTTTGTGATATTAACCATGATTTAAATATACTACGACATTGATTCGGATATCACAACAGTTCGCAATAGTAATTAGTAATAAAACAAAAATGATGTTTTTCAATCTTCCACACAAAAAAACCTTTTGTAAGGCTGGTTAAAAATCATGCCCCTGAATGTGAAAAGCATAAATTAACTTTTAATTATCGTGGATCTAACAGTTCTGTTTGTTAGCAACAATAGCAACCTGATTTGTAGTAATAATTGTTTTGACTTAGAAATTGTGGAACAGTTTAAATATTTAGGTGTTACTACTGACAATAAAATGAGTTGGGCTCCCCATATAGAATTTCTTAAAAGTTATTTTCCTTCCACCTTATGTACTTTTTTTCATTTGCAGCAATTATGTTCTTCAGAAGTTTTAATGACCTTCTATTATGGCTTATTCCAATGCAAATTGCAATATAATATTACGTGCTGGGGAGGAGGTCATTGGTGCAAGATGCATTGCTCATTCTACAGAAGAATGTAATAAGAAAAGTATGTAAAAAACAACGCTTGCATCCTAGTTTTCATCTTTTCAAAGAAACAAAAATTTTGCCCGTACGTCATTTGTATTATTACAAAGTGTTAAAAATGTTCTTTATCAGGTCGGGGTATTTAATAAAAGATTTTCCAGTAGTTATCGCTTGCGTACTAATAATATGTTTTATGTGAATGTTCCAACTTTCCTACTATTTGTTTTCGTAGATTTTATAGTATTCTTGCATGTCGCTTTTTTAACATACTACCTTTGTTCATAAGAAAATGTAGATTTTTTAGCAAATTTCTTAAATTCTTAAAACATTGGCTATTTGATTTTAATTTTGATCAGGTTAAAGATTTGCTTGATGTAATGTTTTGATGGAGCTTCAATTTTGTAAATAATTTTTTTTTTCCTTATTATATTTTATTTTCTTTCTTTTGATACTTATTGATTTTTATAATATCTTAATTGCTACACCCCACCACTTTTCAAGAATTTTGTGGTATTTTAAATAAAAGATGGCATTTAAAACTATTTTATTTAAAATACAAAATGTCATTAATTTTTTTGTTTTTTTTTTCTTACTTAATTCCTATTCTTATTAAGTACTTTTTTGTTTTTATAAATTATTTTCTTTTAAATACTATTGCATTTACTATATTATTGAACTATTGATTTATTGTATTGCGTATTATTGAATTATTGATTTAACTATATAAGTACGTAATATGATTTGTTATTTGGTTATAAGAAAGAAAAGAGATTGAAGTAAAAAGAATATATAAAACAAAAGAAGCTTCTCAAAGATCATAACCATCAATTTTAAATAAAGCTTTAAAAACCTTTTTACATTTTTTTTTTATAAACATTAAATCAAGTTTAATATTAAGTTCATTAATTAGGAGAATTTTTTTTTTTAAATAATGATAATTCTGTATTGAAACCAAACTTGAAAAACTTTTCACTATAATTTAAAATATTCAACACTATTAATCAAATATCATATTATTCTCACCGATTTGAAATATCAAAGACAGTGAAACAAAGTGATTCGGATATCACAACAGTTCGCAATAGTAATTAGTAATAAAACAAAAATGATGTTTTTCAATCTTCCACACAAAAAAACCTTTTGTAAGGCTGTTTAAAAATCATGCCCCTGAATGTGAAAAGCATAAATTAACTTTTAATTATCGTGGATCTAACAGTTCTGTTTGTTGGTTCAATAGCAACCTGATTTGTAGTAATAATTGTTTTGACTTAGAAATTGTGGAACAGTTTAAATATTTAGGTGTTACTATTGACAATAAAATGAGTTGGGCTCCCCATATAGAATTTCTTAAAAGTTATTTTCCTTCCACCTTATGTACTTTTTTTCATTTGCAGCAATTATGTTCTTCAGAAGTTTTAATGACCTTCTATTATGGCTTATTCCAATGCAAATTGCAATATAATATTACGTGCTGGGGAGGAGCTCATTGGTGCAAGATGCATTGCTCATTCTACAGAAGAATGTAATAAGAAAAGTATGTAAAAAACAACGCTTGCATCCTAGTTTTCATCTTTTCAAAGAAACAAAAATTTTGCCCGTACGTCATTTGTATTATTACAAAGTGTTAAAAATGTTCTTTATCAGGTCGGGGTATTTAATAAAAGATTTTCCAGTAGTTATCGCTTGCGTACTAATAATATGTTTTATGTGAATGTTCCAACTTTCCTACTATTTGTTTTCGTAGATTTTATAGTATTCTTGCATGTCGCTTTTTTAACATACTACCTTTGTTCATAAGAAAATGTAGATTTTTTAGCAAATTTCTTAAATTCTTAAAACATTGGCTATTTGATTTTAATTTTGATCAGGTTAAAGATTTGCTTGATGTAATGTTTTGATGGAGCTTCAATTTTGTAAATAATTTTTTTTTTCCTTATTATATTTTATTTTCTTTCTTTTGATACTTATTGATTTTTATAATATCTTAATTGCTACACCCCACCACTTTTCAAGAATTTTGTGGTATTTTAAATAAAAGATGGCATTTAAAACTATTTTATTTAAAATACAAAATGTCATTAATTTTTTTGTTTTTTTTTCTTACTTAATTCCTATTCTTATTAAGTACTTTTTTGTTTTTATAAATTATTTTCTTTTAAATACTATTGCATTTACTATATTATTGAACTATTGATTTATTGTATTGCGTATTATTGAATTATTGATTTAACTATATAAGTACGTAATATGATTTGTTATTTGGTTATAAGAAAGAAAAGAGATTGAAGTAAAAAGAATATATAAAACAAAAGAAGCTTCTCAAAGATCATAACCATCAATTTTAAATAAAGCTTTAAAAACCTTTTTACATTTTTTTTTTATAAACATTAAATCAAGTTTAATCTTAAGTTCATTAATTAGGAGAATTTTTTTTTTTAAATAATGATAATTCTGTATTGAAACCAAACTTGAAAAACTTTTCACTATAATTTAAAATATTCAACACTATTAATCAAATATCATATTATTCTCACCGATTTGAAATATCAAAGACACAAACCTTTTTATAACTCATTATTTACCGTTGAAAAACAACGCTGTGTACAGCGCCATTGCGAAGCTATTTTTGCTCTTCTAAACGTGGTCTCAAATCCGCTTGCTCTTCTCATGTCCCCCATGTTCTCCATATGTTCTCCAATCGGCCTACCCCTCTCCACATGGTTTCGAATCGGTTTGCTCTCTTCCACATGGTCTAGAATCAGTTTACTCCTCTCCACATAGTCTAGAATCGGTTTGTTCCTCTCCACATGGTCTATTATCGGCTAATCCATACTACTTCAATTTGATTTTTTTTTTTGCTTATATGAAATCAAAATAAATGAATGTTAACTCTTTTATATGAAAATTGTATTTTTTTATAGATGGGGGCTGTCGCTTAATATTTATATACTCTCTACTTATTTAATATTCAACTCCTCTCTTTACCTATTCAATTTTCTCTATACTAATAACTTACCCTTTTCCTAATTATTATTCACCCTCTTCTCTACACATTATTACATTTTCTTTATACTAACCTAATAACTTCCCTTACACTAATATTTCATCCCTCTCTAGACATTACCCCACACCACATAGACAAATATCTCACTCCTATACAAATATATTAAAATCACTCAAGAGTGGCACCCTACTCATTATTCATCGCCCTACCTAATTAATTTTCACCCCTCCACACAAATTCCTTCACTAAACCGGAATGACCTACTAACAATATTCACCCCTGACTCATCACTTGACGCGTCTTCATTCTCACTACAGCTATTTCTTTCTCGCACGGAATTCCATTGCTATATCGCCCCAATACCTACTTATTTTATACAAATATTTAAAAATAAATCAATTATAAAAGCGAAAGGAGTTAAAAAGTACAATGTTAATGATTTAACTGTAGAAGACTATAGAAATTTTTTATTTGAAAAAAAAATTATTTATAGAATACCAATATTTTTAGATCTAAATTACATTGCATATATACACAAAATGGATATAAGGTTGTCTTTTGCTAACTATTTTACTACTAATAAACAAAATTTTATTTTAAAATTTTAATTAAAAAAAAATTAAACTTAAAATTTAACAATTTTATTTACTACTTACATTTTTTATAATAAAGAAATAAAATTCTTACAATTTTTTCTATTTAAAATTTCTTTTATTTAAGAACTTTTCATTTATCACATTCAAATATCAATTGACACTTGATTAAATTCACAATAAATATGAGATTTTTCATGAATTTGATACTCACGATAAGGTTAATAAAAATTTTTGAAAATTATTTCAGGTGTGTTTCCTCATACTCACGTCAAGGCTAATAAAAATTTTTGAAAATTATTTCAGCTGTGTTTCCTGATTCGCTTAAGTGTGCAATCATAATTCCTTTGTTCAAAAAACGGGATTGCAAGAATCTGAATAATTACAGACCCATTTCACTTCTCCCTTCAATAGCAAAAGTTCTTAAGAAAATTGTAAAAATCAGTATTGAAGCTTTTCTGCATAAAACAAAATTTTTAAATCCGGCTCAATTTGGATTTAGAAATGACATTTCCACAGAAGATGCGTTATTAAAATTTTGTTCCAAAGTGTACGAAAATTTGGATAAAGGTACATGTACTGTTGGCTTTTTCGTAGATATTACAAAAGCCTTTGACATGGATAATCATAAACTTTTGCTTAAAAAAATTGAAAATATTGATTTCAGAGGCTTAATCCTGGAATTTGATGTTACGATACCAAAGAGTGAAAATTGGAAGTAAACTGTCGCATACAAACTACACCAGTTTGCAGTTTGCAGTTTATAAAAACTACACCAGAAGTTTTAATGACCTTCTATTATGGCTTATTCCAATGCAAATTGCAATATAATATAACGTGCTGGGGGGAGCTCATTGGTGCAAGATGCATTGCTCATTCTACAGAAGAATGTAATAAGAAAAGTATGTAAAAAACAACGCTTGCATCCTAGTTTTCATCTTTTCAAAGAAACAAAAATTTTGCCCGTACGTCATTTGTATTATTACAAAGTGTTAAAAATGTTCTTTATCAGGTCGGGGTATTTAATAAAAGATTTTCCAGTAGTTATCGCTTGCGTACTAATAATATGTTTTATGTGAATGTTCCAACTTTCCTACTATTTGTTTTCGTAGATTTTATAGTATTCTTGCATGTCGCTTTTTTAACATACTACCTTTGTTCATAAGAAAATGTAGATTTTTTAGCAAATTTCTTAAATTCTTAAAACATTGGCTATTTGATTTTAATTTTGATCAGGTTAAAGATTTGCTTGATGTAATGTTTTGAAGGAGCTTCAATTTTGTAAATAATTTTTTTTTTCCTTATTATATTTTATTTTCTTTCTTTTGATACTTATTGATTTTTATAATATCTTAATTGCTACACCCCACCACTTTTCAAGAATTTTGTGGTATTTTAAATAAAAGATGGCATTTAAAACTATTTTATTTAAAATACAAAATGTCATTAATTTTTTTGTTTTTTTTTCTTACTTAATTCTTATTCTTATTAAGTACTTTTTTGTTTTTATAAATTATTTTCTTTTAAATACTATTGCATTTACTATATTATTGAACTATTGATTTATTGTATTGCGTATTATTGAATTATTGATTTAACTATATAAGTACGTAATATGATTTGTTATTTGGTTATAAGAAAGAAAAGAGATTGAAGTAAAAAGAATATATAAAACAAAAGAAGCTTCTCAAAGACCATAATCATCAATTTTAAATAAAGCTTTAAAAACCTTTTTACATTTTTTTTTTATAAACATTAAATCAAGTTTAATCTTAAGTTCATTAATGAGGAGAATTTTTTTTTTTAAATAATGATAATTCTGTATTGAAACCAAACTTGAAAAACTTTTCACTATAATTTAAAATATTCAACACTATTAATCAAATATCATATTATTCTCACCGATTTGAAATATCAAAGACACAAACCTTTTTATAACTCATAATTTACCGTTGAAAAACAACGCTGTGTACAGCGCCATTGCGAAGCTATTTTTGCTCTTCTAAACGTGGTCTCAAATCCGCTTGCTCTTCTCATGTCCCCCATGTTCTCCATATGTTCTCCAATCGGCCTACCCCTCTCCACATGGTTTCGAATCGGTTTGCTCTCTTCCACATGGTCTAGAATCAGTTTACTCCTCTCCACATAGTCTAGAATCGGTTTGTTCCTCTCCACATGGTCTATTATCGGCTAATCCATACTACTTCAATTTGATTTTTTTTTTTGCTTATATGAAATCAAAATAAATGAATGTTAACTCTTTTATATGAAAATTGTATTTTTTTATAGATGGGGGCTGTCGCTCCGAAATCCCCGCTAACAGTTTAAGCAATCCTCTTTTTGAATTCGGCAAGTAAAAGTATACGGCAAGGATCAATTTGATAATTTTTTTGCTTGTTCGGCAAGTAAACACATACGGCAATTCTTTGCTTAAAATTTGTTATTTTATATAAATTCGAAATATCTGCAATATTAAAAATTACCTAAAAGTATTTTGTACAACCCTTTCTATTTCCATTTAAAAACTCTCTCTAAAATAACTTAAAGAATAGCGTAGACAACACGTTTCAAAAATGCAGTAGTATTGAAACGTCAAGCGGCCATTTAGTAGAATATTATTAAAGTTTTGTATGGGAAATCGAAAATTAAAAAAAAGGCACGCGCCAGACAAGGAAGTGACAAGTAATCATGCATGATCAAATATTTAGGATGGGAATCTTTTTCCGGGAGTTTTTCAACACTGACGTAAATTTGACTCAGCCTAATATTTTGACTATTAAGTCATCCTGCAAAAAATATGTTTTAAATTTTTATATTAGCCATGAATTATTTCAATCGAAATAAAATCTGCAGTTGATTGGAGATGTTTCAAAATGTTTGAGATGGATTTCTTATAAATGAAACTTTTTGAAATGCCAGAAACAAATCTAAATGAAAGAGAAATTGCCAAAAAAAAAGAGTATAACATTACAATATAAAACTGGTTTAACATAAAAATTCAACGTAAAATATGTTATTATATTATCCTTATTAAAGGATATTCTAAGCATAGTTCATCTCAACTCTCAAGTTGTAAACATGGGGAAAAAAGTACCTCCAAATGTGAAAAAATTCATCAAATAAATGCATAATTTTGTTAAATTCCTTTTATAAACAAAGTAGAAAAATGTACAAAAATGATGTCATTCATATACAAAAAGCAGTCTGCCTATTATTATATTATAAAGGTGTGGATGTGTCAAAAAAATTCTTACTGAGAACTTTTAAATTGTGTGGTGAATGAACCCCTCACTGAGAATTCTAACGAAGAATTTTTTTCGAGAACTGACAATAAAAATTTTATCCTCAATAAGAATAATTTTGATTGAAATCAGTTGATTGCTGTGATTTTTATGAAACAGATAAATAATAATTCTGTTCGAAGTTTAAAGTTTCAATATTTATGTTAATCTTCGCAAAAAAAAGCGTTCGCGTACTGAGACAATTTAAGTTTTATTTAAAAAATAAAACAAAAAAATTAGTAAAAAATAGATGACTCTCATTTTAAAATCTTTATTTGTGAGGATTTATAAAAATTGACTGACGTTTAATTTTTGTTGTGTTTACTGTCATTTGTCAAAAAAATAAACAAAGGAAATTAAACAAAAGTACAAATTAATAAACGAAGAACGATAATTTGGTCCTTCATATAGGTATTTAATACTTTTTTTACATTTTTCAATTAAAAAGGTTTTCTAATTTTTGTTTAATCCGCTTTTGAAGTAGATAAACACAATACAATGACAATTTATGACAATTATTAATGTTGTAAATTTTTGTAAAAAAAAAATAAGTAATTTTTTCCAATTATTCTCTCAAATTTCAATTGCCCTCTCATACTATATAGTTGTTTGGAACAGATGCAAGAGAGTTATCAACAGCAAAAATTCTTATTGCTCCAGACCTAGTAAGTTCTGTGGTTTACAAAACCTTTTTATACCCTACACCTAAAGTATAGGGTATATTAACTTTGGTATGGTATTTGTAACCACCAAAAGGAAGCGAGTTATGGACATGTATATATATTCTGAATCAGGATCACCTCCTGAGTCGATTTAACGATGTCCGTCCGTCCGTCCGTTCGCACGATAACTCAAAAACTAATAAAACTATCTTGATGAAATTTAAATAGTAGGTTACTAAATCCAAAAGGAAGGCTAAGTTCGAATCTGGACAAAATCGGTCCATGGGTTCGGATTCTGGAAGCTTTCGAATGATTCCGGAGCAAACGAGATTATCTCCAAAACCAACAAAGATAGAATCTTTAAATTTTGTACACTGATGTTCCTTCCCGTTCGATTTATGTCTCTGAAATTTAATAGGATTTGGTTTATGGGTTTGGATTTTGGAAGCGTCCGAACGAGCACCAGAGCAAATGAGATTATCTCCAAAACCAATAAAGATATAACCTTCAAATTTGACAGAGTGGTGTTCTTTCATGTTTTATTTAAGTCTCTAAAATTTGAGAAAATTTGGTTCATGGGTTCGGATCTTGGAAGCTTCCCAACAAGCCCCAGAGAAAACGAGTATATCTCCACAACCAACAAAGATAGAACCTTTATTTTTAGTACAAGAGTGTGCTGTTATGTTTCCTTTTCTATAAAATTGGAAACTGACATTTGAAAGAATTTGAACCATGGATTCGTATATTGGAAGCTTCCGAACGAGCCCCAGAGAAAACGAGATTATCTCCAAAACCAACAAAGATGAACCTTTAAATTTTTTACAATGATGTTCCTTCCCGTTTGATTTATGTCTCTGAAATTTAAGAGGATATGGTCCATGGGTTTGGATTTTGGAAGCTTCCGAACGAACCTCAGAGAAAATGATATTATCTCCAAGAGCAACAAAGATATAACCTTTAAATTAGGCAGAATGGTGTTCCTTCATGTTTGATTTATGTTTCTGAAATTTGTGAGGATTTGGTCCATGGGTTCAAATCTTGGAAGCTTCCGGACGAGCCCCAGAGCGAGTTTATCTCCACAACCAATAAAGATAGAACTTTTATTTTTAGTACAAAGGTGTTCTGTTATGTTTCCTTTTCTGTAAAATTGGAAACTGACATTTGAAAGAATTTGAACCATGGGTTCGTATTTTGGAAACTTTCCGACGAGCACAAGAGCAACGAGCATATCTCCAAAACCAACAAAAGTAGAACCTTTAAATTTAGTACAATGGTGTTCTAGCATGTTTTCTTTATGTTCAGAGATGGATTCGATGAATTGGAGTGGCAATTCGGGTACCTGACACACACCTCACAAGGACTAACAATCTTCGAAATAAGGTGTCAAGAATATCCCAAGAGGATGCCTCTTTTACGTTCCTGAAATACGAGTTGAATAAGACAGGAAAGGGCAGAAGTTCAAGCAGCTGCCAAAAAAACTTATGGATTTTTAATTTAATTCGAATTATTCAGGTGTAGGGTATTAAATAAGTCGGTTTCATCGACTTACTGTTACATTTACTTGTTTTTATTAACATCCTTCCCATATTGCATATTCTTAAACGAAAATGTTTTTAAATCATCTAAGGAGTGTTTTTGGATGATTCCTTTATAATTTTTTTATATTGTTTTTAAAAATTGTAGAGAAAATAATTTTTTTTTATTTTTATTCATCGATAAACTTTTGTAACTTTTTAAATTTTGATTGTGAAATATTAGGTGTGAGAACATACAGAACAAACTGAGAATTAACTAATGGCATAGTGACATAGAAAGTATATTTAATTATTTTATGCGTTTTATGTTTCATTTCAACAAAATAGTTTTATGTTAAAAGCTAAAATAATAAATTCTAAAAAAGAAAAAAACTTTTTTTTTGTATTATTTTTTTTTTTTGTTTTTTTTTTTTTTTTTTAATTTAAATAAATTAAAAATTGTTAAAAAATTACAAAACAAAAATAAAATAAAATAAAAAAAAGAAAAAAAAAAAAAAAAATTTTTTTCTTTTTTAGAATTTATTATTTTAGCTTTAAACTTAGTTTTTACGGATATTTTCAAATTGTCTTATTACTTCACAGAAGATTTTCTGATATTTTCTTATAAGTAATAAGACTTGTTGAAATTTAAAACTAGGATTTGTCTAAGCATCTCAATACTACTTGCTTACTGAAGAGTTTCGGTAGTATTGTAGAACGAAACATTTCCTAAAATATAAAATTAGCCTTTCAAAGCATAATAATGGTTACAATGTTGATACGTATTTTGTATCTAAGTAACCAAATAATTTCAAATAAATATCAATTTGATAAACTAGTAAAAACACAATAAGTTGGACAATTTTTAATTTATTTAAATTAAAAAAAAAAAAACATAAAATAATAAAAAAAAAGGAAAAACAAAAAGTTTTTTTTCTTTTTTAGAATTTATTATTTTAGTTTTAAACTTAGTTTTTACGGATATTTTCAACTTGTCTTATTACTTCACAGAAGATTTTTTGAAATTTTCTTATAAGTAATAAGACTTGTTGAAATTTAAAACTAGGATTTGTCTAAGCATATCAATACTACTTGCTTACTGAAGAGTTTCGGTAGTATTGTAGAACGAAACATTTCCTAAAATATAGTTTTATCTTATTTTATTTTATATTTATATTGTAATTTAATTTTAGTTTTAAGTCCAAAGCAGAATGACATAGCATAGCAATTAGAATAGCTAAATGTTTTATTTATCGAATTGAAATGGTGGCCCATAATACGTAGAAAGTATATTTATTTATATTATGGATACAAAGAAAAATTAAGAAATTAAAAACTTATTTAAATATGTTAAATGTTATTTTATATTATATTTAAATTTAAATTTTAATTATGATTTTTGATTTTTTTAAACTTACTGAAAAAAGCGCAAAATACGTGTTTCGATTCAAACTCGAATAAAAAAAAGAAAGTTATTTTAATATTAGAACTTGTTTATTTAATTGCTAAAATTATAATTGATTAATTTAAATTTTGGTTAGCCTTTTTATACAAAACTTACAGAATGATTTAAATACATAATTTCTGATTTAGAGTCTTTTAAAATACAGGTAATTAGTATAAAAAATAAAATTAAAGTTTACAAAGGTTCAATTAAAGTTCAATAGAACTAAAATTGCAAAAATAACAAAATTATGAAATCAATTTATATTTTAATAAAGAAAGTTTTATAATTGAATTTTATTTAGAATGTTTATTTAATAGTTAAAAGTGAAGTGTCACCATCATACAAGTTGATTAACATTGTTACTGGAATATGTAACTTCTCCCCCCTTAGATGAGAGCGACGACCAAGTGAAATGGAGTTTCGACGGTTCTGTGACAGGAGCGATGAATGAGTTGACTGGATAATTGGTTTTGTAATATGACTTTTGATGAATTACGATGTATAGAAGAAAAATTATAGTTATAACTGTTGTGGCGCTTGCTATTGAAATTATAATGTAAACGTCGGCTTGTTTTGCGTAAATTGTTAAGTCATTAGTTGGATCTCGATTTGTAAATTGGTAATTTTCCAATCTTTTGAATGATGTAAAGTTGTGTGAATATGTAACGTTAACTTGAGTAAATTGTGGTTTACAACAAATTGTTTTATTTGTATTTACTGGAAGGGGAATTATGTGGAATAAGGTAAATATTTCTTTGGAAATAATTGTAATTTGAGTATTAAATATTATATTGCTATCATTATAATAAGCTTTGAGTGATAAAAATTCGTATATAACTTCATCTGAACTAATAGTAATGTTTTGATTATTGAAAATTTCGTGAATTTCTTGAATTTCCAAGGGATTTAGGATTTGTTTTGATATTAAGTTGAGTTTAGCATAAAGTGACCAGACGTCCCGGATTATGAGGGACGTTCCCGGATTTATATCGTATGTCCTGCATTGAAAATTGTCCCGGAAAGTGTCCCGTATTGTATATCTTACCTTATTATTGCTCTCTATTTGTACACTAACTTTTTCAATTAAATAACACTGATATGGTTTAACTGGCAACAATTATTTAAATTCAAAAATTCAACTATTTCAATTCAAGTATGTCATGAGTTTTTAGCGAATTTACATTGCTATTTAAAAAAATCTATGTCTATAATTGCTATTTCAGTTTAAAAAGTTGAAGTGTACTAAACAAAAGTGAAAAGTTTAAATTTATGCAAATTATTATTAGTTTATTTTTATAAAGTTTATTTCTTGTAAGAATAATTTTATTTTTTTCTTAATTTTTTTTTATTTTTGATATTAATTAAATTAATAAAATGAAAAATCTATGATATTTTAATTCGGAACAATTAATTAAACTAAGAAAATTATGTCCTGAGGAATGCGTTAAGCTTTTCTTTATATTTATTTGAACTTGTCCCGGATTTCAACATAAAATACATGGTCACTTTAGTTTAGCAAGAACAATTGCTTCTCCGATATTTGTTAAATGGCTATTTAGCAAATCAATATTATAATTAATTTGATTTAAGAATTGTAAGTATTGAAATCTATTTCCTTCGGTGCGTATACTATTTCGAAGTTGATCCGTAAAAAGATTGAAGTAATTCACAATAGATTCTTGTTGGGAATTTATGTGATTTGTTATATTTTGAAAACGTTCAATAATTTTTTTGTTAACTAAATTTTGATGGTGAATTTCGCCATTTAAATTATTTTCATTTTTCATAATTTTTTCAATTTCTTCATTTAACCGAATAGCATCGTTTGCGTCCATATTGCCTGTTATTTGTTTAATTAGGGTACCTAAACCATTTACAAGTCCTCTTTTTTTTCTAAATTTTGGGATAAGTGAGGGTAATTTATTTTTAAGTTCCTGCAGTTTCATATTAGTTATGGTAAGATATTCTGTTAAACTGATTATTGGAGTTAAAGTTTCAATTGAAGTTTCAATATTATTTATATTTTGTTCATAGTTTTGCAGCTTGATTATATGTAGAAAATTCTAGTGAGTTTTTATGACTTTTGCAGTAAAAGGTTCATAGGGAGAGTTGCTTTACTATTGGATAGATCATGGATTTCGATCTTTTGAGTTATTGTCAGAAGAACTGACCTGTAATTTTAGTTTTTTCTTTAATTTTGATTTATGTAATTTTTGATCTTTATGGGTAATTACTGTAATTTTATTATTTTTGTTTAGAGAACCTAGATGTGATTTTATTTCTTCTACATTCTATTCTATAAACTGTTTCATTTTCTTGCAAATCTGTAGGCTCTATTCTATTTTCGTTAAGTTTGGTAATATTTTTGTTCGATATTTTTTCTAATTGGATTTTAACTGAAGGGTATAGATTTTTTTGGAATTCATTTAATTTATTTAGATATTCATGTTCATTATTAAATTGGATATTATTACTGAATTTAGAAGTTCTGCCATAGAATAACTCAAATGGAGTAAGTTTTGTAGCAAAATCTATTGCATTATTATAATAGCATCGTTTACGTCCATATTGCCTGTTATTTGTTTAATTAGGGTATCTAGGTTATAATTGTTTCATTTAAAATATCTTCGTGATCAGATTCAATATGTTTTTCCTTGTATCTATAAATCCTATAAATCCTATAAATATCAGTCAAGGTTGAATGCAAGCGTTCTACAGGGGAATTACTAGAGGATTGTTGAAAAAAGGTGAAATGTAATTCAAAATTGTATTGTTTACAGAAATCTTTAAATATGTTAGAGATAAATTCTGTACCTTGATCACATACTAATTTTAAAGATATGCCGTGTAGGCTTATAAATTGTTTTATTGATTTAATGACATTTAAACTATTTCTTGTTTCTAATGGGTATGCAGCTGCGAGTTTGGAAAATTTGTTGATTATAGTTAAATTAAGATTATTATTAATTGAATTTTAATTTTAAAGGTTATTTGTCGTATTTTGTCGTATACAAGTTTCGTAATTATTTTTTTTTTCTTTTTTTTCTATTCGATAATCTCAATCTAGGAATATGTTCCTTTGTACTAAAAAGTAGTTGAGACTAAATTGTATGGGATACGGAAGGGAAAAATGCGGATAAAGGGGAATGAGACGGTAATTTCGTTATAAATTTGTTAAGATTCGTCTTGAATTTGTGAAAAAAGTAAATCAAAAAATTGTCAACTTTTGGAAACACAGAAAATGGTAATAGGTTCCACATTTTTGCAGTTCTGACAACAAACGAATTGCTATAACCAGTAGAGTAGCATTTAGGAAGTTTCCACACAATAAGCACTTGAAACCACTCTAGTGGTGCGGTGGAATGTTTTGAGAGGTGGCATCAGCGATTTTATCTCAACTGAATAAGTGTCAATACCCACAAGATATCTATAAGAAAGGGAAAGGGGTCCAATATTACGACGAATGCCAAGAGAAGTGTGACAAGCAGTCTCAAAGGAGTCGCTAATAAGACGAATGGCGCGTTTTTGAATTCGATCGAGGTAATTCAATGAAATAAGAGAGGCGCCAGCCCATATATGGGAATTGTACTCAACTTTCAGTCGTATATAAGCCTTATAGATATTAAACAAATCCTTGGATGAAAAATATGTCTTGCACCTAAAGAGGAAACCTAAGTATTTAGCAGTACTTTTTGCTATATCGAAAATATGACCATTTGATATAATTTTTTGATTTAGCTGCATGCCTAAAATGCTAAGTTTTCTGATTATTGCACAATTTCATCCTGGAACCTCAGAGTAGGGTCACTATTCATTTCTTTTAGTGAGATCTAACAACATTGAGTTTTGGTGATGTTAAACTCCACTATGTTGTTAGCACCCCAGCTAGCCATTATGGCTAAATCATAGTTGACCGTGCTGAGCATAGTAAGCCGTTCTGCATTGACGGCGGTGTTTGTGACATCTGATTTCCTTCAGGAATCGTAGGTGGAGGTTGAGATGTAGGAGGAAGCGTGGAATTAGATGCAAGTTTTGCAAATAAGTTTGCTTTTCCAACCGAATTCGAAATAATAGAGTCTTTATTATCGATTAGCGTAGGGAATGACGATGCACAAAAGTTCTGCTTGACATTTTTTGCAAATGTCCAAAAGGAACGATTGCAGTTGGACTGGTAGAGGATTTTTTGTTTCAGCCTTTGGTTGTGCAGAAACTTTTGCTGATTTATAATTTTCTTGCAATGGTTTCTGGCCACTTTATAGCTCCTGCACGATGCTTCCGAAGCATTAGCTTTGTACCGCTCGAAAAGTTCCTCTTTATTTTGGATGGCCTTTTTGCAAATGTCGTTAAACCATGACTTGATGTTTTGTTTGGTAGATTTATACGAACTAGGTACAAACAGTTTCATACCTAGCATTATTGTATTACTAACGACATTGGCAAAAAGATCAACGTTTCTTGTCATCTGTAGTTTGGATGTCATCTATAGTTTGGATGTTGGAATGTCATCTGTAGTTTGGATTTAATGTTTAACTTGATTTGAAAAACATAAATTATCTGCTTCATAAAAGAATATATCATCATATTCTTTACAAAAACTAATAAGAAGATTTTTTCTTCATTATTGAGATGAAAAGTTCTGAGATTGCGTTATATCTTGGTTTATATTAAAATTATTGATTTCAGTGGTCAAACATTGAATATTAAAATTCTTAATTTCAACAAATTCATCTTCTTTATATTGATTAGTTTTAAGTGGTTGATCCAAAAATAAAATTTGAGTAGTAACTGAATAGTTTGTCACTTCAATATGACTATACCATTCTTTTGCATTATAAATAAATTCCTTCAGAAGTAAATAAACCAGGTTTAATTTCAGTTTTAGAAATAAGAATATCTCCATTTCTTACATCTACCGGTAGTTTAACTGTTACTTTATCATTAGGTTCTATGGTAAATTTTTGGGATTGAAAATTTGGTTTGGAATAACAGAATTTTTTGTTATAAGTGCTTTTTATTTGTATCTACAATGGCTCCTAAAGATTCTAAAGAATCATAGCCTAAAAGACCATCGAAATATTTATGAAATTTAAAAATCAGAAATTTACAATTACCATATTGATTGAATTCTATAAAGATAGGAAGAGTTACTCTTTTATTTAAAGAATGTTTATTTAGAACTGTTGTTATATGAAATGGATTAATAGTCTCAAGATCTTCAGGATGTGCAAATTCATGGCTTAGAAAGGAATCAGAAGCTCCTGTATCAATTAAAAATTTAAGATCTCGTCCGAAAGGTGATTTTATATTTATTTATGGCAAAATAGTACCATGTTTATTAATATCTAGGAAACCGATTGTTCTCCGAGGCTTCTACAGAAAAATTTTCATCATCTATCTCAGATTCATTAAATATTTCATTCGCGCAAATTTCTTCGGGGTAAGAATATTCATCACAATTATTATTATATTAATATAATAATATTGGTCTAATTCTTGATAAGTATTATCAGAATGGTTTGGTTCTATTGCAATGTTAAATAATTCTTTATTTGTAAATTTTGGTTGATTTTAGGTACGAAAGAAATTAGTTTGAGGTGGTCTATTGAGATGGAATTGAGTAGGTTAGTTATGTCTTACTTGAATAGCCCTGTTTGTTCTTAGTTCCATTGGTTCGGGTTTGGTAACGTTTGGATTATTTGGTCTATTATTCACGTTATTTTAAAATTGATTTGGTCTATCTTGATAATTATTTCTTTTATAAATCTTGGAATATTTGACTTCTGTGTTCGATTAGGTATGGAAGAAATTCTTAATGTTGGTCTTAAATTATTTAACGATTTAGGAATAGCAGGAGTATGTCTTGAATATGAGATGTTTTGTTCTTCGATACAAAACGAAAAAGCTTTTGGTAAGGACTCAGGTTTCATAGACCTTATTGTTGAACCGAGGTTCTTTTAAACCAGTTAAAAATACATTTAAACACATTTGAGTGTAAAGATTTCGTTTAGAAATAATTACATTGTTATTATTTTTATGAATCTGAATGTGATTGGTCATTGTTGCAAGAATTTTAATTATTTCACTGTAAAACGTTTCAACTGACTTATTTCCTTTGTTTAGACCGTGTAGTTTTCTAATTAACGACGTTTCATTACGTGTATCTGAGTAATGAAGTATGAGATTTTCTTTTATTTGGGACCAATCTAATGGTGTCCCATACATGTTTAATATTTCATTGGCAGGACCAACGCTTTTATTTCTAATTGTATGCAGTAATATCTGACCATAAGGAGTATTACGAGTACATTCGATAATAGCAAGTATTTCCTCTACATTATTAATAAATTCAAATAACAATCTAGGATTTCCATCATAAAGGGGAAGATCTTTGATTGTGTCTGGTACACGAAAGGAATTAAAAATATCGATTGTTGTTACCCTAGGTGGTTGAGGTTCTGGAAGGTTAGGTTGTGGTGGGCTGGTTGGACCCGCAAGATTTGGATTCATTATATTTATGTCAACTAACTCGGTTAAATTAGAAATAGGGCTTAGTTCACTGATTTCACACCAATGAATGTTAGAATTATTTAAATCGCAACTATCACTAGAATTACTTAAATCTGTTTCTGAATTTGATGCGCTTTCTTCGCGAATATTCGATAAATTGTTTTTCTTAAACTCAATATTTAGTTTAGGAAATTTATTAAAAATTTTATTGGAAAAAGGATAGGGTCTAAGCCTATTATTTTTAGACATTTACTTGCAAATTAATATAATAATATATATAAATTCACTTACATGCAAAAAATTGTGAGTTGAATCCAAGACATAGTTCAGAATAAGCACAATTAGGTTGTTACCTTAAGTCTTCTTTCAGCAGCTTGTGCTATGATGTTATACCAATATTCCTTTGGTATTTTCCAGATACTTTTTAGTCAGCTTTCAGGAACACACTACACAATTCACTGATACACAAAGTTCACACTATATTCTTTTCAACTTATTTTTACTGTGCCTAAGGCAGCCTCACCTTAGGTATAATTATAACTTGATCACAGTATAAGATTGAAAAGAAAAGTTTTTAACGTTTTTAGTCAATTAACCGTTGACTTTTGTTTTTTTATTTCTCGATTAACCGTCTTTTTTTTTTAATTATAGTACGAACTTCGTTAGATAGACTTGTGCCTATCCTACCGACTGCGCCAAATACGTGTTTCGATTCAAACTCGAATAAAAAAACAAAGTTTTTTTAATATTAGAACTTGTTTATTTAATTGTTAAAATTATAATTGATTAATTTAAATTTTGGTTAGCCTTTTTATACAAAATTTACAGATATGATTTAAATACATAATTGCTGATTTAGCGTCTTTTAAAATAAAGGTAATTAGTATAAAAAATAAAATTAAAGTTTACAAAGTTAAATAAAAAAAAAATTAAAGTTTACAAAGTTTACAAATTAAAGTTCAATAGAATTGAAATTGCAAAGTTAACAAAATTATGAAATAAATTTAGAGTAAAGTCGGGTATTGTGGTATACCTATTTGTTTTTTAACTAGAACTCGGAAACTATAAGGCGGAATTCAACCAAATTACACAAAAAACTTAAAGAAAGTAATGACTTATCATTTTTAATTTGAACTATTGTCTTAAATTAAATGTTCAAAAAGTAAATGAGAGAAAAGTAGCACCATGTCAAAAACCCGGTTTTTGAAAATGGGCGGGTAATGTGGTATACATGGTGCGGATAATGTGGTATACAGAGAAATTATAGTATTTTGCTTAAATAAACTCACAACTAATTAATAGCATTTCGTTATTCGTGTTAGATTCATATTTTTGTTTTTATCTGTAAATATACAATATTTAATGCTTTTTCAAATTAAAAAAGCTAGATGAAAAATATTTTTTAAGTAATCTTTATTTAAATAACTAAAAAACAATAATGAACCTCCATGGTTTAAAGCAAAAAAAAAATTCAACACAAAACAAAATAAATTATTAAAAAATAAAAGCCTTAGGCAAAGATGAATACCGTGCTCATGTAATTAAATTAAAATTAATAATAAATGATAAGTATCTAATTAGATTAATTTAACGTCTTTAAAATAGTTGTCTGCACGATTCGCAAATAAAAATTGCTTCTTTTTTGAAAGGCAGTCTTCGTGGGCCCAAATTATGTCGCATTGCAAGCATTGTGTCCACATTTTAATATTTTTATCATCTGTTAAGGATTTTATGCAAAAAGTGCAGTGTTTCTTTTGTCGGTGGAAGCCCAACATCCAAAAGTAAATCTTCTTCATCGGAAATAAGCAAATTTTCGTTAATTTCAGAAGAACTACTGGATGAATAAGTAAGTCGTTTTGATATACTTTTTCTTTTCAATGATTTTGAGGGTTTCGGTAACGGTTTTCTTTTTGATGATTTCGATAGTTTTTCCTTCTTTACACTAACATATTTTTCCTTCTTCACCATTTCATTTACACGTTTTTGTAATGCATCTTTATATGGTGATGCTGTTAGTATAGTTGCTTGGCTTTTTCTTCCCCTACGACTCGAAGATGGATGACAAATTTTTGGTGGAGGAGATATTTCCCAAGCACTCCAATGGTCTTTACTAGTACTGGCAACTGGTTCATTAATAAATGTAGATTGTGATAATGATGATGATTGGTGTACAGATACTTCTTTTGTGTTAAGTTCAGCTGAATATGTTGGTTTATCGGTGTTAAATTCAATTGAAATATTGTTTGGTATATTATCTTGGTCTTCTCCAGCTACAAAGTCACATTCTGAGAAGATATTTCTGTCAAAAGGATAAATTCCAGTACATCGAAATCCGCTTAAAGCAATTTGTCCAGTCGGGACTTTCAGATAAGCTTTGGTGAATAATTTCGTTATGTCATATTGAGTGACTTTTCGGCGCTGTTCCCGAGTAAATCGTCTTATCTCATCGTTGTAATATATTTTTAAAGGACCCATGAAAGTTTTGTCTAGCGGCTGCATCTTGTGCGTTGAATGGGGCGGTAATGAAATTATTATAACACCATGTTTACGTGCCAAATCCAACACATCTAAATTGCGGGTATGGCTATAATGTCCATCAAGAATGAGCAAATTTGGTTCGATTATTGACGATTTCGTAAAATTTAAAAAATGTTGGGACCATTTGGTAAAAATTGCGGTTTGTATCCACCCTGATATACAAGAAGATGCTGACCCTGGTGGTACATGTTTCATTAATAGTGGATTTTCATTTTTTCTAGGAAAAATGAAATACGGAGGAATAAAAGATCCAGCACTCATACAGTTTATAACTGTTACGAGAGAGCTTCCTTCCGCAGAGGTCATAATTCCAATTTGTCTCTTTCCTTTTCTTGCCATAATTTTGGGATGTCTGCTTTGAACTATAGATAGCCCAGTTTCATCCACATTCCAGATTCTACCCGCGGCAAAGTTATATTTTTCGTATTCTTGTTCGAGTAAATTATAGAATTTGTTAATATTTTCTCGAGTAAACCTTTTAGCTCTATCGAAAGACGTACCTGTTGGTGCTCGAATACTTAGTTTAGCTTTATGCCTATTGCAAGAGGAGTTCAACCAATCTTTTCCAGCACATTCATTTTTAATCGAAAATGGATTTGGTATTTTATTTTTCACCGCAATTTGAAATGCTATTGAACGAATGTCGTTTCTGGTTAAGCCAAAAAATCTAGACTCCATTTCCAATAAATATTGTACTAATTCGTCTTCCATATTTGCATCAAAAATAGGGTTACGACATAAAGGAAGATCCAGAAGTTCTTTTACAGACTTTTCGCTTCTCGCGTATCGCTGTAATGTTGTATGTGGTACGTTATACGTTTTTGCTGCTAATAATATGCCCATATCATTATTTCTAACTTTGTCAATGGCTTTTGCCATCTCTTCTTTACTCCACTTCCTTATTTCTCCTTTTTTCGGCATTTCTAAAAACAGTTTCAACATTAAATCAACGAAACATGATTTTTTTTTTAATAAGGGTAAGAATAAAGGTAATGTGGTATACTATACATTAGCCGCTTTAAGGTATAGCACATTATCCAATTCGTGGTCATCACGGAAAAATAAAAAAAATAATTAAACTTTCATAGATATGCGGAACACTTACCTCACTCGATAAAGTTTAAACTCTAAACTAAAATTTAACTCACATTAAAACTTCTACAAAATTAAAAACATTTCTTGGAAAAACAATTGCATTTTATAAAAAAAAATTTTAGAAATTGCAAATTTATTTTTTCTAGGAACTTTAATATCGAATCACATATTTTCGTCTTGTTTGTACATGTTCATTTTATTATTTTCATAATAGAATATTATGTGTATATCAAAATTACAGAAGAATGACGAGCGTAGAAAATAAAGCACTATACCACATTATTCGCCTATACCACAATACCCGACTTTACTCTATATTTTAATAAAGTTTTATAATTGAATTTTATTTAGAATGTTTATGTAATAGTTAAAAAAGAAGTGTCAGTATTATACAATTTAATTAACATTGTTACTGGAATATGTAACTCGCGCAAATAGATACATAAATGTTAATTTCCAAATATTTTGAACATGACATACATACATACATATGTAGATGTTTAACACACATTTAACGAAAGAAACAAAATTTAATATATGTTATTTGCATGATTCTATTGTTTTTTTTAAATGGAATCTGACATATGAATGTATATGAACATATCGTTCATATGTCAGATTGTAGCACATATGAACATTACATAATAAATGTAACACATATGAACATATCAATATTAGATTTAGCTATGCTATGTTATGTCATTAGATTTCGCATTTTAGTTAGACCCAACCATATTATCTAGCAACATCTGAAGGAAAGGGTTTACGTATGTGCCAAAAAACTTTTCCTCTCATAAATTTTTTAGCTTGGCACAATTAATCAAAAAATTGCAAGTTCTAGAAATGCATTGTTGCAGATCCAAAACTTATAAAAGGCAGTACTTATTTAGCATCAGATTTAAATACATGCAAAATTCTTTCTTTTACGTATAAACTGTTGAAACGTTTGGACGTGATTTTAACACTGTGCTGAAAATTATATTTATTATTGGATAACCAAATAATTTAAACTGGATGTACAAAATTAATAAAGAAAAAAAAAAGCAAAAAAGACTAAGTTGACAATTTATTTTATAAATAAATAAGTTACTAATATTTAAAACCATTATTCAACCAATCTTATTGTATGGCTCTCCAATCTGGGGAGATTGTGTCAAATCGCATACAACTAAATTACAAATCTCGCAAAATAAAATTTTAAAGATGATTTACAATTTACCTTCGTATTTCTCTACTGCTAAATTACATGAAAAATCCAACATGGATATGATTAGGTACAAATAAAGTTGAAAAGTTTAACAGTAAATTCAGGTACAATGCACAATTTTCAATTAATACGCTAATTAAAAATTTATTTCAGTCCAATTAATCTAGTTCTAAGTAGCCTAATTTAGATTTAAGTAGTTATAAGTTTTATCTCCATAAGTCAATAAGGTTTTTGTCATTTTCCTTAATAAACGCTAGAACTTAGAATGTAATAATATAAGAATGGAAAAAAAAACAAAAAAAAAAACATTCTCAGTTGTAAAAATATGTAAAATTTAAAACTCTGTAAAATAATTAGATTAGGTTATGTACATATGTAAATATTTCGACAATAAACTATACTGTGAGTGTGAAAGAGATAACGCTAAAAAAATAATCATGAAACATTTGAAAATATCCACGAAAGTAACCATAAATATCCACGAAAATATATTCTGTGTAGATATTTTGCTATAAATATCATGGATATTTTTAATACATATTATGCAAAAATTGTGTATCTTACAAAAAAATTTCTACTACCATGGCATTTATATTTTGAAGTGTCAAAAAAATAAACAAACATTTTAAAATAAACAAATGTTCAAAAAACTTTTTTTTGTTTATTAGTGAGAAACTATATTAAAATGACTATATTATAGGCATAAAAATATTATTAATAAACTATATTATTTTTAACAACTTTATAAATAAAAAATTTTTAATTTTTAGCTAAATATGCATATAAACATTAATAAACTAGGTTATGAACATTTTTTACAGTCAAAGTGCTGCTCTAATATGTTGTAATAATATAATTTTTTTTCTCCATCTTTCCCACTGATAGTGCATTATATTTTTCTCTTTCTAAAGTTGCGATAATATCCACGAAATTTCTTATGTAAACCAGACTTAAAACGTTGTTTCTAAACTATTGTTTACAATGGCTAATTTTCAATGGAAAAATTTCATCAGATATTGGATATTTAAAAAGAGTAAAAACTATACTTAATACTACCAATAGGAAAGAGGGAGGAAAATAATCAATTCAAATGTCATGTATCCATAAGAATGTTAGTAGTGTGTACATTTTTTTTGTGTCCGTACACATTTTTTACGTATGTGTTAAAAATATCGGAGATAATTATAGAAAATTTAGCTTTAAGCGAGCTAAAAATTTCATCTGATGTTTTAGCATATCTCCAATATTTTCTGAACACTTGTACCGATATTTTTGTGTTTTTTCTCTGTCACACATGTAGTGTTTTTGTATCTTCTGCCTGTGCTCTAACAAATATCGCCGAAATTTTTTTCCATGAAAATTAGCCTTAAAACAATTAATTTTGGTACCTTTTTATAATAATTAGTTTGCAATTAATTTATTAATACTTTACTAATACTTAACGTACATAATAGGCAATCATTTAAAAAGAAAAAACACAAGTGAAGATTCAGATAGATGTTAGAAAATATTTTCACGGTTAACTAACTAGATTTAAAATTTTATACGAAATAAATAAGTGTCTAAAAAACTTTGTAAAATAATATTATAACACGTAATTATTAGGTACATGTTATTTACTTGAGCTAGATATGATATAGAACAGGTAAAATTTAAAAAAAAGAGCCTAATCACACCAAATGGGAAAAAATATTCTTTAAGAAGTTTATGAGATAATATTTTCTCATATAAATACATGTTTTCTATTTTTTAAGCATCATCTTAGATTTTATTCATAAAAACGAATTCTGTAATAAAATTCTGAAGTATTATTTATGTACTTATGTTAACTAAATATATATTTAACTTATGACTATGGTAAAAATATTCAAAACATTTTAACACTATCTATTTCATTAAATTTTATATTAAGCAAGATTATTTCTTTTAACTTTCAATAAATTAAATTTTAAACTCATTTCTTTTAAAACTATTACTTAATTATTATAATATGCATTTGTCATAGATATATTACTAATACATATATGGGAAGTTAGACATAGTCATTTCTTTTCTTCTTATGTGTTTCCGTCTTAACATATTCAGTAAAAAAAACATGCATTTTATAATATATAAATTTCGTTCATTCAGCTGTTTATATCTATTAAAGTAATGTAATACAGTTTCTCATAGCCAGCTTCATTCAGAGATTTTAAGTTTTTATATTATTAATAATTGATATATGTATTTTGTTTTTAAAATTAAAATTTAATTTAATTAAGGTTATTCAAAATTTTAACTATTTGTAAAGTAAAGTCTGATAAAATTTTAAAAAAAATTAAAAATGAAATTATTTCACTTTTTGCGAAACTATTTCTGAGGAAACTAAAGCAATAAGCTGTTTCTCAAAATTGACTGAAAATATTTTCTTCGTTGCCTATCTAAGGGTAATATATCTATAGTTCTTCAAATTACTTTAGTCAATTTAAGTTACGATTTAAAATTTACCATTTTTAGTAATAAATAAAAATTTCTTTAACAATTAAACGTTATGCAATGGTTTTCGCTGACGCTGCATTTTTATGCATACGAATTAAATGTTTGAATGAAATACAATATTGTATTACGTAAATTAACTTATGTTAAATCAAATGTATGTAATGTAATGTTGTTGTAAAATTTTAATGTAGATTTAAAGTAATGTAGGTCAGTATAAAAATATTTCAAGTTTATAATACGGAAAATAATTGTACTAAATTTGTAACGATATTCAAGGTCTAATTAATGCTGATTTTAGTATTTAATTTATATATAAAAAGATGTAAATTTATAATAATTAGACAGAATAAAACAAACAGTTTATCAACAAACAAAACATTGGTCCTTCGAACCGGATCATTTAACCATAAATGATCAAAAGATAATTGGACAAGCCGATTATATCAACAAAAAAATAAAAAACAATGACTACTCTTTCTTGTGAAGAAATTCAAAGGGCTAATTTGGAAGAGCTTTTTAGAATCAACAGAAATTACAAGAAAGATAGCAAGTACAGGCATTCATTGGAATACTTCGAAAGTCGTCTGGAACGCGTTCACAGCATATGGAGACGCTGTATTGAGAAGCATCCAGAAGTACTGGGGGGAAAAGTCCACAATAGTACCTTACTCAAGGAATATCAAGAAAGCTATGAAGAAGCAGAAGAACTTTCCTTAGACTTAATAACCAAATTTAAGGGGTTCATTAATGGATATAAGGAACAGAAAGTAAAACCGACAGCAAGAGCAACCACGTCAGCTGGAGGAGAGTCTCAATTCACAAGAATTGTTATCAAGTTATCCTTGTTATTGGAATTGTTATCAATTAGAAAGAATAAAGATTCCTAGATTTGATGGCAACTATATGAAATGGACCACATTCTATGAATTATTTAAGGCAATGGTTCATGAAAATAACGAGATTTGCAATGTCCAAAAAATGCAATATCTCAAATCTGTACTGACTGACGAAGCAAGCAATCTAATAAAACATTTGTCCGTAAGTGAAGAAAATTATAAAACAGCTTGGGAGTTGTTAATAAACCGATTTGCAAATAACCGAGTTATTCTATCATCACATTTGCATGCAATTACATCTGCTGCATTTACTAAAGCGGAAAATGCTAACAGCTATAAGGGGTTACTTGACGTTACAACCGAATCATTAGCAGGAATTAAAGGATTAGGGCAATCTACGGAATCGTGGGGACCTATAGTGGTCCACATTCTATCCCAAAAATTAGATATAGAAGCCAGGAAAAAATGGGAAGAGGGCCTAGGTTCTAGTAGAGAGTTTCCAACGTTAGCTCAATTAACAACATTTTTAGAACAACGATTTAGATCTATAGAAGCTATGAGCAGTATGAAGACATTAAATAAAACTCATGTACATGCTGTCAACATTGAAAGAAGATCACATTGTATTATGTGCAACGATACGCATCGAATTTTTAAATGTAAGAAATTTCAGTATCTAAACGTTCAACAAAAACGATCTTTAGTGGAAAAACATAAACTATGTTTTAATTGCTTACAATATGGTCATGTCTCAAAGGGCTGTTTTTCAAAATCTCGCTGTTTAAAATGTAAATCTGCACATCATACATCTTTGCACATTGAAAATACAAAACAGAAGGAAATTTTACAACAGCCACTAATGCAGAAAGGGGAAACGACATCTTGTTAGCAACAGCATTAATTCAAGTAGAAAATAAGTATGGAGATTATGTTTCGTTTAAGGCTCTAATTGACCAAGGTTCTCAAAAATCATTTATAATTGAAGCTGCTGTACAATGTTTGAAACTTCCTCGTAGTTATGACAGAACCATCATTAGCGGAATCGGGTCAACTGAAAGGGCTGTGTCAAGGGGTGTGGCTAACCTAAAAATAAAGGAAAAATGGACTCGTAATCATCACCTCATTCAAGCTTTAATAATACCACAAATTACATGCGATTTACCACATAAAAATCTATCACCAAATTCAACAAGAATCAATCTGGATGATTTAGCAGATCCAACTTTTAACATAAAGGGGAGAATTGACATTTTGTTGGGCGCTGATATATTCGGCAATATTATAAAAAATGGAGTAAAAGACACACAATCAAGATATCTAACTGCGCAAAAAACAGCATTGGGTTGGATATTGTCAGGGCCGGTACTAATCGAATCAAATTATAAGATTTTTAGTTTAATTTCAACTGAAGATGTGGATCAATCTCTGAGAAAATTCTGGGAACAAGAAGAAATGGAATACCGTATTGAACCCCCAGTTCAGGACTTACTAGCAGAAGAGATTTATAAACAAGATGTCCAACGTTTACCATCAGGCAGATATCAAGTAAGTTTACCGTTTAAATTGATGCCAGGTGCAGAGTTAGAAAGTACTCGTTCAAGAGCATTGCAGAAACTATATCAATTAGAGCGCAGGTTTAAACTAAATTCTGAGTTAAAGGATGATTATAACAAGGTTATAGATGAATATATTCAATTAGAGCATATTGAAGAAGTACCACTAAATCAAATCAACAAGGTCAATTACTATCTTCCACATCATGCTGTATTGAAGGCTAGCAGTACAAAAACCAAAACTAGAGTAGTTTTTGATGCATCTGCCACATCACCATCTGGCAAATCGCTGAACGATTTTTTATTAACTGGCCCAACCATACAAGAATCTATTTACGATATCTTAATGCGGTGGAGAAAATATAAATTTGCAATTACTGGCGATATTGAAAAAATGTACCGACAGATATGGTTGAAGCCAGAACATCGCGATTTTCACAGAATAGTGGAGAAAACATCCAACTGACGAAGTTAAAGATTATAGACTGAAGACTGTTACCTTTGGAGTCGCGTCAGCTCCATTCCTAGCAATAAGAACGTTACATGAAGTAGCACAGTCGGTAAAACTAGAAAACCCAAAAATTGCAGACATCATTCTTAACGATTTTTATGTAGATGACTTAATAACAGGTGCTCATACTCTGGAAGAAGCTCACCATATTAGAGAAGATCTTAGCAAAATCCTGAAGGAGGCAGGATTTCCGTTAAGGAAGTGGGCAGCAAATGATAATAATTTATTATCAAAAATATTAGAAACAGATCGGGAATTACCACTGGATTCGGAAAAGAGAGCGCAAGTGAAAACATTAGGATTGTATTGGCTACCAGCAACTGATGACTTTTTTTATAAGGTGAGCCAACAAAAGCAGGAAAAGAATCTTCATACGAAAAGATCAATATTATCAGAAATGTCTAAACTCTTTGATCCTCTTGGTTGGTTGCAACTAATACTTATACAGGGTAAATCATTATTGCAACAATTATGGCTAACTCAAATTGATTGGGATTGCCCTTTGCCAGATTATTTACAAGATCAATGGAACAACTTACGTAATGATCTTTATAATATTCAAGGAATTAATATACCCCGCTGGATAAACTACTAACTCGGAGATGTAATACAATTACATGGATTTGCAGACGCTTCTATGATAGCTTATGCTGCAGTTATCTACATTAGAATTGAAAAGCCAGATGGTAAAATCATAACCAATTTGTTATCTTCAAAGTCGAAGGTAGCTCCGATAAAAACAGTGTCAATACCACGCTTGGAATTATGTGGAGCTCAACTTGTACTACAACTTATGAAGCAAGTATCTAAGGCATTCAAATGGACAGATATAAACAAATTTTTTTGGACTGACTCGACAATTGTCTTATCATGGCTTAGCCAACATCCAAATAAATGGAAAACTTATGTAGCAAATAGAGTTAGTTATATTTTATCTAACTCAACACGTTCAAAGTAAGGATAATCCAGATGATATAGCATCTCGAGGCATGAGTGTGAGTCAATTAGGACAACAGCAACTGCGGTGGAAAGGACCGGAGTGGCTAAGTAACACTAAAGCCTTTTGGCCACATATAAAAGACATGACGCCTCATACTAATTTTGAAGCAAGAACTGTAACTTTAAGCACTGTTGTCAATCTTCCAGAACCTGAATGGATCATCCGATATTCATCGTTTACTAGAATGATTAGAATAACGGCTTTGTGTTTGCGATTCAAGAACAATTCACTCATTCCAAGGGGGAAACGAATTAATTACTTATCAACGGAAGAATTAAGTATAGCTGAAAAAACTTGCATGCAACTCATGCAAACCCACTTTTTCAAAGATGAAATTGAGCAATTAAAAGGTAATAAAGGGATAAAACTATCAAGTCGAATCAAAGCTCTTAATCCTTTCTTAGATTCAAACGGAATCCTCAGGGTGGGCGGTAGATTAACCCTCGCGCCAATATCATATGAACAAAAACATCCAATAATAATTGATGGACGCTCATACTTAACAATTTCGATCATCAGATACTATCACGAAAAATTGTTACATTCAGGCACGCAAGCTACACAAACTGCTATCCGTTTAAAATATTGGATTATTGATGGAATCACAGTAATCAAACGCATACTTCGAAAGTGTTTGGTATGTTTCCGATCTAATGCTACAATTCAAAATCAAATCATGGGATCGCTACCGGAGACCAGAGTATCACCTGGCAGACCTTTTTCATCTGTAGGACTTGATTTTGGTGGTCCAATATTTATTAAATTTAGCCGTGGACGAGGAGCGAAATCGTGCAAGGCGTATATTGCACTTTTTGTTTGTCTTTCTACAAAGGTGATACATCTGGAATTAGTAACAGATCTCACAAGTGATGCATCCTTAGCAGCAATACGCCGTCTCATTTCCAGACGAGGATTATGTACAGATATTTACTCAGATCAAGGAACAAACTTCGTTGGTGCTAATAATATTCTAAAGAAAACATATCTTAATTCAAGAGATGTACTTGCAAATGAAAAAATTAATTGGCATTTTATTCCACCTGGAAGTCCCCATTTTGGTGGACTATGGGAGGCTGGCATTAAATCAACAAAACGGCTTCTCAAAAAAGTTTTAGGTGAACAACTTCTGACATATGAAGAGATGGTTACTCTTTTAACGCAAATAGAATCCTGTTTGAACTCTAGACCACTTTGCTCATCGAGTAATGATTGCAACGATTTAGAAGCACTTACACCAGGGCATTTCCTTGAAAGGCATGTTCTTTGAAAGCTACCCAATCCGTTTTTTATTTGGTAATGTGAGTCCATTTTTGCCTTTCCGATTTGATTCTTTTAATGTTAATCTGGAGTAATTTATGTTCAATGATTGGGTGGTCTGAGGTTGTTATGGTGACCGACCCGACTTTATAATTGTTTACAAGATGATCTAAGATGCTTCCCCTCTGCTCATTAATTTGATTTTTGGGTAAACCGGCTGTGGATATCTCATTAACAATTATATAGTTATTGCATCCCTCCTATCACTTTTTTTATTACATCATCGGGAGCACAGAAATAATTGAGTTCCGTTAGAACTGCAGAGTAGAGGGGGCAAAGCTATCTATGTTCGTAATGAGTTAGATGCTTCTCCTGATAACCTATACAATACTATAGGCATCGTAATCACTAATTCAAACCCAGGAATGAACATCATCACACTGTACAACCCACCGTATAACAACAAAAACAACTATACCAACGCGTTGGAGTTATTGTTTAGGACAAACAAAAGTAACTGTATCTTTGTGGGTGACACTATATCGATTTATTGCAGTCCAATCTGTTAACCGACAATTATAAAAACATAGTGGAATGCAATAACTATATAATTGTTAATGAGATATCCACAGCCGGTTTACCCAAAAATCAAAGTAATGAGCAGAAGGGGACGCATCTTAGATCATCTTGTAAACAATTATAAAGTCGGATCGGTCAACATAACAACCTCAGACCACCCAATCAGTGATCATAAATTACTCCAGATTAACATGAAAAAGAATCAAATTGGAAAGGCAAAAAAGGACTTAACAACCACTTTGCAACCATAGGTTCCAAGCTAGCGTTGTGTTTCAACAATAACAATACTATTAACAATATTTCATCTGTAAGTAGCTCCGATTCAATATTTTTAGCTCCAACCAATAGAGAGGAAATTCTTGCCATCATCAACACCTTTGATAGCAACACTTCGGCATTTCACTGATAGATATAAAACCAGTGGCACCCATAATATCAAACAAATTGGTAACAATAATTAATGACATCATTACTAACGGGCATTTTCTTACAAAGGTTAAAGAATGCATCATAACTCTTATAGTCAAATCTGGTGTACGTGTTGATTTTAACAACTACAGACCCATAGCCTTAACCAATTGTTTAAGCTAAATCGGGGAAAAAATTGTTGAACAGAATAATGAATTTCGTATCAAGCAAAAATCTGATCTACAATCATCAGTCTACAACCATCAGGATTCCTTCTAAATTGAAAGCACTCAATCTGCAGCGCTTGAAGCAATTCAATATTTGAATACAGCACTAGATGACAACCAATATGCAGTTACAATTTTGATCGATCTTGCATTCGATAATCAACACCCTTGCCCATGATATCTTCCTGAAGGCCATGCATAATATTGGGATAAGAGACAAAGTATCAGACCTACTTGAATCATATTTAAAATCATACTCATACCATATGGATACTTTATCCTACTTTTATCATATGGATAAAAAAAGAAATTAATTGAGTAACCAGAACAGAGTTATCATAACCAATAGGTGTGCCACAGGGAACAGTTCTGTGGCCCCTGTTATATATAATTTATGTACTGAATATAAGCTCGGCTGGCCTAACAGGCCAGTACACTATGTTCGCGGATGACACCATTCTGTTACATCTTTATTCTTCTTGACATGTCGGAAGATGAATTATGATGTAACAAACGAAATTGGATTATATAAGAAGCATTCTTCCAGTCAGCTTTTTCCCTTATTCATAAAAAATATTTAAAAAATAAGAAAAATTTAAAAATAATTGAAATTTAAAATAAATACTTAACTAACTTTAATAAACATTAATACACTCAAGAATATCGCAATAAAAAAGTTAACAAGCCTATTACACATCAATGTTTTCATCCATACTGGTCCATTAATGGACTATTAATTGATGAGAACTGGATGAGAAATTAATTGATGATAGTTCTATTCTCATCCAATTCTGATCCATTTCCTCAGCAATCTAGTGTCAAAATCAGCTGAGCAAGAAAAATGGCTTCTTTTTTTTTAATTTTTGGGAATGTTCAGACAATTTTTTGAAGTTTATTAAATTTCGTGAAAAAATAAATTCAGTATTTAAAAAATAAAGTAGGAATACAAGAAAATATGAATTCAAAAAGTAAGTTCTTATTATTGAATAAATAAATAATAACTAGGAATAAAAAAAGATAATGGTGGCAAGAGGTTTTTTGGAGCCATTTTAATCTTATTATAGTGAAAATTACAAAAGTTCCATTGCAAAAATGACATGTTACAATATTTAAAATTTTGTTTATTTGGGAAATACTATAGATATATTACCCCTAGATAGGCAACGAAGAAAATATTTTCAGTCAATTTTGAGAAACAGCTTATTGCTTTAGTTTCCTCAGAAATAGTTTCGCAAAAAGTGAAATAATTTCATTTTTAATTTTTTTTTAAATTTTATCAAACTTTACTTTACAAATAGTTAAAATTTTGAATAACCTTAATTAAATTAAATTTTAATTTTAAAAACAAAATATATCAATTATTAATAATATAAAAACTTAAAATCTCTGAATGAAACTGGTTATGAGAAACTGTATTACATTATTTTAATAAATATAAACAGCTGAGTGAAGGAAATGTATACATAATATAAAATGCATATATTTTTTTTTACTGAATACGTTAAGATAGGGAAACACATAAGAAGAAAAGAAATGACTATATCTAACTTCCCATACATGTACTATCTATCTATATCTATGGGAAATGCATATTATAATAATTAAGTAATAGTTTTAAAAAGAAATGAGTTTAAAATTTAATTTATTGAATGTTAAAAGAAATAATCTTGTTTAATATAAAATTTAATGAAATAGTGTTAAAATGTTTTGAATATTTTTACCATAGTCGTAAGTTAAATATATATTTAGTTAACATAAGTATATAAATAATACTTCAAAATTTTATTACAGAATTCGTTTTTATGAATAAAATCTAAGATGATGCTTAAAAAATAGAAAACATGTATTTATATGAGAAAATATTATCTCATAAACTTCTTAAAGAATATTTTTTCCCATTTGGTGTGATTAGGCTCTTTTTTTTAAATTTTACCTGTTCTATATCATATCTAGCTCAAGTAAATAACATGTACCTAATAATTACGTGTTATAATATTATTTTACAAATTATTTTAGACACTTATTTATTTCGTATTATAAAATTTTAAATCTAGTTAGTTAACCGTGAAAATATTTTCTAACATCTATCTGAATCTTCACATGTGTTTTTTCTTTTTAAATGATTGCCTATTATGTACGTTAAGTATTAGTAAAGTATTAATAAAATAATTGCAAACTAATTATTATAAAAAGGTACCAAAATTAATTGTTTTAAGGCTAATTTTCATGGAAAAAAAATTTCGGCGATATTTGTTAGAGCACAGGCAGAAGATACAAAAACACTACATGTGTGACAGAGAAAAGACACAAAAATATCGGTACAAGTGTTCAGAAAATATTGGAGATATGCTAAAATATCGGATGAAATTTAGCTCGCTGAAGCTAAATTTTCTATAATTATCTCCGATATTTTTAACACATACGTAAAAAATGTGTATGTACACAAAAAAAATGGGCACACTACTAACATTCTTATGGATACATGACATTTGAATTGATTATTTTCCTCCCTCTTTCCTATTGGTAGTATTAAGTATAGTTTTTACTCTTTCTAAATATCCAATATCTGATGAAATTTTTCCCATGAAAATTAGCCATTATAAACAATAGTTTAGAAACAACGTTCTAACGCTCGTTTACATGAGAAATTTCGTGGATATTATCGCAACTTTAGAAAGAGAAAAATATAGTGTACTATCAGTGAGAAAGAGGGAGAAAAAAATTATATTATTACAAAATATTACAGCAACACTTTGACTGTAAAAAATGTTGATAACCTAATTTATTAATGTTTATCTTCATATTTAGCTAAAAATTTAAAAATTTTTATTTATAAAGATGTTAAAAATAATATAGTTTATTAATAATATTTTTATGCCTATAATATAGTCATTTTAATATAGTTTCTCACTAATAAACAAAATAAATTTTTTTGAACATTTGTTTATTTTTTTGACACTTCAAAATTTAAATGCCATGGTAATAAGAAATTTTTTTGTAAGATATACAATTTTTGTATTTGTATTTAAAATATCCACGATATTTATAGCAAAATATCTACAGAGAACATATTTTCGTGGATATTTATGGTTACTTTCGTGGATATTTTCAAATGTTTCATGATTATTTTTTTAGGGTTATCTCTTTCACACTCACACCCATATCATTTTTGTATCTTCTGCCTATGCTCTAACATTTTCGTGGATATTTTATGCTCGTGAAAACCAGCCTTTATTTTATCTTTCATTGTTCAAAAATTATATTTCTAATATGATATAGTATATTTATATTTTGAAATTATTGATATGTTCAGAACACTTCTACAATATGTTATTGTAAAATGTCAAAAAAATGGGTACGAAATTTAATTTTTCAACAGCGTGTGTAGTTTATAATTTTTCAACAGGCGTGTGTAGTTTGTAGGTAGTTTATCAATTTAATTGTCCATTAAATTGATGAAAAAATTGATGGAGAATAGGGGCCTAAGATCTATTACTTTAGGCTTATTTTTAATACCAACATTGGATTCAAAACTCCAAGCATACATGTATGTTCATATTGTCAAAGCCTCTTCTAGACTGACAAACCGAAACATTATTTTTAACGGCCGTCGGCCGCCGTATTCGTGATGACAAATGTAAACAAAAGTTAGTTTTGTATGAATTTCTTCATATACGGTAGGATTCATTTTTTTTATAAGGTATTAGTATAGTATAGTTTATTGTCGAAATATTTACATATGTACATAACTTAATCTAATTATTTTACAGAGTTTTAAATTTACAAATTTTTACAACTGAGGTTTTTTTTTTTCCATTCTTATATTATTACATTCTAAGTTCAAGCGTTTATTAAAGAAAATGACAAATGGAAATAAAACTTATAACTACTTAAATCTAAATTAAGCTACTTAGAACTACATTAATTGGAATGAAATATATTTTTAATTAGCGTATGAATTGAAAATTGTGCATTGTACCTGAATTTACTGTTAAACTTTTCAACTTTATCTGTACCTAATGATATCCATGTTGGATTTTTCATGTAATTTAGCAGTAGAGAAATGCGAAGGTAAATTGTAAATCATCTTTAAAATTTTATTTTTCGAGATTTGTAATTTAGTTGTATGCGATTTGACGCAATCTCCCCAGATTGGAGAGCCATACAATAAGATTTGTTGAATAATGGTTTTAAATATTAGTAACTTATTACCAACTGACAAAAATGAACTTCTATTCAGAAATGGATAAAGTACTTTAACACACCTACTCGTTTTATTTCCGATTCATGTATATGCTCCTGAAAAATTAGCTTTCTATCTAAAGTGATGCCAAGATATTTGATGGTATTGACCCAATTTATTTCTTTTGCGTCAATTCGCAGGGAGTTTGCGGCAAAAAGCAGTTTTTACGTTTTTGAGTAAAGTAAATAACATTGTACTTTTTCTGTGTTTATTTCGATTTTCCCCTTTTTGAAATATTCATCTAGATCATTAAGATGGTTTTTTATTTTGTTTTCTATTTCAATTCCGTATACACCTGCAGAGATAATAGCTATGTCGTCTGCGAATGCTGACAATAGACAATTATTTAGCTTGAGAATATCATAGGTATAGATGTTGTACAAGATTGGACCAAGCACGGAGCCTTGTCGAACTCCTGCTTGTATATCGAAAATATCTGATTTAGTTTTACCAATATGGACCCTAAAACTCCTATTTTTTAGGAAATCTTTTATTATTTTGACAAGATACATTGGTAGTCCCAAAGTTTTTAGTTTAAAAATTAATCCATCGTGCCAGACTTTGTCGAAGGCTGAATTAACATCAAGCGCAACCATTTCGACATTCTTGCTGCTACATAGGTTATTTCTTATAAAAGTTTTTATTCTAAGTAATGGATGTAAAGTGTTGTGCTCTGATCTAAAACCAAATTGCTCATCTTGTTGGACGCGGTTTTTGTCTATAAAATGCATGCCTTTTCTTAAGTAGTTTCTCAAATATTTTTGAAAAGTTATTTAACAGACTGATTGGCCTAAAATTTACAGGGCAATCAGGACTTTCGTTTGGTTTTAATATAGCTACTCTTTTAGCTTCTTTCCATTTATGAGGAAAGTACCTTAATTTTAAGCATGAGTTAAGTATGCATTGTAGATAACAAACAGTATTTTTAGGCATCCTTTTTATACATTTATTTGGGATCTTATCGATTCCACCCGCTTTTTTGATCTTTAGGGTTCTTATGAAATTATTGATTTCCTTGATAGTGATGTATTTAATGTCAGAACTTTCACCTAGACTATCATCGATTGCACGAAAGGTATCACTGATTGAATCAAGGGTATCATTATTGACCAATTAGCTTTAGCAAAGTCTAACTGAGCGTATTCGTTAATATAAGCTTTACTATTGATCTTAATTAGAACTGGTAAGTCATCTGAAGAAAGATCGATTAATGTTACGGGTTCAGATATGAATTGTGGTATATTTGTTAGAAATATGTCTAACACCGATGGTTTAAGTTTCGGGTTAGATGGGATAAATGAAGGATCTTGGGGATGCAGTAGTTTAAATCTGTCAGTAACTAGAACATCTTTTAAAATATTGCCAAATGTATTGGACCTAAGACAACCACACAATTGGTTCCTGGAATTTAAGTCACCATCTATAATATATTTCGCCGAACACCTGGAAAGTTTTAGTAAGTCAGCCTTGAACATTTGTTTAATGTGGTGTGATTTATTAAGATCCTGGAGATGACAATTTAACCTTACACAATTTGCACTGTTTCCAGGGAAATAAACTGAGTACAGTTTAAGTACAATATTATCTTGGGTTTCTATTTGTGTACCTATGTTTTCCATGATATGTGTATCGTAAATAGGCAAGAGTTTATGTTCAATATTTTTACTTATAATAATTGCCACACCGCCGCCACGATTTTTGGATAGATCATTTCTGTATATAGAATAATTTGGATTTGTAATTTTTATGCTGGAATCCAGCCAGGTTTCACTAAGTAAAGCAACATGTATACCATTAGAGAACATAAAGTTGAAAAATTCTGTAATTTTATTTTTGATTGCGCGTGCATTCCAAATAACATTAAACTGTTGTTGTTTATTAATACATTTACTTAGATTAGACAAATTATCAGTTAATAAATTATTTATTTCATTAAATGTAAAAAGATTATTAGTTTTATTTATAATATTCGTGCTACTACTGACTGTTGGTAAGATTTTTTCCATGATTTTGTTTTCATTAATGTTGATAGGTTTCCGAAAGTTACTCCAAACTTTAGCTGAGTGTTGCTGGTTTTATTTGCAGCAACATTTAGTTGAGAAAAGTTGCTATCGAAATTTTCTGTCAGTTGAAAGTTTGACATAAACTTGATAGGAGATTTGTTAAATTTTTTTGGTTTTTGTTCAAGAATGAAACATAAATATTTCGTCTTGGACAAGAACTATCCGTCGAACAATGTTGGTCTCCACAATTTGCACATTTGACACTGGATTTGTTAGTGCATTCAGATGTATTGTGATGTTGAGCACAAAAAGCACAAAATGTTTTGATGTTACAATGTCTTGCTCCATGGCCAAACATTTGGCAGTTGTAGCATTGGGTAAGAGAATTGCTTTGTTTTCTTTTGTACTCCCATCTGACTTTAGTGTGAAAGATGTTACAGTGTTCTTTTCTAAGCTCTTGCAAATTTATAGATTTATTTTCAAAATAAACTATGTATAAATTTAAATTGAAGTTATATCTCGTTATTTTTTCAACAATACGAATATCGGTGCATTTAAGTCCTCGTTGTACAAGAACCTCTTTAACATCACTACATAACATCGCTAACCTTGTCAAGAGCGGAAAGAATAGCCTTGTATGGTTTTGCATCATTTTTATCATGTGTATAGTATTCACATTGTTTATCTTTGAGGCTGGAACATATAGCAATGAATGATTCATCAGTATCGGCAAACATTTTTAACCCAATTGATATTATTTTGATAGAGTAATCCGTAATATTATTGGTTTGAATTAAATCATGTATGGATTTTGCGTTTGTCTTAACCACTGTTATTGGTGGAATTTTTATTTTCTTTTTTACAGCTTCCTCATTTTGGGTCCCAGTATCCATTGTCATGCCATCTTGCTGCACTGTTTGCAGTGGTAGATAATATTCCGGATCTTTTTTGTTATCGAGTTTGTCGAAAATATCCGTAGTTTTATGTACTCTTGGCATTTTAGATATTTTGGATGCGTTTGCATCAAATAGGTATCCCAGATTCGCAGTATGGACGCTTTAATTTAATTTTGCCGAGTATAGTACGAGGTTAACACGAATATAATATAAATGAATTTGATTAATACAGCGAATAATCTATTTACAAGTGCATTCTATGCAAGTAGAGAGATGACTGATAAGGTATTAAAAATTGAAATACATAATAATTTGCCATAACCACTACGGCGGCCATTTAAAAAAATGAATATGATTGACATTATATAATAGAACCAAAAAATTTAAAGAAACACGTTGAACTGATTATGCGAAAAAAGCTTCATACACTTCGAGCAAAAACATTGTTCAATAAATTACAAGATCGCAGTGACATAGTTTCCAAAAGAAGATAGATTGTCAAAAGAATTCACCGCTGTCAAAAGCTCTAGACGAGGTCGCTTGTTATAGCCGGCAAATATATTCTTCAATTTTGTATTGTTCAAAGTTCATCAAATAAAACTTGCTAATGACAATGTTTTTCTATACATTTGGACAGAATATATGTATCTTAAAGGAGAAAATCAAATTACTACAGCATTGTATCATAGACATAGACTATGTAATATTAATCTGAATAGAATAACAAATATACGAATAATAACTGAACAATGCGGTGGCCAGAGCAAAAACTCAATAATCATGAGAAATTGCACCTTTTGACTGACCATAAAACGCCTCAACAAGTAAAATCGATAGAGTTAATTTTTCATATCCAGCCTGATAGTGTCCGCTGAGATTAAAAGAAAAATTCAAAACAAAGAAGCAATAGCAAATCCTGAACAATCTATGACTAAATATATTCAATGATCATGAAACTATAATAGAACTTGATTAAAATTACAGCTTTATAAGTAATTGGAAGACAAAAGTTCCGAAATACTTTAAACCATCGGCTCAATTGCACCTAAATTCACTACTAATTCAAAAAGATTTATAATAACTAGATCTAAAAATAAAGCCTTTTAATAAGAGGAAAATTCTTACAATCCAGATAAAGGCAAGACAGGTTCAATATTAAAAGCTAAAAACTTATCCTAAACGACTCCCAAAGTCTCGAAAACTGGTGTTGGCATAGAAAAAGAAAAAAGGATGTTTCAGCAAATTAAAGTCCAAAATAATTTTATTTTTTATCATTAACTAGCTGATGAGTTCCCCATAAATTGCAATACATACTTTTGAGTTTTGTAATTTTTTTTAATGATTTAAAGTTAAGATTTGATTTTGTATAATTTTTGTTTAATATTTCTGAATGTTTATTTTAGTATTACTTAATATTTCAGGCAATATAGGAAATAGATTATATGATGTTTGCATTTTTTTTTAATTTTTTGTTTAAAATTTTATTTATAAACGTAACAAAATGAAAACAAAATCAATGTATTTTTATTTTCTGACCGCAAAACTATCATTTTTCATTATATAAAATACAAAACTTGTTTTTCTATTTTATTTTATAGTAACTCTTTTTTTTCCAAATTTGATTAGCTATTAGTACCTCCACCAGGGCCGATGGATCCCAGTTACATTGAAAGAAATGTTAATCCTCTATACCTTCAAAATACATTTTAAATAAAAACTGCATACTACTAAAAAATTAAAGTTTTTATTTTCGTCAAAATAGGAAATGAAAAGTGGAAATGATCAGTTTTATTTTTTATCAATTTTTTTTTATCTTTTAACAAAATAAGTAAAATTCATATTAGAAATATTAATTAAGGTAGTTATACAAAAAAAATTCCCAGACAGTAAAAGCTGGTATGAGAGAATGAATGTTCTTTGCTATTATGGTGTGTATTTTCAGAATTAGAAGCAAAGAAGATTATCATTGATAAACTAACTCACTTAACATTAACAGTAGTATAAACTAATAAGTATGTGTGTATAACTTTTTCAACATTTAAAATCATTTACTAGTCATACCAACTCTTCTAAATGATAACTTTTTAGTTAATTGTGAAGTTGTAGTTCAGTAAATGCACAGCATAAGTGATGCTTGGATTAAGCAAAAATATCTGATACAAAATAGTTATAATTCACTAACAGGTTTTGTATTTTACACAATCAATTTCCGACTGAACTTATATGAACATAATCAAGATGTATTGCGCATATAATTTTAAGTAGTCTGATTTATAACAGATTTTATAATTATTATTAGAACTTCTTTTACTAATTTTTTATGAATACATATTACAAATATTTATGTAATAATGGATATTTTAATTCTTTGGTTTTCAGTTATTGTACCTACAAATTTTCATAAACTTAATTATCCGCATTAGATTTTGAATTTGTCATCCAATAAAAACACAATTTATGTATATTATCTAAAATTTAAAAGGCAAGAAAAATGTTGAATAAAAGAAACGATAAGTAAAATTAGATACCAATAAATGAATTACCAATTTGGTTTAGATATATAAAACTATACATAAAAATAATTAAATACCTAAATATTTAAAACCTACCTTGGATCATTTACTCTTATAGTAATATCATCTGCACACCTAGATTGCCTGATTGGCGTTGAAGTCACTGTCGAACCATATACTCTGATTGCTTCATCAGTTTCCTCTTCAAAGGCGTCATGAATTGAGAATCTTTTTTCTCGAGCCATTAAATAAAATACAACCAAAATCCGATAAACTTTTTTATTATTATTAACTTTTTACTTTCTAATTATTTTCGAAAATTCTGATAACCAATTTTTGTTTTCCCTTTTAGCAATATCAAAATATTTCTCATGTTTTTTGTTTTCAATTTCTCAACATTGACAATTGACGGTCCGGTCGCGTTTTGAAGTAGTCAAAAGCTGTCATTTTAAAAAATATATGTACTCACTACACTTAGAATATAAAGCATAGAGACTAACAGTCCGTTATTTTGTCATAGTCATATTGTTGAATATTTCTGGAGTGCGTTTCGATTCTTACTCCGAGTACAGTTTATGCTTTTACAAAATTTACTACACTACACTACATTTACTACACTACTACACGAGTTAAATATGAATTTGATCTGTCAAAATTATATTGCAACATTTATTTAATTCAAACAAATAATGGAGTTAGGAGTTTTTCAATAAAAAATTAATTTTAAGGATTATAAGTTCAATTGAACGTTTTCGTTTCCATTTATTTAATATGTAAGCTTATAACGTTAAAATTTTATATAACAAAATAATAAAAACTTCACTTCATAAGACTTTAACATTTATAATACTTCTTAATTCCCCTCGGGAGCAACATTTAAAAAATTAACTCGATTCTGATGTTTCGAAACGATATTTATGATGTCAGATCGGTCACATGGTTAGATGAAAATATCATCTATCTAAAGTGAAAACTACCAACAACTACCGAACAACCTACCGAAATACGCGACGTATAAACGCTGAATATTCAAATTACCAATTTTGACAGTTTTTTTTCTTTGTTATGTTTTTATTTTTTTTTACATAGCTTTCATATTTTAGATGGACATAGGCCAGCATTTTTTCCGAGAGACGTCAACGTATCACTTCTGGAGTGGCAGCATGAAATTTTGTTACGTTCGCTAAAAAAACGTAAAAACAAATTTGGTATCAAGCAAGTAACGTGACGTTCATTTTCTGTCAAAAATGGAAACGATACGTTTTTTCTATAGCATTTAGGGAACATCACGTTCACTTTTCTTTAATGTGACGTTGATTTTTGAAAATAGTAGTTTCGTTATTGTTCCTTATCAATTAACTAGAAAAAACTTGTTAAAAAAAAATATTGTTAAATTTTATAATTATTCAAAAGGATTATATTCTAAAAATAAAATGTAAGTATGTAATAAAATTCAAATAATAAAAGTACATAAAGTATAAAACAAATATTTATACATTTATACAAAAAGTTACTATCCTGTACTTACCGCCTTTAATTAATTTGTATTTTATTCGAAGGGAATCACAAAAAGCTATGAGCATGAATAGTTCCGAGCAGAAAGCAATTGTGGCATTTATGGAGCAGAAGTGGTATTTATGGAGCAGTGCTAGCAAGAGGTAGAAAACTAACTGATTGCCAAGGAAGAAACAAAAATGATATTATTTATTATTTGACACTAAAATATTATTTATTTATAATAAAATTACTTCACAATATTTTAAAATTTATTATAATTGATCAATTTCTCTATATACACTTATTTTCGGTAGTTTTTCAATTAAATTTTTCACTGAACTAAAGTTTTTGAAGTTTTTGAATGTTCACTTCGGTTAAAATAAATTTCAAATTTAAATTTTTAACATGACGTTTTCCGTGCTACCAAAAAATTTTTATTTCGCACAAATTTTGTTTCGTTTATTTTTCAACGTCACGTTTTATATGCTGCCACTCCTGTCATCTGTAAATTTTTACTTTGCTGTTTGGTATAGGTCTGTTTAGTGTTTGGTATAAAACTTGTAAGAACTTTAAAAAGATGGCAACTCGACATCACCCGACAAAAAGAGATACAAAACTTTCATTTGCTCTCAATTGCAAGTTTACTGTCCACGCACAATGATAACGACAACGACTATTACCATGCTATGCAAAAACATATTGTCGATTTCGTTCAATTAGATTTAAATTTAATTTTGTTGTTGTGGAACATGATTTTAACAAAATTCTACAGTGTGTAACAAATGATATTAAGTTGTCAGTTTATGAATAATCAGATGTGGAGGTGCAATTTTATGTACAAAAAAGTATCAAATACAATTTGAAATTTTGTGTTCGAATTATTTTTTTAATTTACGAAGTTATCCACGAAATTATAAAAAAAAAATTGTTAAAAAGGGTTTAAGTTTTCATAATAATTGATTAACAAAAAAATATTAATTTTGAATTAACATTTGCATTGCCAGCAAAGTAGCAAAGTAGTAAATACAAGTAGCAGAGAACAATTATTAAAGCTGTACTACTTAACATGTCAAATATGCCTGTCGTTAGGATTGTGCGCCATTCAGTGAGAACGACATATTTTTTATTCGTTGCCGCTTTCATTGTGCGTGGACAGGAAAATATACCAAACCATAGATATATTAACTAATATATGGGAAGTTAGTTATAGTCGTTTCTTTTCTTCTTATATATATTCTTATCTTAGAATATTCAGTCAAAAAAATGCATATGCATTTTATAATATGTATACATTTCATTCACTCAGCTGTTTATATTTGTTAAATAATATAAAGCAGTTTTTCATAACCAGCCAAGGTTGACAAGTTAGCTATTTTGTAGCTAGATTTAGCTACTTTTCAATGCGTTTAGCTACTGTTTTTTTTTCGTTTTAGCTATTTAGCTACTTCTTTAGTCACTTTTTTTTCTTTTAGCTATTATTTATATCGTGGGCAACAATATGAAAATTACAGAAAGCTAAATATTACGATGGTAGCAATTTTTTCTGCTTCGGACATTTGAAGTAGAAATCTTTACTAAAAACTATTACTGATATCAAATGTCAATGATTAAGACATCTGGTGAAGTTTAAATAAATTATCTAAACCATTGTTTTTTTAAATGTTTAAATAAAATGATTTAAATTTTATATGAAAATATAGGTATGTAATTTCAATTTATAATATTTTAAGAACAAATGAATATATTCACTGCCCAACTGAAACAAAAGATAAACAGACATTTTTATATGGTTTTGATAGTTCAATAATCACCTGTAGTTATTTGCCAATATAATCTCGAAAAATTTAGTACAACCAGTACAACGGAAATAATTCATTTCAATTTCACGTTTGTTGTTTACTTATTTCCTTGTGCTCAACCAAAATAAAAGCGTACGGCGTAGCAATTTTTTATGTCTGTACGTCGGTACGTCAAAGTACCCCGAAATTGGTACGCATATAATAATTTATTTTTAAAGAAAAATCATTATTATATGTCATTATTTACAAAAAGTAAGTATCCATCATCAAAATAAAAAAATTAATTTTTTTTTTTTAATTTCTATTTCTATCTTGTAAATAAAATTTAAAAAAAGAAACAAGTCTACATAGCATTTATATTCAAAACAAGAAAAAACAATAAAATTTTTTTACGTCTTGTCGATTTTTAAATTTTATAAACTCAACGTACAGTTTTTTTTGATGATATTTGATAATATTATATAATTTATTTACATATTTAATAAAATCCAATTCTTTAGGTGGAATATATAATGATGGCATGTGCTTGTTTGCACAACTGGCTCCGCCAACTGAAATGCAGAACCTATTTTCATCCGGGCCTAGTTGATACTGAGGAAAATGAAGGCTCTTTGAGGTCAGAGCCAAATAACTTTCAGCCCTTGACTTCAAATAATGAAAATTCTACTAATACTGCTAAACAGATGAGGATAAGGTTCGCTGAATAGTTTATGAACGAAGGAGCTGTTCCATGGCAATTGGATAGGATTTGAATTTTATCCATATATGGATAAAAAAATATATATTTTATGTTGATAAAGAATCTAATTTTTTTTTATTTTTAGGAACGGACTTAACTACAACGAGCGAACGATCTACAACATTTTTTCTAAAGAATTATTTAAATAATTTAATTAACTAATCTCTGTTAAATATTGTTTTATATGTCAATCTTTCATTGATTTTTATGGTCATTCGTGGATATTTTTTTATGGTTATCTCTTTCACACCCATATTATTTTTGTATCTTCTGCCTATGCTCTAACATTTTCGTGGATATTTTTTTCTCATGAAAACCAGCCTTTAATTGACAAATGACATGTTTCAGTTCTTATTAGTTAATTTACTTTATTTTAAAATTTAAATTTTAACAGAACCTCTAATATTTCAGTTTTGTTATATGTAAATAGTTTATTTGTTTTTGTTTTTTGTCCAAATGAATTTTTTATGGATTAACTATTTTTTTTTTATGAATTGACTTCATTTTTCAAGAGCCTTTATATTTTATTTTTGTTGTATGTAAATAGTTTTTTAAATAGTTTAAAAAATATGTCTACTTATGTTAATAAATAAAAAATATAGTTTATTTATGTAAATAAATAATAAAATAGTTTAATTTTGAAGAAAATGTTTATGTCAAATAAATGTAATTTTTGTTACATTTATTTGACAAATGTAAATTTGTCAAATAAAGTTGACAATAAATGTAAATAAAAATTACTTAGCTATTTTTTTAGCAACTTTTTTATAAAATCTAGCTACTCTTCAAACAAAGTTTAGCTACAAAACATTTTGAGGTTTTGGCAACCCTGTAACCAGTTTTATTCAGAGATTTTAAGTTTTATATTACTTAATAATTGATATATTTTGTTTTTAAAATTAAAATTTAATTTAATTAACGTTATAATTTTAACTAATTGTAAAGTAACAAATTAAGTGATAAATTTCTTAAAAAAATTAGAAATGAAATTATTTCACCTTTTAGAACCTATTCCTGAGGAAACTAAAGCAATACATACGCACAGTTCACTCAGCTGTTTCTCAAAATTGGCTGAAAATATTTTCTTCACAGCCTATCTGTTAGTTAATATATCTATGTACCAAACACTTTTCTTGCAAAAACTTTATAATATTTTGATTTTTCATACTTTATGTTCATAATTGAAATTTAAAAGGATAAACAAAAACAAAAAGATACATTTTTTACACGAAACATATTTTTTTTTTTTTTCTATCAGACATTTGCTTAAGTCAAGCATCAGTTATGTTGTTCATTTAGTGATCTACCCCAATTAACTGAAAAAATCATCATTTGCAAGGCTTAGAATGTTAGTAATTAGTATGTTAGTAAATGATGATACATTGATATTATAAAAACTTAATACATACTTAAATTGGAAAAAAACTAGTATTGCAAAAAAAGAAAAAATAAAAGAAAATAACGTGCAAGTTAGATTGCAAATAACAGAGTAATTATGCAGACTACGAGAATTTACCATGCTCGCGTAAAGTGTGACTCTCATTGTTAATTTGATAACGCTAATATCGAAGATCTCAGACCTTGAGTTGGTCTCTCTTAACATACGCGAAACAGGCTCAAATTTGCCGTAGTCTGTAGAATGGTGTGACACTTTAAAAAGCTCGACCGATATCAAATAATTCAGATTTTCTCTATACCTCATTCGTTCATTAATAGAAGGGGAGTTGATATCACCGCTAACAATCTGCTCTTTACAAAGTGAAAGAATCAGTCCAATTGTTTATATTTTTTGACAACAATTATGTACATACTACATAGTAAAATAAATGATTTTTTGTTGTCAGCTGCCACAAACGAGTGCTGCCATTATTAAATAAAATTTCATGTATTAATATAATTATGCACTTTCGTCAAATAATTAGTAATTATTTAGGTCAATGAACCGGTGCCGTTTGCCATTGTAATTTCTTTTCATTTTTCAATATATAATTTTTAAAATCACTTAATTTAGTAACACCATACTGAAATATTACGAATTTATAACTTTAAGCGAAATAAAATATATTACATTTTTTTCATTTTCTTTTGGTAAGAGTATAAAAAAAGGAAAGGTTCTAAATAAATTTGTGGTGAAAATCAAATATGTATAAAGATTAAAATACAGGATTTTAATTTTTATAATAAAGCAAATTAAGTGCTATTTTTCTAAAAACATTTTTGTCCTATGGATTTACATTCGAATCGGATGCAATATTGTGTCCGTAAAACAAAATAAGTGTAAAAAATGTGTATTAAAAAATAAATAAACTGCATTTAAAATCTAAAACAAAAAGGAACTGTGTTAAAAAAAATAAATTTACAAATCAATTAAATATATATAAAACTCATTTCTTTCCAAAGCTAACAAATTAATAATAATGAAAATGGTATTCCAATTGATCATAATTTACGGATGCCCTGTTTTCCATAATATAGCTCAATCCTATCTAAAAAAGCAACAAATCGCACAAAATAAAATACTAAATGCTTAATAAAATAAAAAATAATTAATGCAATAATTAAATAAAAAAATTAATTAAAAAAAATAATTAAATAAAATACTTAATGCTAAATCTACCATTTTACTATCCAACAAGAATACTTTACAAGCAAAATAAAATTGACTTAGTTTCTAAAAAAATTACTCAAATAGCATTAACATTTATTAACAAATGTACAAATGTAGATAATTCACTGATATGTAACCTGTCATTGTAATATTATGTTAACTACATTTAAATTTAAAAGTGAGCAAATGAAAGATTTATCTTAAGGTAAACATAGTACCTACATATATAGTTTTAGAATAAGTTAGGTAGGATAGGATATGTTAGAATATGTTTTATGTACATATGAGTAGATAGGATATGGAGTTTTTGGGGCTGTCAGATGACATCACAATATTTTGACAGTTGTTATTTTGAATCTAGTGTTCGTTATTTTGAAAGTTTTTGAATATAGTGTTAGTTAATTTGAAAGTGAGAATTAAGTGTAAGGTATAATGAAATAGATTTTAGAATTAGAAGGTTGAAAGATTCAATTAAATGAAAGAATGTTATTTGTTGAAGTTGTACTGCCAAGAGCTGCCGGTGCAGACGCAGCTGTTGATTTCGGAAGTATTAGATTTTGCAATTGTAGTTGAACTTGGGTAGAGTGGTAGGAAGCTTGAAACTTCAGTAGAGATGGTATATGGTATGAATGGCATGTATCCGTCGAAGTTGTTGATAAGTGAACCCGTCGAAATTGTTAGAAGCATGTATTGGGTTTTGAATAGATTATATTATAAATGTAAAGATGTAGTGAAATTATAAAAATACCCTATAGTATGTAGTGAATGTTTATGGTTTTGTGATAAGAGTTTAAAATTTAGAATTTTGTTTTGCTGTTTTAATTGTTTCATTATTTAAATGGGGTGAAGAATGGATGTTTGTATGATTGTGTCAGCAAAATAAAAATTTTATGTAATGTATCTGTAAAAAGAACGATTTTGAAATAGAAAAATTAAAAAATTAAAAATTGCGGTTTTAATTTTTTTTAAATTCTTATTGGTCTTATATGAATGATATTATATAAAGCAATTGTGAAAAATTAAAATTGTGCTGATAAGAAAATAAATTTTTTTTTTTCTGTTTTCTCAACTTAAATTAATTGTACTGATAGAAAATAAAAAATTTTTAGAAGCAGTAGTTCTTCATTAAAAAAATCAGAAATTACGTCAGGGAATTCCTTTGATTAAAACAATTTAAAGAAAAAGCAATGAGATGTATACTACAAAATTTTTTTATTTATTTTTAATGTTTTTCGATATTTACATTTTTTTTCTTGAAATTTCCTTACAATTTTACCTAATCGTAATAGGCATATCTTAGCAAAATTTGATTGAACTCTGAGTAAGTAAATCCGTCCATTTATCATCTTTATCTTCTCTCAATAAATTGAATTGGATCAATGTTGACTCATTATAATTTCTCATAAAATTTATATGATATTGAATTTCACGTCTATATTTCCTTCTAAATTTTTTTTTATTTTCAAGAAAAAATTTATTAAATACGATAATTGTTCTTGCAAACTCCATTATAAGTTGAAAACTAAAGAAAACAAATTAAGCCATTAATTTAAAAATAAAATATGAAAATACTAAGAATTAACTAAATCTTCTTGGGTAGGAGTGTTAAGGAGTATAGAAATCTATTAGGTAAGTTTATGAATGTAAAGGGTGTTCAAAATTGAGGTATCATTTTAATTCTAATAAAAAAAGACTTTATTATGTTTAGGTTCGATAGCAATTCTATGATCTTATCCAGAGAAGATGTGTTTTTTTTTTAATAATCTTATATTTATTCAAAATTGTATAAAAGGTTAATTTTAAGATTAAAAAGTGTTATAAGACGGTTAATTTAGCAACTGAAAAGATCAAAATGTTTTGGGCTGATAACATTTTACATCGTTATAAATATTGTATTTGTGGCCGGAAATGGACTTCAACCAAGATAATTAATTGGAAAATATTCCATGATTTTTTGGAGAAATATCTAACACCAGAAGGAGGGAAAGGCAAGTGTTTTAAAAATTTGAAATGGTGAGTGAATAAATAATAAATTATTTTTATCTCCATTGGATTGGCAACATATTAAAATAGAAGTATATGGCGGTGATATTTCCATTATTGGTACAATCAGACAATCATCAATCAAAAATCAAGTAACCAACAGTTTTGGAGGCGATTGTCCTTTTGCTGAATAAGATGATTGGGAGTTGATTAAGAAAAATATTTCAAATGTATTATCAAAAGATAAGAATAAAAGAATTTCAGAACATATTCAATCATTTTCCATGAAAACAAATGAATATGAAGAAAATCAAAATGAAATGAAAAAATCTATGATAAAGAAACGAATTGATGATGAAATTATATTTATATCATCAATAGAGAATACATATAATGAAAAAAATAATAAATCAAAAATTGGGGATATATTAACTAATTTAAGAAAATTACTTGAAAGTTTAAAAGAGGAGTATTTAGATTATATGGTCGCTTTTTCAGATGGGAGAGATCGTTATTTACCACTTTTTATGTATGTTTGTTCTATTATAAGTCAAGTAAAGTTTGTACATAAAAAAAAAATTTGGAGAAAATAAAAAGTATACGTAATATATTTTAAGTTTCTAACAAATTATTCTTTCGTCTACCTTTGATGAAGACATATCATATTTTTCATAAAACGATGATATCATATATTATATTTATTTTCGGTTTGTTAACTATACAAACCAATTCAATCCCAATTCCTGATGTCAAGTTAGATGAATCAGCTTTTGGAAGTACTTATTTTAATATATTACTTCCAAATAATGAAACCATTAAAATAAATTTATCAGTTCAGATTTTAAAACATTCAATTTCTCATGAACTAAACAAAGTATCATCAATTAGTACAACTATATCCACACCAATAACTACTTTCAAAGCAGATGGTTATTTACTTGGAGATAAAGCTGATTTTGATCCTCAATATGTATCTATAGATGAAGCCATTGAAGCTTTTAGACAAGAACTGATATTAAAAGAACGTAATATAGGTGGAATAATCCAGTTTTTCACTCACTCCAGTTTTTCCTTTCAAACTTTAAACACGCACTTGTGGTTCTTAATTTAATTTAATTTCTTGTTTTTTTTTAAACTTTTGATATTAACCTAAGTGCGATTCAATTAATTTATTAAATACATTATAATACAAAGTAAATTTAAATTAACTAAATTGATAAAAAAAGAAAAAAAAAAAAAATAAAGGTGTAATTTGATCTCGTTAAATACTTTTTAATTTTTATTACATTTCGTTCTTGAACTTGAATTTTATTTGAATTGCAATTATATGAACTTGAATTATTTTTAAATTTTTAAATTTTAATTTAATTTGCGTTGACTGTGCACTTTTTCTTTTTAACTTATTTTACTTTAAGAATTATAAATAAAATTAAAACTTATTGTGTAAAATGGAATTTAAATGCAATTTAGAAAACAGTTATATTAATGATAATAAATCTAAATTTGTTATTTGTGAAGCGTTCTGTAAAAGGTAGCTTCATGGAGTGTGTGGGTTTAAGTAGAGGTTGGTATTATCCAACTCTAGAATCATATTTTATTTGTGACAATTGCCAAAATTACAAAGCTTTGTTGAGAAGTGTGTTTGATAACATACATAATTTATTCACAAATCTGGATAATGCGAAATCTGGTTTGGTTTCTAAAACTAACCAGACTATAGACTCTAATGCAAACGCATTTCATGATATGAAAAAATCGCTTTTGCCAAAATCGTTTGGCAAAAGTGATTGATTCGGTTATAAATGAAGTATTCGGTTAAAATTGAAGTATAACAATGTAACCGACTGGTCCGTAACATTAAAGATTATATAGAAGCTGGTCCGTCTCATATGTCATGTGATGCGTCAGTAATTTAACATATTATAGCTGAGCGGCATAATTTGTTGATGGCTAAAATGGAATCACTTCACAGTGATTTTCTCAGTTCATTTTCTTCTGTAAAACATGCTGAATTTAGTAAATTATTGAATATTGAAGAATCAATTAATCCAGTTCACAAGTGCAGTAGTGTTGATAATGGAACCCAAACTGACCCTATTTATATTCATAAGCTTGGCGTTCAGTGGTCTGAAGAGGATTGGATTCAAAGAATTAAGAAATTAAATAAAAATAATTATTCCTCGTCAACATCAAACCATGATATGATTAAAACATCCACATCATTATTTCTTAAAGGACTTCCCTGTACTTTTGATGAACGTAGGATGCGTCAATTTATAAAACGTAAATTTAACAACATATCAGTTTCCTGTCTCCTAGTCACACAATCAAAAGCGCATCAAATTTAATAAATTAAAATACCATTGCTTTTTACTTTCTGGTCCAGATCGCATCATTCAAACTCTTAATTTCTCAAGCAATAAAAATATATGGAAGAAAATTGGTGCAACTATTAATATTAGCAAGCCCCGAAAAGAAAATGTAAAATATTCATCAAAAAGAAAAGAATCCTCTAATAAAGTAAGTAACACTTCTCAAGACATGAGTATAAATTTTACTAACCCTAATAACATTCGTAATAAAAATTCTTCTAATAATGAAAAGGGTCCTATAAATTTAAAACAGTCTATTACTAACCCTATTCCTTCAGCTACACCTAAAACTAATATTAAAAGTTTACTTGATTTACATTTCCCCGCTGAAACAATTCCACCTATTAAATCTACTAATCATTTTTCTTTAAAAAATTCTACCAACTCTATTAATAATCCCAAATCCTTTACTAATAAACATCATGGTGACTCATTCTTAAATAATAAGCTCTTCAAATTTAAAAAATCTATTTCAAATAAATATTATAATTTTATTTATGGAGAAACAATTAATTCCCGGGATCCGCCCACTTCATTAAATTTACTAAATTTCTTCCGGAACTCATTCTTCTGCTCTACAACATAAATCGAGTTCGAAGTCCTACTCAGCCAGTGCAGTTTGAAAAAATATAAATTCATCTTACAACGATTCTATTAATTCAAATATAACTGCTATTTTAGAAGTAGCTAACCCTAGTATTTCTACTCCAAACCCACCAATCTTTGATCCTCTTTTACCACCTGTAGTTAAGTTAACTCAAAAATCTATTCAAAATAATAATGATAGTAGATATGTTTTGGCTAGATTAAGTGATACTAAGATTTTTGAAAATGTAAGACTGTATTTAGCTTACTTACATAATAAATCTAATGACGTTTGTATAGGCGGTAAAACGAACACTTCGTTAAAAGTTGCAATCCAACAAGAGGATCTTCCTACGGATGTAAATGAACTGATCTTGAATCTTATGCTTCCCACATTTCTTCTAATAGAATCGATTATCTGCAAAGGACAAGAGACAACCATTTCAAGTACTTTCGTCTCCATGCAAATGGGAAGAAATTTAGTTAATATTAACTCATCTCAATCTATCCTCTTTAATTGCACTTCTTCTAAATTTTCCATTTATTATCAAAATGTTAGAGGACTTCGTACTAAAACTAAAATGATTTTTTCCAATTGTTCTCTGCTAGATTTTGATATTTTTATTTTAACTGAAACTTGGCTTAATTCTTCTATTAATAATTTAGAAATGTTCCCGGTATTATATACTGTTTACAGAAAAGACAGATATGGATCAGTCTTACGATATAACAGAAATTGTTGCTATAAAAATTCAATTGCAATCAGCTAATCTTTTCATTGTCAGTTGGTATATTCCTCCTGCTTCTAATATTGATCTTTTTATTAAGTATATTGATATTATTGAGTCAATAATTGGTGATCTTAAGAACAACGATGATATAATTCTTTGTGGAGATTTCAACCTTCCAAACATTAACTGGGTAGAGCATGATGAAGAAGCCTATCTTATTCCTTTAGAATTAGTGAATAATACAGAATGTCTTTTAATTGATGCATTTAATTCGTTTAAACTTCAACAGATATCATCAATTTGTAATCATCAATGTAATCAATTAGATCTTATATTCACAACTAACTGGAATAATATTTGTTTTTTTAATTGCCCTTTGGAACTTGTAAAAATTGATGTTTATCATCCTCCTATTTGTTTTTCTTTTAGCTCTTTTTTACTTCCAAATATTGAATCAGCACTTTCTTATTATAACAATTTTCTCAGAGCTAACTACGATGGTATTAATTATATATTAAGCACCTATTATTTTGAGTTTTTAAATTCTATCGATATTAATATATTAGTAAATAGTTTTTATTCAACCATTTTTTCTATTATTTCACAATTTGTACCGTTAGTTATTGACAGAAGTAATAATTCTAGTCCGCCTTGGTTCATTAAAAATTTAAAATTATTTCCGAATGGTTTCGTGACTTTTTTTCAGCAAGCTATTCCCCATCGTTTTTCAATCCTGACTCATTTTTTTTGTCCTATTTAAATAATTTTCCTAAAACAACGCTTAGAAATATTACTATTGATCCTAATTTGGTACTATGTTACTTGAATAAATTGGATGATAATTCTAGTCCCGGAACCGATGGTATTCCCAATTTATTTTAAAATTGTTCTATGTTTTTAGCAGACCCACTTTCTAAGCTATTTAATCTTTCTTTATCTTCAGGAACTTTTCCATCACTTTGGAGAATAGCTCTTATTAAGCCTGTCCATAAAAAAAACCTCAAAAATGACGTTATCAATTATCGCCCGATCGCAAAATTATCTTCTATTCCTAAAATTTTTGAATTAATAGTATTCGATTCTATATATGATCATTGCACTAGCCTTTTATCACCCAATCAACATGGCTTTGTAAAAAGTAAATCTACAGTTATCAATCTTATGGAATCCACAGCTACATTTCTGAAACATATGGAGGATGGTTTTCAAATGGATGTAATTTACACCGAGTTTAATAAAGCATTCGATTTACTTTCTCATAGTATTATTATTTTAAAATTGCAGAACCTGGGGTTTCCAGTTTCCACTATATTTTATTAAATGGATCTATTCTTATCTTTCTGATCGTAGCTACCGTGTTTCTTTTAGATCTTCAATTTCTTCTCAATTTAAAGCTCGTACAGGTATTCCTCAAGATAGCCACCTTGGACGGTTTTGGTTTATTATTGCAATCAACGATATCACTTCCGTAATTCAACATTGTGATATTAGAATTTATGCTGATGATATGAAGATTTTCAAGAAAATTACTTCCTTCGACAATTCGAAAGCATTACAAACTGACCTTAATTGTTTTTATAATTGGTGTAATATCAACAATCTTCAACTAAATATTACTAAATGTGCTCATATTACTTTTACTCGCCGTTCTAGTCCAATTTCATATAATTATTGCTTTAACCTTCAAACTATCCCTAAAGTTAATTCTATAAAAGACTTGGGTGTATTTTGTGATAGTAAACTTCTTTTTCATGCTCATATATTTTAAACAAATCCAACTCTATGCTCGGTTTTATTAAACGATGGGCTAGAGAGTTTGATGACCCTTATGTTTTTAAATCTCTTTACACTTGCTTAGTTCGTCCCAATTTAGAATTTGCCAGCCAGGTGTGGAGTCCATTTTATAAAACCCATATATTCAGAATGGAATCTGTTCAAAAAAATTTTTTTAAATATGCCCCACGTCATCTCCCTTGGGAAGATCCTTATAATCTACCTCCGTATGAACATAGACTAAACCTTTTACATATGTGTACGCTTGAAAAACGTCGTAACGTCGCAGACATATTATTCTTGACAGAATTGGTAAAAGGTAATAATCTGCACAATTATTAGCCAACATTAGCTTTTGTAGCAATACTAGGCTAAGATCGGTTAACCTCTTTAATTTGAAGTTTCACCGCACTAATTATGGTAAGTTTGAACCACTTAATAGAATGATGTCTCTATGCAACTTACACAAATCCCAAATTAACTTTCAACTAACCAATGAATCTTTAAAAAGAGATTTATATTCATGTCATTGAAACTACATTATCGAAATATATTTTATTTTATTTATATCAATCGATGGTTAATTTTGATTTGTAATTTTATGCAGTTTGTTAATAATAACTATGATTTTAATGCCATATGTATTATTTAATTAAAAAGTTTTGTTTATTGTAATACATTTTTATCTTTAATTTGTTCTTTTTTTTCCTTATAAATTTTTTTTTTGATTAAATTTATAATGTAGTATTTACGAATATTAATTATTACATTAAATGTCATAAAATATTTTGTAAATTTTTATTTTATAAAATTATTGTTTAAATTTAATAATTTTTTTTTTAATTGAATTATATTGTAACTTGCTTGTGTTAAGCTTGAACTAAATAAATAAATAAATAAATAATAAATAGTGATTAAATAGTGATCTACAGACATTTTAAATTAGAATATGCTGCTGATAAAGAAATTCACGTCCGATGTGCATATGATAGTAATTTTAAACAAAAATTTCTCAAAATTCAATGCTTCGAATATCGCGAAATTTTAGCAGATAGAATATCAGGTACTGGAGAGGTAGAATCAGTTCCACTTATGGATACAGATTATAAATCTGAATACACAGTTCTAGATTTGCGATCAATAAAAAAAATTCAACATATCAAATGGAAATTTCATAATTTTTACAAATAAAATAAAATAATATATTATGTAATTGGAAATTAATAAAAATAAAAAAATTTTTTTTTTATAATACATCATTTTTATTTATCCATGAATTATGATTAGTAGAAAATCCTAACCACTTAACAAAAATTTTATCATCTTTAGTTTTAAGAATTTTTTCAACCAAGTATACATGTTTTTGATTAGCTTTTAATAGTTCATATTCATAGAAGCCTACTTGTATTGGTTGACCTTGATAATCTTCTAATAAATATGTTACAGGATTGGTAATCTGAACTTTCTTGATTTTAAATATTTCAGTTGTGCAATTGGGTGTATAACCTTTTTCAAAAATATGTTTATATTTGCTTATTCAAACTGGATCATCAACTTTCAATTTAGTAATCGGAGATGTTTTAATATGATTGTATACAGTTTTGAGTAAATCATTAGCATTATGTTTATTAACATCTGAGGGATTTTTCTTAATTGTTCGATGTTTAGTATTGTTGTATTGTTTAACTAGTTCATCAATTATATTAATCCATTTGTAATTTCCGTTAAAACTAAATTCTTTCCACATCTTTTCTTTTACAGTTCTATTAAAACGTTCTACAATAGATGCTTTTAATGTGCTATATGTTGAATAAGGATTTATATGATATTTATACATTAATTTTTGAAATATTTTATTAAAAAATTCTTTTCCAACGTCGGTTTGTAAATTTTAAGGTTGTCTTTTAGAATTTAGAAAAATATTTTGCATTACTTCCGTAACGTTTTCTGAAGTATTTGTTTTTATAGGGATTACCCATGCATACTAAGAAAAGGTATCAATGACAGTTAATAAAAATTTAAAACCTTTGTTCTCTTTACCATATAAACCCATTTCTACTAAATCAGCTTGGCAAAGATCATCAAATCCTTTTATTATAATTCGATGTCGTTCAAAATTTCTCCGTGCAGGCTTATGAAGCTCTTCAACAACCTCTCTTTTACTTATTTTTAAATAAAATAAAATAAAATAAAATAAAATAAAATGTATGTAATTATTATATAACTAATTAGAATCTTTGATTGAAAATGATTTCTCGATGATTACTATGTAGAATCTGAAAAATAATAATATCAGTATTTTGAATTCTTTTATTAAATCTATAGCGATCCAGTGCTACAACTTCCCAATATATTTGCCGAGTTAACTTATATGCTATATTCCATTTGTATAATATATGTATTTGAGGCTTTAACATAAATTTGACTCTCTTTTTTACTTTTTTCCCATCATCATAATCCTCTTCTTCATGGCTATCCTCAGATAAATCTGAATTTTCACCAGAAGCAACTGAAATATCATCTTCCTTTTCATCACTCTCATCAGACGAATCTGAAGCTTCAAGCCAATCAAATAAATCTACAACTGCATCCTTACTCATCTTGAAAATAACTAATTAAAATATACTTCTCTTTCACTCATTTATAAGTAGAATAAATAAAGCAAACAATAAATGTTCAAATTGTAAAATTTATATTGTTTATTTTATATAATAGTTTACAAGTATGTTTACTTTTATTATAAACTATTTTCTATTATTTTATGTAATTCCATTAGTTTGGTGCAATATAACATACATTGTTCTGCTGAATGACATGGGCAAGTATCTGGAAAACTTTCAATATTATCTGATGTATAGGGGCATATATCCCAATGATATCCATACTCCTTCGTTTCAATTTGTAGAGAATTTTTAAATAATTTTAAAAATTTGAAATGATCTTTTAACTGTTCATAATGTTCCTCCAATAAAATATCTTCATATTTATTTAAAAAACTATTTAAAGAATATCCTATTTTATGTATATCCATTTGGGAAGTTAAATGAAAACTAATCACAATTAATTTCTTGAATTATTAATTAAATCTAACACTGATTGAGCTTTGGCTTGACCTTTTTCTAATCGTAAAGGATATGGGGTTTCTGGGGCTGTCAGATGACATCACAATATTTTGACAGTTGTTATTTTGAATCTAGTGTTCGTTATTTTGAAAGTTTTTGAATATAGTGTTCGTTAATTTGAAAGTGAGAATTAAGTGTAAGGTATAATGAAATAGATTTTATGATTAGAAGGTTGAATGATTCAATTAAATGAAAGAATGTTATTTGTTGAAGTTGTAGTGCCTAGAGCTGCCGGTCCAGACGCAGTTGTTGATTTCGGAAGTATTAGGTTTTGAAATGGTAGTTGAACTTGGGTAGAGTGGAAGGAAGCTTGAAACTTCAGTAGAGATGGTATATGGCATGTATCCGTCGAAGTTGTTGATAAGTCAACCCGTCGATTTTGTTGGAAGCATGTATTGGGTTTTGAATAGATTATATTATAAATGTAAAGATGTAGTGAAATTATAAAAATACCCTACAGTAGTGAATATTTGTTGTTTTGTGATAAGAGTTTAAAATTTAAAATTTAGAATTTTGTTTTGCTGTTTTAATTGTTTTATTATTTAAATGGGGTGAAGAATGGATGTTTGTATGATTGTGTCAGCAAAATAGAAATTTTATGTAAAGTATCTGTAAAAAGAACGATTTTGAAATAGAAAAATGAAAAAATTAAAAATTGCGGTTGCTGGTCTTATATTGTGGTGATAAGAAAATAAAAATTTTTTTTCTGTTCTCTTAACTTAAATTAATTGTACTGATAAGAAAATAGAAAATTTTTAGAAGCAGTAGTTCTTCATTAAAAAAATCGGAAATTACGTCAGGGAATTCCTTTGATTAAAACAATTTAAAGAAGAAGCAACGAGATGTATACTACAAAATTTTTTTATTTATTTGTAATGTTTTTCGATATTTACATTTTTTTTCTTGAAATTTCCTTACAATTTTACCTAATCGTAATAGGCATATCTTAGGAAATGTGATTGAACTCTGAGTAAGTAAATCCGTCCATTTATCATCTTTATCTTCTCTCAATGAATTGAATTGGATCAATGTTGACTCATTATAATTTCTCATAAAATTTATATGATATTGAATTTCACGTCTATATTTCCTTCTAAATTTTTTTTCATTTTCAAGAAAAAATTTATTAAATACGATAATTGTTCTTGCAAACTCCATTATAAGTTGAAAACTAAAGAAAACAAATTAAGCCATTAATTTGAAAATAAAATATGAAAATACTGAGAATTAACTAAATCTTCTTGGGTAGGAGTGTTAAGGGGTATAGAAATCTATTAGGTAAGTTTATGAATGTAAAGTGTGTTCAAAATTGAGGTATCATTTTAATTCTAATAAAAAAAGACTTTATTATGTTTAGGTTCGATCGCAATTCTATGATCTTATCCAGAGAAGATGTGTTTTTTTTCTAATAATCTTATATTTATTCAAAATTGTATAAAATGTTAATTTTAAGATTAAAGAGTGTTATAAGACGGTTAATTTAGCAACTGAGAAGATCAAAATGTTTTGGGCTGATAACATTTTACATGGTTATAAATATTGTATTTGTAGCCGGAAATGGATTTCAACCAAGATAATTAATTGGAAAATATTCCATGATTTTTTAGTGATATATCTAACACCAGAAGGAGGGGAAAAGGCATGTATTTTAAAAATTAGAAATGGTGAGTCAATAAATAATAAATTATTTTTATCTCCATTGGATTGGCAACATATTAAAATAGAAGTATATAGCGGTGATATTTCCATTATTGGTACAATCAGACAATCATCAATCAAAAATCAAGTAACCAACAGTTTTGGAGGCGATTGTCCTTTTGCTGAATAAGATGATTGGGAGTTGATTGAGAAAAATATTTCAAATGTATTATCAAAAGATAAGAATAAAAGAATTTCAGAACATATTCAATCATTTTCCAGAAAACAAATGAATATGAAGAAAATCAAAATGAAATGAAAAAATCTATGATAAGGAAACGAATTGATAATGGAATTATATTTATATCATCAATAGGGAATATATATAATGAAAAAAATAATAAATCAAAAATTGGGGATATATTAACTAATTTAAGAAAATTACTTGAAAGTTTAAAAGAGGAGTATTTAGATTATATGGAAGCTTTTCCAGATGGGAGAGATCGTTATTTACCACTTTTTATGTATGTTTGTTCTATTATAAGTCAAGTAAAGTTTGTACATAAAAAAGAAATTTCGAGAAAATAAAAAGTATACGTAATATATTTTAAGTTTCTAACAAATTATTCTTTCGTTTACCTTTGATTAAAACAGATCATATTTTTCATAAAACGATGATATCATATATCATATTTATTTTCGGTTTGTTAACTATACAAACCAATTCAATCCCAATTCCTGATGTCAAGTTAGATGAATCAGCTTTTGGAAGAACTTATTTTAATATATTACTTTCAAATAATGAAACCGTTAAAATAAATTTATCAGTTCAGCTTTTAAAACATTCAATTTCTCATGAACTAAACAAAGTATCATCAATTAGTACAACTATATCCACACCAATAACTACTTTCAAAGCAGATGGTTATTTACTTGGAGATAAAGCTGATTTTGATCCTCAATATGTATCTATAGATGAAGCCATTGAAGCTTTTAGACAAGAACTGATATTAAAAGAACGTAATATAGGTGGAATAATCCAGTTTTTCACTCACTCCAGTTTTTCCTTTCAAACTTTAAACACGTACATGCGGTTCTTAATTTAATTTAATTTCTTGTTTTTTTTTAAACTTTAAAGTATCTGTAAAAAGAACGATTTTGAAATAGAAAAATGAAAAAATTAAAAATTGCGGTTTTAATTTTTTTTTAATTCTTATTGGTCTTATATTGTGGTGATAAGAAAATAAAAATTTTTTTTCTGTTCTCTTAACTTAAATTAATTGTACTGATAAGAAAATAGAAAATTTTTAGAAGCAGTAGTTCTTCATTAAAAAAATCGGAAATTACGTCAGGGAATTGCTTTGATTAAAACAATTTAAAGAAAAAGCAACGAGATGTATACTACAAAATTTTTTATTTATTTTTAATGTTTTGCGATATTTACATTTTTTTTCTTGAAATTTCCTTACAATTTTACCTAATCGTAATAGGCATATCTTAGGAAATTTGATTGAACTCTGAGTAAGTAAATCCGTCCATTTATCATCTTTATCTTCTCTCAATGAATTGAATTGGATCAATGTTGACTCATTATAATTTCTCATAAAATTTATATGATATTGAATTTCACGTCTATATATCCTTCTAAATTTTTTTTTATTTTCAAGAAAAAATTTATTAAATACGATAATTGTTCTTGCAAACTCCATTATAAGTTGAAAACTAAAGAAAACAAATTAAGCCATTAATTTAAAAATAAAATATGAAAATACTGAGAATTAACTAAATCTTCTTGGGTAGGAGTGTTAAGGGGTATAAAAATCTATTAGGTAAGTTTATGATTGTAAAGGGTGTTCAAAATTGAGGTATCATTTTAATTCTAATAAAGAAAGACTTTATTATGTTTAGGTTCGATCGCAATTCTATGATCTTATCCAGAGAAGATGTATTTTTTTTCTAATAATCTTATATTTATTCAAAATTGTATAAAAGGTTAATTTTAAGATTAAAGAGTGTTATAAGACGGTTAATTTAGCAACTGAAAAGATCAAAATGTTTTGGGCTGATAACATTTTATATGGTTATAAATATTGTATTTGTGGCCGGAAATGGATTTCAACCAAGATAATTAATTGGAAAATATTCCATGATTTTTTGGAGATATATCTAACACCAGAAGGAGGGGAAAAGGCATGTATTTTACAAATTAGAAATGGTGAGTCAATAAATAATAAATTATTTTTATCTCCATTGGATTGGCAACATATTAAAATAGAAGTATATGGCGGTGATATTTCCATTATTGGTACAATCAGACAATCATCAATCAAAAATCAAGTAACCAACAGTTTTGGAGGCGATTGTCCTTTTGCTGAATAAGATGATTGGGAGTTGATTAAGAAAAATATTTCAAATGTATTATCAAAAGATAAGAATAAAAGAATTTCAGAACAAATTCAATCATTTTGCAGAAAACAAATGAATATGAAGAAAATCAAAATGAAATGAAAAAATCTATGATAAGGAAACGAATTGATGATGAAATTATATTTACATCATCAATAGAGAATACATATAATGAAAAAAATAATAAATCAAAAATTGGGGATATATTAACTAATTTAAGAAAATTACTTGAAAGTTTAAAAGAGGAGTATTTAGATTATATGGAAGCTTTTTCAGATAGGAGAGATCGTTATTTACCACTTTTTATGTATGTTTGTTCTATTATAAGTGAAGTAAAGTTTGTACATAAAAAAGAAATTTCGAGAAAATAAAAAGTATACGTAATATATTTTAAGTTTCTAACAAATTATTCTTTCGTTTACCTTTGATGAAAACAGATCATATTTTTCATAAAACGACATATTAAAATAGAAGTATATAGCGGTGATATTTCCATTATTGGTACAATCAGACAATCATCAATTAAAAATTAAGTAACCAACAGTTTTGGAGGCGATAGTCCTTTTGCTGAATAAGATGATTGGGAGTTGATTGAGAAAAATATTTCAAATGTATTATCAAAAGATAAGAATAAAAGAATTTCAGAACATATTCAATCATTTTCCAGAAAACAAATGAATATGAAGAAAATCAAAATGAAATGAAAAAATCTATGATAAGGAAACGAATTGATGATGGAATTATATTTATATCATCAATAGAGAATATATATAATGAAAAAAATAATAAATCAAAAATTGGGGATATATTAACTAATTTAAGGAAATTACTTGAAAGTTTAAAAGAGGAGTATTTAGATTATATGGAAGCTTTTTCAGATGGGAGAGATCGTTATTTACCACTTTTTATGTATGTTTGTTCTATTATAAGTCAAGTAAAGTTTGTACATAAAAAAGAAATTTCGAGAAAATAAAAAGTATACGTAATATATTTTAAGTTTCTAACAAATTATTCTTTCGTTTACCTTTGATTAAAACAGATCATATTTTTCATAAAACGATGATATCATATATCATATTTATTTTCGGTTTGTTAACTATACAAACCAATTCAATCCCAATTCCTGATGTCGAGTTAGATGAATCAGCTTTCGGAAGCACTTATTTTAATATATTACTTCCAAATAATGAAACCGTTAAAATAAATTTATCAGTTCAGCTTTTAAAACATTCAATTTCTCATGAACTAAACAAAGTATCATCAATTAGTACAACTATATCCACACCAATAACTGCTTTCACAGCAGATGGTTATTTACTTGGAGATAAAGCTGATTTTGATCCTCAATATGTATCTATAGATGAAGCCATTGAAGCTTTTAAACAAGAACAAGATATTAAAAGAACGTAATATAGGTGGAATAATCCAGTTTTTCACTCACTCCATTTTTCCTTTCAAACTTTAAACACGTACTTGTGGTTCTTAATTTAAATTAAATTCTTGTTTTGTTTTAAACTTTAAAGTATCTGTAAAAAGAACGATTTTGAAATAGAAAAATGAAAAAATTAAAAATTGCGGTTTTAATTTTTTTTAAATTCTTATTGGTTTTATATTGTGGTGATAAGAAAATAAAAATTTTTTTTCTGTTCTCTTAACTTAAATTAATTGTACTGATAAGAAAATAGAAAATTTTTAGAAGCAGTAGTTCTTCATTAAAAAAATCGGAAATTAAGTCAGGGAATTCCTTTGATTAAAACAATTTAAAGAAAAAGCAACGAGATGTATACTACAAAATTTTTTTATTTATTTTTAATGTTTTGCGATATTTACATTTTTTTTCTTGAAATTTCCTTACAATTTTACCTAATCGTAATAGGCATATCTTAGGAAATTTGATTGAACTCTGAGTAAGTAAATCCGTTCATTTATCATCTTTATCTTCTCTCAATGAATTGAATTGGATCAATGTTGACTCATTATAATTTCTCATAAAATTTATATAATATTGAATTTCACGTCTATATTTCCTTCTAAATTTTTTTTTATTTTCAAGAAAAATTTATTAAATACGATAATTGTTCTTGCAAACTCCATTATAAGTTGAAAACTAAAGAAAACAAATTAAGCCATTAATTTAAAAATAAAATATGAAAATACTGAGAATTAACTAAATCTTCTTGGGTAGGAGTGTTAAGGGGTATAGAAATCTATTAGGTAAGTTTATGATTGTAAAGGGTGTTCAAAATTCAGGTATCATTTTAATTCTAATAAAAAAAGACTTTATTATGTTTAGGTTCGATCGCAATTCTATGATCTTATCCAGAGAAGATGTGTTTTTTTTCTAATAATCTTATATTTATTCAAAATTGTATAAAAGGTTAATTTAAGGATTAAAGAGTGTTATAAGACGGTTAATTTAGCAACTGAAAAGATCAAAATGTTTTGGGCTGATAACATTTTACATGGTTATAAATATTGTATTTGTGGCCGGAAATGGATTTCAACCAAGATAATTAATTGGAAAATATTCCATGATTTTTTGGAGATATATCTAACACCAGAAGGAGGGGAAAAGGCATGTATTTTAAAAATTAGAAATGGTGAGTCAATAAATAATAAATTATTTTTATCTCCATTGGATTGGCAACATATTAAAATAGAAGTATATGGCGGTGATATTTCCATTATTGGTACAATCAGACAATCATCAATCAAAAATCAAGTAACCAACAGTTTTGGAGGCGATTGTCCTTTTGCTGAATAAGATGATTGGGAGTTCATTAAGAAAAATATTTCAAATGTATTATCAAAAGATAAGAATAAAAGAATTTCAGAACATATTCAATCATTTTCCAGAAAACAAATGAATATGAAGAAAATCAAAATGAAATGAAAAAATCTATGATAAGGAAACGAATTGATGATGAAATTATATTTATATCATCAATAGAGAATACATATAATGAAAAAAATAATAAATCAAAAATTGGGGATATATTAACTAATTTAAGAAAATTACTTGAAAGTTTAAAAGAGGAGTATTTAGATTATATGGAAGCTTTTTCAGATGGGAGAGATCGTTATTTACAACTTTTTATGTATGTTTGTTCTATTATAAGTCAAGTAAAGTTTGTACATAAAAAAGAAATTTCGAGAAAATAAAAAGTATACGTAATATATTTTAAGTTTCTAACAAATTATTCTTTCGTTTACCTTTGATGAAAACAGATCATATTTTTCATAAAACGATGATATCATATATTATATTTATTTTCGGTTTGTTAACTATACAAACCAATTCAATCCCAATTCCTGATGTCAAGTTAGATGAATCAGCTTTTGGAAGCACTTATTTTAATATATTACTTCCAAATAATGAAACCGTTAAAATAAATTTATCAGTTCAGCTTTTAAAACATTCAATTTCTCATGAACTAAACAAAGTATCATTAATTAGTACAACTATATCTACACCAATAACTACTTTCAAAGCAGATGGTTATTTACTTGGAGATAAAGCTGATTTTGATCCTCAATATGTATCTATAGATGAAGCCATTGAAGCTTTTAGACAAGAACTGATATTAAAAGAACGTAATATAGGTGGAATAATCCAGTTTTTCACTCACTCCAGTTTTTCCTTTCAAACTTTAAACACGTACTTGTGGTTCTTAATTTAATTTAATTTCTTGTTTTTTTTTTAACTTTTAATATTAACCTAAGTGCGATTCAATTAATTTATTAAATACATTATAATACAAAGTAAATTTAAGTTAACTAAATTGATAAAAAAAGAAAAAAAAAAAAAATTAAAGGTGTAATTTGATCTCGTTAAATACTTTTTAATTTTTATTACATTTCGTTCTTGAACTTGAATTTTATTTGAATTGCAATTATATGAACTTGAATTATTTTTAAATTTTTAAATTTTAATTTAATTTGCGTTGACTGTGCACTTTTTCTTTTTAACTTATTTTACTTTAAGAATTATAAATAAAATTAAAACTTATTGTGTAAAATGGAATTTAAATGCAATTTAGAAAACAGTTATATTAATGATAATAAATCTAAATTTGTTATTTGTGAAGCGTTCTGTAAAAGGTAGCTTCATGGAGTGTGTGGGTTTAAGTAGAGGTTGGTATTATCCAACTCTAGAATCATATTTTATTTGTGACAATTGCCAAAATTACAAAGCTTTGTTGAGAAGTGTGTTTGATAACATACATAATTTATTCACAAATCTGGATAATGCGAAATCTGGTTTGGTTTCTAAAACTAACCAGACTATAGACTCTAATGCAAACGCATTTCATGATATGAAAAAATCGCTTTTGCCAAAATCGTTTGGCAAAAGTGATTGATTCGGTTATAAATGAAGTATTCGGTTAAAATTGAAGTATAACAATGTAACCGACTGGTCCGTAACATTAAAGATTATATAGAAGCTGGTCCGTCTCATATGTCATGTGATGCGTCAGTAATTTAACATATTATAGCTGAGCGGCATAATTTGTTGATGGCTAAAATGGAATCACTTCACAGTGATTTTCTCAGTTCATTTTCTTCTGTAAAACATGCTGAATTTAGTAAATTATTGAATATTGAAGAATCAATTAATCCAGTTCACAAGTGCAGTAGTGTTGATAATGGAACCCAAACTGACCCTATTTATATTCATAAGCTTGGCGTTCAGTGTTCTGAAGAGGATTGGATTCAAAGAATTTAGAAATTAAATAAAAATAATTATTCCTCGTCAACATCAAACCATGATATGATTAAAACATCAACATCATTATTTCTTAAAGGACTTCCCTGTACTTTTGATGAACGTAGGATGCGTCAATTTATAAAATGTGAATTTAACAACATATCAGTTTCCTGTCTCCTAGTCACACAATCAAAAGCGCATCAAATTTAATAAATTAAAATACCATTGCTTTTTACTTTCTGGTCCAGATCGCATCATTCAAACTCTTAATTTCTCAAGCAATAAAAACATATGGAAGAAAATTGGTGCAACTATTAATATTAGCAAGCCCCGAAAAGAAAATGTAAAATATTCATCAAAAAGAAAAGAATCCTCTAATAAAGTAAGTAACACTTCTCAAGACATGAGTATAAATTTTACTAACCCTAATAACATTCATAATAAAAATTCTTCTAATAATAAAAAGGGTCCTATAAATTTAAAACAGTCTATTACTAACCCTATTCCTTCAGCTACACCTAAAACTAATATTAAAAGTTTACTTGATTTACATTTCCCCGCTGAAACAATTCCACCTATTAATAATCCTAAATTCTTCCAACTCTATTAATAATCCCAAATCCTTTACTAATAAACATCATAGTGACTCATTCTTAAATAATAAGCTCTTCAAATTTAAAAAATCTATTTCAAATAAATGTTATAATTTTATTTGTGGAGAAACAATTAATTCCCGGGATCCGCCCACTTCATTAAATTCACTAAATTCACCACTTTCTTCCGGAACTCATTCTTCTGCTCTATAATCTAAATCGAATTCGAAGTCCTACCCAGCCAGTGCAGTTTTAAAAAATATAAATTCATCATCCAATGATTCTATTAATTCAAATATAACTGCTATTTCAGAAGTAGCTAACCCTAGTTTTTCTACTCCAAACCCACCAATCTTTGATCCTCTTTTACCACCTGTAGTTAAGTTAACTCAAAAATCTATTCAAAATAATAATGATAGTAGATATGTTTTGGCTAGATTAAGTGATACTAAAATTTTTGAAAATGTAAGACTGTATTTAGCTTACTTACATAATAAATCTAATGACGTTTGTATAGGCGGTAAAACGAACACTTCGTTAAAAGTTGCAATCCAACAAGAGGGTCTTCCTATGGATGTAAATAAACTGATCTTGAATCTTATGCTTCACACATTTCTTCTAATAGAATCGATTATCTGCAAAGGACAAGAGACAACCATTTCAAGTACTTTCGTCCCCATGCAAATCGGAAGAAATTTAATTAATATTAACTCATCTCAATCTATCCTCTTTAATTGCACTTCTTCTAAATTTTCCATTTATTATCAAAATGTTAGAGGACTTCGTACTAAAACTAAAATGATTTTTTCCAATTGTTCTCTGCTAGATTTTGATATTTTTATTTTAACTGAAACTTGGCTTAATTCTTCTATTAATAATTTAGAAATGTTTCCGGTATTATATACTGTTTACAGAAAAGACAGATATGGATCAGTCTTGTCTGGAAATATTAGAAAAGGTGGAGGTGTTCTGATAGCTATGAAAAATACATTTAATTCATATTAAATAATAATTCCCTCGGGTGATGCTCACGATATAATAGAAATTGTTGTTATAAAAATTCAATTGCAATCAGCTAATCTTTTCATTGTCAGTTGGTATATTCCTTCTGCTTCTAATATTGATCTTTTTATTAAGTATATTGATATTATTGAGTCAATAATTGGTGATCTTAAGAACAACGATGATATAATTCTTTGTGTAGATTTCAACCTTCCAAACATTAACTGGGTAGAGCATGATGAAGAAGCCTACCTTATTCCTTTAGAATTAGTGAATAATATAGAATGTCTTTTAATTGATGCATTTAATTCGTTTAAACTTCAACAGATATCATCAATTTGTAATCATCAAGGTAATCAATTAGATCTTATATTCACAACTAACTGGAATAATATTTGTTTTTTTAATTGCCCTTTGGAACTTGTAAAAATTGATGTTTATCATCCTCCTATTTGTTTTTCTTTTAGCTCTTTTTTACTTCCAAATATTGAATCAGCACTTTCTTATCATTACAATTTTCTCAAAGCTAACTACGATGGTATTAATTATATATTAAGCACCTATTATTTTGAGTTTTTAAATTCTATCGATATTAATATATTAGTAAATAGTTTTTATTCAACCATTTTTTCTATTATTTCACAATTTGTACCGTTAGTTATTGACAGAAGTAATAATTCTAGTCCGCCTTGGTTCACTAAAAATTTAAAATTATTTCCGAATGGTTTCGTGACTTTTTTTCAGCAAGCTATTCCCCATCGTTTTTCAATCCTGACTCATTTTTTTTGTCCTATTTAAATAATTTTCCTAAAACAACGCTTAGAAATATTACTATTGATCCTAATTTGGTACTATGTTACTTGAATAAATTGGATGATAATTCTAGTCCCGGAATCGATGGTATTCCCAATTTATTTAAAAAAAATTGTTCTATGTTTTTAGCAGACCCACTTTCTAAGCAATTTAATCCTTCTTTATCTTCAAGAACTATTCCATCACTTTGAAAAATACCTCTTATTAAGCCTGTCCATAAAAAAAACCTCAAAAATGACGTTATCAATTATCGCTCGATCGCAAAATTATCTTCTATTCCTAAAATTTTTGAATTAATAGTATTCGATTCTATATATGATCATTGCACTAGCCTTTTATCACCCAATCAACATGGCTTTGTAAAAAGTAAATCTACAGTTATCAATCTTATGGAATCCACAGCTACATTTCTGAAACATATGGAGGATGGTTTTCAAACGGATGTAATTTACACCGACTTTAGTCAAGCATTCGATTTACTTTCTCATAGTATTATTATTTTAAAATTGCAGAACCTGGGGTTTCCAGTTTCCACTATATTTTATTAATTGGATCTATTCTTATCTTTCTGATCGTAGCTACCGTGTTTCTTTTAGATCTTCAATTTCTTCTCAATTTAAAGCTCGTACAGGTATTCCTCAAGATAGCCACCTTGGACGGTTTTGGTTTATTATTGCAATCAACGATATCACTTCCGTAATTCAACATTGTGATATTAGAATTTATGCTGATGATATGAAGATTTTCAAGAAAATTACTTCCTTCGACAATTCGAAAGCATTACAAACTGACCTTAATTGTTTTTATAATTGGTGTAATATCAACAATCTTCAACTAAATATTACTAAATGTTCTCATATCACTTTTACTCGCCGTTCTAATCCAATTTCATATAATTATTGCTTTAACCTTCAAACTATCCCTAAAGTTAATTCTATAAAAGACTTGGGTGTATTTTGTGATAGTAAACTTCTTTTTCATGCTCATTATACATATATTTTAAACCAATCCAACTCAATGCTCGGTTTTATTAAACGATGGGCTAGAGAGTTTGATGACTTTCAACTAACCAATGAATCTTTAAAAAGAGATTAATATTCATGTCATTGAAACTGCATTATCGAAATATATTTTATTTTATTTATATCAATCGATGGTTAATTTTGATTTGTAATTTTATGCAGTTTGTTAATAATAACTATGATTTTGATGCCATATGTATTATTTAATTAAAAAGTTTTGTTTATTGTAATACATTTTTATCTTTAATTTGTTCTTTTTTTTCCTTATAAATTTTTTTTTTGATTAAATTTATAATGTAGTATTTACGAATATTAATTATTACATTAAATGTCATAAAATATTTTGTAAATTTTTATTTTATAAAATTATTGTTTAAATTTAATAATTTTTTTTTTAATTGAATTATATTGTAACTTGCTTGTGTTAAGCTTGAACTAAATAAATAAATAAATAAATAATAAATAGTGATTAAATAGTGATCTACAGACATTTTAAATTAGAATATGCTGCTGATAAAGAAATTCACGTCCGATGTGCATATGATAGTAATTTTAAACAAAAATTTCTCAAAATTCAATGCTTCGAATATCGCGAAATTTTAGCAGATAGAATATCAGGTACTGGAGAGGTAGAATCAGTTCCACTTATGGATACAGATTATAAATCTGAATACACAGTTCTAGATTTGCGATCAATAAAAAAAAAGTCAACATATCAAATGGAAATTTCATAATTTTTACAAATAAAATAAAATAATATATTATGTAATTGGAAATTAATAAAAATAAAAAATTTTTTTTTTTTATAATACATCATTTTTATTTATCCATGAATTATGATTAGTAGAAAATCCTAACCACTTAACAAAAATTTTATCATCTTTAGTTTTAAGAATTTTTTCAACCAAGTATGTTTTTGATTAGCTTTTAATAGTTCATATTCATAGAAGCCTCCTTGTATTGGTTGACCTTGATAATCTTCTAATAAATATGTTACAGGGTTGGTAATCTGAACTTTCTTGATTTTAAATATTTCAGTTGTGCAATTGGGTGTATAACCTTTTTCAAAAATATGTTTATATTTGCTTATTCAAACTGGATCATCAACTTTAAATTTAGTAATCGGAGATGTTTTAATATGATTGTATACAGTTTTGAGTAAATCATTAGCATTATATTTATTAACATCTGAGGGATTTTTCTTAATTGTTCGATGTTTAGTATTGTTGTATTGTTTAACTAGTTCATCAATTATATTAATCCATTTGTAATTTCCGTTAAAACTAAATTCTTTCCACATCTTTTCTTTTACAGTTCTATTAAAACGTTTACAATAGATGCTTTTAATGTGCTATATGTTGAATAAGGATTTATATGATATTTATACATTAAGTTTTGAAATATTTTATTAAAAAATTGTTTTCCAACGTCGGTTTGTAAATTTTGAGGGTGTCTTTTAGAATTTAGAAAAATATTTTGCATTACTTCCGTAACGTTCTCTGAAGTATTTGTTTTTATAGGGATTACCCATGCATACTAAGAAAAGGTATCAATGACAGTTAATAAAAATTTAAAACCTTTGTTCTCATTAGCATATAAACCCATTTCTACTAAATCAGCTTGCCAAAGATCATCAAATCCTTTTATTATAATTCGACGTCGTTCAAAATTTCTCCGTGCACGCTTATGATGCTCTTCAACAAACTCTCTTTTACTCATTTTTAATTAAAATAAAATAAAATAAAATGTATGTAATTATTATATAACTAATTAGAATCTTTGATTGAAAATGATTTCCCGATTATTACTATGTAGAATCTGAGAAATAATAATATCAGTATTTTGAATTCTTTTATTAAATCTATAGCGATCCAGTGCTACAACTTCCCAATATATTTGCCGAGCTAACTTATATGCTATATTCTATTTGTATAATATATGTATTTGAGGCTTTAACATAAATTTGACTCTCTTTTTAACTTTTTTCCCATCATCATAATCCTCTTCCTCATGGCTATCCTCAGATAAATCTGAAATTTCACAAGAAGCAACTGAAATATCATCTTCCTTTTCATCACTCTCATCAGATGAATCTGAAGCTTCCAGCCAATCAAATAAATCTACAACTGCATCCTTACTCATCTTGAAAATAACTAATTAAAATATACTTCTCTTTCACTCATTTATAAGTAGAATAAATAAAGCAAATAATAAATGTTCAAATTGTAAAATTTATATTTATTATTTTATATAATAGTTTACAAGTATGTTTACTTTTATTATAACCTATTTTCTATTCTTTTATATAATTCCATTAGTTTGGTGCAATGTAACATACATTGTTCTGCTGAATGACATGGGCAAGTATCTGGAAAACTTTCAATATTATCTGATGTATAGGGGCATATATCCCAATGATATCCATACTCCTTCGTTTCAATTTGTAGAGAATTTTTAAATAATTTTAAAAATTTGAAATGATCTTTTAACTGTTCATAATGTTCCTCCAATAAAATATCTTCATATTTACATATTTAAAAAAATATTTAAAGAATATCCTATTTGATGTATATCCATTTCGAAAGTTAAATGAAAACTAATCACAATTAATTTCTTGAATTATTAATTAAATCTAACACTGATTGAGTTTTGGCTTCAGCTTTTTCTAATCGTAAAGGATATGGGGTTTCTGGGGCTGTCAGATGACATCACAATATTTTGACAGTTGTTATTTTGAATCTAGTGTTCGTTATTTTGAAAGTTTTTGAATATAGTGTTCGTTAATTTGAAAGTGAGAATTAAGTGTAAGGTATAATGAAATAGATTTTAGGATTAGAAGGTTGAATGATTCAATTAAATGAGAGAATGTTATTTGTTGAAGTTGTAGTGCCTAGAGCTGCCGGTGCAGACGCAGTTGTTGATTTCGGAAGTATTAGGTTTTGAAATGGTAGTGGAAATTGGGTAGAGTGAGAGGAAGCTTGAAACTTCAGTAGAGATGGTATATGGTATGAATGGCATGTATCCGTCGAAGTTGTTGATAAGTGAACCCGTCGAAGTTATTGGAAGCATGTGTTGGGTTTTGAATAGATTATATTATAAATGTAAAGATGTAGTGAAATTATAAAAATACCCTAAAGTAGTGAATGTTTGTTGTTTTGTGATAAGAGTTTAAAATTTAAAATTTAGAATTTTGTTTTGCTGTTTTAATTGTTTTATTATTTAAATGGGGTGAAGAATGGATGTTTGTATGATTGTGTCAGCAAAATAGAAATTTTATGTAAAGTATCTATAAAAAGAACGATTTTGAAATAGAAAAATGAAAAAATTAAAAATTGCGGTTTTAATTTTTTTTAAATTCTTATTGGTCTTATATTGTGGTGATAAGAAAATAAAAAATTTTTTTCTGTTCTCTTAACTTAAATTAATTGTACTGATAAGAAAATAGAAATTTTTTAGAAGCAGTAGTTCTTCATTAAAAAATCGGAAATTACGTCAGGGAATTCCTTTGATTAAAACAATTTAAAGAAAAAGCAACGAGATGTATACTACAAAATTTTTTTATTTATTTTTATTTTTTTAATATCTTAGGAAATTTGATTGAACTCTGAGTAAGTAAATCCGTCCATTTATCATCTTCATCTTCTCTCAATGAATTGAATTGGATCAATGTTGACTCATTATAATTTCTCATAAAATTTATATGATATTGAATTTCACGTCTATATTCCTTCTAAATTTTTTTTTATTTTCAAGAAAAAATTTATTAAATACGATAATTGTTCTTGCAAACTCCATTATAAGTTGAAAACTAAAGAAAACAAATTAAGCCATTAATTTTAAAATAAAATATGAAAATACTGAGAATTAACTAAATCTTCTTGGGTAGGAGTGTTAAGGGGTATAGAAATCTATTAGGTAAGTTTATGAATGTAAAGGGTGTTCAAAATTGAGGTATCATTTTAATTCTAATAAAGAAAGACTTTATTATGTTTAGGTTCGATCGCAATTCTATGATCTTATCCAGAGAAGATGTGTTTTTTTCTAACAATCTTATATTTATTCAAAATTGTATAAAAGGTTAATTTTAAGATTAAAAAGTGTTATAAGACGGTTAATTTGGCAACTGAAAAGATCAAAATGTTTTGGGCTGATAACATTTTACATGGTTATAAATATTGTATTTGTGGCCGGAAATGGATTTCAACCAAGATAATTAATTGGAAAATATTCCATGATTTTTTGGAGATATATCTGACACCAGAAGGAGGGGAAAAGGCACGTATTTTAAAAATTAGAAATGGTGAGTCAATAAATAATAAATTATTTTTATCTCCACTGGATTGGCAACATATTAAAATAGAAGTATATGGTGGTGATATTTCCATTATTGATACAATCAGACAATCATCAATCAAAAATCAAGTAACCAACAGTTTTGGAGGCGATTGTCCTTTTGCTGAATAAGATGATTGGGAGTTGATTGAAAATAATATTTCAAATGTATTATCAAAAGATAAGAATAAAAGAATTTCAGAACATATTCAATCATTTTCCAGAAAACAAATGAATATGAAGAAAATCAAAATGAAATGAAAAAATCTATGATAAGGAAACGAACTGATGATGCAATTATATTTATATCATCAATAGAGAATACATATAATGAAAAAAATAATAAATCAAAAATTGGGGATATATTAACTAATTTAAGAAAATTACTTGAAAGTTTAAAAGAGGAGTATTTAGATTATATGGAAGCTTTTTCAGATGGGAGAGATCGTTATTTACCACTTTTTATGTATGTTTGTTCTATTATAAGTCAAGTAAAGTACATAAAAACGAAATTTCGAGAAAATAAAAAGTATACGTAATATATTTTAAGTTTCTAACAAATTATTCTTTCGTTTACCTTTGATGAAAACAGATCATATTTTTCATAAAACGATGATATCATATATCATATTTATTTTCGGTTTGTTAACTATACAAACCAATTCAATCCCAATTCCTGATGTCAAGTTAGATGAATCAGCTTTTGGAAGCACTTATTTTAATATATTACTTCCAAATAATGAAACCGTTAAAATAAATTTATCAGTTCAGCTTTTAAAACATTCAATTTCTCATGAACTAAACAAAGTATCATCAATTAGTACAACTATATCCACACCAATAACTGCTTTCAAAGCAGATGGTTATTTACTTGGAGATAAAGCTGATTTTGATCCTCAATATGTATCTATAGATGAAGCCATTGAAGCTTTTAGACAAGAACTGATATTAAAAGAACGTAATATAGGTGGAATAATAAATAGTGATTATGTGTTCTACAGACATTTTAAATTAGAATATGCAACTGATAAAAAAATTCATGTCCGATGTGCATATGATAGTAATTTTAAACAAAAATTTCTCAAAACTCAATGCTTCGAATACCGCGAAATTTTGGCAGATAGAATATCAGGTACTGGAGAGGTAAAATCAGTTCCACTTATGGATACAGATTATAAATCTGAGTACACAGTTCTAAATTTGCGATCAATAAGACAAAAGTCAACATATCAAATGGAAATTTCATAATTTTTACAAATAAAATAAAATAATATATTATGTAATTGGAAATTAATAAAAATAAAAAAATTTTTGTTTTTATAATACATCATTTTTATTTATCCATGAATTATGATTAGTAGAAAATCCTAACCACTTAACAAAAATTTTATCATCTTTAGTTTTAAGAATTTTTTCAATCAAGTATACATATTTTTGATTAGGTTTTAATAGTTCATATTCATAGAAGCGTACTTGAATTGGTTGACCTTGATAATCTTCTTATAAATATGTTACAGGGTTGGTAATCTGAACTTTCTTGATTTTAAATATTTCAGTTGTGCAATTGGGTGTATAACCTTTTTCAAAAATATGTTTAAATTTGCTTATTCAAACTAGATCATCAACTTTAAATTTAGTAATCGGAGATGTTTTAATATGATTGTATACAGTTTTGAGTAAATCATTAGAGGGATCTGAGGGATTTTTTTTAATTGTTCGATGTTTAGTATTGTTGTATTGTTTGACTAGTTCATCAATTATATTAATCCATTTGTAATTTCCGTTAAAACTAAATTCTTTCCACATCTTTTCTTTTACAGTTCTATTAAAACGTTCTACAATAGATGCTTTTAATGTGCTATATGTTGAATAATAATTTATATGATATTTATACATTAATTTTTGAAATATTTTATAAAAAAATTCTTTTCCAACGTCGGTTTGTAAATTTTTAGGTTGTCTTTTAGAATTTACAAAAATATTTTGCATTGCTTCTGTAACGTTCTCTGAAGTTTTTGTTTTTATAGGGATTACCCATGCATACTAAGAAAAGGTATCAATGACAGTTAATAAAAATTTAAAACCTTTGTTCTCTTTACCATATAAACCCATTTCTACTAAATCAGCTTGCCAAAGATCATCAAATCCTTTTATTATAACTATACGTGGTGCAAAATTTCGCCGTGCAGGCTTAAGAAGCTCTTCAACAACCTCTCTTTTACTCATTTTTAAATAAAATAAAATAAAATGAAATGTATGTAATTATTATATAACTAATTAGAAAATCTTTGATTGAAAATGATTTCCCGATTATTACTATGTAGAATCTGAAAAATAATAATATCAGTATTTTGAATTCTTTTATTAAAGTTATAGCGATCCAGTGCTATAACTTCCCAATATTTTTGCCGAGCCAAGTTATATGCTGTATTCTATTTGTATAATATATGTATTTGAGGCTTTAACATAAATTTGACTCTCTTTTTTTATTTTTTTTCTATCATCATAATCCTTTTCCTCATGGCTATCCTCAGATAAATCTGAAATTTCACCAGAAGCAACTGAAATATCATCTTCCTTTTCATCACTCTCATCAGACGAATCTGAAGCTTCAAGCCAATAAAATAAATTTACAACTGCATCGTTACTCATCTTGAAAATAACTAATTAAAATATACTTCTCTTTCACTCATTTATAAGTAGAATAAATAAAGCAAACAATAAATGTTCAAATTGTAAAATTTATATTTTTTATTTTATATAATAGTTTACAAGTATGTTTACTTTTATTATAACCTATTTTCTATTCTTTTATATAATTCCATTAGTTTGGTGCAGTGTAACATACATTGTTCTGCTGAATGACATGGGCAAGTATCTGGAAAACTTTCAATATTATCTGATGTATAGGGGCATATATCCCAATGATATCCATACTCCTTCGTTTCAATTTGTAGAGAATTTTTAAATAATTTTAAAAATTTGAAATGATCTTTTAACTGTTCATAATGTTCCTCCAATAAAATATCTTCATATTTACATATTTAAAAAAATATTTAAAGAATATTCTATTTGATGTATATCCATTTTGGAAGTTAAATGAAAACTAATCACAATTAATTTCTTGGATTATTAATTAAATCTAACAATGATTGAGCTTTGGCTTCAACTTTTTCTAATCGTAAAGGATATGGGATTTCTGGGGCTGTCAGATGACATCACAATATTTTGACAGTTGTTATTTTGAATCTAGTGTTCGTTATTTTGAAAGTTTTTGAATATAGTGTTCGTTAATTTGAAAGTGAGAATTAAGTGTAAGGTATAATGAAATAGATTTTAGGATTAGAAGGTTGAATGATTCAATTAAATGAGAGAATGTTATTTGTTGAAGTTGTAGTGCCTAGAGCTGCCGGTGCAGACGCAGTTGTTGATTTCGGAAGTATCAGATTTTGAAATGGTAGTTGAACTTGGGTAGAGTGAGAGGAAGCTTGAAACTTCAGCAGAGATGGTATATGGCATGTATCCGTCGTAGTTGTTGATAAGTGAACCCGTCGAAGTTGTTGGAAGCATGTATTGGGTTTTGAATAGATTATATTATAAATGTAAAGATGTAGTGAAATTATAAAAATACCCTATAGTATGTAGTGAATGTTTGTGGTTTTGTGATAAGAGTTTAAAATTTAAAATTTAGAATTTTGTTTTGCTGTTTTAATTGTTTTATTATTTAAATGGGGTGAAGAATGGATGTTTGTATGATTGTGTCAGCAAAATAGAAATTTTATGTAAAGTATCTGTAAAAAGAACGATTTTGAAATAGTTTAAAAATGAAATAATTAAAAATTGCCGTTTAAATTTTTTTTAAGTTCTTATTGGTCTTATATGAATGATAATATAAAAAGCAATTGTGAAAAATTAAAATTGTGCTGATAAGAAAATACAATTTTTTTTTTCTGTGCTCTCAACTTAAATTAATTGTACTGATAAGAAAATAGAAAATTTTTAGAAGCAGTAGTTCTTCATTAAAAAAATCAGAAATTACGTCAGGGAATTCCTTTGCAAACTCCATTATAAGTTGAAAACTAAAGAAAACAAATTAAACCATTAATTTAAAAATAAAATATGAAAATACTGAGAATTAACTAAATCTTCTTGGGTAGGAGTGTTAAGGGGTATAGAAATCTATTAGGTAAGTTTATGAATGTATTATATTTAGGTTCGATCGCAATTCTATGATGTTATCCAGAGAAGATGTGTTTTTTTTCTAATAATCTTATATTTATTCAAAATTGTATAAAAGGTTAATTTTAAGATTAAAAAGTGTTATAAGACGGTAAGTTTAGCAACTGAAAAGATCAAAATGTTTTGGGCTGATAACATTTTACATGGTTATAAATATTGTATTTGTGGCCGGAAATGGACTTCAATCAAGATAATTAATTGGAAAATATTCCATAAAGGCATGTGTTTTAAAAATTAGAAATGGTGAGTCAATAATTTTAATGGTTTTGTAATTGGAGTAAAGTTTTCTTCCCGATTATGATCTTCTGAAATTTTCTTTTTAAACATTTACGTGTTTTATTTAAATCTTTCAATTGGAATTTTTTTTTTAAACTTTTATGAGTTTTAATTAAATCTTTCATAAGTGATTCATCCATTTTTTAATTAGAAACTAATCTTTTCAATTATTAACTGCAAATTAACGACCGAACTGTTCTATTGCTAACTGCTAACTGGTAACCACTAACTGCTAACTGTTAACTGCTATCTGCTAAATAACCTGTTCAGTTAATAACAAACTGTTAACTAAAATTTAGCAAATGCATCAAATATTTTTCTATAACGACCATTACTTAAATTGCTGTCTTTATCAATTAATAAAAAACCATATTTATCATTCCAGCAGCATGCACTCAACTTTTTAAAATCATTATAAGACATATCAGAATTTACATGATCATTATATATATGTTTTAAATTGAAATCATCTTGTTTGAAGATAATCAAAAAGTTGGCATTATCTCTAATTAAATGCTTTGGAATTCTTGTATAAGATTGACACAAATAAAAGCTATCTATTTCTTGATGTCGCCCCATGTAAAAATAGTTTCGTATGCTATCTTGCTTATCGTATCTTGATTGCTTTCGTATGATATCAAGCTACATCATCGAAAATAAATATTGAGTTCGGTTGTGAGGCTGAAGGTTCAATTACATCAACGTTATTTGAAAATTCGTTATATCCCATTTCTTTGATTGGTTTTATTAATTTTTTTATATATTGATGTAATGATTTCGAGTAAATATATATATTTTGAAATTTAAGACCTTTAGGATCTAAAAGCATACTTATCATAGCATTAGTTTTACCACAATTTGACGGTCCGACTGTTAATCCTCTTATACTGTTTGGAAAGCACTCACCATGCTTTTTATTTTTTTTTTGAATTTTGATCAAAATTTTTAATTTTAACTGCGTTATATAATTTTATAAATTTCATTTATTTAACTTAAAGAAAGAATTCTTGTTTTAAATGATTATGAATTTTTTAAAAGGTAATTAGTGTTTATTGACTTTCTTAAACTAAACTGCATATTATGCCTCTTCACAATAAATATTCAAACAGTAATAGACAAACCATTAAAGGAAGAGGAATTGTTAAGTCATTAATAAATAAATTACCATTTGAAGCACATTTACCTGGCTAAAATTATTGCGGACCGGGAACAAAATTAGCAAAACGATTAGCTCGTGGCGATAAAGGAATTAATGGTTTAGATGAAGCTTGTCGAAAGCATGATATAGCATATTCCAAAACTTCTGTTCAAAATCAGCGTCATATAGCTGACAATATAAAGGTTAAATTCATATCTAGTTACAAACGCAATGAAAGCTAAAGTTAAACTCGGTATGGGTTTAAAAAGAAAACATAAAAAATAATTCAAAGAAAAAACACTTTGAAAAATGTCATAAAAGAAGTTAAATAAGCTATTAAAACCACAAAGAAACCGATGAATGATAAAAATATTATAAAAATTGCTTTAAATGCAGCTCGAAAGTTTTCTAAGAGCTAGAAAAAAGTTTTTTATACCCCTCGAATAATTCCGGTACCAAAAATTGGAGGAGTTTTACCTTTAATCCCTATATTTACTGGTTTATCAGCTATTGGAGCACTTTCTGGCGGTGCTGCAGGTATAGCAAAAGCTGTAAATGATGCTAAATGTGCTCGTAAACAATTACATGAGAGTGTGCGTCATAATAAAATGATGGAAGCAATAACATTAAAAGGAGGAAAAGGATTACATTTAAAACCACATAAAAAAGGTTTAGGTCTGTTTTTGAATCCAAAAAACCATTAAATGATTTACCCAAAAAAGCACTCAACAATTATGAGTTAGAAGAATTTGGAAGAAATTATTTAAAATATTTTCGAGGAGTTTTTATGAGAAATAAATTACCGGCACATAAACCTCGGAAATATGAAACTGGTATAATAAATTTAGATAATTGTATTAGTAATGGAACGCATTGTGTAGCTTATTACAAGAAACTACAAATTGTGCAATATTTTGACAGTTTTGGAAATTTAAAAGCCCCATTAGAAGTAATTCAATATTTAGCAGATAATCTTGTATATAATTACATAAAATATCAAAACTTTCATAATTCATATAATTGCGGTCTTTTAATTCATATAATTGCGGTCATCTATGTTTAGAATTTTTATTTCATATTGTTAACAAAAAAAAAATTATCAGTAAATAAAACATGAAAAAACAAAAAAAAAAAATTTTCTTTATTATTAGTCTGATTTAATTAAAAACTAACCTACATTAATAATTTGGTTCAAGATTCAAAATAAACAAAAAGTACTGATAAAGAATAATTAGAATTTATTCCAAAAAAATGTAAAGAAAAATTGAATTGAAACATATTATATATATATATATATATTTTATTGTGATGATTTAGCCTTGAAAATCTATACAAGCAGAATGCATTTTTGAAATACCTCATTATTTCAATTAAAAATATGTCAATAACATTAACTTTAAACGGAAACTCTTCTATATTGACAACTAATTATTTTCCTCCTATAGACCTAAAGGGGAAAGAATATACGTGCGGTTTAGTAGATTTTCAAAAAGAATACAATACCTAATATAGATGAGAAAAATAATAGATTTATTATTGATGATAAACCTATTATAATTCCAATAGGTTCATATGAAATTGAAGATATTGAAACAATTCTCAGAAAAACGTTAAATATAACTAAAACAGATAAGGAAAATTTAATTTTAAGAGCAAATAATAATACATTAAAGTGCGAAATTTTTGCTGATTAAGAAGTTGATTTTGCAAAAGAAGATACTATTGGAGGATTATTAGGCTTCTGTAAAAAGAAATTATCAGCTAATAAATGGCATACTTCAGATATTTTTGTTGATATTAACAAAATAAATATAGTAAGAATAGAATGTAATATTATCTCCGGAATGTATATAAATGGAGAGGAAGCATGCATTTTACATGAATTTTCTATTAGTGTTAGTCCTGGCTAAAAAATAATTGAAGTTGAAGTGTAATTTATCTATCTGTAACTGTTGGTCAGATAAGATCTATCACTATTAAATTACTCGATCAGAAATCGGAAATTTAATTAATTTTCAAGTAGAAACAATAACACTTAGATTGCATTTTAAAGTTTAAAATGTTAGTGTTTAATCAAAATCAAGATTCTTATATATATTCTCAATGTCGATCTTCGCATTGCAATATATTAAAGTCACCAGAAGGAGAAGGAACACAACACTACAAATCAAAAACTGTCGAAAATCAGCAATATCTAAAATTACTTGGATACCAATTAAAATGAACCTTTTTGGTGAGCCTGTTTTTGATGAAACTATAATTAGTGCTCACTGGTATACATATTATCCATTCAACATAACCAATACAAACACCAATAGTAATATAAGAATAGTAATACAAAATCAGAATTTAAATATATTACCTTCAACAAGTTTTATTTATATAGAAGGATATCTATCAAATCACAATAGAACGACTCTTAAAAATACTAAGCTAGTTAACAATGCTGCACCATTTCTATTTGAGAGAATTTCTTATACGCTTAATGGTAAGGAAATTGATCATAATAATAAGGTTGGTATAACTTCAACGCTAAAAAATTATATTTCAATTAATGAAAACGAAAGCAGTGCTTAATTCAATGCGAGTTGGTCCCGAAAAACATCAATTCAGTTGGAAGAGCATTATTTCAGTTTTTACGTTCCTTTAAAGAGATTATTAGGATTTGCGGAAGATTATAAAAACTATATTCCTAATGCACAACATGAATTGATATTACCACGCGCTGGAAGCAACAACAATTCATTTTAATATCTTCCAATGCTACTGAGAAGCTGGATATTACTATTACAAAACTAGGCTGGAGAGTTCAACATATTAATTTGATGGATGCACCGAAAGACCAATTATATATAAGAGTTGGTAATGGTTTTGTTATGAAAATATCTTTTAGAAGTTGGGACTTAAACGAGAATCCATCATTACCGTCAGCAAATCACTTCATGTTTTGGAATGTTAAATCATCTTCACAATTAGAAAAACCTCGTTTTATTATTTTCGCTCTGCAAACTGATCAACAAAATATCGAAGAAAATCTTTCAAAAGACCCTTCAATATTTAATCATTGTGATGTTTCTAATTTAAAAATATATTTAAATTCTCAAGTATATCCGTATGAAGATATGAATTTAGAGTTTTCAAAAAATCGTTATGATTTAGCATATGAAGCATACTCGAATTTTCGAAGTACTTACTACAATCATCAAACATCAGAACCTTTAGTTGGGGGGGCAATGGGGCAATTTTAAAGATTCATCTACAATTTTTATAATTGACACCCGCTACCAAAATGAAGATCCTAAAATTTGTCCAGTTGATATAAAAATTGAGCTGAAAACTATCAAAAGAATTCCAGAAAAAACTACCGCTTACTGTCTCATTATACATGATCGCTTAGTAGAGTTTAAACCGTTAATAGGTAAAGTAAATACAATTATTTAAATTTCTAAATAAAAATAAATGAAATGATTTAAATTTATAAAATATAAAATATAGAACTTGTATACAAATAAGGTAACATTAATAAACTCAAAATCTTGCGTTTATGATTGCATTACTCTTTTTACTCTTCTGAAACATAAAAAATGGAATATGTAATAATCGATATACAATCAATATATACTTTCCACATCTTTTCTTTTACAGTTCTATTAAAACGTTTACAATAGATGCTTTTAATGTGCTATATGTTGAATAAGGATTTATATGATATTTATACATTAAGTTTTGAAATATTTTATTAAAACATTCTTTTCCAACGCCGGTTTGTAAATTTTAAGGTTGTCTTTTAGAATTTAGAAAAATATTTTGCATTACTTCCGTAACGTTTTCTGAAGTATTTGTTTTTATAGGGATTACCCATGCATACTAAGAAAAGGTATCAATGACAGTTAATAAAAATTTAAAACCTTTGTTCTCTTTAGCATATAAACCCATTTCTACTAAATCAGCTTGCCAAACATCATCAAATCCTTTTATTATAAAAGGAATCATCAAAATTTCTCCGTGCAGGCTTAAGAAGCTCTTCAACAACCTCTCTTTTACTCATTTTTAAATAAAATAAAATAAAATGAAATGTATGTAATTATTATATAACTAATTAGAAAATCTTTGATTGAAAATGATTTCCCGATTATTACTATGTAGAATCTGAAAAATAATAATATCAGTATTTTGAATTCTTTTATTAAAGCTATAGCGATCCAGTGCTATAACTTTCCAATATTTTTGCCGAGTTAACTTATATGCTGTATTCCTTTTGTATAATATATGTATTTGAGGCTTTAACATAAATTTGACTCTCTTTTTTACTTTTTTTCCATCATCATAATCCTCTTCCTCATGGCTATCCTCAGATAAATCTGAAATTTCAGCAGAATCAACTGAAATATCATCTTCCTTTTCATCACTCTCATCAGACGAATCTGAAGCTTCCAGCCAATCAAATAAATCTACAACTGCATCGTTACTCATCTTGAAAATAACTAATTAAAATATACTTCTCTTTCACTCATTTATAAGTAGAATAAATAAAGCAAACAATAAATGTTCAAATTGTAAAATTTATATTTTTTATTTTATATAATAGTTTACAAGTATGTTTACTTTTATTATAACCTATTTTCTATTCTTTTATATAATTCCATTAGTTTGGTGCAGTGTAACATATATTGTTCTGCTGAATGACATGGGCAAGTATCTGGAAAACTTTCAATATTATCTTATGTATAGGGGCATATATCCCAATGATATCCATACTCCTTCGTTTCAATTTGTAGAGAATTTTTAAATAATTTTAAAAATTTGAAATGATCTTTTAACTGTTCATAATGTTCCTCCAATAAAATATCTTCATATTTATTTAAAAAATATTTAAAGAATATTCTATTTGATGTATATCCATTTTGGAAGTTAAATGAAAACTAATCACAATTAATTTTTTGGATTATTAATTAAATCTAACACTGATTGAGTTTTGGCTTCAGCTTTTTCTAATCGTAAAGGATATGGGATTTCTGGGGCTGTCAGACATCACAATATTTTGACAGTTGTTATTTTGAATTTAGTGTTCGTTATTTTGAAAGTTTTTGAATATAGTGTTCGTTAAGTGAGTAGTGTTGAAAGTGAGAATTAAGTGTAAGGTATAATGAAATAGATTTTAGGATTAGAAGGTTGAATGATTCAATTAAATGAGAGAATGTTATTTGTTGAAGTTGTAGTGCCTAGAGCTGCCGGTGAGACGCAGTTGTTGATTTCGGAAGTATTAGGTTTTGAAATGGTAGTTGAACTTCGGTAGAGTGAGAGGAAGCTTGAAACTTCAGCAGAGATGGTATATGGCATGTATCCGTCGTAGTTGTTGATAAGTGAACCCGTCGAAGTTGTTGGAAGCATGTATTGGGTTTTGAATAGATTATATTATAAATGTAAAGATGTATAAAAAAAATCAGAAATTACGTCAGGGAATTCCTTTGATTAAAACATTTTAAAGAAAAAGCAACGAAATGTATACTACAAAATTTTTTTATTTATTTTTAATGTTTTTTGATATTTACATTTTTTTTCTTGAAATTTCCTTACAATTTTACCTAATCGTAATAGGCATATCTTAGGAAATTTGATTGAACTCTGAGTAAGTAAATTCGTCCATTTATCATCTTTATCTTCTCTCAATGAATTGAACTGGATCAATGTTGACTCAGCATAATTTTTCAAAAAATTTATATGATATTGAATTTCACGTCTATATTTCCTTCTAAAATTTTTTTTATTTTCAAGAAAAAATTTATTAGATACGATTATTGTTCTTGCAAACTCCATTATAAGTTGAAAACTAAAGAAAACAAATTAAACCATTAATTTAAAAATAAAATATGAAAATACTGAGAATTAACTAAATCTTCTTGGGTAGGAGTGTTAAGGGGTATAGAAATCTATTAGGTAAGTTTATGAATGTATTATATTTAGGTTCGATCGCAATTCTATGATGTTATCCAGAGAAGATGTGTTTTTTTTCTAATAATCTTATATTTATTCAAAATTGTATAAAAGGTTAATTTTAAGATTAAAAAGTGTTATAAGACGGTAAGTTTAGCAACTGAAAAGATCAAAATGTTTTGGGCTGATAACATTTTACATGGTTATAAATATTGTATTTGTGGCCGGAAATGGACTTCAATCAAGATAATTAATTGGAAAATATTCCATAAAGGCATGTGTTTTAAAAATTAGAAATGGTGAGTCAATAATTTTAATGGTTTTGTAATTGGAGTAAAGTTTTCTTCCCGATTATGATCTTCTGAAATTTTCTTTTTAAACATTTACGTGTTTTATTTAAATCTTTCAATTGGAATTTTTTTTTAAACTTTTACGAGTTTTAATTAAATCTTTCATAACTGCACTCAACTTTTTAAAATCATTATAAGACATATCAGAATTTACATGATCATTATATATATGTTTTAAATTGAAATCATCTTGTTTGAAGATAATTGTATAAGTATAAGTATAATTGTATAAGAATTGTAATCATCTTGTATAAGATTGACACAAATAAAAGCTTTCTACTTCTTGATGTCTACCCATGTAAAAATAGTTTCGTATGCTATCTGGCTTATCGTATCTTGATTGTTTTCGTATGCTATCAAAAAACCTTTGAAAAATGTAATAAAAGAAGTTAAATTAGCTATTAAAATCACAAAGAAACCAATGAATGATAAAAATATTATAAAAATTGCTTTAAATGCAGCTCGAAAGTTTTCTAAGAGCTAGAAAAAAGTTTTTTATACCCCTCGAATAATTCCGGTACCAAAAATTGGAGGAGTTTTACCTTTAATTCCTACATTTACTGGTTTATCAGCTATTGGAGTACTTTCTGGCGGTGCTGCAGGTATAGCAAAAGCTGTAAATGATGCTAAAAGTGCTCGTAAACAATTACATGAGAGTGTGCGTCATAATAAAATGATGGAAGCAATAACATTAAAAGGAGGAAAAGGATTACATTTAAAACCACATAAAAATGGTTTAGGTCTGTTTTTGAATCCAAAAAACCATTAAATGATTTACCCAAAAAAGCACTCAACAATTATGAGTTAGAAGAATTTGGAAGAAATTATTTAAAATATTTCCGAGGAGTTTTTATGAGAAATAAATTACCGGCACATAAACCTCGGAAATATGAAACTGGTATAATAAATTTAGATAATTGTATTACTAATGGAACGCATTGTGTAGCTTATTACAAGAAACTACAAATTGTGCAATATTTTGACAGTTTTGGAAATTTAAAAGCCCCATTAGAAGTAATTCAATAGCAGATAATCTTGTATATAATTACATAAAATATCAAAACTTTCATAATTCATATAATTGCGGTCATCTATGTTTAGAATTTTTATTTCATATTGTTAACAAAAAAAAATTATCAGTAAATAAAACATGAAAAAATAAAAAAAAAAAATTTTCTTTATTATTAGTCTGATTTAATTAAAAACTAAACTACATTAATAATTTGGTTCAAGTTCAAGATTCAAAATAAACAAAAAGTACTGATAAAGAATAATTAGAATTTATTCCAAAAAAATGTAAAGAAAAATTGAATTGAAACTTATTATATATATATATATATATATATTTTATTGTGATGAATTAACCTTGAAAATCTATACAAGCAGAGTGTATTTTTGAAATACATCATTATTTCAATTAAAAATATGTCAATAACATTAACTTTAAACGGAAACTCTTCTATATTAACAACTAATGATTTTCCTCCTATAGACCTAAAGGGGAAAGAATATATACGTGCGGTTTAGTAGATTTTCAAAAAGAATACAATACCTAATATAGATGAGAAAAATAATAGATTTATTATTGATGATAAACCTATTATAATTCCAATAGGTTCATATGAAATTGAAGATATTGAAACAATTCTCAGAAAAACGTTAAATATAACTAAAACAGATAAGGAAAATTTAATTTTAAGAGCAAATAATAATACATTAAAGTGCGAAATTTTTGCTGATTAAGAAGTTGATTTTGCAAAAGAAGATACTATTGGAGGATTATTAGGCTTCTGTAAAAAGAAATTATCAGCTAATAAATGGCATACTTCAGATATTTTTGTTGATATTAACAAAATAAATATAGTAAGAATAGAATGTAATATTATCTCCGGAATGTATATAAATGGAGAGGAAGCATGCATTTTACATGAATTTTCTATTAGTGTTAGTCCTGGCTAAAAAATAATTGAAGTTGAAGTGTAATTTATCTATCTGTAACTGTTGGTCAGATAAGATCTATCACTATTAAATTACTCGATCAGAAATCGGAAATTTAATTAATTTTCAAGTAGAAACAATAACACTTAGATTGCATTTTAAAGTTTAAAATGTTAGTGTTTAATCAAAATCAAGATTCTTATATATATTCTCAATGTCGATCTTCGCATTGCAATATATTAAAGTCACCAGAAGGAGAAGGAACACAACACTACAAATCAAAAACTGTCGAAAATCAGCAATATCTAAAATTACTTGGATACCAATTAAAATGAACCTTTTTGGTGAGCCTGTTTTTGATGAAACTATAATTAGTGCTCACTGGTATACATATTATCCATTCAACATAACCAATACAAACACCAATAGTAATATAAGAATAGTAATACAAAATCAGAATTTAAATATATTACCTTCAACAAGTTTTATTTATATAGAAGGATATCTATCAAATCACAATAGAACGACTCTTAAAAATACTAAGCTAGTTAACAATGCTGCACCATTTCTATTTGAGAGAATTTCTTATACGCTTAATGGTAAGGAAATTGATCATAATAATAAGGTTGGTATAACTTCAACGCTAAAAAATTATATTTCAATTAATGAAAACGAAAGCAGTGCTTAATTCAATGCGAGTTGGTCCCGAAAAACATCAATTCAGTTGGAAGAGCATTATTTCAGTTTTTACGTTCCTTTAAAGAGATTATTAGGATTTGCAGAATATTATAAAAACTATATTCCATGCACAACATGAATTGACATTACCATGCGCTGGAAGCAAGAACAATTCATTAATATGTTCCAATGCTACTGAGAAGCTGGATATTACTATTACAAAACTAGGCTGGAGAGTTCAACATATTAATTTGATGGATGCACCGAAAGACCAATTATATAAAAGTATTGGTAATGGTTCTGTTATGAAAATGTCTTTTAGAAGTTGGGGCTTAAACGAGAATCCATCATTACCGTCAGCAAATCACTTCATTTGGAATGTTAAATCATCTTCACAATTAGAAAAACCTCGTTTTATTATTTTCGCTCTACAAACTGATCAACAAAATATCGAAGAAAATCTTTCAAAAGACCCTTCAATATTTAATCATTGTGATGTTTCTAATTTAAAAATATATTTAAATTCTCAAGTATATCCGTATGAAGATATGAATTTAGAGTTTTCAAAAAATCGTTATGATTTAGCATATGAAGCATACTCGAATTTTCGAAGTACTTACTACAATCATCAAACATCAGAACCTTTAGTTGGGGGAGCAATGGGGCAATTTTAAAGATTCATCTACAATTTTTATAATTGACACCCGTTACCAAAATGAAGATCCTAAAATTTGTCCAGTTGATATAAAAATTGAGCTGAAAACTATCAAAAGAATTCCAGAAAAAACTACCGCTTACTGTCTCATTATTCATGATCGCTTAGTAGAGTTTAAACCGTTAACAGGTGAAGTAAATGCAATTATTTAAATTCCTAAATAAAAATAAATGAAATGATTTAAATTTATAAAATATAAAATATAGAACTTGTATACAAATAAGGTAACATTAATAAACTCAAAATCTTGCGTTTATGATTGCATTACTCTTTTTACTCTTCTGAAACATAAAAAATGGAATATGTAATAATCGATATACAAGGTTTTCGTGATAATAATGAAAAATTCATTTTAAAAGAAATTTCATTTTATTTCAGCAAATGATGATATTCAACATTTTATAATAAAACCACTTTATGGTTACCATTATTTAGCTATAAAAGCAAAATATACAAACAAATGGCTCACTAAAAATCATCACGGCTTACAATGGTCGGATGGTAAAACACGTTTTTGTGATGTCATCAATTTTATAAAAATTTTTATATCTAATCAAACAAAAATTTATGTTAAAGGAAAGAAAAACAGTCTTGGTTTATTAACATTTTGAAAAATAATAATGTTTTGGATTTGTTTAAAAATATTGAAGAATCAACAAATTCATTGTTCTAAAAGATGTTCTTTTAACCATATTGGTGTGTGTGCTTTGGAAAATGTTTACTTGTTAAAATTGCTGATTTAGGTAATTCAAAAGTATTTAAGAAGAGAAATTATTTGAAACATATTCAATTCACTATTAGTTATCGATAGTTTTAATTAAATAATTAAAAAAATTAATATGGATAAAATACAAAAGGTCTTCAATAAAAATCAGTCTTCAAAAGATTATGAAAGATTAAAGGATACTTCAACGGAATTTACAAAGAAATGGGGGGAAGAAATCAGAAGTCAATATCATAAAAAGAACATAAAACAACCTAAATAGCTGAAATAAAATAAATAAATATTATTAAATTGTTAAAAATAAAAAACTAAATTAAAATTAAATGTTTATCTTTTATTTATTTAAAACATTTAACATATCTGTATATATATATATTATATATTTATTCCATTTTTATAGAGGAATCATCATCTTCATCATAGAATTCTTCAATTTCTTCTCTACTGAATTTAATTTTATGTGTTGGGCCACATTCACCTTCATTTATAACCACGTAATTTCCATTATCCAATTTCCTCATTTCCTTTTCTGTTAATTTATTATATCTTATAGGTAGGAATATTTTAAATTTTTTGGTCGTTAAAATTATTCTTTTCCCATATTTACGTAGTAGGAATTTTATTCAAATTTATAATTTTAGAACTTTTATTTTATTTCATTTTAGAAAATTTTATTGTTTTAATAATAGAATTAAATTTATTATTTATATCGTCAATAAATTTATCCATTTTTTATTTTTTTAAATTTTTTAAATTTTAAATTTAAATTTGAAAGTCTAGTTCGGTTGGCTGTTGAATTAAAACTAATTAAAGAAATTAAGTTGTATTATTTTAATTAGAATAACTGAATTTAAATAGAAGGATGTATGTGGTTTTATATATCCCAATATTTTAATGAAAATTTAAAGCAATTGCTAGAATTGCGAATTCAATGCAAAAAAAAAAATATTTTGAATTTGTTTATGAATATTATAAAATTTAAATTAACTAGAAAGTTTTTTTTTATACCACCATTTTTATATTATATTGTTTGCAAGTTCATGTTAAAACCTAAATTTATTATAGAATGTTTGCGGTTAAACAATTTTTATCAAATAATTACGTTTACAGTATATTACAGTACGTTCAAATAATTACGTATATATAATTGAAAATTTCTCAAAGACTAATTATTGTAAAGTATTTTAATATTTGAAATCTTTAGCCAAAACTTTTTAATTTAAATTGTTTTATCATAGCTACTAATTTATTATGAGCATGCTTCAGTTAGAAAGTATCAATTGTGTGTGATAGTCTTATATTTTAAATTTTTATTTATTTTTTTTTGAAAAAATGCCAAGCAATATTGAAATTATGAAAATGGGACATTCATGTTATGGATTTCCTTGCAACTATCAAATACTAGAGTGCTCACAATTGGAAAACCGTGTTGTTTGATTTATAGATTCTTCGACTTGAGAGTATCTATATTTGATTGCGGCTATGAATTTGCGGAAGCTTGTATCTTAAATCCGCAAGAAATGGTGTTTTGTTTTCATTGTTTTTTACGTAAAAACGAAGAGGCGCAACGTCAAAACAACAAATCTTGCGCTGGAAGTTTTAACTTGCTGTATCATACTGCCGGCTTTGATTCTGTAGATGAAGCCAAAGATTTTATTGAAATAATGGGACCTCTATGTATAAGTTGCGGTGTAACAAAAAATTACTGCAAAATCCTGTTAACAAATGAATTTGAAGAAAAAGCTGCAGAAATCAGAAACGGTTTGAAACGAAATTTTTCTTAAATAAATGTACTTTTTTTATTGGATATAAATAAAAAATAATGATATACTTAATAATATTGTTCTTTTTATTCTATTAATTTCAAACTTAATCTTAACATTTTCAGATGCAAAAAAACTAAAATAGAAATTTTTTAGATACTTATATTAACTAGGGGCCCCTGTTAATGTGTAGTCAAATTTTATGTTGAATCCCAATTCATATAATAGACAGTTACAGTTTAGAAAAATAGAATTTATGGAAAAAGTACAATCCGTAAAAATTCAGAAAGCAAAACCAAATTCGTCAAAACACTAACTGAAATTATTTTTAAAATAACGCCAAAATAGAATTAAATTGTATAAAGAGCCTGTAGTTGGTGTACGTACATTTAGAATTTAGATTATTTGGTATTGTAAGTGAGGACTATTATGTCTATTTATTTATCGAGCTCGAAATAAATGTTTTAAAGGTACGTGGTGAAAACAGAATAGGTATCCGTAAAACATTCGGAAAATGTACAAACAAAGGTTGGAGCAAAATACAGTTAAATTTTGTTAATGAGCAACGTTATCTGTAACAATATTGCCGTTATTCGTTTTACCTTGCCCTAATGTGAAAAATTTAAAACCTAAAAAAACCCTATAGGTATTTGTCGTGCAATCCTTGATTAATATTGTACATGTAACATGGTACAGAGGGCGAGAAAACCGTACAAATATTACCACAATTGTACAAATGGTAACCCTGCATAAAATTGACATACAAGATATTTAAAAATAAAAAATTATTCAAATTTAATTTTGGTTATAAGAACTGTGGTATACTCAAATTTAAGTATATGAGAAGAAATTGAATTCAAAAAAGAATACAATTAGAAAATCGCTTCAAATAATATACAAACATTCATACATAAATGCAACAATTTAATAGAAAAGTAAAAAACCAAAACAATTATATATTTGAATTTTAAAGAGACTCGCCCGCTAATAAATAAATTTATATTACATGAGAATCGAGAATCATTAATGCGATTATATGTATGTATGAGATATTTTTTTAAATTTTTTATTTCATTCTTTTATAGAATAATGATTCCAAGGTAAAGTACTAATTCCATCATTTAATATAAATCTCTTATCATCTATATAACTCAATGATATCTTATTTAAATTTTATGTGTATATAGAATGATTCTTACTTCTAAAAGTTAACATATTTTTCATTAAAATTTCTTTTCTATATAAACAGGTTTTATAATCATCGATAGTGAAATCTTTAACAATACATTTCTTAACACCTTTAGCTTCATTTATTTTTTTAATTTCAATATCAATTGAATACATCTTAGATCTTAATCCTATAAATTCTTTAATGATTCGTCCATTACACTTATCCTTCATCATATCAAGTACCTTTTTATTTTTTCTAGGAATATTATAAGGATTATCAATAGAATATTCTGAAGTATCATAGAAATTTTGTATATCAGGTAATATATCCGCATAAAAATCTTTTGTTTTTATAGTATAAATGAAAGAGTCTGTATCCATATAATTTAGAGAAATATTATCATTATATTTTGGTTTGATATAGCTATAATGAAAATCATACATTTTAAACTTAGATAATTCTAAAACCGTAAAACCTGCATATAATGGTTTATTATAATATGTGCTTACTCTACTGATTTGAATAGCAACCATATTCTTTGTAAAATGTGTTAAACTATGAAAATTTGATCTTGAAGTTAATGCACGCACTCCCAAACATCTACCTTGACTTTCCCAAGAATTTACAATTTTAACATTTACTCTCTTATCAACATTTTCCATTGTTTTACCAAAAGTTGCGTTATTTATTAATTTAAAAAAACTCTCATCGAATTCATTTGTAGCTCTGGTTCGATATAAATTATTGAAATCAATAAATTTTTTTAACCAACATGATTGTTTAAACATTAAAACTCTATGATTTTTTTTAGTTTTAATCCGTTTTTTAAGCATGGCTTTAAATTTCTATAGTGAATAATATAATTATTCTTATCCTCTACATCTGCAATCTTTTTAATCTTTTGGAATCTTTATTTTAGATGTTTTTTTATTTTCTGCACAAAAAGGGTAAATGGCTATGTTCATCATATATTGAAATAGGATATTCCAAATCTACTTCCAAAACATACCCTATTTCCGAATCATCAGCAATATTTAATACATCAATTTCAGTATTTTCACCACATATTATTATCATTTTTAAGTTGAATAAACTAGGTTTTCCTGCTTATTTCGTAAATTGGATTTACTCTTATCTCTCCGATCGGAGCTACTCTATTTCATTTAGATCTGTAAATCTTCTAAATTTAAAGCTACAACTGGTGTACCTCAAGGCAGTCATCTTGGTCCCCTTTTATTTATAATTTCTATCAACGAAGTTATAGAAAGGACGATCTTAGTCGTTTTTATATTTGGTGTTGTAATAATAACCTCCTTCTAAATATAAAAAAATGTGCTTTTATTCGCTTCACTCGTCGCTCTATTCCAATTTTGTATTCATACTCTATTAATAACCAATTTGTTATAAATGTCAATTTAATTAAAGATCTTGGCGTACTATTTGATAGTAAGCTTTCATTTCAGTCTCACTACACCTATATTTTAAATAAATCGAATTCTATGCTTGGTTTTATAAAACGTTGGTCTAAGGACTTTAATGATCCTTATATTCTTAAATCTCTCTACACTTGCTTAGTTAGGCCTAACCTTGAATATGCCAGCCAAGTTTGGAACCCATTTTACCAAACCCATATAAAAAGGTTAGAATCTGTTCAAAAAAATTTTCTTAGATTTGCTCTTCGTCATCTACCTTGGTCTAATCCTTTAATTTTACCTCCATATGAACATAGATTAAATTTGATTCATCTCTACACCTTGGAAAAACGGCGTGAAGTTGCTGATATCATATTCCTAAGTGATCTGATTAATGGAAATATTTTGTCATCCCAATTACATGACAATTTAAGTTTTTGTTCCAATTCCAGGTTAAGATCTGCTAATATTTTCAATTTACAATTTCACCGAACCAATTATGGTAAACATGAACCGATCAATAGAATGATGTGTTTATGTAATAAATATAAATCCCATATTGATTTCTTATTAATAAAAGATTCTTTAAAGAACTGTCTATATTTGTGTCATTAATTTTTTTATTTTTAATTGAAGTTCATAACCTAAGGTTTATTTGATTATCAAGTCAACCAAAGCTTATAATATTTAATAATTTAATATTCTGTTATTTACTAATTTTCTAGAATAAGCAAATTATCTTCATTAAAAATTTATTGTTTTGTTTTGTTAATACAATTTCTTTATTTCTAGTTTGTTAATTCAAATTTAATTAATAATCTTTAATGGGACATTCATGTTATGGACTTCCTTGCAACTATCAAATACTAGAGTGCTCACAATTGGAAAACCGTGTTGTATGGTTTATAGATTCTTCGACTTGAGAGTACCCTAATTACCCTATTTTTATCTAATTTTTGTTCACAAATGTGACAAATTTTACAATCTAGCTGTGTTTTTAATTCTAAAGATGTTAATGGTTTCATTTTGGTTTTATTTCTAATATTCTTACTAAAGTGGTAGTATCCTTTATTAAATTCGCTATAAAATCCTTTTCGCAATTCTTCTTTGTATACATTCTAAATATATTTAATGTATCATCAAAAGAACATTTTATATAATACGCGGAAGAACAGGGCATATGTTCTTGAATGTCTGTTCTGGCATTGTTGTAACAATTTTGTTGCACTCGTTCTCATGTTGTTTTAAAGATGTTTCACTTTAGAAATTCAATACACAAATAAATGCCAACTTTACTTTTAGTAATTTGGCATTTTATTAACCTAGAAATATGTTTAATCCAAACATAGTGACTTTTTTCTTCATTTTGAATTATTAAAAGATTTATATGAATAGGTTTCTGCTTCATTGTAGAATAATATGGTCCTACTATTCGGAAAAAATCACTATCACGTGTTTCGACTCTTTCAAAACCAAAAACATTCACGCTATCTGTAGGGTTTAATTCCTAAAATAATTTAACTTTATTAACTTTAAGAGAAAATTCTATTCCATCAAAAATCAACTCTACATTATTCTGTAAGACTATTCTATTTGTAGCTACATCTAGGATTCTATATGTTGAGGTTCTTTTCAAATCCTTATCCCCATTATGTAGAGATGATATTACACTCCATTTAAAACAATATTCATCTGAATTCATTACATTAACACAGCCCTTCTTCCGTTTTATAAAATTTGGTAATGGCAAATATTGTGATCTTCTTAGCGGTCTATATTGATTGACATTAATTTCTAAGTGAACTGTTCTAATTAGAGAACAAACAACAATCTAGTTCTTGAAATTCATCCGTCTTTTTTATGATATGTTGCATCATTTCATCATATATGTTTGTTAGCTGGATTTCATCCCTTACAACCCTTATTTTGGTATTAAAGGATTTGATTGAAAGAAGTATATTATCTTCATCTCCATCACTAGTTTTTTCAGGTTTTCCTACTTTCATATATTCAGTAAACAAGTTCATATTGAATTTATACGCACGAAGTTTTGTTATCATATTTTTTAATAATTCTATTATTTTATCTTTAAAATTATGTAGAAACTCTTCTGGTAGTATAATGCTTTTATCCTTCTTTTCTAAAACATATGTCTCTTCACGCTCATCAAAACTACTTTTAATAGATTTCCAACTCTCATCTACTAAAATTGCTGAATTTTTCTTATGTAAATTAAAAAAAATTTTGTTGATGTATTTTCCACTGAACGTTTAATTTCTATTTTTCTTTTCTATTTTTTATTTTTAAATTAAAAAATTAATTAAATAAAACTGTACTAGAGTGATACTGTTATATTACAGTTGAACGATTCAATAAAACAAAAGCAAAAAAAATTCAATATTAATATTTGTATATTATGGTTAGAAGTAATTTATAAATAAGTTCATCAATACACTCATACTTATGCCCTTTTTCTTTTTTATATATTTCAACTATAGGAATCTCCCTGACGTCATTTTTGATTTTTTTAATAAAGAACTCCTGCTTCCAAAAATTTTTTATTTTCTTATCAGCACAATTTTAATTTTTCACAATTGCTTCATATAATATCATTCATATAAGACCAATAAGAACTTAAAAAAAATTAAAACCGCAATTTTAAATTTTTTAATTTTTCTATTTCAAATTCGTTCTTTTACAGATACTTTACATAAGACAGATACTTTACATAAAATTTCTATTTTGCTGACACAATCATACAAACATTCATTCTTCACCCCATTTAAATAATAAAACAATTAAAACAGCAAAACAAAATTCTAAATTTTAAATTTTAAACTCTTATCACAAAACCACGAACATTCACTACATACTATAGGGTATTTTTATAATTTCACTACATCTTTACATTTATAATATAATCTATTCAAAACTCAATACATGCTTCCAACAACTTCGACGGGTTCACTTATCAACAGCTTCGACGGATACATGCCATATACCATCTCTACTGAAGTTTCAAGCTTCCTCTCACTCTATCCAAGTTCAACTACCATTTCAAAACCTAATACTTCCGAAATCAACAACTGCGTCTGCACCGGTAGCTCTAGGCACTACAACTTCAACAAATAACATTCTCTCATTTAATTGAATCATTCAACCTTCTAATCCTAAAATCTATTTCATTATACCTTACACTTAATTCTCACTTTCAAATTAACGAACACTATATTCAAAAACTTTCAAAATAACGAACACTAGATTCAAAATAACAACTGTCAAAATATTGTGATGCCATCTGACAGTCCCAGAAACCCCAAATCCTATCTACTCATATGTATATTAAAATGTTTAGAAAGGTTTTTCCTATTTTACTTAAATTAAAATAATTTATAACAAATTGAAGTAAAATATACTAAAATTATAATTATAATAATATCACAGCTTTAAAGATTAATCTAAAATCTCATCTCTGTAAAAATGAAATGAAATGTAAATAACTTCTAAAAATGTTTTTGGTGTAAATAAATCTATACTATACTGTACTATTTTAGAAAACTTTGGTTTACGATAAGGAAAGATTTAGGCGACTAAAATCTTTGGTTTACGATAAGAGAAAGGCGACTAAAATCCAACCCTCTAATCCAGTTGTGTCATGCGACCCGTGCCCAGTGGACTAGTTGATAGCAAGGGGGTATAATACTTAGCTATCGCAAACGGAGCGTTCCTGATACCAGGTCATCTCAGGAAGTATTTTTACCTTACCACAGTATCGGGCCTCTGTTGTGGTGGACCTTCCTTTGCCGTGATACTCGTGGGACCAAAAAATGGAAGAAAAAAATAAAAATACAGAAATCAGTGGGAGGAGAGAAGAGGAAAGAGGAAGATTGGGCATGCACCCATTCACAAGGAGAGGGAAGACGCCAAGGTCGCCGGTGATGAAACCGGGAATTCGGACGCCAAGACGGCCGCCGGTGGAAATTTACTCTGGTCCAGGAGAGTTGACTACGGTGGAGTCAGATGTGGAGGACAGACCCGTCTTAGAAAGTTCGCCTCGGCAGGCTTTCATGAATAAAATGAGGGCGGACGAAGAAAGTTCGGTACAGTGATGTATGACGATAGTTCAGACAATGAAGTGTGCGTTGGATACCCAAAAAAACATCTCCAACAAAATAAAATTAGGAATACTTGAGCTTGAGGAGCGGCTGCACGCCGTCGCGCATTGCTGGCCAGCTCGGCGAATACGAAGCGCCCGGCTTCTAATCCAGTGGAGCGGCGAATTATGAGCGCCAGAGGGCTGACGGGTAGACCCCGGCCGAAACAAAGGACAAGAGCGGGGACTGGAAGCAGCTCCACAGCAAAAAGAAGCTGAAAAGAATGCAGTCGGCGAAGGTCAAGACTGCAGTCAGCGCCCAATCGGCAGGGGTACCGAAACCGTGACCCATTCCAAGGTTGTAGAGGATATTAAGGAGGCGCGGCAGAAAAGAGTTTGGAATCGGGGGCCAAAGATCAAGCCCGAGGCAGTGTTGGTTAGACCCAGCGACAGTCGCTCATATGCCGACGTCCTGGCGGATATACGCGCCACTGTGAAGCATGAGGATTCGGGGACAAACGTCAAGACGAGACGGCATACAAAGACTGGAGGGGTTTTCATAGAGCTTGATCCTGGGACCAAGGATAGAGAAGCTGCAGAGTCCGGAGAATAGTCGACCTGGAGCGATGCTTCAGGCGTCTTGGTTTTGACCACATAGCGCGGACATGCAAAGATCCAGATAGGAGTCGCCTCTATCGGAAGTGTGGCAGTGAGGGGCATCTGGCACAGGACTGCAACGAAAAGGAGCAGTGTGAGCTCTGTTTCCATGGCGGCTGTAAGGCTGAAGAGTTGACCCGCACATCAGGAACAGGGCGATGCAAGGGCTTCGCTCCGCATTGAAGAAGTGGAGCGAATCAAGATAGGTTGGAGTAGGGTTGCTTAAGATCCTCTCCGCCAGATGGCCAGAGAGAAGGGTATTGATCTACTGCTCATTAGGGAGCAGTAAAGTCATAACCACCCTTCTCCATGATACCCAGATGACCTGGGGACAACAGAGATATAGATCCCGGATCCGGGGAAACTTCCAGTGAAGGAGCATGGACGTGTGCGCGGATTCGTCTGGGTTGGGTGTAGGGAGGCAAATTTGGTTAGCGTGTACCTCACTCCCAACGAATCCATTGGCGAATTCATGGAGAAAGTGGGCGATCTTAAAGACATGATTCTTGGTGCTTCTGGGGGCTTGGTGTTGGGCGACGATTTCAATGCTAAGGCTTTGGAATTGGGGATGGAGTATCCTGACGCTATAGGTGGGCACGTTTTGGAAATGGCGGCTAGGACGGGTTTACTCGATTTAAACGCTGGCCGCGTGTCCACCTTTAGACGGCCAGGATATTCGGAAACCATTCCAGGTGTTCCTCCTTTGCATCAGAGCAGCTCGCCCTCTTTGTTTGGAACTGGCATATGATCGAGGACTATAAAGGGTAGTGACCATCAGTATATCGTCTTCGAGTTGCTTAAGTTTTCGAGTCTTCGAGTTAAGTTTTCGTCTCCGAGTTTGAGTAAAAAATTGTAACTCAAAAGCTTGGTATGAGAGGTGGTGCCGCTTTCATGGATGCTGCTTCCACGGAGAGAATAGTCCACGGACTATTCCCTGCGCACCCTGCGCGGATGAGAAAGAGTGCGGACTCCCGAGGCGAGATTGTCTACTGGAGGAGCTTGAAACCGCCGTCTGCTCTCTCAAGCCAAGGAGGGCACCCGGGCCGGATGGCTTTCCGAGGGAAATATTGATGCTAGTGTTACGAGCTGGGTCTGAGCTCTTGCTGAATATGTACAATACGTGTCTTTCAGCGGGAGTCTTGCCTGCCCGCTGGAAGACAGCGCGCCTTGTCCTGATCGGCGGGGAAGATCTTGGAGAAGCTGCTGAGGGCGAGGTTGAATTTCGCTATGGAGGGCTAGTGGACGGTAGCCTCAGGTTTTTCGAGCAGAATCGGAGGTCAGTGGATAAGGCGGCAGCGGGCATAACATCGCCGAGCCGGCTGATGGTCAACATGGTAGGACACAGGTATTATTATTATTTTATTATTATTATTATTATTTTTATTATTATTATTATCATTATTATTATTATTCTTATTATTACTATTATTATTATTATTTTTATTATTATTATTATTAATATTATTAGATATTAATTGTAGCTAAATATCTAGAAAAAGAATCGCCAACATTTGAAATTTTAGAAGAAAAAAATTATTATTATTATTTTGAAATTTAAAATTTTAGAAGAAGAAAATTATTATATTTATTATTAGATATTAATTTTAGTTAAATATCTAGAAAAAGAATCGCCAAAATTTCAAATTTTAGAAGAAAAAAATCAAATAGCACGAAAATTTGGCGTAATGTCAAAGAAAATGACTTTTAAAATAAATCCCTGTTCAGATGAAGACAACATGCTTCCCTGGACAAGGGAAGGAATTAATAAAATTGTGGAATACTCCGTGAAAAATGTTGAACCGAATGACTTAATAGGAATGATGTTTGTCGGAGAGAATTTCCAAACTACAAGTTGGATAAACTTTAAGCTTGCAAGTTTGATCAAATTTGAAGATGTCTGGGCGTTAATAAGTAAAATTTTTCAAAGCAATTCGGAGGGCTTAAGCTATGAATCTTTTCAATTAACAACAACAACTGTGAGGTTGCCTACGGGAAGTGGACATGCAAGAAGATATTTTACTTTTGATGAAGAAAGTTTAAAACGTTAAAACGTAAGGGGATCGTTACTATCAGAAACAATAATAACATTTGACTGCCTCGTGCTATTGTTGTAGCAAAAGCCTTTGCTGATGGAGATAGTAACTACAATCAAATTCGTAAAGACACAAGAAAAGTGCAAAAAAATCTTGCATTGGAGTTAATGCAAAAAACAAATATAAATTTAGTAGAAGGTGCAGTGTAATAAGTTTTGATCGACTATTTGTGATTTATATATTTATTTTATATATTTCCTAACACTTTCTGATCAGAAAGATATGAGCATATGAGCATATGAGATAGATGCTCACCAAATTTATGTTGCAGAAAGTTTCTTCAATTATTTAAATTGCGAGAAAGGATATCGCATAACACCTGGCAATTCTACCAAATTTTCCGCTTTAGTAGCACGGCATACCAAAATATATGTGATAAAACAAATCTTATAATTTAGGGAATGCTCGCAATAAATGCAAGACAAAAACTAAAATATAATAAAAGTTCTGTAATTGTCCTTATTAGGAATTATAATTCCCTGCATGTATTATGCTGGTGTATATAAATCTTATAATTTGAATGAAAGAACTAGAACTATATCTGAATTTATTTGACAAAAGTCAAGCCTTATATACTATTTGGATTTTACCAAATCCAATACAAATTTTATCAAAGACTATAAATTATAATAATTTATTGCTTTGCTACAAAGAATTTTATTTGGAAAAAAAGAATGCAATATCTTGACCTAGTATTCATTTACAATATAATTACCATGTGTACAGATTATCAACCAAAATATTATTATTGAAAATACATTATTTTCATGCAATCGGATTACTTATTTAAAATATAGTAAGAAATTTGTAACCCGATCATTTTTATTTGTTTTCATTCAATATTCTTGCTAAACAAGTGAATGCATTTGTTACTGTAAAATACAAACAGATGCTAGCAATTGAAAATTATGACCACACAAAATGTTAGGTCAGCATTATTCTTATTAGATAATAATTTTATTTTTAAAGTTATTTTGGTGATTGTAATTTATGGTAATTACAGTACAGTCAGGATATACTACATCAGGTTTGCCGGAACTAAAAAACATACGGGAAATTTTGGGAAATGAGTATAGAATTGTTTGTTGTTTACGATTGGACAAATAATAAGAATATTATTCTATTGATAGAAAAAATGATCGGAAAGAATCAATTTATTATATTTTGAAAATCATTTTAACGTCATTACTTCCCTAATATCTGTATTTTGCATCGACTATTACTGCGAAAGGTGTAATGTAGGTTTTAGTAACCGAAACCGGCACAGATGTGAAAATACAAGTATACCGTTGCTACCGACAATCTCCTGCATGAAATTCCATACCCAACAACATTTCTTACAAAAACTGTAAACGGTCATTTCGAGGTAAAAAATGTTTTAGCAATCATAAAAATAATACATGTCAAAAGATCCATAATTGTACAACTTGCTTAAAAATATATTTTACAAAATTTGGTTCACATAAATGAGATACGATTTTTTGCAAGAATTGCAACAAACATTACTTCCCTAATATCTGTATTTTGCATCGACTATTACTGCGAAAGGTGTAATGTAGGTTTTAGTAACCGAAACCGGCACAGATGTGAAAATACAAGTATACCGTTGCTACCGACAATCTCCTGCATGAAATTCCATACCCAACAACATTTCTTACAAAAACTGTAAACGGTCATTTCGAGGTAAAAAATGTTTTAGCAATCATAAAAATAATACATGTCAAAAGATCCATAATTGTACAACTTGCTTAAAAATATATTTTACAAAATTTGGTTCACATAAATGAGATACGATTTTTTGCAAGAATTGCAACAAAATGGTAGAAAGTAACCATTTTTGCTATATTAATGTAGACAGACGTCAACCAAAAACCAATGATTTTCTATTTTTATTTTACGATTTAGACAATGCAAAAGAAAGCATTACATCAGAAACATAATGAGGACGTAACATTGCACGAAGCAAACTTATGTGTTATTTTTTCAAGATGTCATAATTGTATTGCGGAACAAAATTTATTTTTTTGTTCTAAATGTGGTTTTAGAACAAAAGTTTTTGATTCAGATGTTATTTCGAATTTAATTAATTACATTTTTGAAGTGTCCAAAAAGTTTAAGCAAGCATTATTAATAGCTCATAATGGTCAAAGTTTTTACCATCATTTTATTTTAAATAAATTACTTCATAAAAGTAATAAAACACCAACATTAATAATGAGGGGTATAATAATTTTACAAATGCAGCTAAATAACATTAAATTTTTGGATTCATTAAATTATCTTCACTATCACATAAATCAATAAATTAAATAAAAAATAAAACTAAAATAAAAACTTAAAACTTTTTTTTTGTGAAATAAAATAAGAAAAATTACCTAATACAAATATAATAAAACAAAATATCAGAAACTAATAACGAAAATTTTAAAAATTCTTTACATTTTATTTTTAATTATTAAATGCAAACATAAATGTAGTTAATTAAGTGCGGGATTTCCAAATATTATAAATAAAGGAAAACAAAAAAAAAAAAGAACAAAAAAACAAATATAAAAAAATAAAAAATTGAATAATAAATAGAAAAACAAAAAAAACAGAAACCATAAGTTTTAAAATTAATTGTTAATACGAACAAAAAAAAAAACAAAATGCATAAATAAGTTGGAAATCAAAAGGTTTTCAAATAAAAATAAAGCTGTAAATTAACATAATAAATCAGAATGGTAGACCAACAACCTGGCGTTCAACTTTTGGATTTAAATATCAACCCGCTAAAATACATCGAAAACCTACCTGAATTTGATGGAAATGGTGAGTCGTTATTTACATTTATAGAACTAGTCGAATGTATTTTACTATTAATTATAAGTCATAATGTAAATAGTCAGGCAATTTTATTAAATATAATTAAAAGTAAGTTTCGCGGAAAAACTAGGAAGGTTATCGAAATTAATAACCACCTAACAAACAATTGGTCTGGTATGAAATCTGTCCTTTTAAAAAATTTTAGTGATAAGCGAACGTGTTTGCAAATATTTGATGAATTACGAAGTGTTTTTTTTACGACTAACAGTGTTAATCTGTATAATCAGATTCAAAAATTCTACGTATTCTAAATAATAAATCTAAAGCGGAACCAAATTCAGTTCAAATAATAGAAGCCAATATTCAAACTGGCCTCAAAATATTTAAAGAAAAACTTCCCGAACCAATGCGTTCGATTCTCTATAGCAGAAATCCAGAGACCTTAGAAAAAGCGATTGACATTTTGCATGAAAGTAATTACGCTTACTACAATCCAACAAAAGCTCCTTCAAATAAAAATAATTTCCAGCAAAAAAATTTTCATTCGCAAAACTCACATAATAATCACGGAAATTCCAACTTTAGATTCAAGTAATCAATTAAACAAACATTTTTATAACAACCAAAATAATAACAACAATTATAACTATTCATAAAACATCAATTCCTCAATTAACCGATCAAATAATTTTAACCGATTTAACAGATCACATCATTCAAATTTTAGAAATAATAGACCAGAACCAATGGAATTGGCACAAACTGTTAACACAAGGGTAGCACAAGGTATATGTAATCAAATATACCGTAGTATAATAGAACCTGTAAATATTAAAACTTTAAGCAATATAATTGCTTATGATAAAATAGTAACAATAAATCCTTTTACTGAATTTGATTCAGACAACAAAAATAGAATCCTTAGAAATTACTTTTTCACGATAAGTTCGATGCACTAATAGACAATAATATTTTAATTCCTCTTCAAGCTGAATTAAACTATAAAAATAAAATATTAAAATTACATTATGGAAATGAAATTCCTATCTTCTTTAATTAAAAAGAAGAGACGGAATATCATGTTCCAGTCCCATTAAATAAATTGGAAATATTTCAAAACGAAAGATTTTTAAATGAAAATAATATTAGATATGACCACCTTGATAAAATTACAAGAGGTGAATTATTGAAAATCGTGAAAAAATATAACAAAGCCTTTTATCATGAAGGTGACGACTTGACATTCACGCACCAAATTAAGAACAAAATTAATACAGTTAATGAACTTCCCATTTATGCGAAGATTTATGGTTATCCAGAAGTACACCGCGAAGAGGTAAATAAACAAATGAATGATATGTTAAAATACAGTATTATTAAACTCAGTAATTCGCCTTACTCGGCATCTATTTGGGTTGTCCCAAAAAACAAGATGCGTCAGACGAAAAAAAATGGCGCATCGTAATAGACTATCGAAAGTTAAACAACGTCACAGTAGACGACAAGTACTCCATACCAAATATGAAGGACATACTTGACAAACTTGGTCGTGCTATGGTTTCCATCAAATTGAAATCCATGAAGATGATATTAAAAAGACCGCCTTTAGCACCATCAACGGTCACTTTGAATTCGTCAGGATGCCTTTTGGTCTTAAAAACGCTCCTGCAACGTTTCAAAGGTTAATGAATTCTGTTTTACGAGATTTCATTGGTAAATTTTGTTACGTCTATTTGGACGATATTATAATCTTTAGCACAAGTAAGGACGAACATTTCATTAACATACAAAAAGTTTGGAAAAGATTAGAAGAAGCCAATTTAAAAATTCGATTGGACAAAAGTGAGTTCCTTAAACAAGAAACAAAATTTTTGGAACATATAGTAACTACCAACGGTGTTAAGCCTAATCCTAATAAAATCGAGGCTATTACTAAATTTCCTATTCCAAAAACCCAAAAACAAATTAAGTCATTTCTTGGTCTTGTCGGCTACTACCGTAAATTTATTAAAGACTTTGCAAAAGTTGCAAAACCTTTAACAGTCTGTCTAAAAAAGGAAAGAAGATAGATTTTATCAATACAGAATACAATGAAGCTTTTAATAAATTAAAACTCCTTATTACTACCGATCCTATCCTTATCTATCCAGATTTTTCAAAAAAATTTACTTCAATTACTGACGCAAGGAACTATGCGCTTGGAGCTTTTCTCACACAAGATAACCATCCAGTTTGTTACGCAGCGCGCACACTCAATGAACATGAGTGTAAATACTCTACCATTGGAGAAAGTGGGCAGTCAAGTACTTTCGCCCATACCTTTTTGGTCGCAAATTTACCATTAAAACTGATCACAAACCCTTGCAACGGCTTCACAATCTAAAAGAGTCTAATTCCAAATTGCAAAGGTGGAAAATAAAACTGGAAGAGTTCAATTTCGATATGAATATTTAGTCGGCAAAGAGAATAAAATACCTGATGCTTTATAACGTGTGGAAATTAATTTAGATGAGATGGAAATCGACGAAATTAAGTCTACTGATGCTACCATGCACTCAGCAGATGAAGACAATACAGATTATATCCCAATTACTGAATCACCTCTGAATTTTTATAAGACACAAATTATTATAAAATGTGGTTCTTCAAAAACGGTCAAATCAGAGAAAATTTTTAATCAAATTAGGAAAATATTTACTCATCCAACTCCTGATGAAAACCTTTTATTTACATTTTAAAAGATCATATACCTTCAAAAGGGATTATTGGTATAATGATTGATGATATAAAATTTACAGCCTGTTCCAAAATACTTACCTTAAACATTTTGCCAAAAACAAATCTATAAAATTAAATAAATGTTCATTTTTACTGGAGGATATAAAAGATTTTTTTTTTTTTTTTTATTAGTTGATTTAATTTCAGATAATTTTATAATATATATAAAATTATGTGTAAGAAATTATTTAATTAAAACTACAATCTATTAAATTATACAATTACAATTAATTTTAGTTTTAAAATAATTATTTTGAATTCTCTAATTTTACTTATTTCCAGTTTTTAATTTCTAAAGTTTTTTATATATTTTTTAAGTTTTCTATTAAATATTTTCAAAGTTTGACTCTTTCTAATTTCTAATGGTAATGAATTAAAGATTTTAACAGCACTACATTTTAAACTTTTTTGTTTCATTGTAGTTCTAGATTTAAGTATTTCAATGTGTTTTTTATTTCTAGTATGATATTTATGACCATTTTCTCTAGTTATTAAATTTAAATTTGATTTAAGATAACTATTTATAATTTTATAAATGTATTTGCCTTTTTCAAAATAGATTAATTGGTTAATGTCTAATTCATTTGTTTTTTTTATATAAGTAGTTAGTACTGGTTCTGTAATTATATTTGAATAGAATTTTTAGTGCTTTATTCATTAAAATACCAATTTGATTAATATGGAAGTTTGAGCAATGGCTCCAACTACATATATTATACCTTATTCTTGATAGTATATGACTATTATAGATAAGCTTGGCCGCATGCTGGGAAATACCGCCACATCTTTTTATAGCTAATATAATAGGCATAATTTTTTTCTTCACGTTTTTGATATGATTGTCCCATTTCAAATTATCATCAATTATTAATCCCAGATATTTAACATTATCTACTCTTTCAATAGTTGTATCTCTTATTTTAAGAGTAATATTTTCGTTATTTCTTTTTTGTGTTTTAAATAACAAATAGTTGGTTTGTTTTTGCGTTTATGCAGAGTTCATTGTAATCTAGCCAATTACATATCTTATTTAGATCCTTATTGAGTATATTTTCCAGTTCTTTTACTGATCTAGCCTTTGCAATGATATTAGTGTCATCTGCCTAAACGTTATAATTTGAAATAAAATTATTCTTCGGCATATTCATTATATATAGAAGGTACAACAACAGTCCTAGCAGTGAGCCTTGAGGTACCAGTTTTTATAGTAAGTTCATCGCTGAGCACTTCGTTCACTTTAACACACTGAGTTCTATTTGTTAAGTAACTACTTAATAAAAGATTACTAGTACCTCTTATACCCAGTACATCTAGAAAATTAATTAGTCTACGATGATTTACTACATCAAAAGCTTTTGTAAGATCAATAAATACTGCACCGACGAAATATCCTTCATCAAGTGCATCATAAATATATTCTAACGTAGCTGTTATTCCGGATTCTGTACCGCTGTTCTCTAGGAAACCATATTGATTTGGATCAAAACCAATTGTTTTTGAAATAAAATTTCTTATCCTTATATTAATTACTTTTTCATATACTTTGGATATTGAGTTCAGGATGGAAATTGGTCTATAATTACCACATTCATCTTTAGAACCACTTTTATGAATTGGCACTATGTATGCTTTTTTTAATGAATCTGGGAAAACTGCTTCTTCAAAGCATTTATTTATTAATGTTGCCAATGTTTGTTTGATAATATTAACTAATTCTTGTAAATCCTTTACTGTTATTTTATCTAATCCTGGGGCTGAATTTCTGTTTAACTTCATAATAATTCGATAAATCTCTGTTTCAGTAACTGGTCTAAGAAATAATGTTTTATTATTTCTTATGTGTTCTATAGTTACTATATTATTTTTATTTATTCCTTTAATTATGGATTCTCCTACTTCATTAAAAAATTCATTTAAAGTGTTTGCCATTTCGTTTTCATCCTTTGTCTTTTCCCCACTTTTTTTTGCAATGCTAGTAATATGTTCTAAAATTTCCTTATTAGTATTCCTTATAGTATTATTTAAGACTTTCCACAATTTTCTACAGTTATTTCCTGAATTTTCAATGCTTTTATTGATATGGTTTTTTTAGCCTCTTTTATCTGTTTATCGACCTTTCTCTTAAATAGATTATATTTTATCTTTTTATCTCTGTTATTTGGATCTTTTTTATGGCTTTCGTATTGTGATTTTCTAATTTTTAATTCTTTATATATCGACGGTGTTATCCAAGTATTATTCCTAGTTTTATCTAACCGACATTGAATTTGTACATAAAACTTTTGCTTCTTGTATTATTTTTGTTAACGTGTCTATTTCCAAAACGTTAGTATTTTGTATTTTATTATTTACAATTTGAGACATCTGGTTGTAATCAGTTTTACTTATAGTGTGCTTCTTCATTGGTATTTTCATAATACTTATTGCTTTTAGTGATACTATGGCCAATTAGTGATCAGATAGACTATTATTTTCTATTGAATAATTAATATGATAGTTATCATTTGAATTCGTTAAAATATGATCAATTAAGGTATTGGAATGAGCTATGTTTCTTGTACTTTGTGTTTTGTTTACTATACTATATCCAGTTGTTGCTATCACGTCTTTATACTTAATTACGATATTAGAATTATCAAATAAATTTAAATTAGTATCCTCAAAAAATATATAATTTGCTTCATTTTTTAATCTATTCTCTAAATATTCTATAAATATGTTACTATTTTCCGCTGGAGCCTTGTAAAATGTACCAATTCTTAATTTAGGTGTAGAATTCAGAATTTCAATTACACTAAAATTATATTTTTCATCTTTTAATGCTTCAGTAAAATTTATATTATTTTTTATAAAGATGACAGTTCCACCACCTCTTTTCTCATCTCTGCAATTGAAAACTGCTCTATAATTTGGAATATTATACGTAATGATTTCATTGCTGTATATCCATACTTCTGTAAGAATCACAATATCAATTTCCTTACATTCATTAATTAATGTTTCTGGTTCATAAATCTTTTTTCTTAAGCTGCATATATTTAGATACAAAATTTTTAATTTGCCCGTTTCTAAAGTATTTGTGGAATGGACTGCCATTACGGTCTACAAATAAAATAATTTTGCGTGGAATTCCAAATTGTTTGTATATGTTCTCTGTATTTATTATATGTATGTTGCCTGTATGCTGCTGGGTCTTTTTGTACTTCCTTGTTGGAGATTCCCCAACTTTCATGGAATTTATAATATAATTTACTTAATTTCTGATAATTCGTTTGTAATCCTTCCATATCGATCAGTACTTTGATATTTGTTTTCGTTATACCAAATTCATAACAAATATCCTCCTGGTCGTGCAAAAAAGACAAAAATAATCTAACGTTATTATATATTCTGTGGTCTCGTAAACGTGATAATACATATATACTGTCACCATTTCCAACCGCCTCTTTTGTAAATTTAACAATTGGAGGTTCCATTGGATTTAAAAAGCTCTTATTCACAAATTGTGGATTTTTAGTATTATAAGAAGCATTTTCCACTTCTTCGTTTTGCTGATACAGTGTTTCTCACTGTCACTGTTTCTCACAAGATCGGGCAGAGTTACAAGAAAACATATTAGAACAACACAATAGAACCAATCACAGAGGTATAAATAAAGTATATCTCAATTTAAAAAATAAGTATTATTTTCCAAAATTTAAATTGCAAATTCAAAAGGTAATAAACAACGGTCATATCTGTAACGCGGCGAAATACGAAAGAAATCCGTTAAAACTACCTTTCAAAATAACGGAAAATCCTAATACTCCTTTAGAGATAGTTCTCGTGGATATATGGTTTCATACAAAGGGTAAACCTTATTTAACAATTATCGACAAGTTCAAAAAACACGCTCAAGTGATTCCTTTAAGTTCGCGCAACTGGATGGACCTAAAAACTGCTCTAATGCAATACATCGCTTCTTTCGGTAAACCCAAAAAAATAATTACCGATCAAGAAAAAGGCCTAAATTTTAAAAACTTTCTGCGAAGTGAAGGAATTGATGTGCATTTTACTACACCTAACAAGAAAAGTAGTAACTCTGACATCGAAAGCTTTCATAATACTTTAAACAAACACTTGAGAATTTTCGCCGTAACCGAGAAAGAACAATCTATACCATTAGATGAAAATCCCGTAATCAAAGCTATGAAAATTTATAATGAAACAATACATTCATCTACTTTAAAAAAGCCAATTGATTTCCTAAACGGAAACATTGAACGCCAAGAATATCCATGAAACCAAATCTTCTAAAAATTAAAAATAGAACTATTAATTCAAAAAATAAAAACAGAACTCAAGGAAAATTCTGCAAATATCTAAAATTAAATCGCGTAAATAAACTTCAACCTTATCATAAAAAAATTGATATTGTCGAGACAAAAGAGGATCATGTTAAAATCAATAAAGATAATTGAAATATCAAAATTAATGCAAAATTTTATTTCAGGCAATATGTAAATTATCTTATTTCTCATTATTCCGCACATCTTTGCACAATCTTCAATTGAAATAAATCGCATTCAATCTGGAAATGGCTATGTTTTGTTTTAAGAATCAGAACTTAAAATTGTTGATAATTATAAGCGCATTATGCACATAATAGATCTAAATTATTACGAAGACAGCATTAATAGAATACAAAACAACATTATACAACTTAATAAAACAACCGAAGTTCCTCAAAATCTTCTTGTAAATTTTAAAGATCTAAAAGAAAGTTTTTTCAACATTATTCAACATTATGTCAATAAACGAGGTTTAATAAATCTGGCTAGAAATACTCTCAGATTTTTAACCGGAGTTATGAACAATGAAGATCGCAAAGAAATTCTATAACAATTCAAATTAATAGAACTAAATAACTGAAACATAATTGAAAATTTAAATAAACAGGTAACAATTAATGAGCAGATTTCAAATCAGATGAAAGAAATTTCAAATCATATTAACAACGCCCAAAATAATGTAACTTTAATTATAAACGAATTTGAAAATAAAATTAGTAAAATAAGTGATAAATTTAGATTATTTATTGTACAAACACAGATTAATGAAAATATCAATACTTTGCCAAAAGAAATTACTAAAATAAAGAAATTATCCTTTCAAGCAAACTTGAAATATTATCAAGGACATTTTAAATGAACAAGAAATAAATTAAAATAATATAACTGTAGAAATTTTACCGTACATTAAAAATTGTATTCTTTATAAAAAACAAACTATCATTTTTCATTAAAGAGAAAACCCAAGCATTTGGCAGCACTTTTTGCTATATCAAAAATATGACCATTTCACATCATTTTCTGATTTAGCTGCATGCCCAAAATGTTCAGATTTTCCGATCAGTGCACTATTTCCCCAACATACCTCAAATTGGGGTTATAATTCGTTTTTTTTTAACGTTATCAGACAGCATTGGGTTGTGGAAGAATTAAACTCCATTCTGTTTTTGGAGCCCCAACTAGAGACTTTATTTAAATCATCGTTAACCGTATTGGTCATAGACAGCCTAGCTATCTCAATTGTGTGGGTTGTAGCATTTGACTTTCTCGGAAAATTATAAGATGTCACTAGAGTGCTGTCGTCGGCGAAGCTGTGAATTGAATTGAAGGTTGAAGATAGAAAATCGTTGATAAAAATTAAAAAGAGAGTAGGTGCAAGGTCGGATCCTTGTGGAACGCCAGCATTTATTTGAAATGTTTCAGACGTGTAGCCGTCGACCAAAACACGAATACAACGATTCGAAAGATAGTCTTCAATCCATTTGCATAAAACTGAATCAAGACCTAGAGCTTGACAGAGTGGCATGTCATAGTCGATCAAAAGCTTTCGAAATATCGAGAGCAACAACATTACATTCACCAGAGTAGTGAATGCTGCTATTAAGTTTACCACTGAGGTATGTCATAAGATCACCAGTGGATCGGTTGCTTCTAAAATCGTATTGGCGATCATGTATGATACCCCTATCGTCTAAATATTTCTTGAGCTTACAGTTGATAATAGTTTCCATAACTTTAGAAATGATCGAAATGATAGCTATAGGTCTATAGTTTCAGGGTTCGCTTTTGTCACTTTTTTTGGGAATTGGGGAAACATGAGCAACCTTCCATTGGCTGGGATAGATACCAGTCGAAAATGAAAGGTAAAAAAGATTGCGTAGAGGTTTCGAAATGGAGAAAGCAGTATATTTTGAACTATTAAACCAGAAAAACCATGGCGGGGATTCCATCAGGGCCAGTGGACTTTTTATCATTCAGATTCTTCAGAACTTTCTCTACAACTCGATTCCTGAAGTAAATATTTCCAAATTTACACGAGCGATCAACTTCAGGAATTGTTGGTGGAAGTTCAGTTGTAGAAAGTGTGGAATTTGCAGCAAAAAGTTTTGCAAACAAGTTAGCTTTGCCAGCCAAATCTGATATGATAGTGTCAATCAAGGGAGGAAATGAAGATTTAGAAAAGTTCTGCTTAACATTTTTTGCAAATGTCCAAAAAAAACGATTGCAGTTGGGTTGGTGGAGAATTTTATGCTCCAACCTCTGGTTATGCAGGAACTTTTGTTAACTGATAATTTTTTTACAATCATTTCGAGGCATTTTATAACTTCTACGTGATGCCTCCAAAACATTAGTCTTGTAAAGTTTAAACTTTTCCTCTTTATTTCTGATGGGCCTTTTGCAAATGTCATTAAACCATGACTTGGTATTTGGTTTAACAGACTTATACGATCTAGGTATGAACAGTTTCATACCTAGCATTGTAGTTTTATTAATGACATCAGCAAAAGATGAGTCGAAGCCTTTTAAAAAATGATTCAAGCCATCCCAGTTAGCCCGGTTGTAATGCCGGACTAATCTTTTTGGGGTTATGCTTGGATTAGCAGATAACCTCCTGGGAAACTAGTTTTAACAAGGCAATGGTCGGAGTTACCAAGCGGAGAGTTAACAAAAATTGTGTATTTTTCTGGATTTGTGGTTAGAAATAAGTCCAGAAGATGTTGATTATGGCCATTTTGATCTGGGACCCTCGTTGGGTTCCTAACAAGTAGAGAAAGTTGGAAGAGATTCCAAAATATTTCAACTTGCCTGCCTTCTGGTGAATTGTGACTAGAATTATGGAACCAGTTTTTGTTGTGAACATTGAAGTCACCAGCGATAACAATCACAGCATCCGGGTGTTGGACCAGGACTGAGTAGATGTTATTCGATAGTTCCTCAATGGCAACAGCTGTTTCAGACTAACTTGCTTGGGGAGATCTGTATAAAAACCGAAAAATATTGTAGACTTTTCAACACGTAGTTTAATCCATATATAATGAAGAAAATGGTTGGAGCTTTTTAAATTGTGAAGGGTGTTGAAAGTTACATCAGAACGAATATATAAAAGTAGATAGGATATGGGCATCCAATGTATGAAACCAATGAGCGGCAATTTTAAAAGCTTTAAGCTATAGAGTAGGATGTAATGTATGAAAGCTTTGATTGGTTCTCCTAAATGTATGCAATAAAATTGTGATAAGTAAAAAGTTTTATGCTTTTGAGTATTTTAAATTAAGCTTAGCGGTAGAATATCAGTTATGTTTAAATTTCAAATTAAAACAGTAATAAGCTAAAGATATTGTGCTTACTGTTCTTAATTAAATATGAAAAGTTTTTAAAGTTTGGTTTGGTTTAAATACAAAATTCATATTATCAAAGTTTAAACTTGATTTAATATTTCCGTGAAAATTGAAAAAAAAGTTTTATAAATTAAAATAAAAAATTTTTTTTTTTTTTTTTTTTTTTTTTAAACTTTTATTTTATTGTGTATATATCTTGATACAGGCTTAACCTAAAAAAAAGTTTACAAAACGGTTTCATTTCAATTATTATTAACATTTAAAATAAAGTAATTTTTTTTTGTTAATTTATGTAAATTTAATTTGTCTTATATCTATCTATTTTAAATTACTTAATTTATTTTATCTAAAGTACAAAATGCAAAAAAACTTAAAAAATCATTATTATATCTGGTTGTTTTAAATAAAATTGCCCTAACTTAACTTAACCTACTTAGCCTACTTAACCTACTTAGAACCTAAATTAGTAAGCATTTGCTTGCTATGAAATCTCATCCAACCACCAATATCGTTTTTTAATGCATTTGTCTTTGTCCGGTATGGACATGTCATATTTTAAATTATCTCCATTAATATTGCCTGGGACGTATTCAATTTTTTTACATGTGGCCCGTCTATTATAGTGAAATAATATAGGGACATGCCTTTGGTTTTGAATGTAACCATTTTTATCCAAAAAGATAAAATGCTCAGGGGCTATGAAGCCAGTGAGCAAAGTCTTTTTAATGTACTCCTCATTGTGGTAAAATATATGTGATATTAGACCATTTTCAGGAGTTTTTAGTGCTCTATCATAATGATCTCGAACTAATTTTATGATAAAATTATCGATTCTTATGATTTTTGCTTCCTTGTACAAGTATTTATTGGAATAGTAATGCTTGTAGTCGGATTCAGGCTTTCGATGTTTGTTAATACATACTCTTATGCACTTTCTTTCGAACTTACGTATTTTTTCCATTAGGCTTCCACTAATGTTGTACCATATGGGTACACCATATGTAAGTGTTGGCCTTATTAATGTTTGGTAACATATTATTTTGACCCGGTTGCTAATGTTTTTATTGTAGAACAGGTTTTTGGCAGCCATAAATGCTTTGTTACCTTTAAGAATTGTGTGATTTATATGCTCGATATAGTTCAGATTTTGATGTAAATGAACTCCGAGATATTTGACAACTTTTCTGTTAGAAAGAGTTGAATTTGGAGATTTTATACAAAAATTTTTCCAGTTCCTTCTAATGTCTGAACTTGTTTTGTCAACCGTATCACGAAATAATATGGTTTCACATTTATTGAAGTTCATTTTTAATATCCAAACTTTACAATAGTCCAAGACGGTATTGAACATTTTTTGTATTTTGGATTGAATGCTATTTACGGTGTCATTCGCGGAGTAAATTATTATATCATCCGCGAAGGCTAGTGTATAATTATTGCCTTTTATTCTATCCAATAGAAATAACAACTCGGAGATATAGATCGAAAACAGGATTGGTGCGTTGACTATACCCTGTTGCAGCCCGTTTTCGATATGAAATTTTTTATATGGCGTTTTTGCCTTGTTAACAATTTCGAAGGAATTATCGTATAACATACCATGAATTATAGTGATCAAGTATTGAGGAATTTTGTATTTTATAAGTTTATAAATTAAACCATCTAGCCAAATAGTATTAAAAGCTTTTTCTAAGTCAATTAGACAAGCACCTACAGCTAATTTTTTATTAATAAACCAACATATATCAGATGTAAGTTTGTTGATTGTATGTATGGTACTATGCTTATATCTAAAACCAAATTGATTTTGTGGAATTAGATTGTTTTCATTGACGAATTTTGTAATTTTATCGTTGATAATAGTTTCATAAACCTTGCTTATGTTAGGCATTAAACTTATAGGCCTATAATTATTTGGGTCAGTTGGATCTTTGCCTGGTTTCTTTAGCAATATAGTTTTCGCAGTTTTCCATATATTTGGAAAATACGAATTGTTAATTGCATTATTAAAAATTATAACATATTTCGAAATTATAAAATTACTTAAATTTTTTAGTACCACATTTGGTATATTATCGTTTCCTGATGAAACTTTATTTTTTAAAGCTTTAAGCTTTGCCTTAATTTCTTCAAGGTTTGTGAATTTGCTATTTTCGCCGTATTGCATTGACGATTTATTTATATTGGAAAATGTGGATAAAGTTATACTATTGGATCTTAATTGTTCGAAATTAATTTTGAATTGTTGAACTTTATTTTCTACTTTAGTGTGGAATCTACTGTTTGTTGGTATATTTATTTTGTGAGTTTGTTCTAAATAAGAGCCCATAAGATTATAAATTTGACTTGAATCTTTTAAAATAAATTTGTTTGTGTTAGTTTTTTCCAAATTGTTAACGTTAATGTTATTCTGATTTAAAAGATTAATATTGTTTGAATCTATATGCAACTTCATGATTTGGTTATATTTATTTTTTCGAAATATTTTATTGATTTGGGGAAACATATTACTTTGTGGAGATATATTTTGAAGGCGGTTTTTGTAGTAATTACTTATTTCTATTTTAATTTGTTGTTTAATGAGTGTGTTTATATTATTAAGTAAACTTTTAAGTAGTTGAATATCTTGAGTAGAGAAATCGAGTCTTTGTTTGTAAATTTTGTGGATATCGTTTAACAAAGAGCTTTTTTTTTTCAAAAGTTGTTTAATTGATTTAATATTTACGTGAAAAATTAAAAAAAGTTTTATAAAATAAAAAATAAGCTTAAGCTATTGTGTTGAATATTCTTAATTAGATATGAAAAAATTTTAAAGTTTTGACTTAAATACAAAGTTAATATACAAAACTAATATCAATGTTAAAATTCTTCTTATACTCATAACAATTTTTTCTGCATACTTTTAGGCGAACGCTTGGTTATGAAACTTAAAACTTGATTTAAAATTGCTGAAATATTTTTATATGTGGGAAGCTATAAAAAGTTTTTCAAGCTTTTAGTTTGGTTTAAATACAAAGTTATTATAAGGAAAGTTTAAACTTGATTTAATATTAACCTGAAAAATTGAAAAAAAGTTTTAAAAATTTAACCATAAAAAACTTAAGCTAAGTGTTGAAAATTCGAAATTAGTTATAAAAAGTTTTAAAAGTTTGGTTTATATTCAAAGTTATTATTATCATTAAGTTAAGGCTTAATTTAATATTATCGTTCGTTATGTTTGAAAATGAAGCTTATTTGATTATGAATTTGATTAAAAAAGTTTTGAAATAAATAATAAGAAGCTTGAACTAGTATAAAAAATTTTTAAAGTTGGTTTTGAATTCAAAGCTAATAAAGCTCGTCCATTATGTTTGAAAATTAAGCTGCCAACTGTAATTTTAAAGTTGAAAAGCTTAAAAAACCGATGGAAGTTTTTTGTTTTATTATTAACTTAACTAAAAAAGTTTTAAAAAAAAAAATGAAACACATTTTAATAATTTGAATTCAGACTTATTTTTATTAGTAAGAAATTGAAATAAAATAAAAAATTTACATTAGATTCACATTGTAAAAAATAGAATGTAACATTAATGTATTGCATTAATGTAAAGCAAAAATGAAAAACTTGTTTTAAAAAACTAAATTAATTTTATATACTAAAGAAGCATTTTATCTGATATTGAATAATGCCCCCATGCGTAAGTTTTAATTTTATCTGAGGAGATTAATGCTATTTTGTTTAAATTTTGTGTGTAAATTTGATCTAAAAACTCTCATATTTCTGTAAAAAATTAAGTTATTCAACAATGAGTTTCGATAATTTTCTATAGTTAAATCGTTAACTACATATTTTTTCACACCTTTAGCTTTTTTAATATTTTGATTTGTGTAGGTTTGAATAAAATACATCTTAGAAAGGAGTCCAATAAACTCAGATATAATTTCACCATTCAATTCATCCTTAAAAAGTCCCAATTGTTTTTTGTTTAACAAAGGGAAACCATACGGATTTGTCTTTTGATAATCAGAAGTATCAAAGTGAGATGATATGTATTGTGTATATTAAGCTGTCAGTATCTGTATAATTTAAATTAATTTTATTTCCAAATTTCGGTTTTATATATTTATAATGGAAATCATACATTAATACTTTTGATTGTTCTAAAACGGTAAACCCAATGTATATCGGTTTGTTGTAAAAAACACGCGTTTTTTTTAATTCAACGGCAATAAGATCAGATGTAAAAGAAGTTAAACTGTGGAAGTTTGGTTTGGCTATAAGCGCTCGTGCTCCTTGATGCCTACCTCTACTTTCCCAAGAGGTAGCAATTTTAATATCTCTTCTTTTATCAACATTTTCCATAGTTTTTCCAAATACAGAATTATTCATTAATTTAAAAAAAATTTTTTCAAAATTGTTTTTTGCTTGAGTTCTATGTACTGTATTTAAGTCAATATAATTTTTAAGGCAGTCGCTCTGCGAAAACTCGAGAACTCTGTGGACTTTGTTTAATTTTAATCCATGTTCAAGGCACTGTTTCAGATTTCTGTAATGAATTATATAATTTTTCTTTTCGTAGAGATCTAATATTAGTTTTGACATTTTTCCATTAGGCGGAATTTTATTTGTAGCACAAAAAGGTAAATCATTGTGTAAATCATGCAATTCAATTGGATAATCTAAATCAACTTCTAAGATATACCCTTTTTCTGAATCATCTGAAATTTTTGATACATCTATATCAACATTACTCCATTTAAAATTTTTATATGGTACAAACTGAGACATTGCCCAACCGTATAAATTGTTTGCATCAAGGTAAGCTATGTAAGTTGAAGGTAAATTCTCATTGTATTTTTCACCCATGTATTTATTATTGGATACAGCATGACGCATGGAGCATGACGCATGGAGCAACTCCAAATTTATTTGTGTATATTTTAGCATTGCTTGCCAGGAAAGACCAGGTGCTGTAAAAAAATTAGCTGGATCTAAGTTGTAAATGTTTTTACAAATACTTCGAAATTTTTCAAAAACGTCACATAAAATAAAAACATCCGTTTTTAGATATAATTTTAGGTAATCAAACATGTTGCTGCAATTAAATGTTCTCCACACTTCAAGCGCATGATTATAATCATCATTTGAACAAGGTGTTTCAGTCATTTTGTTATAAAATTCTATTTGAGGAGGTAGGGTTTTATCATTTAGTCTCTGCCAACTATTTAAATAATCATATGGAAAAACACCTTATTTTGTCATCAAATTTGAGTTAATTCCAAAAACACTTTTTATATGGATCATTTCTGATTGATTTAAATCATTACAAAGTGAATCTAAACTGTCTGCCATAAATCGAAAACTGTCAAGAAAGCGCAATGTAAAGTAACAGTTTTCTTCTGCAACAAATACTTTTTTGCTTAAGGATATATATTGTTCTTTATTAAGAGGTATAACTGAAATATCACCAGAAACTGAATTCAATGCTTTAAATAACAAATGACAATCATAGCCGGAAAAATTATGAAAAAATACTGGAAAAAAATGCGGTTGTCTATATAAAATATTGCATTGATTATGTGCAGGACCTCTATATTTCCCAGTAAAATGACAATGATCTCGAACTCTGTTGCTGAAATCTAATTCCTTCTTATATATATGACAATTAATATCAGTAAGTTGTTTTAATTGTTCATCTAGATTCTAGAGTAAGCTCATTCATTGGTTTTGGCTTCATGTTATAATTTTTGTATAGCAAGGTACAATCGGCAGCTAGTTTCTTAATAAACTGTTCTGTGCAATCAGGACCAACGCATTCCACATATTTATTTACACTACTATCAAAAGAACATTTTATAAAATATGAAAAAGCAGCAGGTATGTGCTGTTGAATGTTGGTGGTTGAAGACTTATTTGAATCAGGTAAGCATGTAGAAACAGGTTGCAAAATACTTTCACAGTCAGCGTATATAACAAAAGGAGCTTCCATTTGCAGATTATAATTTTCAAATTTTAAAGTATTTGTTTCTGTATTAGGTAAGCTTGTTACAATGCAGTTACATTCATTTTTATGAATTTGATATTGATTATTGTCATAAAAATGTAAAAGGCATCTGTTGCAAATATATATTTGACCATGATGTGATGTAATTGAGCTCCTTAATAATCTTGAAAGATTATGAATATAAACAAAATGATAGTTTTGGTTTTTTTCAATTAAAAGTAAATTAATGTGATGTCTTTTCTCCTGTTTTGTTGAGTAATACGGCCCCACTAATTCATTTTTTTCTTTGTTTAATTTCAAACCAAAAACAATTACGCTAATATCAGGATTTCGTTTTTCAAACATCTTTATATCAGTTATCTTTGCTGAAAATCAATGAAGATCAATAATTTCTAAGTTGATATCAGCTATGTTATAAGAAGTAGTTTTTCTGGATTATTTGTAGACAATTTTAAAGCCGATATTATTGCCCACTTAAAGCAATAATTGTCAGAATTTTTTATGTTAATGCAAGCACGTTTACCCTCTATATCTTTTGGTAGTTTTATGAAACCGGATCCTCTTATGGGCTGGTATTTATTAATATTCAATTCTAAACCTATAATTCTTATTAAACCCCAGCCGCTATCTTTCTCTTGAAATTCTTCTGTTCGTTGTTGTATTTTATATAATATATTTTCAAACTCAATTTCAATATCATCTTGATTTAATATTGCAGCCATTTGGGTTTGAAATGATTTTATAGAAATAGCCATTTCATCATCATCATTGCCGTTACTCATCTTTGCATATTCAGCAAAAAGTTCAGTATTCACTTTAAAACAGTCAAATTCTAATAAGCTTATCCGCAAAAGTATGCATGCTTCTTCTTTAATAGTTTTCAAAAACTCAGTAGGATTAATTATAGATTCATCAGTATTGTCAATTATATAAGTTTGGATTAGGTTTTCAAATGACTCTTTAATCAATCTTATATTATCACCAAATTTCTCGGCAGCTATGTTTTTATGAATGTTTGAGCGAATATGGTTGCCCCAATTGTTAACTCTAACATTACAACATTCACAAAACTTATGTTGCTTCATGTGACGTAACATATTCCTATGTCTTGAAAATTCAGCATTACAAATGTTGCACTTACTTCTATTCAAATTTTCGTGAATTCTCATGTGCTCTTTTAAATGATTTTTTCTTGTAAAACTTTTTGAACAAGTTTCACAGACGTAATTTACTCCTTTTCCAGTTAATTTAATTTTCTTTGCTTCTGGCTCCATTTCACTATATAAAAGTTCTTTGTTGGATGTTTTAACAATCAATTTTAATTTGTTGTCTATAAACAAATTTAACTTAGACTTAACTTTATTGATCTAAAACGCAAACTCAAGCAGTCAATGGTATATATACACAAATTTTTTATAACATAACATAAAATGAATATTGAATTTATCTAATGTTGCAGATTACATAATTCTTTTAACCAACCACCCAAGTTCTAGTCATGATTTTCATAATCACATTGCTGTATATCATTTGTAAACTACAGAATTAAATGCATACAATCAATTAATCAATCATTTTGTAATTAATGATTTAATTTCTAAAAAAAAGTGAAACAAGGTTACAACATATGAGAATACTATACAGTGGTTTACATTGTATTTTATATTGAATTAATTTGTAGCGTAAAAATATAATGGATTATAATATAAGATCATATACTTTTAAAAACCACCGGATAAATACATTTAAAAAGCTCAATATGAATTTACTTACTATAAGTTATAAATTCTACAACAATGTTGCATCTTATTAGCATATTAACTTTTTTTTTTTTTTTTGATACACCACATCAGCCGGAATATTGTAATCTATTAATCAACTTTGTAATCTATATTATATTTTTCAAATACTACAACAATGTTGCATTGTATTACCATATTAACTTTTTTAGAAAGGCGCACACCTGCATTACTATTCTAATCATAAAAAAAAAAAAAAAATTGCATAATTGCATAATGAGTTAATGAGTAGGGAAGTCATATATAAAGTTTTTTCATATATAAAGACAACAATTTTGCTTTACTATCATTAAAAATTATTTACTATTTACTTTATTATTAGTACATAATATTACAAACAATATGGTAAGATATTTGTTTTTTTTTTCTATTTTCTATTTTTAATTAGGCTGGTTTGGGTTTTTTAAAAAGTTTAATGGATTTGGGAGTGGGTTCAGGTCAAAAATATGAAAATATTGATATTTTACACAAAAATAAAATATACGAGGTGATTTCCTGGAGCTTTTTAGAGACGAAAAGAGGTCAAACGGTGGTGCTATGTGAGGTAGAAGATCCAATAACCAATGAAAAAATTATATTTTTCATGCCGGACAGGTTTTCAAAAAAAGTAACAAACGAACCGGAATTAGAGGAATTGAATGGAGCGCATTTTTATTTCAAATTTTTGGGACGGGATAAAGACAAACTAAATATGGCATTAATTCTATCGGATAATATCGAATCGCAGGAAAAATTTTTTAAATAAATAAAGTATAATATTGAAAATTTAATTTGTTTTTTTATTTATTTTTTTTATTTATTTTGAAAGAAAAGGAAAATTTTTTTTTTTTTTCAGATATTTATGATGGTGCTAAGGTGGCCCCTTGGTGCGAGGGGCCTGTATTCAAGACTAGTTTCGGTCTGTGAAGGTCCGAAACGGTCTGTGAAGGTCCGAAAACGGTCTTTTAAGGTCCGAAAACGGTCTTTTAAGGTCCGAAAACGGTCTTTTAAGGTCCGAAAACGGTCTTTGAACTATTACATTTCAGCGCTTTCGTTATCTGAAGTGTATTCATTTTTTTGTAAACGAGAAATATCAATTAGCTGAGTATTTCCACTTATGTATGTTGTTAAAAATTCAACTTTAAGTTTACCATTTGTGAACACTATATCGAATTTTTCAAGCCAATTTATTAAATTATTAGTTGTTTTTTCATTGTCCATATGCCCAAAAGAGTAATTCTTGGTGTCTGTTCTCTTTAAATCTTTGGTTGGGAATTTATACTTTAATTCCTTTACAATAGTTTTACATTTTTCTTTTATTCCAGCTACAGCTAGATTTTTTACAAATATTGTATTGTTATCGTCCGTACAGAACGATAAATCTACTACAGCGTATGCCATTTTCAAATGAATAGAGATGGTCCAATAAGCTTCCTTTTATATGTTTAAGTAGACGTTTATCCATTTCGTTTTATCCATTTCGATACTGGCATCGAATTCTGTAAACACAATGCGTGTAAATGTTGAAGTTAATGGAGAACTAAGTCTTGTTTCAATCTTTGCAACTCCCTGGTTTAATAAACTTTGACATGTATCAGTTCCAGAACCATCTGGTGATAAATCAAAAGCTAGTATTGTATAACCTTTTGAAAATAGTTCTTTTGAAATTTGATGCCCTCTATCAGAATGATGTATACTTGTTCCGCTAAATAATGTTAAATATGCACGAAAATTGCAATTGTTATTCGATGTAAAACTTGTTTCAATTGGAGAGTTTGGTGTAGGCACTCCATTCACATATAATTGAAATTGTGTGAGATTTTGATGATCGAAATGGTATGGATTTTTTGATCTTTTACCATTAAAATTTTCATTATTAACCACGCAAAATACAAGAGCTTTTGGTAAATATATTATCCAATGATATTTTGGATGTGTTAGCTGGAATTGTAAATGTTTTGATTTCACTTCTCGTATAAAAATATTTTGCGTTAGCCTTTTCCAAAACAGTATTATGTGCTATTAATATGCTAGGATTAATTGTTAAATGTTTCATGTATAATGTAGCTTCGAGAATTTTTAAATAACTATCATCGTTATCGTTAAAGAAAATAAAAAAATCTTGTTTTTCTAATGCCAAAGCAATTCGAATGTCTACGTTATTTAAAAGTAATTTGGGAGTGTTGAAGAAATCTACATGTAATTTTCCCATTAATTCTACTACAGTAGACGGGATAAATTTTTGGGACGGGATAAAGACAAACGAAATATGGCATTATTTGAATTAATTCTATCGGATAATATCGAATCGCAGGAAAAATTTTTTAAATAAATAAAGTATAATATTAAAAATTTAATTTGTTTTTTTATTTATTTTTTTTATTTATTTTGAAAGAAAAGGAAAATTTTTTTTTTTTTGTCAGATACTTATGATGGTGCTAAGGTGGCCCCTTGGTGCGAGGGGCCTGTATTCAAGACTAGTTTCGGTCTGTGATTTTCCGAAACGGTCTGTGAAGGTCCGAAAACGGTCTTTGAAGGTCCGAAAACGGTCTGCGCAGGTCGGTTAATAGCTTTAAAAATTTACTGCTCTTTAGTATATCTAGGTATCCCCACTTTTGTTTATGTAGTATATCTAGGTATCCTCACTTTTGTTTATGAAATCAGAGTTATAAATAAAAGGCTTGGTTATTAGTTTTTTATTATAATAAAGAACAAAATGAATAGCAACAACAACAACAACAACAGCAGCAGCAGTAGCTGTTGTGGTAGCAGGAAAGCTATAGTTGATTTACAATTTGTTATTGGAAATAACAAACAATATTTTTTGAAATAATTTTCTTTGATAGCTGATGGTTCTCTAATACCAATGTTATTTATATTTAAAGCACCGTACTCATTTGAAGAGTTACATAGTGATGTTAAACGACAAAATGAGTATAACAAAAAGAACATTAATAACTTGGACTGGAATGATGGCTTTATAGAGTATTTAAAAGTTAAAAATGTCTTTGAGGAACATTTAACAACTATGATGTTGTTTATGTCAAAGGTCTTAAAAAAAAGCAATTTTTAGACACTTTTATTTCAAATTCAGTAAAAGTTATCAATTTAGATAACAAAATTCCATCTCTACAGAAACTAAGAAATTACATCACCATTTGCCCTCACCATCATAATACAGAAAATTTGTTGCAAAGATGTGCTGTAAAAAACTGTATGAACTTGTACATCTATTTAACAAAAGATAATAATAATTGGTTTTAAAAAATATTTGTTTTATTTATTGTTGCACAATATATTTTTTCAGAATAAACAATGGTATTTCATAAAATAGTCTAGAATAATTGCACTGAGCTATATGTAAATTCATAGGAATGTAAAAATCTTTTTGTTCCAATTTCAGTTTATTCCTTTCAATAAATCTGTCGAAATACTTGAATACATATTCCCGCACATTTAATTCAGCTCCATTGTTATATGACATCACTGCTTGTATAAAGTCCAACATAAGGCAAAAGCGGGTGTATTCATCTAGTTCCAATGTTAGTTTTTTATTTTGCTCTGTATGATTGAATTTAAGTGGAAATTTATTTGAATTTAATTTAGGTTGAATGTTTGTAAAATCTACATAAAAAGCATGCCACTGCAAATAATTCATCTCGCTAATGACTTTGCGATGACGTTGGAAAATTATTGTTGCAGCAAAATTTTCAACATTAAATCCAACTTGTATTTTTATTGTTTGTTTTTTATCCAAATAGTAAATATAGCTTAATAAAAGATTTTTTTGTTGTGCTTCGTCGTTGTTTATTTGTTTTTCGATAAATACTTCAGCATTTAATGTTGTCTCCATGTTTTTTTTAAACTGTTTAGTTTTATAGCTTGAAAGTTTTGTATTTATAGTGTTTAAACTTAACATTTTTTAAAAATTGTTCGAAACATTCTCTGTATTTTTTTATCGTTTTTGAGTGGGGATGATATTGTGTTGAATAAATAATAAAATTTTTCATGCTCTTGCAGTTACATCGCATCCATAAATATACACAACAATATTGTCCACAGACTGATGTAAGGGCACTTTGTAAACGCTTATTGTTGAAAACAAAACATTTTGATTGATTTTGTAGAAATTTCACAATCTCATTGTGGAATGGTGGATTTCCAAATGAATCAAAATATTCTACACAGCCTTGAACTGGCACGAAAATTGCTAACCAATGTGTTCCTTTTTCAGCAGAAGTGTCGGTGTTAATTACTAAAATACCAGGTTTTGAAATATTTTTTGGTATTTGATCAAGAGCATAAACACCTTTAAACAATTTAGGTGTGACACTATTATATTTCAGCGCTTTCGTTATCTGAAGTGTATTCATTTTTTTGTAAACGAGAAATATCAATTAGCTGAGTATTTCCACTTATGTATGTTGTTAAAAATTCAACTTTAAGTTTACCATTTGTGAACACTATATCGAATTTTTCAAGCCAATTTATTAAATTATTAGTTGTTTTTTCATTGTCCATATGCCCAAAAGAGTAATTCTTGGTGTCTGTTCTTTTTAAATCTTTGGTTGGGAATTTATACTTTAATTCCTTTACAATAGTTTTACATTTTTCTTTTATTCCAGCTACAGCTAGATTTTTTACAAATATTGTATTGTTATCGTCCGTACAGAACGATAAATCTACTACAGCGTATGCCATTTTCAAATGAATATAGATGGTCCAATAAGCTTCCTTTTATATGTTTAAGTAGACGTTTATCCATTTCGTTTTATCCATTTCGATACTGGCATCGAATTCTGTAAACACAATGCGTGTAAATGTTGAAGTTAATGGAGAACTAAGTCTTGCTTCAATCTTTACAACTCCCTGGTTTAATAAACTTTGACATGTATCAGTTCCAGAACCATCTGGTGATAAATCAAAAGCTAGTATTGTATAACCTTTTGAAAATAGTTCTTTTGAAATTTGATGCCCTCTATCAGAATGATGTATACTTGTTCCGCTAAATAATGTTAAATATGCACGAGAATTGCAATTGTTATTCGATGTAAAACTTGTTTCAATTGGAGAGTTTGGTGTAGGCACTCCATTCACATATAATTGAAATTGTGTGAGATTTTGATGATCGAAATGGTATGGATTTTTTGATCTTTTACCATTAAAATTTTCATTATTAACCACGCAAAATACAAGAGCTTTTGGTAAATATATTATCCAATGATATTTTGGATGTGTTAGCTGGAATTGTAAATGTTTTGATTTCACTTCTCGTATAAAAATATTTTGCGTTAGCCTTTTCCAAAACAGTATTATGTGCTATTAATATGCTAGGATTAATTGTTAAATGTTTCATGTATAATGTAGCTTCGAGAATTTTTAAATAACTATCATCGTTATCGTTAAAGAAAATAAAAAAATCTTGTTTTTCTAATGCCAAAGCAATTCGAATGTCTACGTTATTTAAAAGTAATTTGGGAGTGTACATGTAATTTTCCCATTAATTCTACTACAGTAGAATTGTTGTATGATTTTTGTCTTGACTTAGAACCAGAATTATTAAAATCATTTACATTTGGTTTATCCACTTCCCAACCAGATGCTTTCAGATGTGTTTGACTGGAATCTGTACCATAATTTAGTAAAGTAGTTAAGTATGCTTTATAATGGTATAAGGAGTTTGAAGGAGTGATGTTTTTCCCATTTAGAGTTACATTACATTGTTTAATTAAAGAGTGTAATAAATTATTTACAACACTGGGTTGCGGGGCTGCTTTTATATCAGCTCCGGTTTCTATTTTATCATTTGCACTCCAAAGTGATCCATCTTTTTTTAATATTTGAATTTTAAATTTGATGTAGGTTGACGATAAATCTCGATATGTATCTCCATTTCCAAGCGAAACAAATTCAATAGTTGACGGTGATGCTTCTAAAGAAGCTAAAGGATTGTATGCTACCTCTTCTGAACGCAATATACTTGTTTGTACTGGTAATGATGCAAAAAGATCAAGTTCAGATTTCATACACTCCATATTTAATTGAATATATCAGAGGTTTTACTTTGTTTTTTTCGTCGTTTCGACTTTAAATGTGTCTTTTTAGAAACTGATCGTCTTTTTATACCTTTTCGTCTTTTTATGGCTTTTCGCCTTCCACCATACATCGAATGCAGTTGATTAACTACTGATTTTCCAAGATTTTTCATGCCTCCTTTACTTTGATCAATTACAGCTTCTTTTATGTTTGCACCAGATGCTATATTATTCAAAATATTTTTACTTGTGTTCACAGCCTCTGTTTTAATTAAGTCCCAACCTGATGTAAAAACTGGCTTTAAGTAACGAACTAAACTTCCGAATATATTTCCAAAACCATCTCTTTGAATAGCCGGATAAAATTGTAATAGGGGTCCAATATCGTTGATTCCTCCACCAACTTGAGAGGAATAATATCTCACGTAAGCTCTTTCCATGTTTGATATGATATCATATTTGAGTAGTGGTATTTATATTGTTTTTTAGACAATCAATGCTTTTTAAAGTGTAATACAATTTTGGTTGGATAGTAACTGGAAACAAAATTTATTCCATCGCCGTATTGGTTGCAAATTTTAATCGCTACCGTTTTAAAACAATTTTTTGCTATTGGTATGTATTGGACATTTTCAAATCCAATATTTGTAGGTATTCTGCAATTTCTACTTTGATAGCTCTCAATGCACGTACTTTGCTACTTCCAAAAACAGATGATTGAACTATATCTGAATAAATTATCACCATTCCATTTAATTCGTCTTTATTATTAGCAACAGCTACTTTGAATAGTTCAGGTAATTTTGTTTTGAAATTTTTTGTACCTTTTTTCTGTTGAAATAATTCTTTTAACAATGTTTTTATATTATAACTGTGATTAACTTTTAAAAAGAAACTATCTTCATCAAAAGTCTGTGATATTCGAATTAAACCTTTTTCGTTTTGATCTGCTACTTTTCGAAAAGTTACATCATCGTAATTTTTAGTATTGGAGATATATACCAAAATTTCATTAAAAAATTCTTTGAAAACTTGGTTTCGAGTAAATCCTTCATTAGGAGTTATATTTTTAATAAGCGTTGGCAAAAAATTAAAGTTGCAATCATCCAAATGTAATTCCGAATCATCATATGAATAATATGTGTAACCTATAGATTTGGTTACTTTGATTTTTTCAAGAGGTTTTTCAATGTTTCTTACATAAACATTATACTCCCCGATATTAATAAGAGCACAATTCTCTTTGTTACATTTTTCCGTTTGTAGGAAATCGTTCAGATAAATTTCTGAAAGACCTACTTTCCAGTTTCCGTTTCTTAAATCAAAGTGAATAGGTAATTTATTTTCGAATGAAGCTAAAGTGTTGTCTGGAAACAGTTTTAAATTATCATTACTAAACAATGTTACATAGAAGTCATCTTGACCATTCATCTTTGTTAACTTCTTCTAAAACATAAAATCTTGCACTATTTATATGTTGTCCATTCTGGTGTTGATGAAGTTCTTAGTTTTGGACTTCTTTGTAAAGATTTCAGTTTTCGTTTTTTTGTTTCAGGAAACTGTGAAAGTATAGTTGAGGAAATTGAACTATCGGCCGATCTAAGTGTCTTCTTTTTTTCAGGAGATGGTACAGCAACGGTAATTACATCACCACTTGGTGTTTCAAACATTCGATAATCAGAGCTTAGAGATGTTCTTTGTATTAGTTTTTCGCCTTTCAACATTTCAGTTTGAGCTAAGTTTTTAAATGAATTTTCATCATCATCTAAATCGTAATGTGTTAAATCGATCTCCATGTCTGAATGCTCTTTTTTGGGATCATATTCAAACACTTCATCAGTAACTAATGGTGCAAAATTAGTCTGTGCTGATGTTGATTTGTATTTGTATTTGTATTATTGTTTCAATTTTCGGATAAATCAATCTTTCAATATTTTCAATTAAATTACACACAAATGTTGTTTTTCCACAACCAGATGGTCCCGCTATCATCATTGTAAATGGATGAATAAAATTAATAATTTTTGGACTGTGTCTAATAAGAAACTGAATTTAAAATATAATTTGGAGATCATATAAAAGCAGCGAACATATTGTTAGTACAGTCATTTTAAATTAGAGAAGTAGAGGAGTTCTTAAATATTTATTCCTCCGTCTTATTAGATGATCATAAGAAAGTAATATTACATCTATATAAACACATTAAAAATTTTTCCGGAGTAAATAAATTCACTTCAATTTATGGTACTCATTTTGCCCTTTGTCCGTGGGCATATGATAATTCTACTTCTGGACCAGACACATGTGAATCTCATACAATAGAAAATTATAGAATCGCTTTGGAAAATTTAATTAAATGGTACGAGAATAATGTCGAGGCTACAAGTTGTGTCAGAAATTCATAGAGGTGCTAGAAGAAAATTTACACGAAGAAAATTTATTCAAAAGGGTTTAAATGATACTTGGCAAATTGATTTGGTTGAAATGATTCCATATGCAAAATTTAATAAGGCATATAAATATTTATTAACAGTTATTGATACATTTTCAAAATTTGCGTATGCTGAACTGATTAAAAACAAAAGCGCTGATAATGTTTTAATCGCAATAAAAAATATTTTTAAGCGTGCTGGTAAAAAACCAAAAAATTTACAATCTGATCAAGGTACGGAATTTTTCAACAAAAAATTTCAAAATCTAATGAGGAAAAATAAAATTAACCATTATCATACATATTCATAACTAAAAGCATCAATTGTAGAACGTTTCAATCGTACTCTGAAAAACATGATGTGGAAACAATTCAGTTTACAAGGCACATATAAATGGTTAACTATTCTACCATCGCTAATAGAAAAATATAACTCAACATATCATCATACAATTAAACTTCCACCTAAAAAGGTTATAAAGAAAAATGAGAAATTTTTATTAAAAACTGTCTACAATAAATTAAAAGTATTCCGAAAACCCAAATACAACATTGGAGATTCTGTTCGTATAAGTAAATATAAAGGTATATTTACAAAAGGTTATCAACCCAATTGGTCAACAGAAATTTTTACAATAGCGAAAATAAAAAGAACAGATCCAATTACATATAATTTATTTGATTACACTAAAAAACTAATAAAAGGTAGTTTTTATGAACCTGAACTTACATCTGTTAAATTTCCTAATGTTTACTTTGTAGAAAAAATAATAAGAAAAAAAGGAAATCAAGTTTTGGTTAGGTGGCTTGGCTTTGATAAAAGTCATGATTCATGGATAAATAAAAAAGATATTATTTAATGAATAATAATTTATAAACTTTTAGTCAAAAAATGTAATACTATTATTTAATATTAAAAACAACTTTTTAAAACCAAGTTGTTTATTATTTTTTTACTTTTAACTTGAACTTGATCACATTTTTAATTTCTATTTCATAATTACACTTTATATTATTAACAATATATTATCAGCCGTTTAATTCAAAGCTTTTATTAAAGTTAAAACATATTTACCAAAAGTCATGAACATTCAACAATTTTACATTTTTATTATAGAGATCATAATAATTCTCCAAATTAAATCAAGCTTAAACTTTAATAAACTTTTCATATCTAATTAAGAATATTCCGTTCAATAGCTTAAGCTTATTTTATTTTTTAAACTTTCACTTTTTTTTCAATTTTCACGGAAATATTAAATCAAGTTTAAACTTTGATAATATTAAATTTGTATTTAAACCAAACCAAACTTTAAAAACTTTTCATATTTAATTAGGAACAGTAAGCACAATATCTTTAGCTTATTACTGTTTTAATTTGAAATTTAAACATAACTGATATTCTACCGCTAAGCTTAATTTAAAATACTCAAAAGCATAAAACTTTTTACTTATCACAATTTTATTGCATACATTTAGGAGAACCAATCAAAGCTTTCATACATTATATCCTACCCTATAGCTTAAAGCTTTTAAAACTGCCGCTCATTGGTTTCATACATTGGATGCCCATATCCTATCTACTTATAAAGCGACACTTCTCTGGGTAATGAAATGCAAAGCCAAAGAATAGCCGTTAATATTAAAATTAATACTATCGTCTTTAACTTGAGTTTCGCGTAGTGCTAACAATGCTGGCTTTTCTGAGAATAAGTGTGCCTCTAAGTGCAAAAGTTTGATGCGAGACCACGAATATTGCAAAATTTGATAGAAAAGTTGGCCATCTTGGTAATACAATACATATTGCAACGGAAAATAACATTGATATTATAAAATTTAATTAAAAAATTTAAACAAAAAGACATATAATATATTATAATCCCCTTTTGAGAAAAGAAGAATTATAACATATTATAAAAAGCAAAAAAATAATAATACTAAATAATAAAATAGGAAACATACATAATAAATTAGAATTTGATACAAGAAAAACACTAATTGTACGTGATACTTTATAATACCTTATCATATATAAGTAATATTTAATTTATATACACCACTAATAATTAGCCGAGGCAACAACATTAATTTAATTTTAAATTCTATTTCTAATTCTTTCATTTGAATGCAAATTTAATAGGAGTAAAAAGAAGAGAATTAATTTAATTAAAAAATAGTTTAAAGGAAAGGGAAAGTTATAGTACAAAGGGAACATATTTCACATTTGTGTTTTTTTTTTAAGACAAAAAAGTATGTAAACAATAATATAATATAAAATAAATTTTGTGTTTTTAAAATAAATATTGTGTTTTTAAGTTAAAAAGTTAAAAGTTAAAAAATAAACATTTAAATTGAAATTAAAATAGTAAGTAAACAGTTTAAAATAAATTAGTTAAGATAAATTTAAAATTATAAAAAATCTAGTGTTTTAGTTGGTAGTAAACAAATCCAAAATAGTAACAATAATATAAAATAAAAAAATAAAAAATTAAATGTTTTTCTTTTTTTTACAATGTTTTAAGAATTATTTCAAAAGATATTGAAAATAAATTGAGTGATTAAATTATACATAGTTAAAAAAATTTAAATGTGATAATTTTTACAATGTTTTAAAAATTATTTGATATTAATTTAGTTTAAATGAAATTACTGAATTTAAAGAGTAACAATAAATTATGTATATATTAAAGAAAAAAAGAAAAATTGTATTTATTTTTATATATGTATGTGCAAAATGGATTGAAGTTCTGATGTATGTTTAAAGTTGATTTGAAAGAAGAAAAATTCAGCATATAAAAATCCAGTGCAATTATAGGTTATGTTGTATACATATTTGTATTTTGTTTTAATGTTTATTAATTAATGTTTAATGATGATATTCCCTTTTAATTGTATTAAAAACGTAGTCGATTTTATGTAATATATTTAGATGATTTAAGTAAAATCTTCTGTTACTACACTTAATATCACTCGTTTTTTAGATTGAAATAATTATATTGAATTGTTGCTATTCTTTTTTTTATTTTTAATTTTTTTTTTTCAAGTAAATAATTGAGAAAAATTTATTAAGTAAAAATTTATTTATATTTGTGTGATTTTATATGCATAATTTATTTTAATAAAATTTTGTTGAATTTATTGAACAGTTAAACAGCAAAATAACTTCAATATATGCAGAAAAAGATTAATATGTATAGATTTAATATATATGTTCAAAATTGGTGTTCAAAATTGAGGTATCATTTTGATTTTGCTGCCATTATTTTTCTACCTGGAATTTTTATACGAGGTTTCTTTAGGTATATTCTAAATACATTCCGGTTAGTTAATATGGAGAACTATAGTTAATATGGAGAACTACGAAGAAACAACGTGTTTTTGTTATTACAACATTTTTTGAAAATGGTAAAAGTTTTCAAGATGTAATTAGGAAATTTCGAACAAAATTTGGTAGAGAAAATGCTCCAACAAATCGTGCCATCAAGTTGATGGTTGAAAAATTTCTAGAAACTGGATCTGTTCTTGATAACAGAGGCAACATTTATCAACGTAGTGGCCGTTCAACCGAAAATGTAGCAGCTGTGAGCAGAGGTGTTGAAGAAGATCCAAAAACTTCCATTCGTCATCGTTCGCAGCAATTAAACATCAAACCATCCACATTATTCAACATTTTGCATCGTGATCTCCATTTAAAGGCTTATAAGATCCAGCTGACGCAAGAATTAAAACCAACTGACCATGCATTACGTCGGCAATTCGTTTCTTGGGCAATCGAAAAACAAGAAGAAAATGAGATTTTTTTTAACAAAATAATCTTCACCGACGAAGCTCATTTCCAGCTCAATGGCTACGTCAATAAACAGAATTGCCGCATTTGGGGTGAAGAAAATCCAAGGGTTATCTTAGAGAGACAAGTACATCCACAAAAAGTTACGGTTTGGTCAGGAGGAATCATCGGACCATATTTTTTTGAAAACGCAAATGGAATGCGATTACGGGCAATGGAAATCGCTACAGGGAGATGATCCGAAACTTTTTGTGGCGGGAAATTGATGATTTGGACGTAGAGAATATGCGGTTTCAACAGGACGGTGCCACTTGCCACACAGCAAGAGAAAAAATGGATCTTTTGAAGGAAAAGTTCGAAGATCGCATTATTTCTCGTAGAGGAGGAGTGATGTGGCCACCAAGATCGTGCGATTTGACACCGTTGGATTTTTTTTTGTGGGGTTTTGTGAAATCCAAAGTGTACAGCAATAATCCCACAACAATTCAAGAGCTTAAAAACAACATTATCGAGCAGATTTCAACCATTGAGAACAGTTTATTGAACAACGTGATTCAGAATTTTGGTAAAAGATTGGAAGCCTGCCGATTTGAAATATACTCTCGAACATTTAATTCTGCACCACTATTATATGACATCACCGCTTTAATGAAATCCTGCATTAGAGAAAATCGCATATACTCTTCCATTTTTAGTGTTATCTTCTTTTTCGAACATTTGACTCAAAGCTTAATAGATAACCTTTGTTGGTTAATTTTTTTGACCATAAACAAATTCATTGTAAAATGCATAATATTCTAAGTAGTTCATACGACAAATGAGCTTCTGATGACGATGAAAAGTTATCGTTGCGGTAAAATTTTCAATATCAAATTCTATTTGTATTTTTAACGTTTGTTTTTATCCAAATAGTAAGTCTATGCAAGCAAAAGTTCTGAGTGAGAAGATTTTTGAATCACAAACCTCTGCTGTTGCTGTTATTTCTGCTGTTGTTACTGGCCAAGACTCCTGTTCCATTATAAACAACAATATTTATCGCTGATCTCTGTATTTATATTGTTTTAAACAATACTTTTACTTTTTATCGTTTTTAAATGGGGAGAATCACGTATTGAATGAATCAAGAAATTGGGTGCGTAAGATTTGATTGTTGATCCCGGTATTTATATGTTCTTTTTTGCTCAAATATTGTTTTAAACAATTCTTTTAATTTTTTATTGTTTGTAATAAATTGTTTACAACACTCGGCTGGGGAGCCTCTGCGTCAGTTGCTACTTTATCGTTTGCATTTCAAACTGACCCATCTTTTTTTAATATTTGAACTTTAAATTTTATGTATGTTGCGGATAAATCTCGATATGTATCTCCATACCCAAGCGAAACAAATTCTATAGTTGAAGGTGATACCTCTAAAGAAGCTAACGCTGTGTTTACATCTTCTTTTTTAATTAGGTCCCAACCTGATGTAAAAACTGGCTTTAAGTAACGAATTAATTCCTCCTCCTACTTGAGAGGAATAATATCTCACGTAACCGCTTTCCATGTTTGATATGATATCATATTTGAGTAGTAGTATTTATATTGTTTTTTTGGTAATCAATGCTTTTTAAAGTGTAATACAATTTTTATTGGATCGTAACTGGTTGCAATTGGTTGCAAATTTTAATTGCTATCGTTTCAAAACAATTTTTTTCTATGGGTATGTAATGGACATTTTCAAATTCAATATTTGTAGGTATTCTACAATTTTCTATGTTGATAGCCCTCAACGCTAGCACTTTGCTACTTCCAAAAACAGATGATTGAACTATATCTGATTAAATCATCACTATTCCACTTAATTCATCTTTATTATTAGCAACAGCTAATTTGAATAGTTCAGTTAATTTTGTTTTAACATTTTTTATATTTTTTTTTTGAATTAATTGAGTTAATAATGTTTTTACATTATAACTCTGATTAACTTTTATATAGAAACTATCTTCATCAAAAGTCTGCGATATTCGAATTAAATCTTCTCGGTTAGATTCTGACACTTTTTTAAATGTTTCTTCATCATAATTTTTAAGATTAGAGATATATGTCAATTATAAAATTCATTAAAAAATTCTTTGTAAACTTTGTTTCGAGTAAATCCGGGATTAGGAGTTATATTTTTAATAAGCGTTGGCAAAAAATTAAACTTCCAATCATCCAAATGTAATTCCGAATCGTCATATGAATAACATGTGTAGCTATAGATTTGGTTACTTTGATTTTTTCAAGAGGTTTTTCAAGGTTTGTTACATAAACATAAAGGATTATACTGTCCAATATTGATAAAAGCACATTTCTCTTTGTAAAATTCTTCTGTTTGTAGAAAATCGTTCAGATATATTTCTGAAAAACCAACTTTCCAATTTCCATTTCTTAAATCAAATTGAATAGGTAATTTATTTTCGAATGAAGCTAAAGTGTTGTTTGGAAACAGTGTTAAATTGTCATTACTAAACGTTGTTACGTAGAAGTCATTTTGACTATCCATTTTTGCTAACTTCTTCTAAAACATTAAATGTTGTACTATTTATAACCATCTCGGTGTTGATGAAGTTCTTAATTTGGGACTTCATAGTAAAGGTTTTAGTTTTCGTTTTTTTGTTTCAGGAAACTGTGAAAGTATAGTGGAGGAAATTGAACTACCGGCCGGTCTTAATGTCTTCTTTTTTTAAGAAGATGGTACAGCAATTATAATTACATCACCACTTGGTGTTTCAAACATTCGATAATCAGAGCTTAGTGATAGTCTTTCGACTAAATTTTCATCTTTCAACATTTCAGTTTTAGCTAATTTTTTAAATGAATTTTCATCATCCAAATCATAATGTGTTAAATCGATATCCATACTTGAATGTTCTTTTTTAGGATCATATTCAAACACATCATCAGTAACTAATGGTACAAAATCTGTCTTGCTGATGTTGATTTGTATTTAGGTAATTCAGTTTCTGTATATGCATTTCGTTTCAAAAAGAATTTTGTTTGAATTTTCTTTGAGTATCAAATGTAAGATTATTAGCCTTTTCTGGTCATTTTTTTGCGTGTTTTTGTTAATTCCATATTTGAGGAGATTTTGACGATATAAGTACCATTTTTGCAATGGTTTTAATTTTTTATCATATAAAAATTTTTTCATATTTTGATTCAATAAATCCAAGTTTTAATCATCTTCAAATAATTTACTAAATTTTGAAAATATTTCTAACAACCATTTAATCAATAACAATATTCAATTCATAACAATCATTCGCTGCATTATGTCTTACCGAGCAATTTTCCTATTACACTAGATAATATAGGTCCGATTAAAATTGGTAAAAATCCACCACGTTGAACTAATATTTTTCGTTTGGCTATTATACTTTTCTTTGCACAGGCTAGAAATCTTAAATGCTTTTTATGTTTTTTTAATTTTGCTTTTTGTGCTGTTGAAATTTTATTATTGCCATTTAATATATTGATTGCAATTTCAGCAATAGTTTTTATAATATCAGCTTTTTTGAATATATATAGATGGTCAACTAGAAAATCTAGAATAAGTAAGTGCAATAATGTAACAGGTGTTAGTATTTTCTGCACATGTATAAATAACATAGAGTACCTATGTAAATATAATATGCAAAAATTATATAAATTTTACCACGTACTAATACCGAAATTTTATCAGAAAGCACAATACAAAGTTGGAGATATGTACGCATAAGTAAATACAAAAAAAAATTTTGCAAATGGTTATGAACCAAACTGGTCAACAGAAATATTTACAATTAAAGAAGTAAAACGCACAGGTCCAATTACATACAACTTACTTGATTATACAAAAACACCGATTTCAGGTTCTTTTTACGAGTCTGAACTTACTCGAGTCAAAAATCATGACACTTTTCTTGTTGAAAAAATATAAAAGAAAAGGAAATCAGGTTTTTGTTAAATGGTTATTGGTTTTGATAAAAATCACAATTCTTGGGTAAATAAAAACGATATTATATAAAACTTAATTAACTTTTTTTTTATTTATTTATTTTTTTTTATTTATTATTTTATTTCTCAAAAAGAGCTAAATGTTAGCTTATACAGAGTACGTTATTTCTTAATTTCATTATTTACAATTCAAAATTTAGTAGTAAATTCATAAGCAAAGTTTAAAAAAAAATATAACAATAAAAAGTAATAGATAAAATTATAAGTAAAACAAAAATTACAATTCTTTATTACATTTTTTTGCATATTTATAGTTTTGAATACTCAAATTAGCATAATTTAAATTCTTGCAAAGTAATTTGCAAGAACATAATAAATCTTGTCTATATTAAAATTTTTTTCAAATTATTTTTCAATTAAACAACAATTAATCGCTAAATACAACTTTTTTTCTTTTTTCCCTCACGATTTTATACATACAACCTCTACTTTAAATTACTTTAAAACTAAGATACAATAACAAGGTCAATATCTGCATTTTTATTTATCTCATAAATAACAACTGCATTTTTGCGTTAATATTTGTTACAATAACTGGTTGACCGTGAAAGCTTTTTATTAAAAAAATAAAATAAATTCTTATTATTTGCATAATCTATGTTTCTATATTGCATTTGAAATGCATTATTCTACATTACTTGCTAGTTATATAAGTTACGCAAGAAAATACAGATCAATGCACTTACTTGTTTTACTTTTTCTAGTTGACCTTCTATATTATTTACAAACACACCGTATTTTTATTAAAAAATAAAATAAATTTTGGCATATTATATTTACATAGGTACTCTATGTTATTTATACATGCGAAGAAAATACTGTTATACCTGTTACATTATTGCACTTACTTATTCTAGATTTTCTAGTTGACCCTCTATACTTATTCAAAGAAGCTTTTTCCGGAAACTAATTATACAAGGGCCAAGTCGTTGCACTTGGATGACGCCTCATTTACATAAAAATTTTCCCACGCACTAAATCCGGAAATTCCGGAAGCTACTTTCCAGAAACTAATTATACAGGCGCCAGGTCATTGGCCTAATTTTCATAATTTTTTTCCACGCCCAGGTATCTACTTTACTACTGATGTTTATTTTATATTGTTTGTAAGATACTATTGCTTTGTATATTGCTGATGTGGGTTTATTTTTCCCTGTTGTTCCAGTTTGTTGCATACGGTTTCGTGGAGTGGGTGGTTTGTATTTGTTATTGCTAAAGCGATAGTTTTATATAAGAGTTTATCTCTTCTCAGCAGGAAGGTTGGTATGTTTATTAACAACCTCAACATGTTGACAATTGAGCATTGGAGTGTTCCGGTTGCTGTTCGTATCACCTTGTTTATTGCGACTTGTATCTTTTTGATGTTAGCCATCGTTGAGAATTCGTAAACTCCGACAATGCTGTCAGTTTTGCCAAAGAGTATTTGTTTTAAAATGGTTATGGCTGTTTGAATTATTGGTCCGTACTTCTTTCTGCATATGTATTTGAATAGTTTTCGAGTGTTATTGATCTGGGATATTATTTTGCTGACGTGTCCATTGAATTTAGCTTTTTTCGTTATATAGAGGCCGAGGATCTGTATCGAGATACTTCATTGTTTTATTGTTTATAATCATGTCTTTCTCTATACATTTCCTCCGGTTACAAAAATGTATTATTTCAGACTTTTCTTCTGCTACCGAACCTCCTTTGTTAGTAGTCGAACCTCCTTTGTTGTTAGTTTGTGACTAGTTGCATTTCCTGATTTAGCTTATTTTTGCTTTGTTCATAGTTTGCTGTTGACATCATGATGATGTTCTCCGCATATGCAAAGCAGTCAACATCTTCATGTGTTTCCATCTGTAACTGAATAGTATCCCTGAGAGTGGTGGTCCCTGCGATACTCCTTGATGCATTTTTCTTATCCTGAAATAACGGTTATCAATCCTTACTGTAAATTACCCGTTCGTGAGCAGATTCTCAATGTATTCGTAGATCTTGGTTCCTGCTTGCCAAGCTGCTTGATTGAATGCGTTTTTGAGATCGATAGTTCTACATGTTCTTTCTTGTCTTGGAAATTTTAAATAAAAATTTTAAATTCTTCTCTTCTACTAGCATCAGTGTTGAGGTTGTGCCTCAGTTTGCGGAGCCCGTGTACGGAATTGTGTGCTTTTTTTCGAATAGCCAATTCGAGAATAATCGGTTTGCCACGATCTTCTCCATAATTTTAAAATGTTTAAATTTAAAACCGGTTAATTACCATATTACTAATTTAGCAAAAATTTTTTTTAAACATAATAAATCCTTTTATTTAATAAAATATAATATTTTATATTATTTTTAATTTATATATTTTTAAATCAAACCGCCTTATAGTCTTCGTTTCATTAATCTTTTTATTATTAATTTTAAATTTTACTGAGCGACGCGTTTCGAGCTCATTTGTTCATTTTCAAGCTACTTAAAATTTAACATTTATTCAATAACATTTACAATAATAACAACACCAAAAATTTAACAGTAAGCAAAAAACTTAATTTAAAAAATTGTTGCAATCCCAAACTTAATCTAATTTGTATATATTATTAAATATATATGTGTATATATGTCTCTTTTCCCTATACCTATATTACTAATCATTAAAAATATTTTAATTATTAAAGCTTAAAAATTTTCCTTGTCAAAATCTCCTAAATTATAAAAATTAAAAATAAAATTACTATAAAATTTTTTATATTAAAATTAAAATTAAACGAGACAGAGTGCAGTAGAGTAGACTGTGTCAACTCTGGGATAGCCGTATGAACATAATATATACTGTTTCTATAAAACTTGATCATCTTTTAAAAACATTCAGATGTTTTAGTACCGAACTAGAGAGATATATTTATGTAAATTGTGAAGTTGTATGACAGCTACCCGAATCTATTGTGCCCAGCTTCATTAAGTTCCAAAAAATGCAAGAAGCCTGAACCGGCTGCTTTAGACCAATCAAATTTTACAAAAGTTTTTGGCATGCAACTCGACACTTTTTCACTAAATTTCAGATAGCTAGCTTCAATAGACACTGAGTTATTTTCATTTAAAAAGAGAAGTTTTATGGCAGGTACCCGAATCTGTTGCACCAGCACAACCAAATTTTACAGAAGTTGTTGCCATAAAACTTGATCATCATTTGCAAAATTTCAGAAACCTAGCTTGAATAGATACTGAGTTTTTTCTATATAAAGATAGAATTGTATGGCAGCCACTCGAACCCGCCAACCGAAAATGTTGGATTTAAATAGCAAAACTAACAATTTTGTAAAAGTGACGTAAAAAAAATTTCAGCCTCCTAGTTCCTTTATTTTTTGAGTTATAGTGCGGACGGACGGACGGACGGACGTACATGGCTTAATCGACTCAGAATTCGATTCTGTGCCGATCCATACCTTTGACACTATATCCAGCTCGACTCCTTTAAGGTGTGACAAACGTAATGGCAAATTTATTATACCCTTGAACATAGTTCATACGGGTATAAAAATTAAAAAATATTAACATAATTTCACCAATATAACATAAAAATTTTTTTATATAATTAATAACCATAAATAATTAATACATCAAATTATTGTGTATACATATACAAGTCAACAAATAAATTAAATTAACAAACATTTTTTTAATTTAAAATAAGAAATTCATTTTTATAATATGAAATATGAGAAATAATAAACTAAATCATTTAATTTTTCAATTAACGGAGAACTATTTTTCATCTCTCTTAAAATCTTTTTTATGAGTTGAGAATCTACCATAACGCAATTATCATTACATATTTCTCTTTCTATTTATATGTATATGGATTCCCATACATTTAACCTTCCTCTACCCATTCTGTTATTTTCTTCCACCAAATGCTTACAAAATGCACTTCTTTCGTATTTATTTCTAATATCTAATTGATGTTCTTTTAATATAACACTCAAATTTCTAGACGTTTTACCCACATACATATACAAAATTACAAGCGGTACAACTTAATTTATAAATACCCGATTTTTTCATTTTCTCTGTTTTTTGCTTAGGGTCTCCTAATAAATTTTTTATTTTTTAGTTTCCCTTGTGAACTATTGATAATTTGGAAATTAAATTTATTAAAAACTGTTCTAAGCCTTTAATTAGCAATTTAGCCTTTATAATGATTTAAGATTGATTTAGAAAATATAAAAGTTAAAAAACTGGGAAATAAAAATAACTTAAAAAACTAAGAATTGTGTTTTTTTTTTATATTTTAAAATATATATGCATATAGGTATTATAATACAAAAGGAAGTGTAAGGATATTTTATTAAATGTATTATTTTACCTAAATAATTTGTTTAGTTTTAAGCAATTTACGCGTATGGAAATTTAATAAATTCTATTTATATTATACGTATATAGCCATAGGTGTGTATATAAAATTGATTCAATGCACATACACACAAAAAATAAAATATAATATTAATACACTTAAACTTTTTAAATTTAAAAATCTTTTTTTTTGTAAATTTTGTTAAAAGTTTGTGGTTGACCTAACCAAATTAAAATTTTTTTAATAAATATCAAATTGTGAAATAAATTTAATTAATTAATTATACAATATGGAATTCAAATACAGTTCTAAAATTTGTTTGATTAATGATGCAAAAACTGAAACTATTTCCTGTAGAGGTTTTTGTCATCTTAAATTTCATGGCGTTTGTATCAATGCTCCAAGAAATTGGTATAGTTCGTTTCTTGCCAAGCATTTTGTTTGCGATAATTGTTTAGAGCAAAGTAAAACATTTGAAGAGTTCTACAATCAAATTTTTGAGGCAATTGATGTTGTGAAGCATGATCATCTGGGAACGGTAGTAAAATTATCTACCGTTATTAAGAACAATGCTACTAATTTCCAAGAAATGGAAATAACTTTTGAAGCAATGAATGTTTTCCAGGTGAAGTCAAGAAATTTATTAGTGAACAGATGATAGGTTTGAAAAAAGAAATCTCATCAATTAGAGCTGTTGTTGAGCCTTTGTCAACTCCAAATAACAACAATAATAATATTAATAGAAATTTGGATGAATTAAAAAATGTGAAACACAGTATTATATATAATAATGTTAGGTTATTTGTACCTTACCTTCATAACGATTCTTATAATATTGTTCTAGGAGGCAAGACTCGAAGTAACCTAATAGTTTTAATTAACAATGCAGGACTTCTTACTAAATATGAAGACCTGTATAAACTGTACATCAAATTCCATAATTTGATAGATATTTAGAAAAAGGATGTAAAAGAGGATCTTTGGCCTTATCGGAGCCATTGTGAAAGTAACTACTATAAGCACTTGAATTCATCTCGTGAAAGTTATAATAAGTTTTTTCTACCAAGCTCCTCGAAATAATCTTATTCATATTCCTATTAAAAGAACTACACATACCACAAACAATTTAAATAACATTAAAATATTTTATCACAACTGTAGTGGTATGAGAGGCAAGCTCAATAAACTTTATCTCGATGCTAAGTCATGTAATTTCAGTGTTCTTGCTATTATTGATACATGGCTTAATGATTCTTTTAAAAAAGAGGAAATTCTTGGTCCATTTACAGGAAAGATCGTGATTATCTATCTGTGAAGTGTTCGCGAGGAGGTGGCGTGCTACTTGCCGTTAATAATTATATATCTATTGTACCAATATTTACTGATACATATCAATCTTTCGATCACCAATTTATTAAAATAAACTTAGGGACGAATTATTTATACCTAGGTATTGCTTACTTTTCTCCGAATTCTGATAATTCCGCATATTCTGAATTTTATAGTGTATATCACAATATTATTTCCGATATGCATGAGGATGATTCAATTTTTGTTCTTGGCGATTTCAACCGTGCTTCTCTCTCTTTTATTATAGACGATACGGATAATTTGTTATTACCATTTAATTTTCAGGACGAAATTGACTTTAGTTTAATTAGTGAATTCTATGGTAACGATCTACAGCAAATTATTAGTTATCCTAATAGTAATAACAAGTGGTTAGATCTTGCATTTTCGAATGAATATGATAGAGTGATGGTTAAACTCGCCGATAATGTAGATAATCTATTTACTACCACTACTCATCATAACGTAATCATTTTCGAGTTCTCCACTTCTATTCCACTTTTAACCACATCTTAGAATAATGAAATTGTATATGATTTTTTTAACGCTGACTATCAAAGTATTAAAAATGCTTTGTCATTAATCCTGTGGGACGAATTCTTAGTACAACAGGATATCAATTCAGTAATTTCTTTCTTTTACTTAAATCTGTTTCAAATTATAGACGCCTTTGTTCCTAAAATTCGGAAAAAACATAAAACAACAGAACCATGGTTAGATAGAGATCTTAGGAACTTGAGAAATCGGCGCAATAAAATATACAAGAAACTTAAACAATATCAAGCACCATGCGACGACTTATTGAATATGTATAAACAACTGTCTATCGAATTTAAACAAAAAGCCAATGCAGCATATGAAAACTATGTCACAGATATTGGCAACAAACTTGTTACTAATCCCAAAAATTGTTTTTATTTTGTTAACACTAAATGAAAATTATTTGGGTATCCCAATTAAATGATTTCTAAGGACAATGTGGTTTCTGCCTGCCCAAAAGAAATTTGCAACTTCTTTTTTGATCATTATCAACAAGTTTATCTTCCAACAGTACCAGTAACAACTTCGGCTAACTGTTTATCTAATAGCTCGAATTTGCTATTTACAGACCTTTTTGAAAGTGAAATTCTTGAAGCGATTTTGAGCCTAGATATAAAAAAGGGTGCTGGTCCGGACTTATTTCCTCTAATTTTTTTATATAATTGTTCTCACAGTCTAATTTTCCCTCTTCATTTTATTTTCAATAAGTCACTTTCAATTGGAATTTTCCCACAAAAGTGGAAATCGTCTTACTTAACCCCTATCTTTAAAAAGGGGGATAGAGCATCGGTGGAAAACTATCGAGGTATAGCAATCCTTTCGACTATACCGAAATTATTTGAAAAAATTGTCGTTGATAGAATTACTCCTATCATAAATGCAAAATTCAATGAACAACAACACAGTTTCAGAAAAGGTCGTTCTACTACAACGAACGTTATGGTTTACACATCTGAAATCCTGCATCAAATGGAGAAAGGATAAAAAGCTGATGCAATATACACTGATTTTAGCAATGCTTTCGATCGTGTAGATCATTTCACTTTGCTAAGCAAACTATCAACTTTTGGCATTTTGGGTTCATTTCTTGTGTGAGTTTATTCTTATTTTTCAGAAAGAACTCAAATTGTTAAATTTCAAAATATATTATCCAACACAACCGGAGTTACTTCCATTGTTCGACAAGGAAGCCATTTAGGTCCACTTCTGTTTAACGTATTTATTTCAGATCTTTCAGAATATCTATGCAATATACCTCACATTTCGTTTGCTGATGACCTACAAATATATCAAGTTATTAAAGATAATTCTGATGCAGCTATACTTCAATCAAGCTTATCAGTGTTACAAGCTTGGTGCACGTCAAATAAATTGGAACTCAACATACAGAAAAGTAAGGTTATAAGTTTTACGCGAAAACGATCTTCTTTGATATACGACTACAAAATAGATAACGTAACTTTGGAAAGGGTGTTTAGCATTACTGAAAAAGGGTATAAACTTTTAAATATTTAGGAAGTTTGGGAATACGAAACAGTAAAATATGACAATTGCAATGGTATTGATGATTTATTCACTAAAATGATGAATAAATTTATAAAGATTAAACAAGAAGTTTGTGGGTGGCCAATAAAATGTCAAACTCAAAAAGAAAAGGAAGAATATATTGATAGTTTTTTTTGAAAAGGAAGAAATTAAATTAGAATACAATAAAGTAGTTAATAATCCTGGTTTAAGATCTTTTGCTAAGATTATTTTAAACTCATACTGGGGAAAATTTGGGCAAAGAGAAAATCAACAACAAACCACCATTATAAATCAACCTTTTAAACTTTATGAGTTAATAACAAACCCTTCTGTAGAAGTATGTCACATATTTCCAGTAAATGAAGAAAACATAGTGATTAGCTGGAAATATAAAGAAGAAGCAGTAACTTCTTTATCTACTGTCAACGTAAGTATCGCTGCTTATACAACAACACATGCTCGTCTTGAACTTTACAGTTATCTAGAGAAGTTGGATAGTAGAGTATTATATTATGACACCGATTCAGTGTTGTATATTAGCCGAGAAGGAGAATATGAACCAGAAATAGATGAATTTATAGGCGACATGACTGATGAATTAGAATGTTATGGTATAGGAAGTTATATTACAGAATTTGTAAGTGGTGGTTCCAAGAACTACACTTACAAATTTTACTGTACAAAAGATAATCCAGAAAAAATTGTTTGTAAAGTTAAAGGATTCTCTCTTAGTTATGAAGCTTCTCTAAAAATCTATTTTAATATCATAAAGGCAGCAGTTTTAAATTCATTGAATAGAGCAGACATATACGTCATTTCAGAAAATATTTGTCGAAATAAAAATCATGATGTACTTACGATTCCCGAAATAAAAAAATATGAACCAAAATCGGAAAAACGAAAATTTAATGAAGATAGTAGTTCTTTACCATATGGATATAACAGAAAAAAGCAAATGTTGATAAGTAAATCAAAATAGTATTCATTCAAATTTGAACATTTTTATTTGTATTGTAAAAATATTTGTTTTGTATATTAATTTAAAATTTTTAAGAATGTAATAAAGATTTAAACAAACAAATTCTACATGTAAAAGTAGACATTATTTACATACATATTATACAGTTCTATACTTTCGATTTCTTTTATGATCATTACATTTTTCAGAATCTTAATAAATTATTAATTATTATCTTGTTATTACTAGAATATTGTAATTTTTTAAAACCAGGAACCATACTATCATAGAATCATTCAACTTTTACATTATATTCTTTTTATATCAATTCCTTGCTTTGACTAGATAACTAGTGATTTGTATACTCGTATATTAATTTAACAATAAGAAAAACAAGTCTTAAATTTTTTTTTAGTTCAAAACTAGAAATTTTTGAATTATTTTTTATTCTATACAAAAACAAAAAAACATAAATGCGTATAAAGAGTAAAGAGTATATCTTTAGTTTAATCAGTTCCATATTTTTGATTTGCTGTTTGTTTTCTTTTTATTCATATTTTCTGAACATTCTTAATTAAAAAATAAAAAAAATATCTTACACGACATGCAGTCAGCTAATTAATGACTTTCGTTTTCTCTTTTCTTCTATAAAATTTTCTATCCAGAAGAGATCACATTTTTATGTAAGCAAAAAAAAATCTGTATCTTACTTTAATTTTTTTTCTTTATGCTAACAAGAAAAAAAAAAAAAAAACAAAAACAGAAACAGGATTACACTTTTTCTTTTCAACTTTAAAGATGCGCTGTAGATTTAAAAATAAAAAAAATTTTTCTGTTTTTTATTTTCATATAAGAAATTTTCTTACTACTTTTATATGTTATTATACTTTTATATGTTTATTGCCTAGTATTTAAATTTCAGTTATACAATTTTGTTTATTAAGGGCCGATTCTACTTTAAATTGTTTAACACTTGACTTCCTACTATAAAACCATTTGGAACTTATAAGTTAACAACCCACACATACAAACTAACTTAAAACCTAAACCAAAACAAATTTTTGGCTTATAGTAACCAAGATACATAAAATCAATTGTTCAGTTCATTAACCCTGTCTGACAACTTACACAATATCAACAACCGTCACTTCCTATTATAAAACTATTTGGAACTTATAAGTTAACAACCCACACATACAACTTAACTTAAAACCTAAACCAAAATGATCAAAACAAGTTCTTGACCTACTAACCAAGCATGACCTACATTAAACCCATAAATCAAAATGTAGGTCAACATGTCGTGCGATATGGGTCAAATTTTTTTCCCATCCCAAAGTGCATTTTTTTCCACTCCCAGGTATCTACTTTACTACTGATGTTTATTTTATATTGTTTGTAAGATACTATTGCTTTGCATATTGCTGATGTGGGTTTATTTTTCCCCGTTGTTCAAGTTTGTTGCATACGGTTTCGTGGAGTGGGTGGTTTGTATTTGTTATTGCTAAAGCGATAGTTTTATATACGAGTTTATCTCTTCTCAGCACGAAGGTTGGTATGTTTATTAACAACCTCAACATGTTGACAATTGAGCATTGGAGTGCTCCGGTTGCTGTTCGTATCACCTTGTTTATTGCGACTTGTATCTTTTTGATGTTAGCTATCGTTGACAATTCGTAAACTCCGATAATGCTGTCAGTTTTGCCAAAGAGTATTTGTTTTAAAATGGTTATAGCTGTTTGAATTATTGATCCGTACTTCTTTCTGCATATGTATTTGAATTGTTTTCCAGTGTTATTGATCTGGGATACAATATTGCTGACGTGTCCATTGAATTTAGCTTTTTTATGGCTGTTTGAATTACTGGTCCGTACTTCTTTCTGCATATGTATTTGCATAGTTTTGCAGTGTTAATGATCTGGGATACTATTTTTCTGACGTGTCCATTGAATTTAGCTTTTTTCGTTGTATTGAGGCCGAGGATCTGTATCGAGAAACTTCATTGTTTTATTATTTATAATCATTTTTTCTCTATACATTTCCTCCGGTTACAAAAATGTATTATTTCAGACTTTTCTTCTGCTACCGAACCTCCTTTATTAGTAGTCCAGTTTGTGACTAGTTGCATTTCCTGATTTAGCTCATTTTTTCTTTGTTCATAGTTTCCTGTTGCCATCACGATGATGGTCTCCTCATATGCAAAGTAGTGAACATCTTCATGAGTTTCCATCTGTAACTGAATAGTATGCCTGAGAGTGGTGGTCCCTGCGATACTCCTTGATGTATTTTCCTTATTCTGGAATAACGGTTATCAATCCTTACTGTAAATTGATCCTTACTGTAAATTGATCCTTACGGTTGGTGAGTAGATTCTCAATGTAATCGTCGATCTTGGTTCTTGCTTGCCAAGCTGCTTGATTGAATGCGTTTTTGAGATCGATAGATAATAGTTCTACATGTTCTTTCTTGTCTTGGAAATTTTAAATAAAAATTTTAAATTCTTCTCTTCTACTAGCATCAGTGTTGCGGTTGTGCCTCTAAGTTTGCGGACCCCGTGTACGGAATTGTGTGCTTTTTTTCGAATAGCCAATTCGAGAATAATCGGTTTGCCACGATCTTCTCCATAATTTTAAAATATTTAAATTTAAAACCGGTTAATTACCATATTACTAATTTAGCAAAAAATTTTTTTAAACATAATAAATCCTTTTATTTAATAAAATATAATATTTTATATTATTTTTAATTTATATATTTTTAAATCAAACCACCTTTTAGTCTTCGTTTCATTAATCTTTTTATTATTAGTTTTAAATTTTACTGAGCGACGCGTTTCGAGCTCATTTGCTCATTTTCAAGCTACTACTACTAAAATTTAACATTTATTCAATAACATTTACAATAATAACAACACCAAAAATTTAACAGGGATTAAGAATTCTAGAACAAAAAACTTAATTTAAAAAATTCTTGCAATCACAAACATAATCTAATTTGTATATATTATTAAGTATATATGTCTCTTTTCCCTATACCTATATGGTAAAACATTAAAAATATTTTAATTATTAAAGCTTAAAAATTTTCCTTGTCAAAATCTCCTGAATTATAAAAATTAAAAATAAAATTAATATAAAATTTTTTGACATTAAAATTAGAATTAAACAAGTAAATGTAACAGTAAGTCGATGCAACCGACTTATTAATACCCTACACCTGAAAAATTCGAATTAAATTAAAAATCCATAAGTTTTTTTGGCAGCTGCTTAAACTTCTTCCCTTTTCTGTCTTTTCTGTCTTCCAACTCGAATTTCAGGAACGTATAAGAGGCATCCTCTTGGGATATGCTTGACACCTTTGTAAAAAATTTTAAGTTTCTATCTTTATTAATTTAGAAGATTGTTAGTCCTTGGGAGGTGTGTGTCAGGTACCCGAATTGCCACTCCTATTCATCGAGAACATAAAGAAAACATGACAGAACACCATTGTACTAAATTTAAAGGTTCCACTTTTGTTGGTTTTGGAGATATGCTCATTGCTCTTGTGCTCGTCCGCAAGCATCCAAAATACGAACCCATGGTTCAAATTCTTTCAAATGTCAGTTTCCAATTTTACAGAAAAAGAAACATAACAGAACATCTTTGTACTAAAAATAAAAGTTCTATCTTTGTTGGTTGTGGAGATATACTCGATTGCTGTGGGGCTCGTTCGGAAGCTTCCAGGATTTGAACCCATGGACCAAATCCTCACAAATTTCAGAAACATAAATCAAACATGAAGGAACACCATTCTGCCTAATTTAAAGGTTATATCTTTGTTGCTTTTGGAAATAATATCATTTGCTCTGAGGCTCGTTCGGAAGCTTCCAAAATCCGAACCCAAGGACCAAAACCTCTCAAATTTCAGAGACCTAAATCAAACATGAAAGAACACCATTCTGCCAAATTTAAAGGTTATATCTTAGTTGATTTTGGAGATAATCTAATTTGCTCTGGTGCTCGTTCGGAAGCTTCCTAGATCCAAACCCATGGACCAAATCCTCTTAAATATCAGAGACATAAATCGAACGGGAAGGAACATCATTGCACAAAATTTGAAGGTTCTATCTTAGTTGATTTTGGAGATAATCTCGTTTGCTCTGGGGCTTGTTCGGAAGCTTCCAAAATCCAAACCCATGGACCAACTCCTCTCAAATTTCAGAGACCTAAATCAAGCATGAAAGAACACCATTCTGCCAAATTTAAAGGTTATATCTTTGTTGTTTTTGGAGATAATCTCATATGCTCTGGGGCTCATTCGGAAGCTTCCAAAATCCAAACCTATGGACTACATCCTCTTAAATTTTAGAGACATAAATCAAACGGGAAGGAACATCATTGTAAAAAAATTAAAGGTTCTATCTTTGTTGGTTTTGGAGATAATCTCGTTTGCTCTAGGGCTCGTTCGGAAGCTTCCAATATAAGAATCCGTGGTTCAAATTCTTTCAAATGTCAGTTTCCAATTTTATATAAAAGGAAACATAACAGCACACTCTTGTACTAAAAATAAAGGTTCTATCTTTGTTGGTTGTGGAGATATACTCGTTTGCTCTGGGGCTCGTTGGGAAGCTTGTAAGATCCGAACCCATGAACCAAATCCTCTCAAATTTCAGAGACTTAAATAAAACATGAAAGAACATGACTCTGCCGAATTTAAAGGTTATATCTTAGTTGATTTTGGAGATAATCTCATTTGCTCTGGTGCTCGTTCGGAAGCTTCCAAGATCCAAATCCATGGACCAAATCCTCTTAAATATCAGAGACATAAATCGAACGGGAAGGAACATCATTGTACAAAATTTAAAGGTACTATCTTTGTTGATTTTGGAGATAATCTCGTTTGCTCTGGGGCTCGTTCGGAAGCTTCCAAAATCCAAACCAATGGTCCAAATCCTCCTAAATTTCAGAGACATGAATCGAACGGGAAGGAACATCATTGTACAAAATTTGAAGGTTCTATCTTAGTTGATTTTGGAGATAATCTCATTTGCTCTGGGGCTTGTTCGGAAGCTTCCAAAATCCAAACCCATGATCAAATCCTCTCAAATTTCAGAGACCTAAATCAAGCATGACAGAACACCATTCTGCCAAATTTAAAGGTTATATCTTTGTTGTTTTTGGAGATAATCTCATATGCTCTGGGGCTCATTCGGAAGCTTCCAAAATCCAAACCTATGGACTACATCCTTTTAAATTTTAGAGACATAAATCAAACGGGAAGGAACATCATTGTAAAAAAATTAAAGGTTCTATCTTTGTTGGTTTTGGAGATAATCTCGTTTGCTCTAGGGCTCGTTCGGAAGCTTCCAATATACGAATCCATGGTTCAAATTCTTTCAAATGTCAGTTTCCAATTTTATATAAAAGGAAACATAACAGCACACTCTTGTACTAAAAATAAAGGTTCTATCTTTATTGGTTGTGGAGATATACTCGTTTGCTCTGGGGCTCGTTCGGAAGCTTGCAAGATCCGAACCCATGAACCAAATCCTCTCAAATTTCAGAAACTTAAATAAAACATGAAAGAACACCACTCTGTCAAATTTGAAGGCTATATCTTAATTGGTTTTGAAGATAATCTCATTTGCTCTGGTGCTCGTTCGGAAACTTCCAAAATCCAAACCCATGGACCAAATCCTCTTAAATTTCAGAGACATAAATCGAATGGGAAGGAACATAATTGTACAAAATTTAAAGGTTCTATCTTTCTTGATTTTGGAGACAATCCCGTTTGCTCCGGAATCATTGGGAAGGTTCCAGAATCCGAACCCATGGACCGATTTTGTCCAAATTTGAACTTAGGCATCCTTTCGTGATTAGTAACCTACTATATAAATTTCATCAATATAGCTTCATTAGTTTTTGAGTTATTGTGCGAACGGGATGACGGACGGACATCGTTAAATCGACTCAGGAGGTGATCCTGATTCAAAATATATATACATGTCCATATCTAACTTGCTTCCTTTTGGTGGTTACAAACACCATACCAAAGTTAATATACCCTATACTTTAGGTGTAGGGTATAAAAATTAAAAAATATTAACATAATTTCACTAACATAACATAAACATTTTTTTATGTAATTAATCTATAATATAATACACAAGATGTTGGCGTGACCTTGCCAACATGTAAAAAAATATATTTTATATCTATAATAAAACACTCACACTGAATGTGAACTAAACTGGCAATGATGATATTTCTGTATATTTATTTAATAATTTAAAATTTTATTACCAGAGACACAAGTCTTTGACTCAAAGTATTATCAAGAGACAAACCGTTAATTAAAAATGTTAATAAATTTAGTAAATATTATTACCTGAGACCAAATTTTCCACTAGAATTATTATCGGAGACACAAACCGTTCATTAAAAGTTAGTACAGTCAAAAAAGGAGAAGTACATACTTAAAAACACATTTTCAATAAAAATAAATTCAGCAAATTTTTAATTTTTAAATTTGACCGCCACATCCATTATGAACTGGTTGCAGCGGTAAATTAAAAATAAATTATTAATCTTCTGTTGGCTTTTTCAATCTTTGTTTTAGAAAAAAATAAAAATAGGTACTCTTAATAAAATTAAAACGCCTGAAATAGCCAGACTTAGCTAATTATATTTCATAACAGAAATCAGAAACTTACTAAATATTATAGAAATGGATATTTTTCTTAAAAAAAAAGGAAAAACTAACATAGAAAATATCATTAGCCTTCTCTCACAATAGATTCATAATTTTGTACTAATTTATTATTAGACCATTAAATTAAAAAGCTGTCGAAAACGACCGTCAAAAAAAAAGCCCCCGAAAGTTTATGAAATTTCATTATCAGAGACATGAATCTTTTATTAAATATACCAAAGACCTCTTCCAAAGTACATTTAAATAAAATAAATTCAGCAAATTTTGTTCAAGCAAAAAAAAAACAAGTAAAAGTAACAGTAAGTCGATGAAAACGACTTATTTATACCCTACACCTAAAAAATTCAAATTTAAAAATCCATAAGTTATTTTAGTTAGGTACTTAATATACCTAAGCTAAAAAAATACATGTAATAATCCCTCCGTTAATTCAGGTAGTAAGGCAGTCAGTATGATAACGTAAATGTTGTTGAATCTATAAAAATTGTGCAATTGCACAGGGGATTTTCTAGTAATTATAAATAATTAATACATCTATACACAAGATGTGTGTATACATATACAAGTCAACAAATAAATTAAATTAACAAACATTTTTTTAATTTAAAATAAGAAATTCATTTTTATAATATGAAATATGAGAAATAATAAACTAAATCATTTAATTTTTCAATTAACGGAGAACTATTTTTAATCTCTCTTAAAAATGTTTTTGATGAGTTGAGAATCTACCATAACGCAATTATCATTACATATTTCTCTTTATATTTGTATATATATGGACTCCCATACATTTAACCTGTGGTAGCCATTTACCTCTTTCAACAAAGAAATCTCACCAATTTAAAGTTTTTTGGCTCTCCGCATTCCTCTACCCATTCTGTTATTTTCTTCCACCAAATGCTTACAACTTACTTCTTTCCTATTTATTTCTAATATTTAATTGATGTTCTTTTAATCTAACACTCAAATTTCTAGACGTTTTACCCACATATACAACATTACAAGCGGTACAACTTCATTTATAAATACCCGATTTTTTCATTTTCTCTGTTTTTTGCTTAGGGTCTCCTAATAAATTTTTTATTTTTTAGTTTCCCTTGTGAACTATTGATAATTTGGAAATTAAATTTATTAAAAACTGTTCTAAGCCTTTAATTAGCAATTTAGCCTTTATAATGATTTAAGATTGATTTAGAAAATATAAAAGTTAAAAAACTGGGAAATAAAAATAACTTAAAAAACTAAGAATTGTGTTTTTTTTTTATATTTTAAAATATATATGCATATAGGTATTATAATACAAAAGGAAGTGTAAGGATATTTTATTAAATGTATTATTTTACCTAAATAATTTGTTTAGTTTTAAGCAATTTACGAGTATGGAAATTTTATAAATTCTATTTATATTATACGTATATAGCCATATGTGTGTATATAAAATTGATTGAAAGCTTAATATAAAATTATAATGATTATACATAATCAATTCAATGCACATACATACAATAATTAAAATATAATATTAATACACTTAAACTTTTTAAATTTAAAAATCTTTTTTTTTGTCAATTTTGTTAAAAGTTTGTGAGTTGACCTAACCCAATTAAAATTTTTTTAATAAATATCAAATTGTGAAATAAATTTAATTAATTAATTAATTCAAATACAGTGCTAAAATTTGTTTGATTAATGATGCAAAAACTGAAACTGTTTCCTGTAGAGGTTTTTGTCATCTTAAATTTCATGGCGCTTGTATCAATGCTCCAAGAAATTGGTATAGTTCGTTTCTTTCCAAGCATTTTGTTTGCGATACTTGTTTAGAGCAAAGTAAAACATTTGAAGAGTTCTACAATAACATTTTTGAGGCAATTGATGTTGTGAAGCATGATCATCTGGGAACGGTAGCAAAATTATCTACCGTTATTGAGAACAATGCTGCTAATTTCTAGGAAATAGAAATAACTTTTGAAGCAATGAATAATACTTTGGCATGTTTTCCAACTGACGTCAAGAAATTTATTAGGGAACAGATGATAGGTTTGAAAAAAGAAATTTCATCAATTAGAGCTGTTGTTGAGCCTTTGTCAACTCCAAATAACAACAATAATAATATTAATAGAAATTTGGATGAACTAAAAAATGAGACGAATAATTTGAATAAACAGTATTCATCACTTAAACAAAATATTACAGCTAGTGATATATCAATGAGTTTCAGAGACGTTGTTTTAGCAGATTTAGATATTGTTAAATCTAAATTAGAGTTACTTCAGGATAACTGCAAAATTAATAATTCCAATGAAGAACCTGCTAAAAGGGAGTCTTTATTTGAAGAATTAAGGATAGCATTCGAAGAACCTTGGAGAATTCTGCTGTACTTAAGAAAAATGAAGTTGCTGTTTCTGAGGTCATTGATGCTTCTTTGAATTCTGGCGACATACTGGATGAAGCACAATGTGCAGTATATCAACCAAATTTCAATTTAAGAATTTCAAATTTACATATTAATACTACCTGATTTTATAAAAAATAAATTTAATTTTGATGACGTTTATTGTAAAAAGATTACTCCATGTTGGTTAAAATTCAATCCTAAATATTTTAATTTTAAAATTAATGTCCCACCAATTGTAACTAAAGAAATCAAGAATTCTACCGTGTGGAAACCTGGTACGATAGTGGCAGAATTTAATGATTTTGGTAGGAAAACTGTAAGTAATAAAGCTATAATAAATAATAAAAATAGAATTATAAATTTTGATAATAAGAATAAGAAAAATAAGAAAATTAATAATAGTAGTATTAATAAAAGTAATAATAGTAACAATAAGAATGTAATTAAAAATAGTAAAATGAAGAAAAACAATAACAGTAGTAGTAAAAATATTAGTAAAAATAATAATATGAAATATAATCAAAATAATAAAACAGATAATAATAAACATGTTAGCTTTAGTAAATCACTTAAAAAAACACAAACTAGTACCAAAACGCACACACTATTAAATTCACATAATAGTAATACTGATTTAAATAGTTCAATTTTATCTAACGAGAATTTTACGTTCCATACATCACCACTATACAAAAAGCATTCTTTGCTACCTTCTTTTAATAACTCTACTGATTTCTCGAACAATAAACCTTATTTATTGCTTCCGATTAATAAAAATAATAATAATAAACACAGTATAATGACGATAATGACAGTATCCATAGCATTAATGAGGTTGATGGTATTAGTAATAATAATAATGACAATAGTATCAATAATACTAGTTCGTTAATCTCTGTTATTGAACCGGCATCTTCTTCAGATTTGGGCAATAATGATTATTCTAGTTTCATTTATGGGGGTAATAATAAAACTAAGTTGGACAATAGTAATAATAATACTAGCACTTCAAGTGGTACCACAAGTAAATCATTTGTCAAACCTTTTATGCCGCCAATTACTAGAATGACATATGAATCGCTGCAGGGTGATAGCACATATGCTCTTTCAAGATTTAGAGAAGAACGGGTCTATAATAACGTTAGGTTATTTGTAGCTTACCTTCACAACGATTCTTATAATATTGTTCTAGAAGGCAAAACTCGAACTAACCTAATAGTTTTAATTAACAATGAAGGACTTCTTACTAAATATGAAGACTTGCATAAACTGTACATCAAATTCCATAATTCGATAGATATTTCCGAAAAAGATGTAAAAGAGGATCTTCGGCCTTATCGGAGCCATTGTGAAAGTAACTACTATAAGCACTTGAATTCATCTCGTGAAACATACCACAAACAATTTAAATAACATTAAAATATTTTATCACAACTGTAGTGGTATGAGAGGCAAGCTCAATAAACTTTATCTCTAAGCTAAGTCATGTAATTTCAATGTTCTTGCTATTACTGAAACATGGCTTAATGATTCTTTTAAAAAAGAGGAAATTCTTGATGGAAATTGGTCCATTTACAGGAAAATCGTGATTATCTATCTGTGAATTGTTCGCGAGGAGGTGGCGTGCTACTTGCCGTTAATAATTATTTATCTATTGTACCAATATTTACTGATACATATCAATCTTTCGATCGCCAATTTATTAAAATAAACTTAGGGACGAATAATTTATACCTAGGTATTGTTTACTTTCCTCCGAATTCTAATAATTCTGCATATTCTGAATTTTATAGTGTATATCACAATATTATTTCCAATATGCATGAGGATGATTCAATTTTTGGTTTTGGCGATTTCAACCGTGCTTCTCTCTCTTTTATTATAGACGATACGGATAATTTGTTATTACCATTTAATTTTCAGGACGAAATTGACTTTAGTTTAATTAGTGAATTTTATGGTAACGATCTGCAGCCAATTATTAGTTATCCTAATAGTAATAACAAATGGTTAGATCTTGCTTTTTGGAATGCATATGATAGAGTGATGGTTAAACTCGTTGATGATCCAGATAATTAATCTATTTACTAACACTACTCATCATAACGCAATCATTTTCGAGTTCTCCACTTCTATTCCACTTCATTTTATTAACGCTGACTATGAAAGTATTAATAATGCTTTGTCATTAATCCTGTGGGACGAATTGTTAGTACAACAGGATATCAATTCAGTAATTTCTTTCTTTTACTTAAATCTGTTTCAAATTATAGACGCCTTTGTTCCTAAAATTCTCAAAAAACATAAAATAATAGAACCATGGTTAGATAGAGATCTTAGAAACTTGAGAAACCGGCGCAATAAAATATGCAAGAAACTTAAACAATATCAAGCACCATGCGACGACTTATTGAATATGTATAAACAACTGTCTATCGAATTTAAACAAAAAGCCAATGCAGCATATGAAAACTATGTCACTGATATTGGCAACAAACTTGTTACTAATAAAAAATTTTTTTTATTTTGTTAACACTAAACGAAAATTATTTCGGTAGCCCAATTCAATGATTTATAAGGGCAATGTGGTTTCTGCTTGCCCAAAAGAAATTTGCAACTTCTTTTTTGATCATTTTCAACAAGTTTATCGTCCAACAGAACCAGTTACAATTTCGGCTACTCTTTATCTAATAGCTCGAATTTGCTAATTACAGACGTGTGCCTTTTTGAAAGTGAAATTCTCGAAGCAATTTTGAATCTAGATATAAAAAATGGTGCTGGTCCGGACTTATTTCCTCCAATTTTTTTATATAATTGTTCTCACAGTTTGATTTTTCCTCTTCATTTTATTTTCAATAATTTAATTATTTGAAAAAATTGTCATTGATGGAATTACTCCTATCATAAATGCAAAATTCAATGAACAACAACACAGTTTCAGAAAACGTCGTTCTACTACAACGAACGTTATGGTTTACACATCTGAAATCCTGCATCAAATGGAGAAAGGATACAAAGCTGATGCAATATACACTGATTTTAGCAAAGCTTTCGATCGATTTTTCAGAAAGAACTCAAATCGTTAAATTTCAAAATATATTATCCAACACAATCGGAGTTACTTCCATTGTTCGACAAGGAAGCCATTTAGGCCCACTTCTGTTTAACGTATTTATTTCAGATCTTTCAGAATATCTATGCAATATACCTCACATTTCGTTTGCTGATGACCTACAAATATATCAAGTTATTAAAGATAATTCTGATGCAGCTATACTTCAATCAAGCTTATCAGTGTTACAAGCTTGGTGCACGTCAAATAAATTGGAACTCAACATACAGAAAAGTAAGGTTATAAGTTTTACGCGAAAACGATCTTCTTTGATATACGACTACAAAATAGATAACGTAACTTTGGAAAGGGTGTTTAGCATTACTGAAAAAGGGTATAAACTTTTAAATATTTAGGAAGTTTGGGAATATGAAACAGTAAAATATGACAATTGCAATGGTATTGATGGTTTATTCACTAAAATGATGAATAAATTTATAAAGATTAAACAAGAAGTTTCTGGGTGGCCAATAAAATGTCAAACTCAAAAAGAAAAGGAAGAATATATTGATAGTTTTTTTTGAAAAGGAAGAAATTAAATTAGAATACAATAAAGTAGTTAATAATCCTGGTTTAAGATCTTTTGCTAAGATTATTTTAAACTCATACTGGGGAAAATTTGGGCAAAGAGAAAATCACAACAAACCACCATTATAAATCAACCTTTTAAACTTTATGAGTTAATAACAAACCCTTCTGTAGAAGTATGTCACATATTTTCAGTAAATGAAGAAAACATAATGATTAGCTGGAAATATAAAGAAGAAGCAGTAACTTCTTTATCTACTGTCAACGTAAGTATCGCTGCTTATACAACAACACATGCTCGCCTTGAACTTTACAGTTATCTAGAGAAGTTGGATAGTAGAGTATTATATTATGACACCGATTCAGTGTTGTATATTAGCCGAGAAGGAGAATATGAACCAGAAATAGATGAATTTATAGGCGACATGACTGATGAATTAGAATGTTATGGTATAGGAAGTTATATTACAGAATTTGTAAGTGGTGGTCCCAAGAACTACACTTACAAAATTTACTGTACAAAAGATAATACAGAAAAAATTGTTTGTAAAGTTAAAGGATTCTCTCTTAGTTATGAAGCTTCTCTAAAAATCTATTTTACATAAAGGCAGCAGTTTTAAATTCATTGAATAGTGCAGACATATACGTCATTTCAGAAAATATTTGTCGAAATAAAAATCATGATGTACTTACGATTCCCGAAATAAAAAAATATGAACCAAAATCGGAAAAACGAAAATTTAATGAAGATAGTAGTTCTTTACCATATGGATATAACAGAAAAAAGCAAATGTTGATAAGTAAATCAAAATAGTATTCATTCAAATTTGAACATTTTTATTTGTATTGTAAAAATATTTGTTTTGTATATTAATTTAAAATTTTTAAGAATGTAATAAAGATTTAAACAAACAAATTCTACATGTAAAAGTAGACATTATTTACATACATATTATACAGTTCTATACTTTCGATTTCTTTTATGATCATTACATTTTTCAGAATCTTAATAAATTATTAATTATTATCTTGTTATTACTAGAATATTGTAATTTTTTAAAACCAGGAACCATACTATCATAGAATCATTCAACTTTTACATTATATTCTTTTTATATCAATTCCTTGCTTTGACTAGATAACTAGTGATTTGTATACTCGTATATTAATTTAACAATAACAAAAACAAGTCTTAAATTTTTTTTTAGTTCAAAACTAGAAATGTTTGAATTATTTTTTATTCTATACAAAAACAAAAAAACATAAATGCATATCAAGAGTAAAGAGTATATCTTTAGTTAAATCAGTTTCATATTTTTGATTTGCTGTTTGTTTTCTTTTTATTCATATTTTCTGAACATTCTTAATTAAAAAATAAAAAAAATATCTTACACGACATGCAGTCAGCTAATTAATGACTTTCGTTTTCTCTTTTCTTCTATAAATTTTTCTATCCAGAAGAGATCACATTTTTATGTAAGCAAAAAAAAATCTGTATCTTACTTTAATTTTTTTTCTTTATGCTAACAAAAACAAGTAAATGTAACAGTAAGTCGATGCAACCGACTTATTAATACCCTACACCTGAATAATTCGAATTAAATTAAAAATCCATAAGTGTTTTTGGCAGCTGCTTGAACTTCTTCCCTTTTCTGTCTTATTCAACTCGAATTTTAAGAACGTAAAAGAGGCATCCGCTTGGGATATGCTTGACACCCTTGTATAAAATTTTAAGTTTCTATCTTAATTATTTTCGAAGATTGGTAGTCCTTGGGATGTTTGTGTCAGCTACCCGAATTGCCACTCCAATTCATCGAATCCATCTCAGGAACATAAAGAAAACTTGCCAGAACACCATTGTATTAAATTTAAAGGTTCTACTTTTGTTGGTTTTGGAGATATGCTCGTTGCTCTTGTGCTCGTCCGGAAGTTTCCAAAATACGAACCCATGGTTCAAATTCTTTCAAATGTCAGTTTCCAATTTTACAGAAAAAGAAACATAACAGAACACCTTTGTACTAAAAATAAAAGTTCTATCTTTGTTGGTTGTGGAGATATACTCGTTTGCTCTGGGGCTCGTCCGGAAGCTTCCAAGATTTGAACCCATGGACCAAATCCTCACAAATTTCAGAAACATAAATCAAACATGAAGGAACACCATTCTGCCTAATTTAAAGGTTATACCTTTGTTGCATTTGGAGATAATATCATTTGTTCTGAGGCTCGTTCGGAAGCTTTCAAAATCCGAACCCAAGGACCAAATCCTCTCAAATTTCAGAGGCCTAAATCATACATGAAAGAACACCATTATGCCAAAAGTAAAGGTTATATCTTTATTGGTTTTGGAGATAATCTCATTTGCTCTGGGGCTCGTTCGGAAGCTTCCAAAACCAAACCCATGGACCAAATCCTCTTAAATTTCAGAGACATAAATCAAACACGAAAGAACACCATTGTACCAAATTCAAAGGTTCTACCTTTGTTCGTATTGGATATAATCTCATTTGCTCTGCGGCTCGTTCGGAAGCTTCCAAAATTCGAATCCACGGTTCAAATTCTTTCAAATTTAAACCCATGGCCAAATCCTCTCAAATTTCAGAGACTTAAATCAAACATGAAAAAACACCATTCGGCCAAATTTAAAGGTTATATATTTGTTGTTTTTGGAGATAATCTCATTTGCTCTGGGGCTCGTTCGGAAGCTTCCAAAATCCAAACCCATGGACCACATCCTCTTAAATTTTAGAGACATAAATCAAACTGGAAGAAACATCATTATAAAAAATTTAAAGGTTCGATCTTTATTGGTTTTGGAGATAATCTCGTTTGCTCTGGGGCTCGATCGGAAGTTTCCAAAACCCGAACCCATGGACCAAATCTTCTCACATTTCAGAGACTTAAATAAAACATGAAAGAACACCACCCTGCCAAATTTAAAGGTTATATCTTTGTTGGTTTTGGAGATAATCTCATTTGCTCTGGTGCTCGTTCGGAAGCTTCCAAATCCAAACCCATGGACCAAATCCTCTTAAATTTCAGAGACATAAATCGAACGGGAAGAAACATCATTGTACAAAATTTAAAGGTTCTATCTTTGTTGGTTTTGGAAATAATCTCATTTGCTCTGGTGCTCGTTCGGAAGCTTCCAAAACCCAAACCCATGGACCAAATCCTCTTAAATTTCAGAGACATAAATCGAACGGGAAGAAACATCATTGTACAAAATTTAAAGGTTCTATCTTTGTTGGTTTTGGAAATAATCTCATTTGCTCTGGTGCTCGTTCGGAAGCTTCCAAAACCCAAACCCATGGACCAAATCCTCTTAAATTTCAGAGACATAAATCGAACGGGAAGAAACATCATTGTACAAAATTTGAAGGTTCTATCTTTGTTGCTTTTGGAGATAATCTCGTTTGCGGAGATTATCTCCAAAAGCCCGGAATCATCGGAAGCTTCCAGAATCCGAACCCATGGACGGATTTTGTCCAGATTCGAACTTAGCCTTTCTTTCGTAATTAGTAACCTACTATATAAATTTCATAAAGATAGCATCATTATTTTTTGAGTTATCGTGCGTACGGACGGACGGACGGACATCGCTAAATCGACTCCGGCGGTGATCCTGATTCAGAATATATATACATGTCTATACCTAACTCGCTTCCTTTTGGTGGTTACAAACACCATACCAAAGTTAATATACCCTATACTTTAGGTGTAGGGTATAAAAAACAAAAACAGAAACAGGATTACACTTTTTCTTTTCAATTTTAAAGATGCGCTGTAGATTTAAAAATAAAAAGTTTTTTTCTGTTTTTTATTTTATAACGAACTTATAAGTTAACAACCCACACATACAACCTAACTTAAAACCTAAACCAAAACAAATTTTTGGCTTATAGTAACCAAGATACATAAAATCAATTGTTCAGTTCATTAACCCTGTCTGACAACTTACACAATATCAACAACCGTCACTTCCTATTATAAAACTATTTGGAACTTATAAGTTAACAACCCACACATACAACTTAACTTAAAACCTAAACCAAAATGATCAAAACAAGTTCTTGACCTACTAACCAAGCATGACCTACATTAAACCCATAAATCAAAATGTAGGTCAACATGTCGTGCGATATGGGTCAAATTTTTTTCCCATCCCAAAGTGCAGGGTTACCTACTGTCATTGGTTTAATTTTCATAATTTTTTTCCACTCCCAGGTATCTACTTTACTACTGATGTTTATTTTATATTGTTTATAAGTTACTATTGCTTTGTATATTGCTGATGTGGGTTTATTTTTCCCTGTTGTTAAAGTTTGTTGCATACGGTTTCGTGGAGTGGGTGGTTTGTATTTGTTATTGCTAAAGCGATAGTTTTATATACGAGTTTATTTCTTCTCAGCACGAAGGTTGGTATGTTTATTAACAACCTCAACATGTTGACAATTGAGCATTGGAGTGCTCCGGTTGCTGTTCGTATCACCTTGTTTATTGCGACTTGTATCTTTTTGATGTTAGCCATCGTTGAGAATTCGTAAACTCCGATAATGCTGTCAGTTTTGCCAAAGAGTATTTGTTTTAAAATGGTTATAGCTGTTTGAATTATTGATCCGTACTTCTTTCTGCATATGTATTTGAATTGTTTTCCAGTGTTATTGATCTGGGATACAATATTGCTGACGTGTCCATTGAATTTAGCTTTTTTATGGCTGTTTGAATTACTGGTCCGTACTTCTTTCTGCATATGTATTTGCATAGTTTTGCAGTGTTAATGATCTGGGATACTATTTTTCTGACGTGTCCATTGAATTTAGCTTTTTTCGTTGTATTGAGGCCGAGGATCTGTATCGAGAAACTTCATTGTTTTATTATTTATAATCATTTTTTCTCTATACATTTCCTCCGGTTACAAAAATGTATTATTTCAGACTTTTCTTCTGCTACCGAACCTCCTTTGTTAGTAGTCCAGTTTGTGACTAGTTGCATTTTCTGATTTAGCTCATTTTTTCTTTGTTCATAGTTTCCTGTTGCCATCACGATGATGGTCTCCTCATATGCAAAGTAGTCAACATCTTCATGAGTTTCCATCTGTAACTGAATAGTATGCCTGAGAGTGGTGGTCCCTGCGATACTCCTTGATGTATTTTCCTTATTCTGGAATAACGGTTATCAATCCTTACTGTAAATTGATCCTTACTGTAAATTACCGGTTGGTGAGTAGATTCTCAATGTAATCGTCGATCTTGGTTCTTGCTTGCCAAGCTGCTTGATTGAATGCGTTTTTGAGATCGACAGATAATAGTTCTACATGTTCTTTCTTGTCTTGGAAATTTTAAATAAAAATTTTAAATTCTTCTCTTCTACTAGCATCAGTGTTGCGGTTGTGCCTCTAAGTTTGCGGACCCCGTGTACGGAATTGTGCGCTTTTTTCGAATAGCCAATTCGAGAATAATCGGTTTGCCACGATCTTCTCCATAATTTTAAAATATTTAAATTTAAAACCGGTTAATTACCATATTACTAATTTAGCAAAAATCTTTTTTAAACATAATAAATCCTTTTATTTAATAAAATATAATATTTTATATTATTTTTAATTTATATATTTTTAAATCAAACCACCTTATAGTCTTCGTTTCATTAATCTTTTTATTATTAGTTTTAAATTTTACTGAGCGACGCGTTTCGAGCTCATTTGCTCATTTTCAAGCTACTACTATTAAAATTTAACATTTATTCAATAACATTTACAATAATAACAACACCATTTTTAACAACATAATAACAACACCAATCAAATTTAACAGTGATTAAGAATTCTAGAACAAAAAACTTAATTTAAAAAATTTTTGCAATCACAAACATAATCTAATTTGTATATATTATTAAGTATATATGTCTCTTTTCCCTATACCTATATGATAAAACATTAAAAATATTTTAATTATTAAAGCTTAAAAATTTTCCTTGTCAAAATCTCCTGAATTATAAAAATTAAAAATAAAATTAATATAAAATTTTTTGACATTAAAATTAGAATTAAACAAGTAAATGTAACAGTAAGTCGATGCAACCGACTTATTAATACCCTACACCTGAAAAATTCGAATTAAATTAAAAATCCATAAGTTTTTTTGGCAGCTGCTTGAACTTCTTCCCTTTTCTGTCTTTTCTGTCTTCCAACTCGAATTTCAGGAACGTATAAGAGGCATCCTCTTGGGATATGCTTGACACCTTTGTAAAAAATTTTAAGTTTCTATCTTTATTAATTTAGAAGATTGTTAGTCCTTGGGAGGTGTGTGTCAGGTACCCGAATTGCCACTCCAATTCATCGAGAACATAAAGAAAACATGCCAGAACACCATTGTACTAAATTTAAAGGTTCCACTTTTGTTGGTTTTGGAGATATGCTCGTTGCTCTTGTGCTCGTCCGCAAGTATCCAAAATACGAACCCATGGTTCAAATTCTTTCAAATGTCAGTTTCCAATTTTACAGAAAAAGAAACATAACAGAACATCTTTGTACTAAAAATAAAAGTTCTATCTTTGTTGGTTGTTTGGGGGCTCGTCCGGATTGCTGTGGGGCTCGTCCGGAAGCTTCCAAGATTTGAACCCATGGACCAAATCCTCACAAATTTCAGAAACATAAATCAAACATGAAGGAACACCATTCTGCCTAATTTAAAGGTTATATCTTTGTTGCTTTTGGAAATAATATCATTTGCTCTGAGGCTCGTTCGGAAGCTTCCAAAATCCGAACCCAAGGACCAAAAGCTCTCAAATTTCAGAGACCTAAATCAAACATGAAAGAACACCATTCTGCCAAATTTAAAGGTTATATCTTAGTTGGTTGTGGAGATATACCCGTTTGCTCTGGGGCTCGTTCGGAAGTTTCCAAGATCCGAACCCATGAACCAAATCCTCTCAAATTTCAGAGACTTAAATAAAACATGAAAGAACATCACTCTGCCGAATTTAAAGGTTATATCTTAGTTGATTTTGGGGATAATCTCATTTGCTCTGGTGCTTGTTCGGAAGCTTCCAAGATCCAAACCCATGGACCAAATCCTCTTAAATATCAGAGACATAAAGCGAACGGGAAGGAACATCATTGTACAAAATTTAAAGGTACTATCTTTGTTGATTTTGGAGATAATCTCGTTTGCTCTGGGGCTCGTTCGGAAGCTTCCAAAATCGAAACCAATGGTCCAAATCCTCCTAAATTTCAGAGACATGAATCGAACGGGAAGGAACATCATTGTACAAAATTTGAAGGTTCTATCTTAGTTGATTTTGGAGATAATCTCATTTGCTATGGGGCTTGTTCGGAAGCTTCCAAAATCCAAACCCATGGACCAAATCCTCTCAAATTTCAGAGACCTAAATCAAGCATGACAGAACACCATTCTGCCAAATTTAAAGGTTATATCTTTGTTGTTTTTGGAGATAATCTCATATGCTCTGGGGCTCATTCGGAAGCTTCCAAAATCCAAACCCATGGACCAAATCCTCTCAAATTTCAGAGACCTAAATCAAGCATGACAGAACACCATTCTGCCAAATTTAAAGGTTATATCTTTGTTGGTTTTGGAGATAATCTCGTTTGCTCTAGGGCTCGTTCGGAAGCTTCCAATATACGAATCCATGGTTCAAATTCTTTCAAATGTTAGTTTCCAATTTTATATAAAAGTAAACATAACAGCACACTCTTGTACTAAAAATAAAAGTTCTATCTTTATTGGTTGTGGAGATATACTCGTTTGCTCTGGGGCTCGTTCGGAAGCTTGCAAGATCCGAACCCATGAACCAAATCCTCTCAAATTTCAGAAACTTATATAAAACATGAAAGAACACCACTCTGTCAAATTTGAAGGCTATATCTTAATTGGTTTTGAAGATAATCTCATTTGCTCTGGTGCTCGTTCGGAAACTTCCAAAATCCAAACCCATGGACCAAATCCTCTTAAATTTCAGAGACATAAATCGAATGGGAAGGAACATAATTGTACAAAATTTAAAGGTTCTATCTTTCTTGATTTTGGAGACAATCCCGTTTGCTCCGGAATCATTGGGAAGCTTCCAGAATCCGAACCCATGGACCGATTTTGTCCAAATTTGAACTTAGGCGTCCTTTCGAGATTAGTAACCTACTATATAAATTTCATCAATATAGCTTCATTAGTTTTTGAGTTATTGTGCGAACGGGATGACGGACGGACATCGTTAAATCGACTCAGGAGGTGATCCTGATTCAAAATATATATACACAGTCCATATCTAACTTGCTTCCTTTTGGTGGTTACAAACACCATACCAAAGTTAATATACCCTATACTTTAGGTGTAGGGTATAAAAATTAAAAAATATTAACATAATTTCACTAACATTACATAAACATTTTTTTATGTAATTAATCTATAATATAATACACAAGATGTTGGCGAGACCTTGCCAACATGTAAAAAAATATATTTTATATCTATAATAAAACACTCACACTGAATGTAGACTAAACTGGCAATGATGATATTTCTGTATATTTATTTAATAATTTAAAATTTTATTACCAGAGACACAAGTCTTTGACTCAAAGTATTATCAAGAGACAAACCGTTAATTAAAAATATAAATAAATTTAGTAAATATTATTACCTGAGACCAAATTTTCCACTAGAATTATTATCGGAGACACAAACCGTTCATTAAAAGTTAGTACAGTCAAAAAAGGAGAAGTACATACTTAAAAACACATTTTCAATAAAAATAAATTCAGCAAATTTTTAATTTTTAAATTTGACCGCCACATCCATTATGAACTGGTTGCAGCGGTAAATTAAAAATAAATTATTAATCTTCTGTTGGCTTTTTCAATCTTTGTTTTAGAAAAAAATAAAAATAGGTACTCTTAATAAAATTAAAACGCCTGAAAGTGAAAAGAGCAAAGTTTATAGTAAGTCTTATATTAATAAGAAAAAAATAATAATTGAATTGAATTGATTGAATGCGTTTTTGAGATCGACAGATAATAGTTCTACATGTTCTTTCTTGTCTTGGAAATTTTAAATAAAAATTTTAAATTCTTCTCTTCTACTAGCATCAGTGTTGCGGTTGTGCCTCTAAGTTTGCGGACCCCGTGTACGGAATTGTGCGCTTTTTTCGAATAGCCAATTCGAGAATAATCGGTTTGCCACGATCTTCTCCATAATTTTAAAATATTTAAATTTAAAACCGGTTAATTACCATATTACTAATTTAGCAAAAATCTTTTTTAAACATAATAAATCCTTTTATTTAATAAAATATAATATTTTATATTATTTTTAATTTATATATTTTTAAATCAAACCACCTTATAGTCTTCGTTTCATTAATCTTTTTATTATTAGTTTTAAATTTTACTGAGCGACGCGTTTCGAGCTCATTTGCTCATTTTCAAGCTACTACTATTAAAATTTAACATTTATTCAATAACATTTACAATAATAACAACACCATTTTTAACAACATAATAACAACACCAATCAAATTTAACAGTGATTAAGAATTCTAGAACAAAAAACTTAATTTAAAAAATTTTTGCAATCACAAACATAATCTAATTTGTATATATTATTAAGTATATATGTCTCTTTTCCCTATACCTATATGATAAAACATTAAAAATATTTTAATTATTAAAGCTTAAAAATTTTCCTTGTCAAAATCTCCTGAATTATAAAAATTAAAAATAAAATTAATATAAAATTTTTTGACATTAAAATTAGAATTAAACAAGTAAATGTAACAGTAAGTCGATGCAACCGACTTATTAATACCCTACACCTGAAAAATTCGAATTAAATTAAAAATCCATAAGTTTTTTTGGCAGCTGCTTGAACTTCTTCCCTTTTCTGTCTTTTCTGTCTTCCAACTCGAATTTCAGGAACGTATAAGAGGCATCCTCTTGGGATATGCTTGACACCTTTGTAAAAAATTTTAAGTTTCTATCTTTATTAATTTAGAAGATTGTTAGTCCTTGGGAGGTGTGTGTCAGGTACCCGAATTGCCACTCCAATTCATCGAGAACATAAAGAAAACATGCCAGAACACCATTGTACTAAATTTAAAGGTTCCACTTTTGTTGGTTTTGGAGATATGCTCGTTGCTCTTGTGCTCGTCCGCAAGTATCCAAAATACGAACCCATGGTTCAAATTCTTTCAAATGTCAGTTTCCAATTTTACAGAAAAAGAAACATAACAGAACATCTTTGTACTAAAAATAAAAGTTCTATCTTTGTTGGTTGTTTGGGGGCTCGTCCGGATTGCTGTGGGGCTCGTCCGGAAGCTTCCAAGATTTGAACCCATGGACCAACTCCTCACAAATTTCAGAAACATAAATCAAACATGAAGGAACACCATTCTGCCTAATTTAAAGGTTATATCTTTGTTGCTTTTGGAAATAATATCATTTGCTCTGAGGCTCGTTCGGAAGCTTCCAAAATCCGAACCCAAGGACCAAAAGCTCTCAAATTTCAGAGACCTAAATCAAACATGAAAGAACACCATTCTGCCAAATTTAAAGGTTATATCTTAGTTGGTTGTGGAGATATACCCGTTTGCTCTGGGGCTCGTTCGGAAGTTTCCAAGATCCGAACCCATGAACCAAATCCTCTCAAATTTCAGAGACTTAAATAAAACATGAAAGAACATCACTCTGCCGAATTTAAAGGTTATATCTTAGTTGATTTTGGGGATAATCTCATTTGCTCTGGTGCTTGTTCGGAAGCTTCCAAGATCCAAACCCATGGACCAAATCCTCTTAAATATCAGAGACATAAAGCGAACGGGAAGGAACATCATTGTACAAAATTTAAAGGTACTATCTTTGTTGATTTTGGAGATAATCTCGTTTGCTCTGGGGCTCGTTCGGAAGCTTCCAAAATCGAAACCAATGGTCCAAATCCTCCTAAATTTCAGAGACATGAATCGAACGGGAAGGAACATCATTGTACAAAATTTGAAGGTTCTATCTTAGTTGATTTTGGAGATAATCTCATTTGCTATGGGGCTTGTTCGGAAGCTTCCAAAATCCAAACCCATGGACCAAATCCTCTCAAATTTCAGAGACCTAAATCAAGCATGACAGAACACCATTCTGCCAAATTTAAAGGTTATATCTTTGTTGTTTTTGGAGATAATCTCATATGCTCTGGGGCTCATTCGGAAGCTTCCAAAATCCAAACCCATGGACCAAATCCTCTCAAATTTCAGAGACCTAAATCAAGCATGACAGAACACCATTCTGCCAAATTTAAAGGTTATATCTTTGTTGGTTTTGGAGATAATCTCGTTTGCTCTAGGGCTCGTTCGGAAGCTTCCAATATACGAATCCATGGTTCAAATTCTTTCAAATGTTAGTTTCCAATTTTATATAAAAGTAAACATAACAGCACACTCTTGTACTAAAAATAAAGGTTCTATCTTTATTGGTTGTGGAGATATACTCGTTTGCTCTGGGGCTCGTTCGGAAGCTTGCAAGATCCGAACCCATGAACCAAATCCTCTCAAATTTCAGAAACTTATATAAAACATGAAAGAACACCACTCTGTCAAATTTGAAGGCTATATCTTAATTGGTTTTGAAGATAATCTCATTTGCTCTGGTGCTCGTTCGGAAACTTCCAAAATCCAAACCCATGGACCAAATCCTCTTAAATTTCAGAGACATAAATCGAATGGGAAGGAACATAATTGTACAAAATTTAAAGGTTCTATCTTTCTTGATTTTGGAGACAATCCCGTTTGCTCCGGAATCATTGGGAAGCTTCCAGAATCCGAACCCATGGACCGATTTTGTCCAAATTTGAACTTAGGCGTCCTTTCGAGATTAGTAACCTACTATATAAATTTCATCAATATAGCTTCATTAGTTTTTGAGTTATTGTGCGAACGGGATGACGGACGGACATCGTTAAATCGACTCAGGAGGTGATCCTGATTCAAAATATATATACACAGTCCATATCTAACTTGCTTCCTTTTGGTGGTTACAAACACCATACCAAAGTTAATATACCCTATACTTTAGGTGTAGGGTATAAAAATTAAAAAATATTAACATAATTTCACTAACATTACATAAACATTTTTTTATGTAATTAATCTATAATATAATACACAAGATGTTGGCGAGACCTTGCCAACATGTAAAAAAATATATTTTATATCTATAATAAAACACTCACACTGAATGTAGACTAAACTGGCAATGATGATATTTCTGTATATTTATTTAATAATTTAAAATTTTATTACCAGAGACACAAGTCTTTGACTCAAAGTATTATCAAGAGACAAACCGTTAATTAAAAATATAAATAAATTTAGTAAATATTATTACCTGAGACCAAATTTTCCACTAGAATTATTATCGGAGACACAAACCGTTCATTAAAAGTTAGTACAGTCAAAAAAGGAGAAGTACATACTTAAAAACACATTTTCAATAAAAATAAATTCAGCAAATTTTTAATTTTTAAATTTGACCGCCACATCCATTATGAACTGGTTGCAGCGGTAAATTAAAAATAAATTATTAATCTTCTGTTGGCTTTTTCAATCTTTGTTTTAGAAAAAAATAAAAATAGGTACTCTTAATAAAATTAAAACGCCTGAAAGTGAAAAGAGCAAAGTTTATAGTAAGTCTTATATTAATAAGAAAAAAATAATAGGCCGATTTTATTCTTGATTTTGTTTTCATTAGTATAAAAGCTGGTAAAAGCTTCGTAACAGACTTTAAAATAGTTTTGTTTATTTAGGTTGAAATTTAGATTTTTAACATATAACATAACATAAAATATTCGAAATTTTTTTATTAATATAAAATTCGGCAGACTTAAATAATTATATTTCATAACAGAAGCCTGAAACTTACCAAATATTATAAAAATGGATATTTTTCTTAAAAAAAAAAAAAACTGACATAGAAAATATCATTTTAGAAGCCTTCTCTCACAAAAGATTCATAATTTTGTACTAATTTATTATTAGGAATTATTATTGAATTTCTGATAATATACACAATATTATACACACAAGATGTTGGCCAGATCTATAATAAACCGCTCACACTGAATATAAACTAAACTGGCAATGATGATATTTCTGTATATTTATCTAATAATTTAAAATTTTATTATCAGAGACACAAATCTTCGACTAAAAGTCTTGTCAGAGACACAAGCTTTTACTTTTTAAAAAGTACTTTCGACACAAAATTTAAAGCAAATTTTTAATTTTTAAATTTGACTGCCACATCTATTGTGAACTGGTCGCAGCGGTGAATTAAAAATAAATTATTAATCTCCTGTTGGCAGTTTTCAAATGACTCTTTGTTTTGAAAAAAATAAAAATACTCTTAATAAAATTAAAAGACTTGAAAGTGAAAAGAGCAAAGTTTATAGTAAGCCTTATATTTATAAGAAACAAATAATAGGCCGCTTTTATTCTTGATTTTGTTTTCACTATTATAAAAGCTGGTAAAAGCTTCGCAGCAGACTTTAAAGTAGTTTTGTTTATTTAGGTTGGAATTTTGATTTTTTAAGCTGCACTTTTGATATAACATAAAATATTCGAATTTTTTTATTAATATAAAATTCGGCAGACTTAGCTAATTATATTTCATAACAGAAATCAGAAACTTACTAAATATTATAGAAATGGATATTTTTCTTAAAAAAAAAAGAAAAAATAACATCGAAAATATCATTAGCCTTCTCTCACAATAGATTCATAATTTTGTACTAATTTATTATTAGACCATTAAATTAAAAAGCTGTCGAAAACGACCGTCACAAAAAAAAGCCCCCGAAAATTTATGAAATTTCATTATCAGAGACATGAATCTTTTATTAAATATACCAAAGACCTCTGCCAAAGTACATTTAAATAAAATAAACTCAGCAAATTTTGTTCAAGCAAAAAAAAAACAAGTAAAAGTAACAGTAAGTCGATGAAAACGACTTATTTATACCCTACACCTAAAAAATTCAAATTTAAAAATCCATAAGTTATTTTAGTTAGGTACTTAATATAGCTAAGCTAAAAAAATACATGTAATAATCCCTCCCTTAATTCAGGTAGTAAGGCAGTCAGTATGATAACGTAAATGTTGTTGAATCTATAAAAATTGTGCAATTGCACAGGGGATTTTCTTGTAAGCATAAATAATTAATACATCTATACACAAGATGTGTGTATACATATACAAGTCAACAAATAAATTAAATTAACAAACATTTTTTTAATTTAAAATAAGAAATTCATTTTTATAATATGAAATATGAGAAATAATAAACTAAATCATTTAATTTTTCAATTAACGGAGAACTATTTTTAATCTCTCTTAAAAATGTTTTTGATGAGTTGAGAATCTACCATAACGCAATTATCATTACATATTTCTCTTTATATTTGTATATATATGGACTCCCATACATTTAACCTGTGGTAGCCATTTACCTCTTTCAACAAAGAAATCTCACCAATTTAAAGTTTTTTGGCTCTCCGCATTCCTCTACCCATTCTGTTATTTTCTTCCACCAAATGCTTACAACTTACTTCTTTCCTATTTATTTCTAATATCTAATTGATGTTCTTATAATCTAATACTCAAATTTCTAGACGTTTTACCCACATATACAACATTACAAGCGGTACAACTTCATTTATAAATACCCGATTTTTTCATTTTCTCTGTTTTTTGCTTAGGGTCTCCTAATAAATTTTTTATTTTTTAGTTTCCCTTGTGAACTATTGATAATTTGGAAATTAAATTTATTAAAAACTGTTCTAAGCCTTTAATTAGCAATTTAGCCTTTATAATGATTTAAGATTGATTTAGAAAATATAAAAGTTAAAAAACTGGGAAATAAAAATAACTTAAAAAACTAAGAATTGTGTTTTTTTTTTATATTTTAAAATATATATGCATATAGGTATTATAATACAAAAGGAAGTGTAAGGATATTTTATTAAATGTATTATTTTACCTAAATAATTTGTTTAGTTTTAAGCAATTTACGAGTATGGAAATTTTATAAATTCTATTTATATTATACGTATATAGCCATATGTGTGTATATAAAATTGATTGAAAGCTTAATATAAAATTAAAATGATTATACATAATCAATTCAATGCACATACATACAATAATTAAAATATAATATTAATACACTTAAACTTTTTAAATTTAAAAATCTTTTTTTTTGTCAGTTTTGTTAAAAGTTTGTGAGTTGACCTAACCCAATTAAAATTTTTTTAATAAATATCAAATTGTGAAATAAATTTAATTAATTAATTATACAATATGGAATTCAAATGCAGTGCTAAAATTTGTTTGATTAATGATGCAAAAACTGAAACTGTTTCCTGTAGAGGTTTTTGTCATCTTAAATTTTATGGCGCTTGTATCAATGCTCCAAGAAGTTTCTTTCCAAGCATTTTGTTTGCGATACTTGTTTAGAGCAAAGTAAAACATTTAAAGAGTTCTACAATAACATTTTTGAGGCAATTGATGTTGTGAAGCATGATCATCTGGGAACGGTAGCAAAATTATCTACCGTTATTGAGAACAATGCTGCTAATTTCTAGGAAATGGAAATAACTTTTGAAGCAATGAATAATACTTTGGCATGTTTTCCAACTGACGTCAAGAAATTTATTACTGAACAGATGATAGGTTTGAAAAAAGAAATTTCATCAATTAGAGCTGTTGTTGAGCCTTTGTCAACTCCAAATAACAACAATAATAATATTAATAGAAATTTGGATGAATTAAAAAATGAGACGAATAATTTGAATAAACAGTATTCATCACTTAAACAAAATATTACAGCTAGTGATATATCAATGAGTTTCAGAGACGTTGTTTTAGCAGATTTAGATATTGTTAAATCTAAATTAGAGTTACTTCAGGATAACTGCAAAATTAATAATTCTAATGAAGAACCTGCTAAAAGGGAGTCTTTATTTGAAGAATTAAGGATAGCATTCGAAGAACCTTGGAGAATTCTGCTGTACTTAAGAAAAATGAAGTTGCTGTTTCTGAGGTCATTGATGCTTCTTTGAATTCTGGCGACATACTGGATGAAGCACAATGTGCAGTATATCAACCAAATTTCAATTTAAGAATTTCAAATTTACATATTAATACTACCTGATTTTATAAAAAATAAATTTAATTTTGATGACGTTTATTGTAAAAAGATTACTCCATGTTGGTTAAAATTCAATCCTAAATATTTTAATTTTAAAATTAATGTCCCACCAATTGTAACTAAAGAAATCAAGAATTCTACCGTGTGGAAACATGGTACGATAGTGGCAGAATTTAATGATTTTGGTAGGAAAACTGTAAGTAATAAAGCTATAATAAATAATAAAAATAGAATTATAAATTTTGATAATAAGAATAAGAAAAATAAGAAAATTAATAATAGTAGTATTAATAAAAGTAATAATAGTAACAATAAGAATGTAATTAAAAATAGTAAAATTGAGAAAAATAATAACAGTAGTAGTAAAAATATTAGTAAAAATAATAATATGAAATATAATCAAAATAATAAAACAGATAATAATAAACATGTTAGCTTTAGTAAATCACTTAAAAAAACACAAACTAGTACCAAAACGCACACACTATTAAATTCACATAATAGTAATACTGATTTAAATAGTTCAATTTTATCTAACGAGAATTTTACGTTCCATACATCACCACTATACAAAAAGCATTCTTTGCTACCTTCTTTTAATAACTCTACTGATTTCTCGAACAATAAACCTTATTTATTGCTTCCGATTAATAAAAATAATAATAATAAACACAGTATAATGACGATAATGACAGTATCCATAGCATTAATGAGGTTGATGGTATTAGTAATAATAATAATGACAATAGTATCAATAATACTAGTTCGTTAATCTCTGTTATTGAACCAGCATCTTCTTCAGATTTGGGCAATAATGATTATCCTAGTTTCATTTATGGGGGTAATAATAAAACTAAGTTGGACAATAGTAATAATAATACTAGCACTTCAAGTGGTACCACAAGTAAATCATTTGTCAAACCTTTTATGCCGCCAATTACTAGAATGACATATGAATCGCTGCAGGGTGATAGCACATATGCTCTTTCAAGATTTAGAGAAGAACGGGTCTATAATAACGTTAGGTTATTTGTAGCTTACCTTCACAACGATTCTTATAATATTGTTCTAGAAGGCAAAACTCGAACTAACCTAATAGTTTTAATTAACAATGAAGGACTTCTTACTAAATATGGAGACTTGTATAAACTGTACATCAAATTCCATAATTCGATAGATATTTCCGAAAAGGATGTAATCTTCTAAAGGATCTTCGGCCTTATCGGAGCCATTGTGAAAGTAACTACTATAAGCACTTGAATTCATCTCGTGAAAGTTATAATAAGTTTTTTCTACCAAGCTCCTCGAAATAATCTTATTAATATTCCTATTAAAAGAACCACATACCACAAACAATTTAAATAACATTAAAATATTTTATCACAACTGTAGTGGTATGAGAGGCAAGCTCAATAAACTTTATCTCGATGCTAAGTCATGTAATTTCAATGTTCTTGCTATTACTGAAACATGGCTTAATGATTCTTTTAAAAAAGAGGAAATTCTTGATGGAAATTGGTCCATTTACAGGAAAGATCGTGATTATCTATCTGTGAATTGTTCGCGAGGAGGTGGCGTGCTACTTGCCGTTAATAATTATTTATCTATTGTACCAATATTTACTGATACATATCAATCTTTCGATCGCCAATTTATTAAAATAAACTTAGGGACGAATAATTTATACCTAGGTATTGTTTACTTTCCTCCGAATTCTAATAATTCTGCATATTCTGAATTTTATAGTGTATATCACAATACTATTTCCAATATGCATGAGGATGATTCAATTTTTGGTTTTGGCGATTTCAACCGTGCTTCTCTCTCTTTTATTATAGACGATACGGATAATTTGTTATTACCATTTAATTTTCAGGACGAAATTGACTTTAGTTTAATTAGTGAATTTTATGGTAACGATCTGCAGCCAATTATTAGTTATCCTAATAGTAATAACAAGTGGTTAGATCTTGCTTTTTGGAATGCATATGATAGAGTGGTGGTTAAACTCGTTGATGATTCAGATAATTAATCTATTTACTAACACTACTCATCATAACGCAATCATTTTCGAGCTCTCCACTTCTATTCCACTTCATTTTATTAACGCTGACTATGAAAGTATTAATAATGCTTTGTCATTAATCCTGTGGGACGAATTGTTAGTACAACAGGATATCAATTCAGTAATTTCTTTCTTTTACTTAAATCTGTTTCAAATTATAGACGCCTTTGTTCCTAAAATTCTCAAAAAACATAAAATAATAGAACCATGGTTAGATAGAGATCTTAGAAACTTGAGAAACCGGCGCAATAAAATATACAAGAAATTTAAACAATATCAAGCACCATGCGACGACTTATTGAATATGTATAAACAACTGTCTATCGAATTTAAACAAAAAGCCAATGCAGCATATGAAAACTATGTCACTGATATTGGCAACAAACTTGTTACTAATCCCAAAAATTTTTTTTATTTTGTTAACACTAAACGAAAATTATTTCGGTAGCCCAATTCAATGATTTATAAGGGCAATGTGGTTTCTGCTTGCCCAAAAGAAATTTGCAACTTCTTTTTTGATCATTTTCAACAAGTTTATCGTCCAACAGAACCAGTTACAATTTCGGCTAACTCTTTATCTAATAGCTCGAATTTGCTAATTACAGACGTGTGCCTTTTTGAAAGTGAAATTCTCGAAGCAATTTTGAGTCTAGATATAAAAAATGGTGCTGGTCCGGACTTATTTCCTCCAATTTTTTTATATAATTGTTCTCACAGTCTGATTTTTCCTCTTCATTTTATTTTCAATAATTTAATTATTTGAAAAAATTGTCATTGATAGAATTACTCCTATCATAAATGCAAAATTCAATGAACAACAACACAGTTTCAGAAAACGTCGTTCTACTACAACGAACGTTATGGTTTACACATCTGAAATCCTGCATCAAATGGAGAAAGGATACAAAGCTGATGCAATATACACTGATTTTAACAAAGCTTTCGATCGATTTTTCAGAAAGAACTCAAATCGTTAAATTTCAAAATATATTATCCAACACAATTGGAGTTACTTCCATTGTTCGACAAGGAAGCCATTTAGGCCCACTTCTGTTTAACGTATTTATTTCAGATCTTTCAGAATATCTATGCAATATACCTCACATTTCGTTTGCTGATGACCTACAAATATATCAAGTTATTAAAGATAATTCTGATGCAGCTATACTTCAATCAAGCTTATCAGTGTTACAAGCTTGGTGCACGTCAAATAAATTGGAACTCAACATACAGAAAAGTAAGGTTATAAGTTTTACGCGAAAACGATCTTCTTTGATATACGACTACAAAATAGATAACGTAACTTTAGAAAGGGTGTTTAGCATTACTGATTTAGGTACTCTTCTTGATAATAAACTTAATTTTAATCTTCACTATGACCAATTAGTTTCAAAGGCTAATAAAATGTTAGGTTTCATTAAGAGAAGAGCTAAAGAATTTAATGACATAGCTGTGACTAAATCTCTCTATTGTTCGCTAGTTCGATCTATCTTAGAATACGGTAACATTATATGGAGTTCAGCCTTTCAATTTCATTTCAATAGAATCGAATCAGTTCAAAAGCAATTTCTTTTATTTGCATTAAGAAATCAATATAATCCTTCTGATTTTGCTAATCTTCCTAGTTACACTACAAGACTTAATTCATTAAACATGCTTTCTTTATCTGTACGTAGACAATTATTGTCTTCATGTTTTACTTTTGATATTTTGAATAATAGTATTTCTATCCAATCTCTTACTAACAAGTTTAGACTTAACGATAGTGTTAGGCAAACTAGAAATACTAAATTTTGAATGGATTATAAACACAATACAGAGTACGGAAGAAATGAACCCATCAATAGATGTTGTACTACTTTTAATAAAATTAGTCATCTTTATTCTACATCCATCTCCAGAATTACTTTCAAACACATTTTACAACAACATTTTTCCACTTTAATGACCTCAGACAATTAATTCTTACCTAGGCAATTATTGTTTTGTTTTTTTAATTATGACATAATTTAAACATAACACACTTATTGTAAATTGTAATACATTAAAATATAACAAATCGGTTTATGTTTTTTTATTTAGATCATTTTTTTATTTTTGTACATTTTATAAATTGTAATTAAACGCTTTTAAGTAATGTTAAAGAAAAAAATTCATTTTTTCAATTTTACTACTACTTAATAATAAGATATCCAATTACATTTTATATGTTAAAAAAATTAATATTCAAAATGTTAAATTGCTTGTTACTATATATATGAAATGTACTCATATGTATGTAAAATGAATTTGCAAATGTAATTTGATAATGAATAATAACAATAATAAATTAACTTAACTTACTTTTTTTTAGATTTAAGTTTTAAAAGTTCAGTTCTAAGTCATTGTTTTGTATAATTTTAGATATAAGCATTAATTTAAGAATTTTTTTTTAACGACCTTGTTTTGGTTTTGATTAATAAAATAAAATAAAATAAAAATAAATATAAATTTTATTTAAAATACTTTGAAACTAACACCCTTTCAATAATGAGATAATGAAAGTCTGTTATAAAATAAAGTGTATTGTGTATAGTTTTTTAGGGTCAATGTCCTGAAAGAAAATATACTAATAATTATGCTGAATGAAATTTTTTTTTTTTTTAACTTATTATAATTTCATATTTTGTACAGTATGTAATTTATGATTTAAATATTATATGTTTGTGTGATGTATGTGTTTAATTTATATATGGTGATATAAAGTTATTATTAAATGATTTGTAATGACAATTTTCATACTAAATTTAAAAGATATTAGGATGAATAATTACATTTATAATTTCAGACTGTTTTATGTTTTAAATATATATATATATAGAAGATGTGTGTATATTTTTTATACATAGATAAGGTTATATAGGTATATGTATATGAATTTCTAAAGTTAAATAGGATATTTTAATTTTATACACATAAACTGTATTGTAAAAAAACAAAATTTTACTTTTATTACACTTGTCCTGTAGTTCTCTAATTAGAATTGAAAATTTTAGAATTTCAATTTCCGCTTTTAAATAAATTCATTAGATTTATGAAGCACAGAATTTCTGTATTATAATAATGATTTAAGAGTTTATAACAAAATGGTGATTTTAACTGTTTTTTTAAACTTCTGTTGGTTTAACTGTTTTTTTAAACTTAGAACAGTTTTTAATAAATATAATTTCCAAATTATCAATAGTTCACAAGGCAAACTAAACAATAAAAAATTTATTAGGAAACCCTAAGCAAAAACAAAGAAAATGAAAAAATCGGGTATTTATAAATTAAGTTGTATATGTGGCTAAAACGTCTAGAAATTTGAGTGTTGGATTAAAAGAACATCAATTAGATATTAGAATTAAATACGAAAGAAGTGCATTTTGTAACCATGTGGTGGAAGAAAATAACAGAATGGGTAGAGGAATACGGAGAACCAAGAAACATGAAATTGGTGAGATTTCTTTGTTGAAAGAGGTAAATGGCTACCATAGGTTAAATGTATGGGAGTCCATAAATATACAAATAGAAAGCGAAATGTGTAATGATAATTGCGTTATGGTAGATTCGCAACTCATAAAAAACATTTTTTAGAGAGATTAAAAAATAGTTCTCCGTTAATTGAAAAATTAAATGATTTAGTTCTCATATTTCAAATTATAAAAATGAATTTCTTAATTTAAATGTTTGAATGTTAATTTATTTGTTGACTTTGTATATGTGTACACAATAATTTGTGTACAGATGTATTAATTATTTATGCTTATTAATTATATAAAAAAATTTTTATGTTAGTGAAATTATGATAATATTTTTTAGCACATTTCCAAAAAAAATTTGAAAAAAATGTGCTTATTAGTTTCACTCTGTCCGTCCGTCTGTCCGTCTGTTTACAAAACTTCTACACCGTTAAAGATAGAGAAAAACAATTTTAACCATGGGTAGGTCTCATAAAAAAAATAATTTTGTGGAACAACTTTTTCATGTGGCCCCATCCATTACGGAGGTACAGCCCCTCAAACTTTGAAAAAGCCCTATTTTTAAATGCATATATCTTTTGTTTCGTTTAAGATTTTTTCAATCTGAAAACGTCATGCGACAGGTATTTCGTTTATCTTTGTAAATTAATATCAAAATTATACATTTTTTTTAAATTTAGTATTTAAATTTACCGTTATGTGAAAACCAAATTTTGCATGATTTTTCTACTTTCATAACTCCGACACGCTTTGAGATAAAGGCTTAAAATTTTGAGGAAAGAAAGAACTTTTAGAATTAGTATAAGTTTGCTCAGAAAATTTTTTTGGACCACCCCCTGTTTATGAGCTATTAGGGCTCAAAAATTGAAAATTTGCTATTTTTAAACACCTGTGACTTAGGAACCTGTACACATTTTACTTCGGAAAAATATAAAAATTAAAGCTACAGTAATATATTTAACCGTGCGTTAAAGTTTTATTTTAGTTATATAGGGTTCCAGAGTTACAACTCTTCAAAATTACGAAAAAGCCCCATTTTCAGATGTATATATCTCAGGCTCTGCGTAATAGTTTTGCAATCTAAAACAGCCAGAAGACCGGAAATTTTATTATTTACATAAAGCAATATTAAAATTATGCAATATTTTGTAATTTACTATTTAAATTTACCGTTATGTGAAAACCACATTTTGCATGAAATTTCTTTTTTAATAACTCCGGCACGCCTTTAGATAGGAACCTGAAATTTTGAGAGCAGAAAGAACTTTTAGAATTAGTATAAGTTTTCTAAGAAAATTTTTTTGCGCCACTCTCTGTTTAAGAGGTATTAGGGCTGAAAAATTGAATATTTGCTATTTTTAGGCACCTGCAACTTAAGCACCTGTACAAATTTTTCTTCGGCAAGACATAAAACTTAAAGCTCAAGTAATATATTTTTACGGGTGTTAACAGTTTTTCTTATTTATAAAGGGTTCCGGATTTAGAGCTCCTCAAAATTCCAGAAAAGTGTTATTTTCACATATTTTCTTATACAAAAAATTCTTAAATTTTATTTTTTAAATTTTAAAATTTTTGTGCAAGTCACAATTCTAAACAGTTTATATTGTATTTTGGAAATGTGCGTTTTTAAAAACCGTTGGTTTACATTCTACCTTGTTAATTTTGATTTTAATATCAAAAAATTTTATATTAATTTTATTTTTATTTTTTATAATTTAGGAGATTTTGACAAAGAAAATTTTTAAGCTTTAATAATTAAAATATTTTTAATGATTAATAATTAAAATATTTTTAATGATTAATAATTAAAATATTTTTAATGATTAATAATATAGGTATAGGGAAAAGAGACATATATATATACATATGTATTTAACAATATATACAAATTAGATTGTTTGTGGTTGCAAAATTTTTTAAATTAAGTTTTTTGTTATAGAATTCTTAATCACTGTTAAATTTTTGGTGTTGTTGTTATTGTAATTTGAATAAATGTTAAATTTTAATAGTAGTAGCTTGAAAATGAGCAAATGGGCTCGAAACGCGTCGCTCAGTAAAATTTAAAATTAATAATAAAAAGATTAATGAAACGAAGACTATAAGGTTGTTTGATTTAAAAATATTTTTTTTTTCCTAAGGGAGGTGGGAATCTTCCAAAGACACCAAGAATGTCCCCCTTGGTATTGTCAGATTCTTAATAACTAAACCCACCTCCCCCTTTAGGCAATATAATGGGATGAAACGCTTACCTGCGAACGCGGCATATTGGCTACGGAGTAGGGATAGGAAAGGATAGGAAATGGATACGGAAACATTGAATTGGGAGTGCGACTGTAAGGAAACAATGAATCCGCCTATTATTATTACTATTTTGCTAACAGTGACTAAAGCCGTCACAACAGTTACAACATGTAGTAGTAGTATATAGTAACTACATGAGGTAACTATTGAAGGCAGCCCCCGCTGTCACTGTAGCGGTTACTATTATTGGTATTAATATTCTTGTTAATATTATTATTATTTTACTACAGAGTCAGCGCTATCAGTGGATTACAACATGCAGCAGTATATAACACCTTACTTACATGATATAACCAAAGATAGCTCCACTGCAGTAGCTATTATTATTATTACTATTATGTACTATTATTATTATTATTATAATTATTGTTATTATTACTATTACTTTTATTATTATTATTACTATTATTATTATTACTATTATCCTTTTTATTGTTATTATTGTTATTATTGTTATTATTTTACTACAGAGACAGCGCCATTCGTGGATTACAACGTGCAGTAGTATATAACACCTTACTTGCATGATATAACCAAATATGGCTCCACTATAGCAGCTATTATTATTATTACTATTATTATTATTATTATTATTATTATTATAATAATTATTGTTATTATTACTATTACTATTATTATTATTGTTATTATTATTATTACTATTATTATTATTATTATTGTTATTATTATTATTGTTATTATTGTTATTATTTTTACTACAGAGTCAGCGCCATCCGTAGATTACAACGTGCAGCAGTATATAACAACTTGCTTGCAAGATATAACCAAAGATAGGCCCACTGTAGCAGCTAATATTATTATTACTATTATTATAATTATTGTTATTATTACTATTACTATTATTATTATTAATATTATTAATGTTATTATTACTACTATTAATTATACGATATAGATTATTACGATATAAAAGTACTACATATTTTTTTATTTATGACCTGACCAGGGTTTGAACCCAAGCCGCTTCGATTGAAAGGTTGACTTAACGACTACGCCATGAGTCAGATAAATTAAAAATAATATATATAATATTAGATATATAAATTAAAAATAATATTGCATTAGTCTCGTTCATTCTCAGAAAAAACCCATATTTTAATAATATTTTATATTAATAAATTTTATATAATAAACCTTGCGCCTTTACGTAATTAAACATAAATTTCCAAACATAGTAAAGCATTAGAAATACTAAAAATTAAAAGTACCAAAAGTTAAGAATTAAATGTATAGGTAAAATTAATTTTAGAAAGAAGTTTTTTTATTTTTAACTTTACAAACAGATGAAACTGCTTTACTTTTGTGATTTTTATTCTAAAATTATAAAACAAATGTAAATAAAACTTCAAATTTTTAGAAACGAAAACTTCCAATGTTTACTAGTAGTAAGAATAAAGTATTCCAATGTTTACTTACTATTATTCTTACTCTATTTCTACTCTACTCATTCTTTATTTTTATAACTCATTCTTTACTCATTCTTTATTTAAACATTTTTTTTTAATTTTTAATAACTTAAAAACAACTTAAATAACTAAAAATTTGCAGAGGTGATACGTATAATTGAATTATTTTGCGGTGATAGAAAATGGCTATCGCTTCGCAGCAATTAGGAGAAGACTTGCAGAAACACAACACAACACACAAGTAGTATAGATATGCGGGTTCTGTCGTATGTGACAGGGTGGCTGTTTTGTCTTTGCTAAATTCAGCAATATAAAATATAAGTAAGTTTATTATAATTGGTTTGTTTTCATACTTAAATTGTTGAAAAAGCTCGGTAGCAGTTAGAGAGGTTTAAATTCATAATTATTATTTAATTAACTAAAAATATAGTGTCTTTACCGATTTGAGCAATTTAAAACAACGGGTCGAATGCATAAAACTGAGTTTGAACTCAAATCTCACTTTTTCATACAAAAATTACGCTTAAACTCGCATTTTTGTTTGGAAAAGTGAGATTTGCGTTCAAGCTCAGTTTTAAACATACGACCTATTGTGTCTTTGCTAAATTCAGCAATTTAAAATATAAGTAAGTTTTTTTATTGGTTTGCATACATACTCAAATCGACAAAAATGGATAATTTTAAATATACGTAAACTTCATAATTCTAGATACCTAGTATAAAATGTTTTTATTTTTAGCAATTTAAAATATACATAAGCTTCTTTGGTTTAAAACCTTAATAATTATTGTTTTAAATTATTTAATTTTAGAAAGTTAAAGCACACTTAAGCTTCTTCGTTTGTTTAAAAATAAATTGGTTTAAAAACATAATTATTATTATTTAATTCAGGAATTTAAAATATATGTAAGCTTTTTCATACAAACTTAAATTGGTTTAAAATTTAAAACTTTAAAAATTATTATTTAAATTAGTAAGTTATATTTTCCAAACAGAATGTAAATTTATTTTATACGAATATTTTTGAACTTTAAATTAAAGTTTTTTAATTTTATTTAAACGATTAAATTTATATTTAGTAAAGCTTTGATTATTATTTAATTTTAGTAAGTTAAAAAACATATTGTTTTTTTTTTTTATTTTTCTTTTATTTAATTTGCAATACAACAATGTTCACATTTGTTTTGTTTTATTATTGTAAATATTAAATAATGCTCATTGTGTGCGCAATGATTGAGCAATGTTAATATTTGTTTTATACAAACATTGTTGCAACATATTGAAATATTAATTATTCTATGATATAATAAAAATGTATATAAACTTAAACTGCAGTTTCAAAATAAACATAAAAAAATATCGGTACGGACATTGAATCTGGAAAAAATAAAATGTAAAATTCTTCTATTCTTCATAGATTTTATAAAGTTGAATCTAGAATTAAATTAAAATCTAAGCAAAGAGGAGGACCTATTCACCATAGTGATAACTCTGAAATACCAGATTTATTGGATTAAACATTAAAAATCAAAATTTCAAAATATACCTATATAATTCTTTTTTCATCTAAACTACTTAAAGCTATTTTGTTTAAATTTTATGCATATATTGTATGTGGTTTAGATTTGCAAACCTTCATATTTCTATAAATAATGAAATTTTTATATAAAGGTTCTTTAAAATATTCGATATTTAAATCATTAATAACATATTTTGTAACACCATTCGTTTTTTTTAATTGTGTCATCTTGTTGTGTTTTAATAAAGTACATTTTGGAACGTAGACCTATAAATTCCGTAATTTTTCCGTTCATTTCGTCTTTAAATAATCCTAATACTTTTTTGTTTAATTGAGGAAAATTATATGCGTTATCTTTAGGATAATTTGAGGTATCGAATTATATAATATGATCTGGTTTTATATCACTATAATAATCGTTTGAAGTTATAGTATATATAAAACTATCTATATTTATATAATTTAGAGCTAATTTAGGTTTCATATAATTAAAATGGAATTGATACATTAATAATTTTGATTGATCTAAAATTGAAATACCTATATAAATAGGTTTGTTATAATGTACTACAGTTTTCCTCAATTCTACAGCTACTAAATCAGATTCAAAAATTGATATACTATGGAAATTAGGTTTTCATATGAGAGCTCTAGCCGCTAAATGCCTTCTTTTGTTTTCCCATGAAGTAGCTATTTTGACTATTCTTCTGTTACCAACATTTTCCATTATTGTTTTAAAAACAGTATTATTAATTTAAATTTTTTTTTTTCAAATATGCTTTTAGCATTTATCCTATTTGTAGTATTTAAATCAATATATTTTTTTAGCCAATCACTCTGTGTAAATTTTAAAACTCTGTGTATTTAAAACTCTGTGTTTTCAACTTAAGTCCATTTTCAATACATTGTTTAAAATTTCTATAATATATTACATAATTTCTTTTATTATTTAAATTAGTCAACGATTTTTTTGTTTTTCCTGCCGGAGGAATACAATTTTCAGGGCAAAAGGGACATCATTATGAAGATCATGCAGACTTTCTGGGTAATCTAAATCCACTTCTAATATATAACCAAATTCTTAATCGTTTTCTATTTGTGACGTCTATTGAATTATCGACCCACTGAAAATCTTTATATGGTATATACTGTGATATATCCCAACCATATAAGTTATTTGCATTTATATAAGTCGCGTATTTAGATTCTTTATTTTATATAATTTATCTTTCATATATTTATTGTTAGCTACAGAATGACGTAAAGAACATTGACTAATGCCTCCACGTATTGCTGATTTCCCGTAAGCAGTTCTATATTCTATTTTGTTATATTTAAGCATTGCCTGCCAAGAAAGATCAGGAGCAGTGTAAAAATTTGCAGGATCTAAATTATAAATATTCATACAAATTTTTCTAAAATTTTTTAAAACATCTGTTCATATTAAAACATCTGTTTTTAAATATAATTTTAGATAATCTAGCAAATTTTTACATTTGAAAGTATTTCATACTGTAATTGCATGATTATAATCTGTTACTGAGCATGCAATGTTTGTCATTTTATTATAGAATTCTATTTGCGGTGGTAAATTTTCTTCATAAAGTTTTTCCCAACTGTTTAAATAATCATATGGAAACACTCCTTTCCTAAGCATTAAATCACAATTATCAGTGAAAGACCTTATTATGTTTTTCATATAATTTTTGTCAATATCTTTAGAAAGACTGTTCAAACTAGCCACCATAAAACGAAAACTATCTAAAAATCTAATAACAAAGCTATAATTTTCTCCTAAAATTATGAAAAAATATAGGAAAAATTGAAGGTTTTCGATAAAAAAGATTACAACTAGAATGTGCTGGACTTCTATATTGGCAAGTAAAATGACAATGATCTCTTACTATACTACTAAAATTTAAAAATTTACTACAAATATGGCATTTAGTTTCTGTTAATTGATTTAATTCTTTATCTAAAGTCAACGTGGTCATCGGTTTTGGGTTCATAATTAATCTGTAAATGATAAATAAAAAAATTATGAAAGAGAAATAAAGTACATAAAATTAAAATAAACCAACCTTTTAACAAATTCCTCTGTATTATTTATTCCAACACATTCTACATATTTATTTAAAGATTCATCAAATGAATACTTTATAAAATATGCAAAAGCTACAGGAACACGTTCTTGAACATTAGTAGAAAATTACTGTTCTGGGTCTGGATCACAAGTTGAAATCGGTCTCAATATACTTTCACTGTCTGCATATGTTACAAATGGTACTACCATTTGCTGTTGATAGTTTTGAAATTTTAAAATATTTCCACCGTCTGCAGGTAGAACTGTGAACGTATTATTACACTGTATTTTATGTATTTCAAACTGTGATAAATAATAAAAATGTTGTAAACAGCTGTTACATATATAAATCTTACTTTTATTTTTAGTTAATTTACTGCCAATTAATCTTGATAAATTCTTAATAAGCACATAATGTGATTTTTCTTTTCTTTCTAAAAGTATTAAATTAAATTCAATTACATTCAATTCAATTCCAAAAACATTTAAACTTATTTATGGATTTTGTTCCTCAAATATTTTTAATTCACTAATTTTTGCTGGAAACTCCATTCCTCAAAGTTTAAAGTTGTAACAAAACGACTTTTTAAATTTATTCGTTTTGATTGAATATTTTTAATTTTATAAAGTCCAGGTAAATATGCATCTTTCTTAGTTGGTTGTAATGATGATATCAAAGCCCATTAAAGTAATATTTATCAGCATTTTTTATATTGATATACGCCTTTTTATTTTCAATGCTGTGAGGAAGTTTAATGTAACTTGATCCTCTTAGAGGTTAATATTCATTTATATGTACCTCTAATCCAATTATTCTTAGCGCCCATCCACAATCTATTTCCTGAAAATCTTCTGCACGTTCCTGAATTTTTAATATAATAAATTCCAATGCATGTTCCAAATCCTCATTATTTAAAACGGGGACCATTGATGTTTGAAAGGTTTTGATAGATAATTCAACATCATCTTCGTTTCCGCTCATTTTAACATATTCAGCAAAAAATGTAGCGTTTATTTTATAGCAGCTATGTTCCAATAACGAATTTTCTCATATGGTAGAAATTTTTGAATAACTACCAAGAAGAAAATCTAATGGATCTAATATAGATTCATCGTTGTTTTCAAAGTAAAATGTTTTAATTCGTCCTTTAAAACATTGTTTTATTAATTTCACATTTTTTGTTAGTTTTTCAGCTGCATTTTGTCTATGTAAAAATGAACGTACATGTCCACTCCAATTCAGAAGGTTCACATTACATTCATTACAAAATTTATGGGTTAAAATTTGGTTTATTCAAATAAATTAGTTTGTTAATATTACAATGTTACAACATATTAATGGGTGTAATGTTAACATCTGTTTTATTAAATTGTCTAACAATGTTAATGTCAATGTCAATTTCAATATCATTGTCAACATTGCAAAGAATTCAAAAACTGCAAACAATGTTATTGATGGATATATTGTTAACATCTGTTTTATTAAATTGTCTAACAATGTTAATGTCAATGTCAATTTCCATGTCATTGTCAACATTGCACAGAATTAAAAAAATGCAAACAATGTTAAAAATGCAAAAATGCAAACAATGGCTTTTGTTAAAAAACTAAATGAAATTGGAAAAGGTGAGAACCAACAATTTCATTCAATTGATATTCTTGTAAAAAATCAAAAATATAAAGTAATTAAATGGAAATTTCTTGACACGAAACGTGGTCAAAAGGTGGTATTGTGTGAAGTACTGGATTTATTTGAGAAAGGTGAGAGCATTACTTTCTTAATGCCAGATCGGTTTTCGAAGAAGGCGTAAACCGATTCTGAAATAGACGAATTAAATAAAACTAATTTAAGTTTTAATTACTTAGTGTGTGACAAAGATCGCTGAATATAGCTCTATTTGAGCTGTTTCCAGGATCAAAAGATAAAAAAAAATAGAAATTAAAAAAAAAGAAACTACAAAGAAGAAAATCTAAGGGATTTAATATAGATTCATATTTATTTTAAAAATAAAAAGTTTTAATTCGTCCATTAAAACACTGTTTTATTAATTTTTAAATAAATTTGTTTCGAGTTCAGTGGTAGAAGTTATCAATTTAAATAATAAAATTCCACCTTTTAACAAGCTAAGGAATTTCATAACCATTTGCCCTCACTATTGTAATACGGAAAATTTACAAAGATGTGCTGTGAAAAATTGTATGAATATGTATTTAATAAAAGATAATAATTGGTTTTAAAAAATATTTATTTTATTTATTGTTGACCAATATAATTTTTCTGACATAAACAATGGTATTTCATAAAATAACCTGGAATAGTTACACCCAGCTATATGTAAACTCATTGGAATGTAAAAATCTTCTTGGTCGAGTTTCATTTTGTTCTTTTCAATACATCTCTCAAAATATTTGTATACATATTCTCGTACATTTAATTCAACTCCATTGTTATATGACATCACCGCTTGTATAACGTCCAACATAAGACAAATACAACATAATGTGTATTCATCTAGCTGTAATGTAAGTTTTTTAGTTTTTAGTTTTATCGAAATTCCTTTTGAATTTAATTTTTCTTGACTCTTTTTAAAATCATTATAAAATGTATACCACTCTAAATACTTTATCTCGCAAATGACTTTATTATTACGTTGAAAAATTAATGTTGCAGCAAAATTAAAAACATTAAATCCAATTTGTAATTTTATTGTTTGTTTTTTATCTAAATAATAGATATAGCTTAATAAAATATTTTGTCATGATTCACTTTTTTCTTTTAGAAATATTTCACTATTTGGTGTTTGCTCCATTTTTTCTTTTCTTTAACTGAGAAATCTACTTCAGATTTTTGATATTTATAGTGAATATTTCTCGTATTCCACCCAAAAATATTTTTCGATACATTCTCTGCATTTTTTCATCGTTTTTGAGCGGGGATGATGTGTTGAATAAATTAAAAAAATTCCTCATACTTTTCCAGGAACATCTTGCCCACAAATAAATACAGCAGCTTTGTCCCCATACAGAAGAAAAATCACTTTGTAATCTTTTATTATTAAAAACAAAAGCAATTCGTTTGTCCCCTTTTCAGCAGAAGTGTCGGTGTTTATTATTAAAATACCTGGTTTTGAAATATTTTTAGGTATTTTATCGAGAGCAAAAACACCTTTAAATAGTTTACGTCTTGCACTTTAGCACTTTAGTTATCTGAAGTGTTCATTCTCTTATAAACGAGAATTATCAATTAGACGAGTATTTCCTCTTATATATGATGCTAAAAATTCTGTTTTAAGTTTTCCATTTGTTAAGACTATATCAAATTTTTCAAGCATATTTACTAAGTTATTATTTGTTTTTTCGTTATCGGTATGTCCAAAAGAGTAATTCTCGATGTCTGTTCTTTTTAAATCTCAGATAGGAAATTTATACTTTAGTTCTTTTACAAAAGGTCGACATTTTTCTTTTAGACATTACGATTTTTGTCAATTTCTATATTAGAATCAAATTCTGCAAATACAATGCATGTTAAGTTGATGGGGAACTTAGTCTTGCTTCAATTTTTAATGTTCCCTGATTTAAAAGGTTTTGACAAAAATCTGTTGTTGATCCATCTGCCGATAAATTGAAAGCTACTATTGTGTAACCTTTTGTAAACATTTCTTTTGTAATCTGGTGTCCTCTATCAGAGTGATGTATACCTGTTCCACTGAATAATGTTAAGTATGCTCGTGAATTATAATAATTACTGCTTAAAAAGTTTGTTTCTATAGGAGAATTAGGTACAGACATTCCATTTCCATATAATTGAAACTGCGAAAGATTTTGGTGATCGAAAAAATATGGATTTTTTGATCTTTTCTCCTTAAAGTTTTCATTGTTTACCATACAAAATACAATAGCATTAGAAGTTTGTCCAATGAAAACATTGTCTAATGATATATTTGAAGTATTAGCTGGAATTGTAAAAGTTTTAATTTCGTTGCTTTTGTAATAATACTTTGCATTTGCCTTTTCTAATACTGTATTATGTGCCAGCAATATATTAGGATTGAAAATGACATGTTTCATGCATAAAGTAGCTTCATGAATCTTAATAATAAGGTTAAATAAAAATCTAGGAAATTTGAGGTTCGTGTTTCTTTTTTATTCCAGCAATTTATTTTTATATTATAACAGTCCAAAATGCTTGCACTAGCAATTCACTTTTATATTATAACAGTCAAAAAAGCTAAAGTTTTGCAATCAATTTTATTTTCTACTTTTTAGGGGGCGAATTTGGTTTCGATAAAAGCATATTTTAAAAAATATTTTTTTTACATATTATTTTATTTTATACTTTTTAGTTTTAAATGAAACACATAATTTGAATTTAAAAATATGGGATATTTTTTATTCATACATACATTAATTATTGTTTCTGATATAAAATACGTTTTATAATTTTATACCAAATGTTTAAGTAAATTAAGAGATGTTAAATCGATTCCATTACAGTAAGAGTAAAAATTTGTTATTCCAGTATGTAATTCATAAATAAAGAAAGTACCTCGAAGGGTAAAATATGTACCAAAATACTGTGATTATATAAATATTACAATCCAACAACATAACTCGAATGAAAATGATATACATAAATGTACTTTACTGTATATTTCAGTAGTATACTATTAATAGTATATCGTATATCCAAACAAACATCTAACCTTGAACACCTACCTACCTAAACGCTTAATAAGATCATGCAGTAAAAAATGTTGACAAATATCTTGATTTAAATTATAAACAAATGGAGCGGAACAAAATAATTTAGGAAATTAGTTTAACATAATATTATGTGTATCCAGCCATTGGTGTAGTGGTTGACGCACCGCTTCTCATTCATAAGGGAATGAGAGGTCTCGGGTTCGATTCCCGGCTGGGTACACTAATTATAAAATTAAAAAAAAAAAATATTCCTATATCGCAATATGTAAATACTTTATATATCATTATATCACGTACACCCCACATTCCTACCAGGAAACAAGGGTTATAGCTACCTGGCACATTTATGTACCACGGTACCTGAATATAAATAAATAAATAAATATTATGTACATACGTTCGTACATATTTACATACGTAGTTTTAATTTTTTGTGTTGACAAAATTTTGTTTGTAAATCATAATGCGTAATGCGCAAAAGCATAATTTTGTAATGATCTTTACTTTTTATATTCTTTTTATGTACAAAAATAATATTATGTATGTATGTAGTTTGAATTTGGCAATTGGAATTATTTTGAATAAAATTTTATTTGTATATCTATATACACAATATACATAATAAATGTTCCTAAATAAAACACATAAAACATTAATTTTTAACGCCATACATATTCAATATGCAATAAAGAATGCTGACAACAAATATTCTGATTGAAATCCTAAACAAATGTTTTAAAACAAAATAATTTAGCAGCATAAAAATATTGTACCTACATATTTTATGTTTTGCTAAATCCTAATACAAAACCCATGTGCACATCAAGATTGATTGAACTAAATTATTATAGCAGGAAAGATCAAATACATGTGTATTGTATGCATGAATTATGAATAAGAAGAAAAATAAAGTTTTGAATCTATTATACATAAAATTTTATTTAAAAAATATTGATGAATAGAGTTAAAAAAAAAAAAATTATACATATACGAATTGGATTCGAACCACAGTCCACACATTAACACTCACTTTCAAGATCTGTACATTTCCTCTGCACCATATATGCATTAAAGAATGTTGACAGCAAATATTTTGATTTAAATACTAAACAAATGTTGTAAACAAAATAACTTAGCAACATACATAAAAATATTGTATGTATGGATTGTGTTTTGCTAATTATGCTAATAGAAAACACCAGGAAAGATCAAAAATATAATGTGTATGTTTGTATGCATGAATAAGAGATAAAAATGTAAGTTTTAAATTGATATATACAAAAATGTATACATATTTTATTCAAAAAATGTTGATGAATAGATAGTTAAAAAAAAAAAATATTGCATGTGAACTGCATTCGAACAACATGACCCCCACTTTTGAAACCTGTACACTATCCTCTGCACCATACTACACTTACAAATGTTGCTAACAGATTACGAAGATAATAAAAAGCGTGACAGAATGACAAATAAATAAATAAATAAATAAATAAATAAACCGACAGCGACGAGTTAATATAAAAGCATATAATAAGAAAAGTTTTTAAAATTTGGTTTAAAAATTTCAAAGTTTGGTTTAAATACAAAATAATTATTAAAGTTTAAACATATTTAGCAAAAGTTAAATTTACATTCTATTATAACAATTTGAGTTCTCCTAACCTTATACAAAAAAAATTACTAGGATGGAGATATGAAAAGTTTTCAAAGTTTGGTTTAAAAGTTTTTAAAGTTTATTATTATTTATTATTAAAGTTTATTGATTATTCTAAATTTAATTTTGTGATTAGTACATCAGTTATGTTTTAATTTGAAATTTAAAATGCTTAAGCTATAGTGCTGAATATTGGTAAAGATATAAAGATATAAGTTTTTAAAGTTTACTTTAAATACAAAATTGAAAAAAATTTTAAAACTTGATTTTAATACATTTAAGTTTTAAGTTGAACGGTTGTAATTAAATAAAATATTATAACAAAACATTCCATTTAAAAATTATTTTGTATACATTTAATAAAAGCGTAAAAGTAAAAAAAATTAATAAAACCTGGGTTTAAAAAGTTGTCTTTTAATATTAAATAACAGCATTGCATTTCTTACTAAAAGTTTATAAATTATTTTTTCATTAAATAATATCTTGTTTATTTATGCATGAATCATGTTTTTTATCAAAGCCAAGCCACCTAACCAATACTGGATTTCCTTTTATTTCTTATTATTTTTTCTACAAGGTAAACATTAGGAAGTTTAACAGATGTAAGTTCAGGTTCATAAAAACTGCCTTTTATTGGTTTTTGAGTGTAATCAAGTAAATTGTATGTTATTGGACCAGTTCTTTTTATTTTTGCTATTGTTTAAATTTCTGTTGACCAATTAGGTTGATAACCTTTTGCAAATATATACCTTTAAATTTACTTATACGAACAAAATCTCTAACTTTGTATTTTGCTTTTCGGAATACTTTTAATTTATTGTAAACAGTTTTTAATAGAAATTTCTCATTTTTCTTTGTAACCTTATTAGGTGGAAGTTTAATTGTATGATGATATGTTGAGTTATATTTTTCTATTAGCGATGGCAGAATAGTTAACCATTTATATGTGCCTTATTAACTAAATTGTTTCCACATCGTGTTTTCTGGGGTACGTTCTACAATTGATGCTTTTAGTTCAAAAACGTTCTACAATTGATGCTTTTAGTTCTGAATATGTATGATAATGGTGAATTTTACTTTTCCTTATTAGATTTTGAAATTTTTTGTTGAAAAATTCCGTACCTTGATCGGATTGAAAAATTTTTGGTTTTTTACCAGCACGCTTAAAAATATTTTTCATTGCGGTTAAAACATTATCAGCGCTTTTGTTTTTAACCGGTTCAGAGTAGTATAGCTAGGCTGGTTCTAGACCAGGAAATGACGTCACATCCGGTTTAGATAAGAAGTATGAGTCATAGATGGTAAAGATATTGGTGGTGATAAGAGATAAGATAAGAGTATGAGTCATAGATCAAAAGAAGTGATAATAAAAGATTTTTAAATTTTTAAATACCAGGCGAACATATATTGTTTAGATAAAGAATTTAAAACATTTTATTATTTCAATTTTATTTGTTTGTAGTTACATTCTATGATAAGAAATTTTTATTGTTTTTATAATATACATATGGTAAGTGTGTTTTATATTAACAAAGAAAAAATTTTAGTAAATTATAATGATGTTGTTGTTGTTATATTATATTAATGAAATTTTCAAATCTTATGTTTGAAGAAAGAATTCTGAGTGTGCGTGTGCGGTCAGAGGAATTCCCTTTTTTTTTTTTATGCTATGAAGAAAAAATTCTTATCATGAAAAAATACTGGAATAAGTAAAAGAATTGAAATCGTATATATTTACAAATTTTTTTAAATTATATTATGAATAATGTAGAATCTAAAATGACGTCACAGGGAAATTTCATTAATATAATATACCAACAACAACATCATTATAATTTACTATAAACTTTTTTTCTTTGTTAATATAAAACACACTTTACATATGCATGTTAACTGGTAAAAACAATAAAAATTTCTTAGCATAGAACATGACTAAACATGAAATGAAAATTGAAATAGTAAAAATGTTTTAAATTTTATCTAAACAATATGTTCGCCTGGTATTTAAATTTTTTTCTTAGAATAGGTATGAGGTTTCGAGCCCATTTGTCTGTAGTTAAAATATATAAAAAGAAAAAAACAAAATATGTACACTACATATTAAAAAAATAAGCTTTTTTTTTATCTTTAATGTTTTTCGATATTTACAATTTTTTTTTTGAAATTTCTTTACAATTTTAGTTAATCGTGATAGACATCTTTTAGGAAATTCTATGGAATTAATAGATGGTATGTAAATATTATCTTTAACGAATTGTCTTAAAGTTGAATCAGCAAAATTTCTAAGAAATTTTATGTGGTACTCGATTTCCCGTCTATATTTCCTTCTTAAATGCTTTTTATTTTCCAAGAAAAATTTATTAAACGTAAAAACAGTTCTAGCGAACTCCATTTTATGATTAAAGCTAAAGAAAACTAATAATGCAACTAAATTAGAAATAAAATATGAAAATGTTCAGAATTATTTAAAATTCTGTGGGTAGGACAATAAAGTCTACAAGATAAGTTTATTAATATAGATAATGTGTTTAGATTTGATTCTAGTTCTATATGCTTTTACTCAGAGAGATTTTTTTATTTAAAAAAATTGATGCAATAAAGTACTTCGCAAATTCTATAAAAGACTAATTTTGATAAGAATATGACATAATCCAAACAGACTATCAAGTAGAAGCATCATAATGTTTTGGGCTGATAATATTCTACATGGATATAAATATTGTATTTGTGGACGAAAATGGAGTTCAATCAAAATAATAAATTGGAAAATATTTCATGAGATCTTGGAGATATATATAACTCCAGAAGGTGGGGAAAAAACATGTGTTTTAAAAATTAGAAATGGTGAATCAATAAATAATAAGCTATTTTTATCTCCGTTGGAATGGCAACATATAAAAATTGAAGTATATGGTGGTGATATTTCTATTATTGGTACAATTAGACAATCATTAATCAAAAATCAAGTACCAAACAGTTTTGGAGGTGATTGTCCTTTTGCCGAAGAAGATAATTGGGAGTTGATTGAGAAGAATATTTCAAATGTACTACCAACTGATAATAATAATAAAGGATTTAAACAACATATTAGTTCATTATCATTAAAAACAAATGAATATGAAGAAAATCAAAATGAGTTGAAAAAGTCAATGATAAGGAGACGAATTGATGATGGAATTACATTTATAGCATTAATAGAGAATACTTATAATGAAAAAAATAATAAAACAAAAATTGGAGATGTATTAACTAATTTTAGAAAACTACTTGAAACTTTAAAAGAGGAATATTTAGATTATATGGAAGCTTATTCAGATGGAAGAGACCAATTTTTATCGCTTTTTATGTATGTTTGTTTTATAATAAGTCAAATAAAGTCAGTACATAATAAAGAAATTTCTGGAAAATAAAAAGTATAAGTTACACATTTTTAATTTGCAACTCATCATTATTACGTGAACCTTTGATAAAGATATATCATATTTTTGTAAAATAAAACGATGATTTCATTTCTCTTATTTATATTTTGTTTGTTAACTATTCAAACAAATTCAGCACCAATTCCAGATGTTAAGTTAGATGAATCAGCTTTTGGAAGTACATATTTTAATATATTACTTCCGAATAATGAAACAGTAAAAGTAAATTTATCAGTTCAGTTATTAAAACATTCCATTTCCCATGCGCTAAACAAATCAACATCAATAAAAACAACTATAACAACAACACCAACTACTACTACTTTGAAAGCAGATGATCATTTACTTGGAGATAAAGCTGATTCAGAACCCCATTATGTATCTGTAGATGAGGCTATTGAAGCTTTTAGACAAGAATTGATTTTGAAAGAACGTAATATTGGTGGAATAATAAACAGTGATTATATATTCTATAGACATTTTAATTTGGAATATGCGGATACTAAAGAAATACATATAAGATGTGCATATGATAGCAACTTTAAACAAAAATTTCTCAAAATTCAATGCTTTGAATATCGCGAAATTTTAGCAGATAGAATCTCAAATGGTGGAGAAATAGAATCAGTTTCAATAATAGATGTAGATTATAAATCTGATTATACAATACTTGATTTGCGGTCAATAAAACAAAAATCGTCATATCAAATGGAAATTCTTTAATTTTACAAATAAAATAAATATTTTATAATTTTTAAATATTAAAATAAAAACATTTTTTTATAATATATCATTTTTATTTATCCATGAATTATGATTAGTAGAAAATCCTAACCATTTAACAAAAATTTTATTATCTTTAGTTTTAAGAATTTTTTCAATCAAGTATACTTGTTTTTGATCAGCTGTTAACAATTCATATTCATAGAAGCCTCCTTGTATTGGTTGACCTTGATAATCTTCTAATAAATATGTTACTGGGTTGGTAATTTGAACTTTCTTGATTTTAAATATTTCAGTTGTCCAATTTGGTGTATAACCTTTTTCAAAAATATGTTTATATTTGCTTATTCGAACTGAATCACCAATTTTAAATTTAGCAGGTGGAACTATTTTGATATGATTGTACACATTTTTAATTAAATCCTTAGCATTATATTTATTAACATCTGATGGACGTTTTTTAATTGTACGATGTTTAGTGTTGTTATATTGTTTGACTAGTTCTTCAATTAGGCTTATCCATTTATAATTTCCATTAAAACTAAACTCTTTCCACATTTTTTCTTTTAAAGTTCTATTAAAACGTTCAACAATAGATGCTTTTAATGTACTAAATGTTGAATAATGATTTATTTCATATTTATTCATTAATTTTTTGAATATTTTATTGAAAAATTCTTTTCCATCATCCGTTTGCAAATTTTGCGGATGTCTTTTAAAAGTCATGAAAATATTTTGCATTGCTTCTGTAACATTCTCTGCAGTTTTTCTTTTTATGGGAATTGCCCATGCATATTTGGAGAAAGTATCAATCACAGTTAATAAAAATTTAAAACCTTTATTCTCTTTAGCATATGATCCCATTTCTACTAAATCAGCTTGCCAAAGATCATCAAAACCTTTTATTATAACTCTACGTCGTTTAAAATTTTTCCGCGCATGTTTATGCAACTCATCAACAACCTTTCTTTTACTCATATTTAATGAAGTGAAATATTTTTTTGCAATTCTATTTATTGCTAAAATTTGCAATTAATCAAAAAATCTCTCATTAAAAATTTGTTTCCGATGACTACTATCTAGAATTTTAGAAATAATATCATCAGTTTTTTTAATTCTTTGGTTGAATCTCCAGCGATCGAGTGCTATCAATTCCCAATATTTTTGTCGAGCTAATTTATACGCTGTATTCCATTTGTATAATATATTTATTTGAGGTTTTAAATTAAAGCTAATTCGCTTTTTTACGTTTTCTTCTTCATCTTTTTTTGCTTTAACAGAATCTGAAATTTCAACTTTGTTCTCCTCGTTTACTTCATCGAGCCAGTCAAGTAAATCAACAACAACAACCTCATCTTTACTCATTTAAAATATAAATAAGTAAAACAATTTTTAACGGAAAAATATTTTATTTATTTTTAATTCTATCATATAAGTTTAGTAATTTCACAATTCTTAACATGATTGTTTCGGCTGATATACAAGGACAAGTTTCAGGAAATGAATCAGATGTATCTGATGAATATGGGCATATATCCCAATGAAAACCATATTCTTTTGTATGTATTTGTTTTGAGTTTTTAAATTCCAGTAGAAAATTATAATGATGAATCAGTTCATGATAATGCTCCTCTAGTAAATTAGCTTCATATTTATTTAAAAAATTATTTAGAATAAATCCGATTTGATGTATATCCATTTCAAAAATTAAATGAAAACTGATCCTAATTAATTTTTTTAAGTTATTAATTTTTTTTTAAGTTATTAATTAAATCTAATGCTGATTGAGCTTTAGCTTCAGCTTTTTGTAGTCTCTCATTAATAAATCCAATTGGTTTTTTAATTTGAAATTGAATAAAATCATTTATTTCTGAAAATTTTTCACTTAACATTGTAGAAAATTTGTTGTGGACTTCCTCTAAACTATCTTCCATTTCTTCTTCTAATGTTTTTAATTTTTCTTGTGTTAATTTAAGTTCATTAGTTAAAGTATCGAACATTTCTCCAATATAGATTTTTATTAATTCTTTGTGAAAGAAAATTTGATTATTCACATAATTTTGTGTTGCTGCGTCATTTCCATCAATTGGATCTTGAACATTTGACAAGATTTTATTTTCTAAATCATAATTACCTCCAGAAGTTAGTTTGAAACCTATACCTGGAGATCCTCTAATATTGAGTTCCCTAAAAGAAGATGAAGCTGCGCTACGCCCAAACTTGTCAAGTGGCATTTTAATTTTTACTGATTGCTATTACAAAAATATTATTCAATTATATTTGCTTCTCGCAACTCTTCAATTATAGATATAATTTCATTATGATGATTGTTGTTACCAGCTGATTGTGATCCAATTAAAAGTCTTAATCTATCAACCAACTCATTAGGATTATCCCAATAAACATACTGATTTGGTTGTTTGATATAATTCAAATGTGTTCTTGTTGTAGTAGGTAAAAATTTTGTAAATTGTTGTTTTGTGTGTGCCATACCAATTTTTTTCCTTCTAGTGTTATAATCATGTTCATATAATTTTCTTAAAATATTGTTATATTTAAAACCTTTGTTTCCACGTATTTGTTCTGAATTTTTATAATTTCTTCTATGTGCATTTGTTTTATCAAGTATTTGACGATACACATTTAGATCATTTTCAGAATAGTTGATAGGCTTTTTTTTAAATATTAATTCATATAACCCATGTGTTCCTTTAAAAACTTCATCATCAATCAATATATTTTTAGTAATTTCATCTATTCTAAAATCAGCATTTCCAAGTTTTTGAGAATTTGATGACTTATCAAAATAGGGTCCATATGTTTTGTCAAGTTCTGATTTGTTAGGAAAAAGCAATTGTGAAATTGTGAAATTAGATTCACTATTAGTGTTATCAATTTCAGATGACGTTTCAAATTTTATAGTGTTCGGTGTTGAAGTTTTAAATTTGCTCCAAGAGTTACTTTTGTTTTTAGGTGATTCAAAGAACTTATCGTCATCATGAAGCGGTTGTTTTATTTCTGATTTGTTTTCCGGTATGATAAAACTTTTCGTATATTGTTGTTGTTTCACAACATCAGTTAATTCTTTTAACGGTTTAATAATGGGGGTAAATGATGCTTCCAGATTTTGATCTTCTGCCAGTTTCCCTACTTTCAAGGAATGAAATTTTTTTTTTAAACTTTTTCGAGTTTTGATTAAATCTTTCATACGTTTTTCATTCATTCTTGAACTTATTTTTCTTAACTAACTCTACTTTTTCTATTGTTATTCAACAAGGGCTAACTGCTTCGTTGTTAACTGATAACTGCTTCGTTGTTAACTGATAACTGCTTCGTTGTTAACTGATAACTGCTTCGTTGTTAACTGATAACTGCTTCGTTGTTAGCTGATAACTGCTCTATTCTTAACTGACAACTGCTTTGTTGTTAGCTGATGACTACTCTGCTGTTAACTGTTAAGTTATATGAAATATTAACCTCATATAAACTTTTAACTGATATCTGTTGTCAGCTATTAATTGAAATTGTTTTAAAATTTTATAAATTCATCAAATTTTTTTCTATAGCGACCGTTATTTAAATTTTTATCTTTATCGATTAAGAGAAACCCGTACTCATCATTCCAGCAACATGCACTCAATTTTCTGAAATCATTGTAAGACATATCTGAATTCACGTGATCGTTATAAATATGCTTTAAATTTAAATCATCCTGCTTGAATATAATCAAAAAGTTTGCATTATCTCTAACTAAATGTTTTGGAATTTTTGTATATGATTGACATAAATAAAAGCTATCAACTTCTTGATGCCGCCCCATGCAAAAGTAAGCTCTTATACTATCTTGTTTATCACAAGCTACATCATCAAATATAAATACTGAGTTAGATTTAGAAGTAGATGGATTAATTATGTCAACATTATTAGAAAACTCGCTGTAGTCCATTCCTTTAATTGGTTTTATTAATTTCTTTAAGTATTGATATTTAGGTTGATGTAGTGTCTTCGAATAAATGTATAGGTTTCTAAATTTAAGTCCTTTAGGATCTAAAAGCATGCTCAGCATAACATTAGTTTTACCGCAGTTTGAGGGCCCTACTATTAATCCTCTTATACTATCTGGAAATAAATCACCATGTTTTTTCTCTTTTTTCTCGGAATTTTGATCAAAATTTTTTATTTTTATTGCATTATCTATTTTTACAAATTTCATTTTTTTAACTACCGATAAAAAATAGTTTTAAATGGTTAATGTATAAATAAAGATGATTAGTGCCCGATGAACTTTCTTAAACTAAAGTAAGCATGATTAATCGTAATAAATGCATAAACAGTTATAAAAAAACTGTTGGCGGGGAAGGTATTATCAATACTATAATTAATAAATTACCATTTGAAGCACATTTACCAGGCTATAATTATTGTGGACCTGGAACAAAATTAACAAAACGATTAGCTCGCGGTGATAAAGGAATTAATGATTTAGATGAGGCTTGTCGTGTACATGATATAGCATATTCTGAAAGTACAGATAAACATCATCGTTATAGAGCTGATAACACACTCGCTGATAAAGCTTGGCAAAGATTTAAATCTAAAAACTCAAGTTTGGGAGAAAAAGCTAATGCATTTTTAGTTACAAACACAATGAAAGCTAAGGTTAAACTCGGTATGGGTTTGAAAAAGAAAACGATAAAAAAACAAAGAAGAAAATCAATAAAAAAACAAAGAAGAAAATCGATAAGAAATATTATAAAGGAAGCCAGAACAGCGGTTAAAACTATAAAAAAACCTATGAATGACAAAAATACTATAAGAATTGCTTTACAAGCAGCTCGAAAGTTTTCTACAGGACAGAAAAAAACAATTGATATCCCTAAAATAATTCCAGTACCAAAAATTGGAGGAATTTTACCTTTAATTCCTATATTTGCGGGTCTTTCAGCTGTTGGTGCATTATCAGGTGGTGCTGCTGGAATAGCTAAAGCTATAAACGATGCTAAAAATGGTTATAAGGAGTTACAAGAAAGTAAACGCCATAATAAAATGATGGAAGCCATAGCATTAAAAGAAGGAAAAGGATTACAATTAAAACCATATAAGAAAGGGTTGGGTCTTTATTTGAATCCAAAAAACCAATAAATGAGCTACCCAAAAGAGCACTTAACAATTATGACTTAGAAGAATTTGGAAAAAAACACTTAAAGCATTTCCGTGGAGTTTTTATGCGAGATAATTTACCAACACACAAACCTTTGAAATATGAATGTGGTATAATTAATTTAGATAATTCCATTGGAAATGGAACGCACTGGGTAGCTTATTATAAAAAACCTCAAACCATACAATATTTTGACAGCTTTGGAAATTTACAACCTCCATTAGAAGTAATTAAATATTTAGGAAATAAAATTGTTTATAATTATGATAGATATCAAAACTTTAATTCATATAATTGCGGTCATTTATGTTTAGAATTTTTATTTCATGTTGTTAACAAAAACAAAAAAATTATCAGTAAATAAAGCATTATTAAAAAACAAAAAAATTCTTTTTATAATTAGTTTAGCTATATTATATTCTTGACCTACATTATGATTTTGTTCAAGTTCAAGGTTATTTTATTTTTTGTTTGAATGAAAGAAATAAAAAAATTGTAAATGGGATAAATGAACTTTATTTATAAATTATAGGGTATAAAAAACATAAATATGTCAATTAAGCTTTGAAATATATAAAAGTAGGAGACATATCTAAATTATCCCATTATCTTAATTATAGCTAAACATGTCGATAACAATAACTTTAAACGGAAATTCTTCTGTATTGACAAATACTTTTTTTCCATCTATAGATTTAAAAGGAAAAGAATATACTTGTGGATTAGTAGATTTTCAAACGTATCATTCTATATCGAATATAGATGAGGGGAATAACACATTTATTATTGATGATAAACCAATCATAATTCCCACAGGTTCATATGAAATTGAAGATATTGAAAAATTTCTCAGAAAAGAGCTGAATATTGTTAAAACAGATGCGGATGAATTAATTGTACGAGCAAACAATAATACATTAAAATGTGAAATTTTTGCTCATAAAGAAATTGACTTTGAAAGAAAAGATACTATTGGTAAATTATTAGGTTTTAGCAGAAAGAGATTATCCCCTAAAAAATGGCATACTTCAGATCTTTTTGTTGATATTAACAATATAAACATAGTGAGAATAGAATGTAATATTATCTCAGGAGCATATATGAACGGACAAGAAGCACGCATTTTGCATGAATTTTCTATTGGTGTTAGCCCCGGTTATAAAATCATTGAAGTTCCTAAAAATGTTATTTATTTACCGATAACTGTTCATCATATAAGTTCTCTTACTATTAAATTGCTTGATCAGAACGGAAATTTAATTAACTTTCAAGGAGAAACAATAACAGTTAGATTACATTTAAAAACATCAAAATGATAGTATTTAATCAGAATCAACAACCGGATATATATTCTATGAGTAAAATACCTCAATCTAGTATATCAAAACCATTTCGGGAAGAAGGAAGCCAACGCTTGCAGCAAAAGAATAGTTTAACGGCAGTCAATCAGCAATATCTCAAATTACTTGGATATAAATTAAAAAAAAAAAAAAAAAAAATTAATAAAATGAGTTTTTTTAATGAACCTGTTTTTGATGATAGTATAGTTAGTGCTCATTGGCATTCATATTTACCATTCATAAACTATTATGGATTGGGTCACTCTATAAAAATACAAATACAAAATCAGAATTTAAATATATTACCTTCAACAAGTTTAATTTATATAGAAGGATTTCTAACAAAACATGATGGAACAGCTGTTACAAGCACTAAATTAGTTAATAATGCTATACCATTTCTATTTGAATCTATTCGCTATCAGCTTAACGGCAAAGAAATTGATCAGAACCACAAAGTTGGAATAACTTCAACATTAAAAAATTACATTTCACTCAATCAAAATGAAAGTAGTGCTCTATACAATGCAAGTTGGTCACCCAACGAATCAATTAAAATGAACGGACTTTATTTTAATTTTTGCATTCCTTTAAATAAATTACTAGGTTTTGCAGAAGATTATAAAAGCATTATTCCTAATGCGAAACATGAATTGATATTAACACGTTCTGAAACCGATAATAATTCAATGATATGTTCTGATCCTAGTGAGAAACCGAAAATTTCCATTACAAAAATATGCTGGAGAGTTCAACATATTAATTTGTCAGATAATCAAAAATTAAAGTTATATAAAAGTATTGAAAGTGGTTCTAACATGAAAATTGCTTTTAGGAATTGGGAATTACAACAATGTCCTACATTAACAGCAGGAGTTACTCATTACATTTGGATCGTTCAAACAGTTTCACAACTTGAGAAACCTCGTTTTATTATTTTAGCTCTACAAACTACCCAAAATAATGGTCAAAAAGATCTTTCAAAATTTCATCACTGTGATGTCACAGATATAAAAGTGCATTTAAATTCTGAAGCATATCCATATGAGGATATGCATTTAGATTTTAATAGAGATCGTTATGCTTTAGCATATGAAGCATATTCAAGTTTTAGAAGTTTTTATTATAATCATTCAATATCAGAACCTTTACTTTCATGCAAAAAATTTAAAAATGATTCACCAATCTTTGTAATTGATACTCGTTATCAAAATGAAAATGTTAAAATGGGAGCAGTTGATGTTAAAATTGAGATAAAAACTTTGAAACCAATTCCAGACAATACTGCAGCGTATTGTCTTATTTTGCACGATCGTTTAATTGAATTTAAACCGTTAACAGGGGAAGTTAAACAAATTATTTAAAATACTCTTAGTTAAATAGTTTTATTTAAAAAGGTGAATGGATTACGTTATTATTGATATTCAAGGTTTTAGGAATAATGATAATAAATTCATTTTAAAAGAAATAGCAGTTCTATCATCAGAAAACAAAATACAACATTTTGTAATTAAACCTCCATTTAGCTATCAGTATCTAAACAAAAAAGCAAAAAATATAAATAAATGGTTGACAAAGAACCATCATGGATTCAAGTGGTTCGATGGTACAGCATATTTTTGTGAAGTCATCAATTTTTTAGAAATATATGTAAATAACTATAAAAAAATTTATGTAAAAGGTAGCGAGAAAAAATTTTGGGTTGAAAGAAATTTAAAAATAAACAATGTGTTTGATTTAGATGAACAAGATTCAACAAGTATAAAAATTATGAAAAATAAGCAATATTTATCTAACAAATGTTTATTCAATCATAAGGGTTACTGTGCGTACGAAAATGTTTATTTATTGAAAAAGCTGATTTAATTATTTTAAAAATTAAAATAAATCACAAAGTTTAATTGGATTATGAAAGTCATACAATTAAAACCTTTTTTTTATAAAATGGAAAATAAAATGGAAAATAAAAATAAAAAAAAATATCAAGAATATAAAAATCCGTCTAAATCTAGGACTTCAGCATCATGTACAATATCATGTGTGCATTCATCTTCATCAAGCAGTGTAAAAATTAAAAAAGAGGAAAAAGGAAAAAAATCAGATTGCTGTAAGATGTCATAAGCCGACAGAAATCCTGAAAATTATAAAATTATAAAATAAAATAAAAAAATTATATGTATTTTCTTTAAATAAAATTCTTTATTATAATTAAATTTGCTACATAATTCAATAAATAAATAAATAAATAATTAAAATTACTAATTTGTATTATTATTTTCATTTAATAAATAATGACCCCAAGGTAAAGTTTCATATGAGTCATTTAATAAAAATCTTTTATCATCATTTGAATCTAAAGCTATTTTTTTCTGTCTTATACTAGTTACATTATGATATTTTGATTTTATTAAATTTTGTATAATTATTTTATTTTTATTTTCATCTAAACATTTTTTGTAATCACTAAATTCTATTTCTTTTTGTACAATAGATTTTTTAACACCTTTAATTTTTTTTATATATTCTTCATTTTCAACTTTAATTGTATACATTTTTGATCTTAAACCAATAAATTCTATAATATTTTTACCATTCATTTCATCTTTCATTAGTCCTATAATTTTTTTGTTTACTAAAGGAATTTGCCACTTATTGTTCATAGGATAATCACTAGTGTCAAACCGTTCATAACAGTCTTCTTTAATTATATCATATATATTTTTGTTATTAATTTCTAAAATAAGACTGTCAGTATCAGTATATAAAAGACTACAATTCTGTTGTAATTTTTTTTTCATGTAATCATAAAAAAATTCATATATTAATGTTTTTGAAATATCTAATATGGCCATACCTACATAAATTGGTTTATTGAAAAATATTTCAGTTTTATAGAGTTCTATTGCAACTAAATTTTCTTGAAAAATAGTAGAACTTTTGAAATATGGAGATGCAATTAATGCATTAGCGCCATAACGCCCATGCCAGTAAGTTTTAAGTTTTATATCACAGTGTTTTCTAACATTTTCTATAGTTTTACCGAATATTGCATTATTCATTAGCTTATATAGTTCTTTTTCAAACTTATCTATTGCTTGTGTACGTAGTTTAGTATTCAACTCTATGTATGGCTTAAGGTAATCTGATTGTGTAAATTGTAAAATTTTATGAATTTTTTTTATTTCTAAACCATTTTTTAGAGCTAATTTCAAATTTCTATAATGGATAACATATTTGTCTTTATCAAATAGAGTAGCTATTAATTTTTTATCACCTGAATTTATTGATAAATGTTCAGGGCAAAAGGGTAAATCTCTGTGTAAATCATGAAGCTCGTTAGGATATTTTATATCTACTTCGAATATATATCCAATAGGATTTTCATCAGAAATACCTAATATAAATTCTTTATTATATTTATTAATATCTTCCTCCCATTCAAAATTGTTTAAAGGTAAATATTGGCTCATAGCCCAACCGTATTGATTGTTAATATCAAAATAACTTATATAAGATGATGATTTGTTTGAATCATAATTTGCCATGTATAAATTATTAGTTTGGGAATAGCGTTTGCAAACTTGTGTAAGACCCCCTCTTATACCATTTTCAATAAACAATAACATATCAACATCTGTTAATAATTCAAAATTTACTTTACTATATTTCAACATAGCATCCCAGGAAAATCCTGGTAAAGTAAAATAATGCGCCGGATCTAAATCATAAGTGTTCATACAATTTTTTCTGAATTTTTCAAAAATATCTGTCAACAATAAAACGTCTGTTTTTAGGTATAAGTCAGAATATTCTCCTAAGTTTTTAATATTAAATTCATGCCATATTGTTTGAGCATGATTGTATTCACTATCAGTTATACTAGATTTATTTAGTTCGTTATAAAAAAAATCTTTTTCTGGCAACATTGAATCTAGAAACTTTTCATGATTATCAATATAATCATAAGGGTAAATTCCTTTTTGTGATAGTAAAATATATTGACTTTCTGTTAAATTTTTAAATTGAGATTTTAAATTCGGAAATTCTTTCAAATTTTTTGATAGACTATCTAAACTACTTCCTAAAAATTTATATGAGTCTATAAATCTAAATTTAATATCACTATTTTCAATATATTTTGTAAAACTTATATATTTCTCCTTATTTAAAGGAAGTAAATCTATCTTACCAATTATTGTTGAGTTCAGTTCTTTTATAATGAAATGAGCGTCATATCCACTTAAATTATGAAATATTACCGGAACATAAAATGAATTTTTATAATTTATGTTGCAACTATTGTGAGTAGCCCCACGGTATTCACCAGTTAAATGATCGTGATCTTTACATTTAACTTCGTCTGCAGAAAATGGTGCTTCACAAATAAAACAAACCTCTGCCCTTTTGAATGCATCTTGTTGTTCTCTAGTTAGTGCATTCATTTTAACAGGTGACTTTAAGTCCGTCTCCAAAAGACAAGCAATCATTTTTAGTTCATTTAAAAACCATTCAATACAATTCTCTCCTCTTAAGAAACGGTATTCTGTATTTCCTATGTAACTTGATTTTATATAATATCCTATAGAACATGCAATATGTTCTTGATAACTATTATTTGAACTACTTTTTTCCAGTATACATTCTATGTCAGCATAGATAACACATGGAACCATTATTTTATTTTTAAAGTTGGTAAATTTAAGAATGTTATTTTCCTTGTTTGGCAGTACAATAGCTGATTTATTCATTTTATCGCAATATATTTTATGATTATTTTAAAATAATTGTACAGGCGAAACCGCAATTTCCACATTTTAAGTTAATTTCTAGCTAATATAAATCAAAAAACATTGCAGTATTTCATTTCACAATTTTGAAAAATTTGTAAAAAGTTATGATTTAAATTATGTTACCTATTCAAGTCTTTTTGTATGATAAGAATTTTTTAACGATTACCATTTACCACAAAACTTGTTATTAACACATTTAAATTACTTTAAAATCAAATTTGAAATAATTGTACAGGCAAAACCACAATTTCCATAATTTAAAATAATTTCTAACTAACTTAAATCCAAAAAACATTGCAGTACATTCATATTTGGTTTTTTTCTTTTTATTATTTAAACTAAAGGAATCCCCTGTTACGTCATTTTAGATTCTACATTATTCATAAAATAATTTAAAAAAATTTGTAAATATATACGATTTCAATTCTTTTACTTATTCCAGTATTTTTTCATGATAAGAATTTTTTCTTCATAGCATAAAAAAAAAAAAAGGGAATTCCTCTGACCGCACACGCACACTCAGAATTCTTTCTTCAAACATAAGATTTGAAAATTTCATTAATATAATATAACAACAACAACATCATTATAATTTACTAAACTTTTTTCTTTGTTAATATAAAACACACTTACCATATGTATATTATAAAAACAATAAAAATTTCTTATCATAGAATGTAACTACAAACAAATAAAATTGAAATAATAAAATGTTTTAAATTCTTTATCTAAACAATATATGTTCGCCTGGTATTTAAAAATTTAAAAATCTTTTATTATCACTTCTTTTGATCTATGACTCATACTCTTATCTTATCTCTTATCACCACCAATATCTTTACCATCTATGACTCATACTTCTTATCTAAACCGGATGTGACGTCATTTCCTGGTCTAGAACCAGCCTAGCTATACTACTGTTCAGCATACGCAAATTTGGAAAATGTATCAATAACTGTTAATAAATATTTATATCCCTTATTGAATTTTGCATAAGGAATCATTTCAACCAAATCAATTTGCCAAGTATCATTTAAACCCTTTTGAATAAATTTTCTTCGTGTAAATTTTCTTCTAGCACCTCTATGAATTTCTAATACAACTGGTAACCTTGACATTATTCTCGTAACATTTAATTAAATTCTCAAAAGTGATTCTGTAATTTTCTATTGTATGACATTCACATGTGTCTGGTCCAGAAGTAGAATTATCATATGCCCATGGACAAAGGGCAAAATGAGTATCATAAATTGAAGTGTACTTATTTACTGCAGAACAATTTTTAATGTATTTAAATAAATGTGATATTAGTTTCTTATGATCATCTAATAAGACGGAGGAATATATATTTAAGAACTCCTCTACTTCCATAGTTCAAAATTAATGTACCAAGAATATGTTCGCTGCTTTTATATTAACTTTCAATTTGTATTTTAAATTCAGTTTCTTATCAGACACAGATCAAAAATGATTAATTTTATTCATCCATTTACAATGATGATAGCAGGACCATCTGGATGTGGAAAAACAACATTTGTGTGTAATTTAATTGAAAATATTAACAGATTTACCCGAAAATTGAAACAATAAAATGGTGTAACCCAGAAATTTCTGCTATTCCGAACAATATAGATTTTTCTGATATAGACTTTTATACCAGTATTCCGAAAGAGTTTAGTGAGAATGAAAATAGACCTACTTTAATTGTGTTAGATGACTTAATGTTAGATTCTGCAAATAAACAAGTATGCGAACTATTTACTAAAGGTTTGCACCATCGTAATTTATCTATTGTATTGCTAACGCAAAACGTTTTTATCAGGGGAAATTTTCAAGAGATACATCATTAAATTGTAAATATTTAGTGCTTTTCAAAAACCCTTGAGACAAATCGCAGATTTTTCCTCTTGCTGGACAACTATATCCAGAAAATATAAAGGATTTCTTGAGAGTATATAATGAGTCAACATCAAAACCACATGGTTATATTGTGTTCGATTTAACACAAGACATTAACGACTTGTTTCGTATTAGAACTAATATTTTTTCAAAAGAATATTGTATATGCTTCTGTGATACGGATGATTTGAACAACAGCTGTCAAAAATATGAAACGATTGAAGAAAAACCAATATATATTACATGTAGTAGGAAAGTGCAACAAAAAGAAATTTCGTGAAAATATTCTTAAATATTGTGATGATGATATTATAAAAACTATTGCTGAAATTGCAATCAATATATTAAATGCAAAATTAAAAAAACATAAAAAACAATTAAGATTCCTAGCCTGTGCAAACAAGAGTATAAAAGCCAAACAAAAAATTTTAGTTCAACATGGTGGATTTTTACCAATTTTAATCGGAACTATATTATCTGGTGTAATAAGAAAATTGCTCAGTAGACATAATGCAGCGAATGATTGTTATGTCACCAGAAATATTTTCAAAATTTAGCAAATTATTTCAAGATGATAAAAATTTGGATATATTAGATCAAAAAATGAAAAAAGTTTTATATGATAAAAAATTAAAACCATTGCAAAAATGGTACTTATATCGTCAAAACCTCCTCAAATATGGAATTAACAAAAGACAAGCAAAAAGATTACCAGACAAGGCTAATAATCGTACATTTGACACAGGTACTCAAACAAAATTCTTTTCTAAACTAAATGCATATACAGAAACTGAATTACCTAAATACAAATCAAAATCAACACAGACCAATTTTGTACCTTTAGTTACTGATGATGTGTTTGAATATGACCCTAAAAAAGAACATTCAGATATGGATATCGATTTGGATGATGAAAATTCATTTAAAAAATTAGCTCAAACTGAAATCTTGAAAGATGAAAAATTAGTCGAAAGACCATCACTAAGCTCTGATTATCGAATGTTTGAAACACCGAGTGGTGATGTAATTACCGTTGCTGTATCATCTGCTGAAAAGAAGAAGACACTGAGATCGGCCGGTAGTACAATATCCTCAAATATACTTTCACAGTTTCCTGAAACAAAAAAACGAAAACTAAAACCTTTACTATGAAGTCCAAAATTAAGAACTTTATCAACACCGGAATGGACAATAATAAATAGTGCAACATTTTAAGTTTTAGAAGAATTTAATAAAGATGGATAGTCAAGATAACTTCTATGTAACATTGTTTAGCAATGATAATCTAAAACTATTTTCAGCCAACACTTTAGCTTTATTCGATAATAAATTTCTTATTTACTTTGATTTAAGAAATGGAAATTGGAAAGTTGGTCTTTCAGAAATATATCTGAACGATATATCTGAACTCCTAATCCGGGATTTACTCGTAACTAAGTTTTCAAAGAATTTTTTAATGAAGTTTTGACATATATAACCGAGGGGATTTAATTCGAATATCGCAGACTTTTGATGAAGATAGTTTCTATATAAAAGTTAATCAGAGTTATAATATTAACTCAAAACATTATTAACTGAATTATTTCAAAGAAAAAAAATATAAAAAATTTCAAAACAAAATTACCTGAACTATTCAAATTAGCTGTTGCTAATAATAAAGATGAATTGAATGGAATGGTGATGATTTATTCAGATATAGTTGAATCATCTGTTTTTGGAGTAGCAAAGTGCGTGCATTGAGAGCTATCAACATAGAAAATTGTAGAATACCTACAAATATTGAATTTGAAAATGTCCATTACATACCTATAGAAAAAAATTGTTTTGAAACGATAGCGATTAAAATTTGCAAACAATATGGTGAATAAATTTTGTTTCCAGTTCCTATCCAACAAAAATTGTATTACATTTTAAAAAGCATTGATTGGTTCCCAATTGAAACAATAGGTATAAATACTACTACTCAAATATGTTATCCTGTCAAACATGGAAAGAGCTTACGTGAGATATTATTCCTCTCAAGTAGGTGGAGGAATCAACGATATTGGGCCTTCATTACAATTTTATCCGGCTATACAAAAAGGTCGTGGTTTTGGAAATATATTCGGAAATTTAATTCGTTACTTAAAGCCAGTTTTGACATCAGGTTGCGACTTAATTAAAAAAGAGGCTGTCAACACAAGTAAAATATTTTTAATGATATATCATCTGGTGCAAACATAAGAGAAGCTGTAATTGATCAAAGCAAAGGCGGCATAAAAAATTTACGAAAATCAGTAGTTAACCAACTGCATTCGATGTATGGAGGAAGACGAAGAGCTATAAAAAGACAAAGATCTATAAAAAGATGAGCAGTTTCTAAAAAGACACATTTGAAATCGAAAAAGCGACGAAAAAAGCATAGTAAAACCTCTGATATATTCAATTAAAAAATGGAATGTATGAAATCTGAACTTGACCTTTTTGCATCATTACCCGTACAAACAAGTATCTTGCTTTCAGAAGAGGTAGCATACAACCCTTTAGCTTCTTTGGAGGCATCACCGTCAACTATTGAATTTGTTTCACTTGGAAATGGAGATGCATATCGGGATTTATCCTCAACCTACATCAAATTTAAAGTTCAAATATTAAAAAAAGATGGATCAGTTTGGAGTGCAAACGAGAAAATAGGAACCGGAAATGAAGCAAGGGCAGCTCCGCGGCCGAGTGTTGTAAATAATTTATTACACTCTTTAATTAAACAATGTAATGTGACTCTAAATGGAAAAAGATTCACTCCTTCAGACTCCTTATACCATTATAAAGCATACTTAACTACTTTCCTAAGTTATGGTACAAATTCAGATCAAACACATCTGGAAGCATCTGGTTGGGAATTGGATAAACCAAATGTAAATGATTTTAACAATTCTGGTTCTAAATCAAAACAAAAATCATACAATAATTCTGCAATAGTAGATTTATGGAAAAATTATATGTAGATTTCTTCAATACTTCTAAATTACTTTTAAATAATGTTCACATTCGAATTGTTTTAGCATTAGAGAAACAAGATTTTTTTATTTTCATTAACGATGCCCATGAAAGCTATTTAAAAATTCTCGAGGCTATGTTATACATGAAACGTTTAACAATTAATCCTAAATCCTTCTAAAAAATTGGCTATTGGCTATAAATTGGAACACATTGGCTAGCAATTTTTGTATCAGTTCAAGGTTGTGTAGAATACTTTGATTCATTTGGAAATCCACCATTCCACAATGAGATTGTGATATTTCTACAAAATCAATCAAAATGTTTTATTTTCAACAATAAACGTTTACAAAGTGACTTTGCATCAGTCTGTGGCCAATATTGTTGTGTATATTTATGGATGCGATGTAACTGCAAGAGTATGAAGCAGAAGCAGAATATGTATTAAAATATTTTGAGAGATGTATTGAAAAGAATAAGCTTAAACTGGAACAAGAAGATTTCTAGATTCGTATGAATTTACATATAGCTCAATGCAACTATTCCCGGCTCTTTTATGAAATACCATTATTTATGTCTGAAAAAATATATTGGTCAATAAATAAAACAAATATTTTTAAAACCAATTTTTTACAGCACATCTTTGCAAATTTTTCCATATTATGATGGTGGAGACAAATGGTGATGAAATTCCTTAGTTTTTGTAGAGGTGGAATTTTATTATCTAAATTGATAACTTCTACAATTGAATATGAAAAAAATCTGTCTAAAAATTGTTTTTTTTTAAGACCTTTTACATAAATGATATCGAATGATGTTGAATGTTTCTCTAAGATATTTTTTAATTGTGAATATTCTTTAAAACCATCATTCCAGCCCAACACATTAATTTTCTTTTTGTTGTATTCATTTTATTGTTTAGCAGCAAAATTTAACTCTGCAAATGAATATAGTGATTTAAACGTAAATAACATTGGTACAAGAGAACCATCAGATATCATAGAACATTCTTTCAAAAAATATTCTCTATTATTTCCAATAACAAATTATAAATCAACTATAGCCCTCCTGCTGCTGTTGCTGTTCATTTTATTCTTTACTTATAAAATAAGCCAATAGCACAGATAATAAACTACATACAGATGTCTCATTCCCATATAAAAAAACGATATATTTTTTTCTATTAACCGACAAAAGCTTTTTCATATAAATAATGGAAACAAATCCAAATTTTTGTATTAAATGTATATACAAATACCACCACATACGTTTGGAATGTATTTCAATATATGTATCGAATACCTATAAAAAAAAATGTAAATAAAAAATTATTTTAAAAATCAGAAAAAAAAATTTATTTAGTTATGTACATATATAATTGTGCATTTTTTATATACATATTTTTTAAAAAAATTTTTATTTATTTTTTTTTTGTGTGCCTAGGTATTCAGATATTGAATCACGTTTAGAAGAGAATTGAATAATTGTTTGCTATTGTGCATAAGTAAACTTCTTTATACATGCATATACACGGTGTTTCCGACTCGATAGTCTTCCTTGAAATGGGTGATCGGGCATACCGAGACGAACAAAAAATTGTATTGGAGGGGGAGAGTCTATTCGGGACCCTTTTCGAGATATGAGGGGTTGAAGATTTTTTAGAGACTTTTCATAAAAAAATCTAGAACTTTTGAACGGCTTACTATAGAGAGATAAAAAAAAAGTATTTTATAGAGTAAGTTGTTAGTTTTAATATCTCAAAAACGGTTGGACATAGAGAAGAAGTTATTAGGTATTAATTATAGCGCTTGAAAAGCTGTTTTGAAATATGCCCTAAAAAGTACCCAAAATACTGGGTGTTTCAAAAGAAAATTGAGTTTGAAACATATTTTTTTCATTTTAAATCATTTCAAACCTCCACAACTTTGTAACTGTTAGGGTTATGGAATCATTAGGGCATAAAAATTAAAGCTAACAACTTACTCTATAAAATACTTTTTTTTTATCTATTTAGAAAAGAAATGGTATCTTTATCCTATACAAGGAAGGAATACAATAAAGAATATAATTGAAAATATTGAATTTAGCAAAATATTTCTAAAAATTTAAATTTTTTAAAATTATTACAAATTATTGGCAATATACTAAAATTTATTGAAAATATCAAAAAAAAAAATCTAAAAATAGATGTACATAAAGTTTTATGTACACTATATAATTATAAAGTATAGTAGGTAAGTATATAAATAAAAGTCGTTGGGAAGAATTGAATTTAAAATAACTTAAATAAACAGTTAGTGCTAAATAAATTTGGGTTTGAATTTTCTTTATTTCTAATTTCAATTCTAATATATTTAAATAATATACATATAGAGCTACTTACATAAGAAAATGTCTTGGAAACGAACCAAATGTATTATCTTAAGTTGCTAGAGCAACATTAAAACAATATGATGTCCCTATTTGCCATAAATGCTCTAAACAACAATTGTTTTATATAAAAACTATTGCAAAAATTAAAAAAATTAACGAAAAATTGAGGGTCAAATTAAAGAAAAATTTAAAAATAAACCAAACCTTAAAAAATAAAATTAGAAAGTTAAAATATGATAAAAACTCTTTGCAACAACAAATAGGAAATTCAATTGATAAACAAATAGAAACATCTGAAAAAAAAACAAATTTAAAAATATTGTCAACCCTAATTTTTCCTAACACTAAAGGATATTTTAGCGACGATCAAAAATGAATATCCCAAGTTTTTTTTTTCGATCATCTGCCGGTTATAATTATTTAAGGGATCAAATTGGCCTACATTTACCACATCCATCATCCTTATATAGATGGATTAAAATTAAGAGCTTATCTCCTGGAATGGATGTGCATGTTTTTAATAAATTAAAAGAAATAATTGCAAAATTAAGAATCAAAGAAAAAGAAGTCATTTTAGTTTTTGATGAAATGGCAGTTCAAGCTAACTTGAGCTATAATAAATGTAAAGATTTAATTGAAGGTTTTGTTGATTATGGTCGAAGTGAAAGATCTAATTTGTGTGCAAAATCGGCTTGTGTTTTTATAGTTAGAAGCATATGTGGAAAATTTAAACATCCGTTGTATTATGTTGCCTGTCCAAGCAATATACCAGCCAAACAACATCAGATAGAATTGCTTAACTGTCTTGATATTTGCAGAAATTTAAACTTGAATGTCAGAGTATTTTGTTGTGACCAAGGGCCAACAAATCGAAGTCTCTTTAAAAATTTGAATATATCCGAAAATAATTTAACATTTACTTACAAAGAAAATATTATTTATGCGTTATATGATATTCCTCATTTATTTAAAAGTATCAGAAACAATTTAATTAAGTACAATCTGTCCACAAATGATGGCGAAGTTATCTGGAAAATTATCGAATATTTATATAATACGAAAAAAGTGAATGTCACTAAAATATGTCCAAAACTAACTAGTGCTCATATTGATCCCACAGAATTTCAAAAAATTAACGTAAAATTGAAATTGCGGAATTGAAGTTCTGATAAAATTAAATAAATTTCCTGAGAATTTAAAAAAATTTGCAAAACCAACTGCAGAGTTTATAATGAAGATGAATCGTCTCTTTGATCTTCTAAATGGAAAACCACCTTTTAAGCAAAATAAGAACAGTGATTTTATAAGACAAATGAAACAATACTTGTTGGAAATTTCTTTAATTGGGGCTAAAAAAGAATCATTTTGTTTCAAAGGATTGTCTACTACTATAGAGAGCATTCTAAGCTTAACACAGTCATTATTTTTTGATCATGATGACTTGTATTATATTTATATTAATAAATTAAATCAAGATCCACTTGAAAATTTTTTCGGAAAAATTTTGGCACGTAATATGAATAAAAACAATCCAAATATTTCTGAATTTGGTTGTTTATTTGCAAAAATTGTTTCATTAAATATTTTATTTAAATCTAAATTTTTCAATTGCGAAGATGATGATTCTGAATTTCTGCAACTCGATTTTAATGCTATTTTGCAAATTGACGAAGAAGATTTTATGAATTTAAGTCGCGAAGAAAATCGACTAGATGATCCCCTTGATCTTGTTGGCAGTTATGAAAATTATAATTCCGAAAATTATTTATCTAGCGTAGACAGTGAAAATGTAATTTTAATAAAAGTCCCAGATACCACAGATGTTGCAACAAGATTTTTTGTAGGATACTGCCTGTATAAAACATTTAAAAAAATAGGTAAAAGTTATGAAAATTGTTGTAAACGATTATCAAAAGATAATCAAAGTATGAATATGACGGAACTGTTAATTAAATTGAAGAAATATGATAACTTAAGTAAATATCCAGTTCTAACATGGCCTTCACAAAAATTTTTTGAAATATGTCGCCTACATGTGAATATTTTTTCCAAATATTTTCAACAACTACCATACGAACAAGATTTAAAACAAAATATTGTGAAACAATGTATTAAAATCACAAATATTCATTTTCATTTATGAGTAATGAATGTTATGAGCATCGAATAATAATAATAGATTTCTTAATAGTGGTTTTATTATGGAAATATAGTAAATGGGTTCTTGATAATAAAAATAAGCAACCAAAAAACAATATTAAAAAATTACAAAATGTTATGAATGTTTAAATTTTTATTAAAAACTTACTACCTAATTTACTGGGTACACTATGTACATATTTTCTAAAAAACATTTTTTTATATTTAAAAAAATTATTTTAATTGTATGTACTCTTACGTACATACATACATATTATTTTTATTTATTAAAATTTCCATATTTTCCAATAGACTGGCATTTTTCTAATATTATATATTATATATAAAATTTGATTTATGTGATTTTAACGTACAAACGAAAAAAAAAGCTTAATTCTTTTAATTTTTATTTCTATTTTATAAATAGAACATCATTTTTTTATATAGCGATGGGACATCTGTATGTAGTTTATTATCTGTGATAATAACATAACATAATAAATCAATGAACAAGCTCGGTAGCAGTTAGAGAGGTTTAAATCCATAATTACTATTTAATTAATTAATTTAAAATTAGTGTCTTTATTGATTTGAGCAATTTAAAATATAAGTAAGTTTAATAATTGGTTTTGTGTTCATACTTAAATCGATGAAAAAATAAGTTTAAATCCATAATTATTATTTAATTAATTAATTAATTTAAAATATAGTGTCTTTACCGATTTGAGCAATTTAAAATATAAGTAAGTTTTTTCTATGTTCATACTTAAATCACAGATAATAAACTACATACAGATGTCTCATCGCTATATAAAAAAATGTCTATTTTATTATTTCTATTTTTTAATGCGATTTTGTCTATTAGATTTTATTATGTCATTTTCCCGTTTTGTGTAATTATTTAATAAAATATTTGCAAATGTTTTACTTATTTGGAAAAAAATTATGCGGCTACTATTGCCGCATTTACACGTCGATTCCAAATCAATGTCATTCATGCCCAAACAAATTCTATTTAACGTCAGTTCAATTAGTATTCTTTTTTGATTACTTTGCTCAAAGAAATTTTTTTTTATTAAATTTGTTTCCCGTAAAATCTCCTAAAAAATTGCTGTCATATGAAATTAAACATAATTTGTCTGATCCGTCGGTAAAGAAAAACCCCCTCTGTTAAGTTCGTCAAAGTAAAATTGCACACAACTAGAGAACGATATAAACGGAATCTATTTTCTAAAGAATCAGTTTGTAATTTGCCTAATAAAACATAGTCCATTTGAAGCTCCGTTAAGGATAGATGAACTAAATCTATTAATGTTTTAGTAAGGAATACTAAAGCATTGAAAGTGTCTTTTGAAAATCTATTTTTATTATCATTTGTATTCCAAACTGATAACCAATGATAATTGTAAATTTAAAATTGCAACCGAAATAATTATCATTTTGTAAAAAATATAAAATAATATTAGTTTCATTTTTATATACAGACCAGCCAGTCACATTGATTATTTTATCAATATTTGAAACTAAATTAGTAAAACTTAAAATTAAAAGTTTTTACATTATTATTTGATAAAGTTACCGGATAATTAGGGAAAATACTTGGAACAACATCTGGCAATAAGCGGTGCCGTTTACCAATATTAGAAAAACACGATTCTGCGAAATGCAGAGAACATATGTAACTACATACCGAAGGTTGCCAATTTGGTTTGGATATTGCTTCTATGCTTCTATTGGATATAAGGTTCTTTGTTGGGAAATTGAAAAGCTGGAGCCTTTTTCACACTAGGAAAATAATTGGATCTACATCCAGACACCGAACATTTTCGAACCATTACAGAATATATTAGAAAAGTTTATATGTATAAAAAATTAAAAAGGGCTATATAAAAAAATAAGATAAAAGACAAAAAAATATAACAACTTATAAAAAACAAAAAAACTGTAAATACAAAATTATAAAACTAATTTAACATAAAAAACAAACAAAACTAATTATAATAAGTAATAACTAATTAATTATATCTTATAAAAAAAAATTTAAAATTACTTATATCTCCTACTCAACTACTTTTTTTTATGGAGTGTATCAAAATATTTAATAATTTGCTTACCAGAATTTGTGACTCCCTTTTTTTATGTGCTCGAAATATGGCTGAAAAATACGAGTTGAAAATTAATTTACTTACAAGAGGAAAGAAAAAATTCTAAATTTTAATTATATGACATTTTTAAAATGTTTAAATAAAATTAAAAATATTAAAACTCAATTTGATTATAAAAGTACTTATCCATTTCACATACAATTTTTATATAAATTTTAGGTTATGGTTAAAAGCTTTCAAAAAAAACTTTCAATCCCACTCTTATTTTTTGAAAAAAAATTCTCTTATACTTTTACAAATGTCAAAAATCAAGCGGAAAAAAATAACTAAAGAGACCTAAAAGTAATTTTATTAAATATTAAGTTAAAATTACGACTTGAAAGCTAATTTTTTGATATGTTGTAGGAAAAATTCTAAATTTTCATATAAAATTCGACATATTTTGGGGAATATTTCATAACGAAAACTCCTAATGAAAATTGTTAAAAATGGGCATTTTTTCGAAAAAAAAAACAAAATAATAAGAACAAAAAGAATCTTTTAAAATTAAATTTTAATGTCATTTGTTTGAATATATGCGAGACTCGATTGCCATTCTCTCACAACTACATTCATGCGTTTTCAGTTCTTGGCCTGTTTATTTAGGTCTTGACGAGACTCACATCAATTATCAGGCCATGAAGTGCAGAGAGTAAAAGCTTAATAAGGGGCCAGCTTTTAACAAATTTACACGCAGTCTTATGGAAAAAAATAGGGGGCCGACTATAAATCTTGAAATAACACAAAAACCATTTACTTTATTCAATTTGGTCCAAAGAAAAAATTAAAGTCGCATCTTTTTTACATAATTCATTAAATAAAGATATTTTAAAATATAATATTTTCATTCATAAATATGCATTTAAAAAATTGTCTTCCTTTAAATTTTTTATTTTAAAAGCTTCTTAAGATAAATTGCCTCAATATCGTAATAGTATACGTCGAGCTACTTTCATACTTTAGTATACGTCGAGCTACTTTCATACTTTAAAATTTTGTACACGCTTATATGGCTATAATCGAGACTCACATCAATTATTAAATTATTCATACGCGCAATACGTGAGAATCGATTGGAACAACTACATTCATGTGTTTTCAGTTCTTGGCCTGTTTACTTAGGTCTTGGTCTTGATTAAAGTAAAGTGACTGAAAATAAAAAATATAAACACAGCCTAACACATACCAATAACATCTTAAATAAAAATAAACCTTTACATTGTGACTTGTTTGAATTTTCGTTAGAAAAATAAAATAAATAAATTTGAAGAATGAAGAATGAGAAAGAACAAGCAAAGATAATATGTTCATTTTTTTAATTCAATGTTTTTCTCTTTGTTTGGGGCACTACAAATTAAAAAAAATTGTGAGAGATTTTTTGTTCTGCTTGCGTTATCTATATGTATATAATTTCTGATAATATATAATACTAGCAGAGTACCCGGCGTTGCCCGGAGTATTTTATCGGCTTTATGAAATAAAAATTATTAACTTTTGCTTTTGAGTTAATATAATTTAATTAATATAGTGCATGTATTACTATGCATTTTCAGATGCTGGTAGTTAATATTCTATTTTTTATTACATTTAGTTAAATTGAATAAACAGAGCGAAAAATTAAAGACAATTCGTCTACAAAAAATTTTTAAAGGAATCAATAATCTATTGAGTACACAATTACGGCAAAGTGAGTTTTCACAATATATACGTTAATACCGAAACATAAAATTTGCATTTCAATTATAAACGACGATAATGTAATAATTTTTTTTTCGTAAGTAATGTCACTTCATGTTTTTGTGAATTATTCTTTTAAGCACATTTTGAAAAATTTGCTATTAGGTTCGCTCTGTCAATCCTTTTGTTTACAAAACTTATATACTGTTTAATAAAGAGCAATGAAATATTAACTATGCATTGGTCTCTTAAAAGAGTAATGTTGTAGGACAACTTTTTTATGTACCCTCACCCTTATGTATCCTCCTACAGCACCGGCAGCTCTTCAAATTTTGAAAAAACTTCTTTTTAAATGCGTACATTTCAAGTTCTGTTTAACATATTTTCAATATAAAAATACATGATTGTTTTTTACCTTTATAAATCAACCAGAATTTTTTTACCTTTAGTTTTTCTAATTATGTTTCCAAATTGATTGGCTAAAAATATGTGTAAAAATTGTCTAAATTGGATAAGAATGTAAGGTTTTCTGTTCTTTAAATATGTATGTACTCATTTTTGATTAAATTCTGTACAGAAATGTGAATATGTTTTCTAATTTAATTGATTAAGTTTATAGTATTTTTAAATATACAGATATTATACATACTATATGTACATATATCAATGATATTTTATTTTATTTGTTATACACATGCATATTATTTAGGTAGACCACTTGTAAAGAGCACATGTAAGTAATGTATTTCTGAATGATGACATGATGATTGTCTAACGTAGGAGATAGTTTCTGTTTTTTAACAACGGCCGAAAATGTTATGTTGTTAAGACTTAAACACAGTATTCTTAAGATACTTAATAAGGTTACTTTAATTACTGTTCTATATTAGAAATTTGCATTGAAAGGTTTTTATGGAATATTAAAAACAGTATAGATAAAAGTAAAGAGTGTTGGAAATATCTTTTTAATAATAATAACAATACACAAAATTAGGCAAAATATTATTAATAAGTGCTCGTGCGGAAATGGGTTAACAAACGTTAACAAACATTTTGTCACAGGCTTAATTTAGAACCATAAATTCATCCTGCCAAATTAGACAGAAATTAGAAACGAAATGTTTTTTTTGACAATCTATCGTGTCGAAATGTGTTAATGTATCACAACAAAATTTATTGAATGAGTTTGTGTGTCAAAGTGCAATACTTGTGCAAATTTTCAATGGGTCAAGTCGTTTAAGCACAACAACAAAAAATGATAATTTCATGGCCTGAAGCCTGATGGGTTAATGTATCGTAACCAAATCAACTCAGAAAGCTTTTGTTATAAAGACCTACACTTTTGTAAATTTTCAACTCAATTGGTAAAACCGTTTAAGAGCGACAGCAAAGAAATTAAAAAATGTTATTGAGCCCTGGTGCCGAAACGGGTTAATGGGTCGTAACCAAATCAACTCAGTAAGCTCCTGTTGTAAAGAGCTACACTTTGATAAATTTTTAACTCAATTGGTGAAACAGTTTAAGTGCGACAACTAAGTAAATTACAAAACTTCACTGACCCCTGGTGCCGAAACGGGTTAATGGATTATAACCAAATCAACTCAGTGAGCTCCTGTGGTAAAGAGCTATTGTAAATTTTCAACTCAATTGGTCAAACCGTTTAAGCAGGACAACAGAAAAATTTAATGAACTTCGTTTGGCTCTCCTGCCCAAACGGTTAACGGAACTTCATAAAAATTTGTCACAAGCTTTTTTGCAAAATTTGGTTGCAATCGGACTGGTGGTTTTTACGTGAAAAGGGCACAAATAAACAAACAAACAAACAGAATTTCTGCTTTATATATTAGATTAGAAAAATGCCAGTGTATTGGAAAATATGAAAATTTTAATAAATAAAAATAATATGTATGTATGTACGTAAGAGTATATACAATTAAATTTATTTTTTTAAATATAAAAAAATGTTATTTACAAAATATGTACATAGATAGTGTAGCCAGTAAATTATGTAGTAAGTTTTTAATAAAAATTTAAACATTCATAACATTTTGTAATTTTTTAATTTTGTTTTTTGGTTGTTTATTTTTATTATCAAGAATCTATTTACTATATTTCCATAATAAAACCACTATTAAGAAATCTATTATTATTATTCTAAGCTCATAACATTCATTACTCATAAATGAAAATGAATATTTGTGATTTTAATACATTGTTTCACAATATTTTGTTTTAAATCTTGTTCGTATGGTAGTTGTTGAAAATATTTGGAAAAAATATTCACATGTAGGCGACATATTTCAAAAACTTTTTGTGAAGGCCATGTTAGAACTGGATATTTACTTAAGTTATCATATTTCTTCAATTTAATTAACATTTCCGTCATATTCATACTTTGATTATCTTTTGATAATCGTTTACAACAATTCTCACAACTTTTACCTATTTTTTTAAATGTTTTATACAGGCAGTATCCTACAAAAAATCTTGTTGCAACATCTGTGGTATCTGGGACTTTTATTGAAATTACATTTTCACTGTCTACGCTAGATAAATAATTTTCGGAATTATAATTTTCATAACTGCCAACAAGATCAAGGGGATCATCTAGTCGATTTTCTTCGCGATTTAAATTCATAAAATCTTCTTCGTCAATTTGCAGAATAGCATTAAAATCGAGTTGCAGAAATTCAGAATCATCATCTTCGCAATTGAAAAATTTAGATTTAAATAAAATATTTAATGAAACAATTTTTGCAAATAAACAACCAAATTCAGAAATATTTGGATTGTTTTTATTCATATTACGTGCCAAAATTTTTGCGAAAAAATTTTCAAGTGGATCTTGATTTAATTTATTAATATAAATATAATACAAGCCATCATGATCAAAAAATAATGACTGTGTTAAGCTTAGAATGCTCTCTATAGTAGTAGACAATCCTTTGAAACAAAATGATTCTTTTTTAGCCCCAATTAAAGAAATTTCCAACAAGTATTGTTTCATTTGTCTTATAAAATCACTGTTCTTATTTTGCTTAAAAGGTGGTTTTCCATTTAGAAGATCAAAGAGACGATTCATCTTCATTATAAACTCTGCAGTTGGTTTTGCAAATTTTTTTAAATTCTCGGGAAATTTATTTAATTTTATCAGAATTTCAATTCCGCAAGCAACAATTCTAATTAAAACTTGCGTAGCTAATTTTACGTTAATTTTTTGAAATTCTGTGGGATCAATATGAGCACTAGTTAGTTTTGGACATATTTTAGTGACATTCACTTTTTTCGTATTATATAAATATTCGATAATTTTCCAGCTAATTTCGTCATCATTTGTGGACAGATTGTACTTAATTAAATTGTTTCTGATACTTTTAAATAAATGAGGAATATCATATAACGCATAAATAATATTTGCTTTGTAGGTAAATGTTGAATTATTTTCGGATATATTCAAATTTTTAAAGAGACTTCGATTTGTTGGCCCTTGGTCACAACAAAATACTCTGACATTCAAGTTTAAATTTCTGCAAATATCAAGACAGTTAAGCAATTCTATCTGAAGTTGTTTGGCTGGTATATTGCTTGGACAGGCAACATAATACAACGGTTGTTCAAATTTTCCACATATGCTTCTAACCATAAAAACACAAGCCGATTTTGCACACAAATTAGATCTTTCATTTTGACCATAATCAACAAAACCTTCAATTAAATCTTTACATTTATTATAGCTCAAGTTAGCTTGAACTGCCATTTCATTAAAAACTAAAATGACTTCTTTTTCTTTGATTCTTAATTTTGCAATTATTTCTTTTAATTTATTAAAAACATGCACATCCATTCCAGGAGATAAGCTCTTAATTTTAATCCATCTATATAAGGATGATGGATGTGGTAAATGTAGGCCAATTTGATCCCTTAAATAATTATAACCGGCAGATGATCGAAAAAAAAAACTTGGGATATTCATTTTTGATCGTCGCTAAAATATCCTTTAGTGTTAGAAGAAATTAGGGTTGACAATATTTTTAAATTTGCTTTTTTTTTTCAGATGTTTCTATTTGTTTATCAATTGAATTTCCTATTTGTTGTTGCAAGGAGTTTTTATCATGTTTTAACTTTCTAATTTTATTTTTTAAGGTTTGGTTTATTTTTATATTTTTCTTTAATTTGACCCTCAATTTTTCGTTAATTTTTTTAATTTTTGCAATAGTTTTTATATAAAACAATTGTTGTTTAGAGCATTTATGGCAAATAGGGACATCATATTGTTTTAATGTTGCTCTAGCAACTTAAGATAATACATTTGGTTCGTTTCCAAGACATTTTCTTATGTAAGTAGCTCTATATGTACATTATTTAAATATATTAGAATTGAAATTAGAAATAAAGAAAATTCAAAACCAAATTTATTTAGCACTAACTATTTCTTTAAGTTATTTTAAAACTTATTTTAAATTCAATTCTTCCCAACGACTTTTTTGATATTTTCAATAAATTTTAGTATATAGCCAATAATTTTTAATAATTTTAAAAAATTTAAATTTTTAGAAATATATTCCTAAATTCAATATTTTCAATTATATTGTTTATTATGTTCCTTCCTTGTATAGGATAAAGATACCATTTCTATTCTAAATAGATAAAAAAAAAAAGTATTTCATAGGGTAAGTTGTTAGCTTTAATTTTTATGCCCTAATGATTCCATAACCCTAACAGTTACAAAGTTGTGGAGGTTTGAAATGATTTAAAATGAAAAAAATATGTTTCAAACTCAATTTTCTTTTGAAACACCCAGTATTTTGGGTACTTTTTAGGGCATATTTCAAAACAGCTTTTCAAGCGCTATAATTAATACCTAGTAACTTCTTCTCTATCTCCAACAGTTTTTGAGATATTAAAACTAACAACTTACTCTATAAAATACTTTTTTTTTTATCTCTCTATAGTAAGCCGTTCAAAAGTTCTAGATTTTTTTATGAAAAGTCTCTAAAAAATCTTCAACCCCTCGTATCTCGAAAAGGGTCCCGAATAGACCCTTCCCCTCGAATAGACCCAGACCCTTTTTTGTTCGTCTCGGTATGCCCGATCACCCATTTCAAGGAAGACTATCGAGTCGGAAACACCGTGTATATGCATGTATAAAGAAGTTTACTTTTGCACAATGGCAAACAATTATTCAATTCTCTTCTAAACGTGATTCAATATCTGAATACCTACACAAAACAAAAAAAACAAATAAAAAATTTTTTAAAAAATATGTATTTAAAAAATGTACAATTATATACATAACTAAATAAATTTTTTTTTCTGTTTTTTAAAATAATTTTTTATTTACATTTTTTTTTATAGGTATTCGATACATATATTGAAATACATTCCAAACGTATGTGGTGGTATTTGTATATACATTTAATACAAAAATTTGGATTTGTTTCCATTATTTATATGAAAAAGCTTTTGTCGGTTAATAGAAAAAAATATATCGTTTTTTTATATGGGAATGAGACATCTGTATGCAGTTTATTATCTGTGCTACTAGTGTAATAAATTATTTATAACACTTGGTTGTGGAGCTGCTTTAGTATCAGCTTTAGTTCCTGTTTTGTCATTTACAATCCAATTTGATCCATCTGTTTTTAGTATTTGAACTTTAAAGGTACTGGATAAATCTCTATAAGTATTTCCGTTTCGAAGTGATACAAATTCAATGGTTGACGGTGATACTTCTAATGAGGCTAAAGGGTTGTATGTTATTTCTTCTGAAAGTAAAATGCTTGTTTGAACTGGTAAAGAAGTACAAATATCTAGTGCAGATTTCATATCTGATTTTTTGCTTTTCTCGTCGCTTCAACTTTGAATGTTGTAGAAACTGCACATCTTTTTATAGGTTTCCGTCTTCCACCATACATTGAATGTAATTGATTAACCATGGATTTTAAATTTTTAACACCACTTTTACCTTGATCAATTACGGACCAGATGCTATATCACCAAGAATGTTTTTACTTATGTTTACAGCTGCCTTTTTAAAAAGATCCCAACTAGATGAAAGAACTGGTTTCAAATAACGAAATAACTTCCAAATATGTTTCCTAAACCACGACCACTCTGTATAGTTGGATAAAATTGTAATAAAGGTCCAATATCATTAATTCCTACTTGAGTATCTCACGCAAGCTCGTTCCATGTTTGATAGAATATCTTATTTGGATAGTACTATTTACATATATTGTTTGGCAATCAATGCTTTTTAAAGTTTAAGACAATTTTGGTTTGATAGTAACTTGGAACAAAATTTATTGCATCACCGTATTGGTTACAGATTTTAATAGCTATAGTTTCAAAAGTATTTTTCTCTATAGGTATGTAATGACCATTTTGAAACTCAATATTAATAGGAATGCTACAATTATCTATGTTGATTGTTCTCAATGCACGTACTTTGCTACTTCCAAAAATAGATGATTGAACTATATCTGAATAAGTCATAACCATTCCATTTAATTCGTTTTTGTTATTAGCAATAACTGATTTGAATAGTTCAGGTAATTTTGTTTTGAAATTTTTTATATTTTTTTTCTGTTGAAATAATTCACTTAACGATGTTTTTATATTATTACTCTGATTAACTTTTATAAAGGAGCTATCTTCATCTGCTACTTTTTTAATTATTATATCATCATATTTTTTAGGATTAGAGATATATGCTAAAACTTCATTTAAAAATTCTTTGTAAACCTGGCTTCGAGTAAATCCCTTATTAGGAGTTATTTATTATTTTATATTATATTTTTATAGATTTGGTTACTTTGATTTTTTCAAGAGGTTTTTCAATTTTTGTTACATAAACATTATACTGCCCAATATTAATAAAAGCACATTCCTCTTTGTTAAATTCTTCTGTTTGTAGAAAATCGTTTATATAAATTTCTGAAAGATTAACTTTTGAATTTCCATTTCTTAAATCGAAATTAATAGGTAATTTATTTTCAAATGAAGGTAAAGTATTATTAGGAAATAGTTTTAAATTACCATTTCTAAACAATGTTAAATAGAATCCATCTTGACTATCCATCCCTGACAACTTATTTTAAAACACAAAATGTCACACTATTTATATGTTTTCTATGTTGGCACAGACATTGCTCTTTTTGGCGTTCTATGCAGTGATTCATTTTGTTTTCGTTTCTTTGAATCAGGAAAAAGTGATAGTATACCAGGGAAAAGTTTAGCACCTGCTGATCTTAAATTTGATTTTTTAGAAGACGGAGCAGCAACTGTTATTACAGCGCCTCCTGGTGTTTCGAATATACGAAAATCAGAATTTAAAGATGGTCTTTCGATTAATTTTGCAACTTCGTTTATCTCATCTTGAGCAAATTTTTCATCATCATCAATATCTTCATGATCATAATCATCTATATAACTTAAATTAAAACTTGTATCTGTTTGTTCTTTTTTAGGATCGTATTCAAAGACATCATCTTCAACAAAAGGAATGAAATTTGTTTGTGTATTTGTTGTTTGATATTTAGGTGATGGTTTCTTTATATCCATTCCGTTTTGAAATTAATTTAGTTTGAGTGGCCGCATCAAATGATTTACCAAATTATGATTTTTCTCGTAATTTCATTGTTGGTCTTTTATTAATTCCATATTTCATTAAATTTTGTCTGTACAAATCTCATTTTTGTAGTGGTTTTAGTTTTTTATTATACAGAACCTTTTTCATTTTTTGATCTAGTATGCTTAGATTCTCATCATCTTCAATTATATTTTTAAATTTGTTTATTATTTCAGGGGGCATAACAATCATTCGCTGCATTATGTCTTACTGGGAAGTTTTCCTATTACACCAGATAATATAGTCTCAGTTAATGTAGGTAAAAATCCTCTATGTTGAATTAACATTTTAAATTTAGCTTTTATACTTTTTCTTGGACACGCTAAGAGTCTCAGCTGTTTTTTATGTTTTTTTGGTTTAATTTTTTTGTGATGGTGATATTTTATTGTTTCCGTTTAACACGTTAATCTCAATCTCAGCATTAGTTTTTATAATATCATCGTTGAAATATTTTAGAATATTTTTACGAAAATTCTTGTTGCAGTAGTTTCCTGTTACATGTAACATATGTTGGTATGTTTGGTATTGCTGGTATGTAACAAATATGTTTTACATTTTCTGGATATAGTTGTCTAGCTAGAGGGAAAATCTGTGATTTGTGGCGAGGGTTTTTAAAAAGCATCAAACATTTACAATTTAATGAAATATCACGTGAGAATTTTCCTTGATGAAAAATGTTTTGCGTTAATAATATAATTGATAAATTACGATGATGCGAACCTTTAGTAAAAAGTTCAGACACCTGTTTATTTGCAGAATCTAACATTAAATCATCCAAAAAAATTAGAATAGGTTTATTTTCATTTTCATTAATCTCTTCTGGAATACTCGTATAAAAATCTATTGCTGTAAAATTTATATTTCTAGGAATAGCAGAAATTTCTGGGTTACACCATTTTATTTTTTCAATTTTCGGATAAATCAATCTGTTAACTTTTTCAATTAAATTACACACAAATGTTATTTTCCCCCATCCAGATGGACCCGCTACCTTCATTGTAAATGGGTGAATAAAATTAATCATTTTTGATATGTGTAAATTTAAAATACAATTGTACGATGATATAAAGGCAGCAAATATATTCTTAATACAATCATTTTGAATTATGAAAATATAGAAAAGTTCTTAAATATTTATTCCTCAGTCATATGATAATTCTACTTCTGAACTGAACATCTGGCAATGTCATCCGAAAAAAATTATAAAATCTGACCAGGGTACAGAATTTTTCAATAAAAAATTTCAAAATCTAATGAACAAAAATAAAATTAACCATTATCTTGTGTACATTATAACTAAAATCATCAATTGTAGAACGTTTCAATCGTACTCTGAAAAACATGATGTGGAAACAATTTAGTTTACAAGGTACATATAAATGGTTATCTATTCTACCATCGCTAATAAAAAAATATAACTCAACATATCATCATATAAGTAAACTACCCCCTAAAAAGTTTACAAAGAAAAACGAGAAATTAATATTAAAAACTGTTTACAATAAATTAAAAGTATTCCGAAAAGCAAAATACAAAGTTAGAGATTTTGTTCGTATAAGTAAATTTATAAATAAAATAAATATATTTACAAAAGGTTATCATCCTAATTGGTCAACAGAAATTTTTACAATAGCGAAAATAAAAGAACAGATCTAATTACATACAATTTATTTATTTATTTATTTATTTAATTCATTTCTCTAAAAGAGCTTACAGTTTATACAGAGTATATACTTTTTTTTTTATATAGACAAAAGTTGAAACAAAAATATATCAATAATACAAGTATAAACATAACAATTAACAAGTACATTTACATAACAATAACTAGTTGAAATAGTGATTTATCATAATTCATAATATAATTTTATATAGTATAGCTAATTGTTGAATATATTACTCTATTAATTCACCAAAATACATTGAATAATCAAAAATAAAAAAAATAAAAAAATAAAAAAAAATACTAAGATAACAGATTTACAGATAACAGAACACTATATTAAGCTACATATACATTTTGTATGTTATTAAAAAGTTAAAAAGTTAAAAAAAAATGTTTTTTCATTTTAGTCTTAATTTTTTTATCATTCCTAATCTTTAACTATAATGGTAATTCATTATAAATCTTAATTGCTATATTAAAAGTTTCTGACTTGTGTGAATGTATACGATTAGATGTTCTAGTATTGTAATTATGTATTTCACAATTTTGAATTATATTTATATTTGATTTAATTTTCTTTGTTATCATATTACGAATTTGCATTGATTGTATCATACTCTTATGTAGATTTAGTGGTAGTATTCCAAAGCGCTTATGTATTTCTATGGTCAAAGAACGTCGTTTCAATCCATAGATATTTTCAATTGCTTTATTTTGTATTATTTGTAATTCAGCCATATTCTTCAGATAAGTATTTCCTCAAACAATAATTCCATAAGATATGTTCGAGTGAAATAGGCAATAGAATATTGATATTTTTGTTCATATGGTACTCTTTTTTGCGTTAACTTGAAAACTCCTGCAATACGTCTCGTTTTCCTGGCAATTTCATTCGATTGGTAGTTCCAATTTAATTGGGCATCAATGTATATTCCTAAGTACTTGAACATTGGAACTTCTTCAAAATCTCAATATCACTGTAAACAATATTTATTTTTACTGATGATGGTTGTTTTTTAATAATCATGTATTTTGTTTTTTTATTATTCACCGTGAGCTTATGAATCTCCATCCATTTACTAACTATTTTTAGATCTTCATTTATTTATTTTTCCAGTCTAGTGTAATTATTATTTCTGAATACAATCACTATGTCATCTGCATAAATAAAATCTTTGCCTTTAATCCGAAGTTGAGTAATACTGCTAATGTAATATGTGAATAGCGTAGGACCCAAAGAGCTACATTGAATAACTCCAAATTCTACATCTTTAATATTACTTCTATGCTGTTCAAATTCAGCATATTGTTTTCTCCCAGATAAACAGTTCTTGAACCACTTATACTCTTTCTCATATACTCCGCACTCAAATAGTACACGTAATAGGATTTTTCTATCCACTGAGCCAAACGCTTTGGCCAAATAAAAAAAAACTACTGCCACTTTCTGCTTTTTGCTTACCTCTTCTTGTATTTCAGTTATCAAATCAAACAATACAGCATTCGTGTTGGAGCAACTTCTAAATCCATATTGTTGTTTATCCATTAGCTTATATTTGTTTAAGTAATAACTCAGTTGATCATTTATATATGTTTCAATTAGTTTACCTAATATAGTCGATATTGATATAGGGCTGTAGTTACATACTTCATTTTTATCACCCTCGCCTTTGTAAGTCGGAATTACTTTGCTAATTTTTAGACCCTCTGGTACTTCTCCATTATGTATTAATCTCCATACGTATTAATTAAATTTTTTATATTTGATAATAATTCATCTTGGCAATTCTTAATAATTTTCGTTTGAATTCCATCAAAACCAGTTGAAGAATTATTGGTTAAATTTAACCAATAATTGGTTAACAATTGGTTAAACCAATTGAATAATTATTGGTTATTTATTAATTTTTTATATGCTTTTATATTAACTCGTCGCTGTCGGTTTATTTATTTATTTATTTATTTATTTATTTGTCATTCTGTCACGCTTTTTATTATCTTCGTAATCTGTTAGCAACATTTGTAAGTGTAGTATGGTGCAGAGGATAGTGTAGAGGTTTCAAAAGTGGGGATCATGTTGTTCGAATCCAGTTCAAATGCAAAATTTTTTTTTTTTAACTATCTATTCATCAACATTTTTTGAATAAAATATGTATACATTTTTGTTTTGTATATATGAATTTAAAACTTACATTTTTATCTCTTATTCATGCATACAAACATACACATTATATTTTTGATCTTTCCTGGTGTTTTCTATTAGCATAATTAGCAAAACACAATCCATACATACAATATTTTTATGTATGTTGCTAAGTTATTTTGTTTACAACATTTGTTTAGTATTTAAATCAAAATATTTGCTGTCAACATTCTTTAATGCATATTGAATTAATGCATATATGGTGCAGAGGAAATGTACAGGTCTTGAAAGTGAGTGTTAATGTATGGACTGTGGTTCGAATCCAATTCGTATATGTATAATTTTTTTTTTTTTTTAACTCTATTCATCAATATTTTTTAAATAAAATTTTATGTATAATAGATTCAAAACTTTATTTTTCTTCTTATTCATAATTCATGCATACAATACACATGTATTTGATCTTTCCTGCTATAATAATTTAGTTCAATCAATCTTGATGTGCACATGGGTTTTGTATTAGGATTTAGCAAAACACAAAATATGTAGGTACAATATTTTTATGCTGCTAAATTATTTTGTTTTAAAACATTTGTTTAGGATTTCAATCAGAATATTTGTTGTCAGCATTCTTTATTGCATATTGAATATGTATGGCGTTAAAAATTAATGTTTTATGTGTTTTATTTAGGAACATTTATTATGTATATTGTGTATATAGATATACAAATAAAATTTTATTCAAAATAATTCCAATTGCCAAATTCAAACTACATACATTCATAATATTATTTTTGTACTAGAAAAGAATATAAAAAGTAAAGATCATTACAAAATTATGCTTTTGCGCATTACGCATTATGATTTACAAACAAAATTTTGTCAACACAAAAAATTAAAACTACGTATGTAAATATGTACGAACGTATGTACATAATATTTATTTATTTATTTATATTCAGGTACCGTGGTACATAAATGTGCCAGGTAGCTATAACCCTTGTTTCCTGGTAGGAATTTGGGGTGTACGTGATATAATGATATATAAAGTATTTACATATTGCGATATAGGAATATTTTTTTTTTTTAATTTTATAATTATTGTACCCAGCCGGGAATCGAACCCGAGACCTCTCATTCCCTTATGAATGAGAAGCGGTGCGTCAACCACTACACCAATGGCTGGATACACATAATATTATGTTAAACTAATTTCCTAAATTATTTTGTTCCGCTCCATTTGTTTATAATTTAAATCAAGATATTTGTCAACATTTTTTACTGCATGATCTTATTAAGCGTTTAGGTAGGTAGGTGTTCAAGGTTAGATGTTTGTTTGGATATACGATATACTATTAATAGTATACTACAGAAATGTACAGTAAAGTACATTTATGTATATCATTTTCATTCGAGTTATGTTGTTGGATTGTAATATTTATATAATCACAGTATTTTGGTACATATTTTACCCTTCGAGGTACTTTCTTTATTTATGAATTACATACTGGAATAACAAATTTTTACTCTTGCTGTAATGGAACCGATTTAACATCTCTTAATTTACTTAAACATTTGGTATAAAATTATAAAACGTATTTTATATCAGAAACAATAATTAATGTATGTATGAATAAAAAATATCCCATATTTTTAAATTCAAATTATGTGTTTCATTTAAAACTAAAAAGTATAAAATAAAATAATATGTAAAAAAAATATTTTTTAAAATATGCTTTTATCGAAACCAAATTCGCCCCCTAAAAAGTAGAAAATAAAATTGATTGCAAAACTTTAGCTTTTTTGACTGTTATAATATAAAAGTGAATTGCTAGTGCAAGCATATTATAAGTTATAATATAAAAGTAAATTGCTGGAATAAAAAAGAAACACGAACCTCAAATTTCCTAGATTTTTATTTAACCTTATTCCAGCAATTTACTTTTATATTATAACAGTCCAAAATGCTTGCACTAGCAATTCACTTTTATATTATAACAGTCAAAAAAGCTAAAGTTTTGCAATCAATTTTATTTTCTACTTTGTAGGGGGCGAATTTGGTTTCGATAAAAGCATATTTTAAAAAATATTTTTTTTACATATTATTTTATTTAGTTTCACTTACAGATATATACTTAAATTTGAATTTTGACATTGTTCTAATTTTTGGTAAGTATATCATATTAAAATTTTTCAAATAAATTCTTTCCAACTTTGGCATAATATTTATTAAATTCATTAAATTTGGTTAATTTATTTTTATGATTCGCATTCTGTTCATGGAAAAATTCATTTTGGTATTTAGGATTAACATTTATTACGTTTTTTATATTTTTCCAAGTTCTCATGGGATTTCCTTCAGATTTCTGAAAAATGTTTTGATCGTGATTACTTTCTTTCTTACGTTTAATAGTAGTGTAATTATTACGAAAAAACTTAAACTCTTGTTTAATATACTCATTGTCATAAGTTTTTATATATTTTCTATGCCAATAGTTTTTTATATTATTTGCTCTCTTACATTCAAAATCAAACCAAGTTGGTACTTCTTTTGTGTTCTCTTTATTGTTTTACTATATGTGGCATTCCTAATATGTAATTGTAAACATTCTTTTAATTGATCATATTTATCATTCACATCATTTGATGTAAATACTATTGGACATTCTCTTAACTTTTGTTTTACTTAATTAATATCTGTTTGTTTGACATTAATCGTCAATTGACAAAATTTACACAAAAAAACCAATAAAAGGTAGTTTTTATGAACCTGAACTTACCTCTGTTAAACTTCCAAATGTTTACCTTGTAGAAAAAATAACAAAAAGAAAGGGAAATCAAGTTTCGGTTAACTGGCTTGGCTTTGATAAAAAACATAACTCCTGGATAAATAAACGCGATATTACTTAATTTAAAAAAAAAAAATGACATTTTTATTTAAAACAAATGCCAACATTGCAAAGAATGCAAAGAAATCAAATAATGCAAACAGTGTTTATTTGAATAAAACAAATGTTACATTACTTTTTATTGTTGTAATTTTAATAAAACAAAACAAATGTTAACACTGTTGTATTGCAATTAAATAAAAAAACAATGTGTTTTTTAACTTACTAAAATTAAATAATAATGAAAGCTTTACGCAATATAAACTTAATCGTTTAAATAAAATTAAAAAACTTTAATTTAAAGTTCAAAAATATTTGTATAAAATAAATTTACATTATATTCTGTTTGAAAAATATAACTTGCTAATTTAAATAATAATTTTTAAGGTTTTAAATTTTAAACCGATTTAAGTTTGTATGAAAAAGCTTACATATATTTTAAATTCCTAAATTAAAAAATAATAATTGAAAAGTATTGAAATGTAATGTATAATTTTGATATAAAGTATTGTTACTGACATTGATAGTAATTTATTTTAAAGTGTTGTCAAGTTCGGGTTATTTAAATCGTGCACTTTTACTTTTGATTTTAATTTTGAATAAATTTTAGTTTTTGTTAATTTTAATTTTTGCTTTAAATTCTATTATACATACTTAATTACTTAATTTACATACTTTAATTTATCTTAAGTCAGATTTTGATCTTGGTTAATTTCGAAATTGATTTTTAGTCTAATTTTGATTTTAATTACAATTTCAACTCTGATTTCATCTTAATTTTGCTTTTGATTTTAATTTTAAACTAGATTTCAATTTTAATTTTAATATTATTATTTATTATTTTAACTTTTCTTTTATAACAATTAATTTTTTTTCCATCAAAATTACAACTTTTAATGTTAATTTCTGTAACATACGCGGGTTGCAAACGAATTTTCATGCCGTCGACTGCCATCTTAGTTCAATTAAACCAGCAGTCTTAACCCTTTGTGAAACACAAGTCAGTAACCACAATGATAACTTTAATGTTACCGGCTACTCACTTATTTCAAACTTCGTACCCAAAAGAGGTATCGCCGTCTATATAAAAAATGACATGGCTTTCAACACACTTCCAAAATATAAATGTTCTAGCCCAACCTTTCATTACATTTGGGTCAAAATTCTCGTTGAAAAGCATGTCATACATTTCTGTTTCCTATACAGATCACCCAACTCAAATGAACAAGAAACTGCTATGGAAATTGGAAATCTATCGAACCAGATCAATGAAATTTTGGACGCATCTCCAGAAACTGAAATTGTTCTGGCGGGAGATTTCAACATTCATAACAGGGACTGGCTTCATTTTTCTAGCAACATCTCCCCGAGTTAAAACTCAATTGGGAAACAAGTTGAACTATTCTCCACACTGTTCCACCTTTCTCAACTTGTCCAAAATCCCACTAGGATCCCGGACCGTGATGATCATGAAGGTCACCTCTTGGATCTATTTCTCACCACACACCCTGAAAAATATGTGGTTTCAGTTGGTTGCCCCCTGGGTAATTCCGACCATTATTTGGTTAACACTAGTTTCCGGGTAAGCCCAATCTCCAACCAAAGGTCCCCTCCCAAAAAATTAATTTGGCGTTACAGCCATGCTGACTGGGAGGGCCTTAACAATTTTTTTAGAGGATTGTGCTTCCACAACAGAAATGTTAACTTTGCTGCAAATGCGATTAGTGAAACTATTTTGCTTGGAATGAGGTTATTCATCCCTCATTTCATGAAATCTGTTAAGAGGAGTCCCAAATCTTGCTTTAATCGTATTTGCAAAGAAGCCATTTCTAAAAAAAGAGGAGGCTTTTAAACTGTACCAAAACAATAGCTCGGAGGCTCACAGGGCCAGCTATATAGCGGTGAGAAACAGATGCAAGAGAGTTATCAATAAGCAAAAATTCTTGTTCAACCAAATGTTGAAACGTAAAATAATCCACATGCCTAAGAATAGCAAATTTTTTTGGTCATTTGCCAAAAGTCTAAAGGAAGACGTTAGAGGGTCTTCCTTTCCACCACTTATTGATAAAAATAACAGAACTGTATCAGATTCTAAAGAGAAGGCGAACTTATTTGGCAAACAGTTCGCCTTCAATTCGACACTGTCACAGTCAGCTCAGATGCCACCTTCTGTTCCAGGAGCTGGCTGCTCCTTCGGTAAAATTTACTTTAGGTCGCGGGCAGTGATGAAAATCTTAAAGAATCTTGATACAAATAAGTCAGCCGGTCCAGATGGTATAACCACCATGGTGTTTAAAAATACCGACTCCACTATTTCAAAACCTCTGCGCAACCTTTTCTACCTCTTCTTCACTTCGGGTATTCATCCTACCTAATTGAAGGTTGCACATGTTTTCCCAATTCCCAAAAAAGGTAATAAAAGCGATCCCTCCAACTACCGCCCTATTGCTATAACTTCGGTCCTCTCCAAGGTAATGGAGAAAATAGTGAACCAAAAGCTTCTGAAATACCTGGATCAAAAAGGTTTGCTTCATGATCGTCAATACGGGTTCAGAGCCGTCGTTCAACCGGTGATCTCATGACTTACCTTTGTGAGAAGCTAAACATCAACCTTCACCATTCTGGTGAGTCTGATGTTGTGACTCTTGATATTTCTAAGGCTTTCGATCGAGTTTGGCACGATGCTCTATTGGCAAAGTGCAAAGCATTAGGTCTAGGTAGGGTCTTTCTAAAATGGATTGGAGATTTCCTTTCGAATCGCACGATTCGTGTACTGGTCGATGGATATTCATCTGACAAATTCAAAATAAATGCTGGTGTCGCCCAGGGATCAGTTTTATCTCCAACTCTCTTCTTAATATTTATCAATGACCTACTCTCATTAACCTCCAATCCGATCCATAGTTTTGCAGACGACAGCACCCTTGTAGCTTCCTATGAATTTCATAGCCGCTGTAACATTAATCACCAGATTAATACAACAGCAAAAAATTTCACTATTAGTGAGCTAAATAACGATTTAGCAAAAATTCAAAAATGGGGTGAAGTCAATAGAGTTGAGTTCAACACCAAAAAAACACAATGCTGTCTGATCTCGCGGAAAATAGCCACTACCGTTCCTAAACTACTATTTCAGAAAGAGGTCTTGCAGCATTCAACGGATTTAAACATGCTGGGCGTCGGGTTAAACCAGAAATTGACTTGGTCAAATCATATTTTTGGTATAGCTAAGGATGCAGCTAAATGTTTGGGTTTTTTGTATCGCTGCAAAACTTACTTTTCCGCATCTGATCTTCTCAATATCTATAAAACGTACATTAGGCCAAAAATGGAGTATAATGCACACATTTGGGCTGCAGGGCCTCAAACAGCACTGGGTTATTTAGATAATGTGCAAAACAAAGCTATTCGTTTGATTAACGACCCCAGTGTAACTTCTATGCTCACTTCACTTAGCCATCGTCACTGGGTCACTGACCTTGTTTTATAGGTATCTCGTAGGGATTAACACTTGTTCTAAAGAAATTAAACAATTAATGCCTCCACTGAAAGTTTTCCAACGAGAAAAAAGGAGGGCAACAGATGCTCATTCCTACCATGTTGAGTTATCAAGATGGCGAAATACAGCTTATGGAAATTCGTTTGTTGCACGTCCCGTTTGTGGAACCATATACCATCACATGTGTTCCCTAAGGTTGGTAATTTATATGTGTACGATTTACTTAAGTTTAAGAAGAACATTAACATCTTTCTTCAAAATGCCCCTCCAAATTTTCCTACCTATCCCCAATAATCCAGATTTCCCAATACCAATTTCCGCAATTATCCTTCCCATATCCCTATCCCCAAAACCAAACTGTACATTCGTATTAGAGGTTCCATCCTAAAGTTTGGTTTTAAAAGGGGGGTGGTTTTGGTTAGTTAAAGTCCAACATTACCTGGAAGCACGTGCAGTTCCTCTTGGTGACGTTCGAGTTTTCCACCAACCCTCGTAAAAAAAAAAAAAAAAAAAAAATGTATTTAAACCAATTTATTTTTAAACTAATGAAAGAGCTTAAGTGTGTTTTAACTTTCTAAAATTAAACAATAATTATTAAGGTTTAAAACCAAAGAAGCTTATGCATATTTTAAATTGCTAAAAATAAAAACGTTTTTTACTAGGTATCTAGAATTATGTTATTCGTATAAATATACGAATAAGTTTACGTATATTTAAAATTATCCATTTTTATCGATTTGAGTATGAATACAAACCAATAAAAAAACTTATATTTACTTATATTATTGAGCAATTATATATTATTTGAGCAATTATATATTACTTATATTTTAAATTGCTCAAATCGATAAAGACACTATATTTTAAATTAATTAATCAAATAATAATTATGGATTTAAACCTCTCTAACGTTTTTCATCGATTTAAGTATGAACACAGAAAAAACTTACTTATATTTTAAATTGCTCAAATCGGTAAAGACACTATATTTTAAATTAATTAATTAATTAAATAATAATTATGGATTTAAACCTCTCTAACTGTTTAAGTATGAACACAGAAAAAACTTACTTATATTTTAAATTGCTCAAATCGGTAAAGACACTATATTTTAAATTAATTAATTAATTAAATAATAATTATGGATTTAATTTTTTTTTCATCGATTTAAGTATGAACACAAACCAATTAATAAACTTACTTATATTTTATATAGCTGAATTTAGCAAAGACACAATATTGCGTCGCGTCAAATTAAAAACATCACTTTTTTGTCTTGCAGAATAAAGGCTGGTTTTCATGAGAAAAAAATATCCACGAAAATGTTAGAGCATAGGCAGAAGATACAAAAATGATATGGGTGTGAAAGAGATAATCCTAAAAAAATATCCACGAATGACCATAAAAATCAATGAAAGCACTTAAAAATATCCATCAACATTTAAAAATATCCATCAACATTGCCATAAAAATCAACCGAAATATGTTCTCTGAACATATTTTGCTATTATTAGATTGGATATTTTTAATACATATGTAAGCAATGTGTATCTTACACAAAAAAAAATCCTCACACTACTATTCATTTTTATGGATACATGACATTTATGACATTTGAATTTTAAAGTTTTTCAACCGTGTCAAAAAAGTAAACAAACAAATTTTGCGGGAAATTTAAACTTTGTAGTTCTGAAATATGAAAGCAATATAAAAAATCAAATACAAATATAAAAAAATAAAAAAAAAAAATAAAAAAAAAACAGCTTTTTTGAACTAAAAAGTAGAAAATAAATTTTTAATAGCAAATTTTTCTGTAATTTTCTAAACTATATTGTTACAATCAGGATTTCTTTGAAAAAGTTTATTTCAATATGTCAAATATATATATAAATATAAGTATATATAAGTTTTACAGTCTGTGAAATTAAAATAAAAGCTGGAGGCAACAAACGCATAACTATAAACTTATATTTTTAAATTTTGCCTCCAGCTTTTATATTAATTTCACAGACTTTAAAACTTATATATACTTATATTTATATATATATTTGACATATTGAAATAAACTTTTTCAAAGAAATCTCGATTGTAACAATATAGTTTAGAAAATTACAGAAAAATTTGCTATTAAAAATTTATTTTCTACTTTTTAGTTCAAAAAAGCTGTTTTTTTAAAAAAATTTTTTATTTATTTTATTTTATTCTGTTTAGTAACGACAAATATAAGTATTGAATTGATATTTTTTTTTTCTTTGTTTAATTTTGAATTTTTACAGTTGCCCTCACAGTCAATAATTATATTATTACCTGTTATAATATAGAATATATTGAATTTTTTTATTATTAATTTATTTTGGCAAAATTTTTAAAAAATTAAGAAAACGCTGCATAGCTAAATTCAAAATTTAAATAAAAATATTGCAATTTTATAATGTTCTTTATTTCCACTTAAAAATGCGACCCTTTGAAAACTTTGATTTATATACTGCCTTGTTTTTTCTTTCTTTTATAGCATGATAGCACATTTTCCTTTTTTTTTGTTTTCTGTTATTTAGGTACGCTAAGAATTTCTTTTTTTTTAAATGTTTAATTTATTTATGCATTCTATTTAAAAAATATAAATTATAACCTATAGAACATTCTGAATTTTTTTTTGTTCGTTTATATGTACCGTCCATTCATGTAAATATAACTGTTGCCTACATATTAAACGAGGAAGAGTGCAGTAGAGTAGACTGTGTCAACTTTGGGATACCCGTATGAACGTAATATATCCTATTATAAAACTTGATCATCTTTTAAAAACATTCAGATGTTTTAGTACCGAACTACAGAGATATATTTATGTAAATTGTGAAGTTGTATGACAGCTACCCGAATCTATTGCACCTAGCTTCATTAAGTTCCAAGAAATGCAAGAAGCCTAAACCGGCTGCAATAGATCAATCAAATTTTACAAAAGTTTTTGGCATGCAACTCGACACTTTTTCACTAAATTTCAGATAGCTAGATTCAATAGACACTGAGTTATTTTCATTTAAAAAGAGAAGTTGTATGGCAACTACTCGAACCCGGGGGCCGAAAATGCTGGAGTTAAATAGCAAAACTAACAATTTTACAAAAGTAACGTAAAAAAATTTTCAGCCTCCTAGCTCCTCTATTTTTTGAGTTATAGTGCGGACGGACACTGAGTTCTTTTCATTTAAAAAGAGATTTTGTATGGCAGCTACCCGAACCCGTCACACCACCACAACCAAATTTTGCAGAAGTTGTTGCCATAAAACTTGATCATCATTCGCAAAATTTCAGATACCTAGATTGGATAGACACTGGGTTATTTCGATTTAAAGAAAGAAGTTGTATGGCAGCTACTAGAACCCGGCGGCCGAAAATGCTGGAGTTAAATAGCAAAACTAACAATTTTGCAAAAGTGACGTATACAAAATATCAGCCTTCTAGCTCCTTTATTTTTTGAGTTATCGTGCGGACGGAGACTGAGTTATTTTCATTTAAAAAGAGAAGTTGTATGGCAGCTACCCGAACCCGTCGCACCAACACAACCAAATTTTGCAGAAGTTGTTGCCATAAAACTTGATCATCATTCGCAAAATTGCAGATACCTAGATTGAACAGACACTGGGTTATTTCCATTTAAAGAAAGACGTTGTATGGCAGCTACTCGAACCCGGCGGCCGAAAATGCTGGAGTTAAATAGCAAAACTAACAATTTTACAAAAGTAACGTAAAAAAATTTTCAGCCTCCTAGCTCCTCTATTTTTTGAGTTATAGTGCGGACGGACACTGAGTTCTTTATACCCGTATGAACTATGTTCAAGGGTATAATAAATTTGCCATTACGTTTGTGACACCTTAAAGGAGCCGAGCTAGATATAGTGTCAAAGGTATGGATCGGCTCAGAATCGAATTCTGAGTCGATTAAGCCATGTACGTCCATCCGTCCGTCCGTCCGCACGATAACTCAAAAAATAAAGGAGCTAGGAGGCTGAAATTTTTTTTACGTCACTTTTGCAAAATTGTTAGTTTTGCTATTTAAATCCAACATTTTCGGTCGGCGGGTTCGAGTAGCTGCCATACAACTTCTTTCTTTATATAGAAATAACTCAGTATCTATTCAAGCTAGGGTTTTGAAATTTTACAAATGATGATCAAGTTTTATGGCAACAACTTCTGTAAAATTTGGTTGTGTTGGTGCGACGGGTTCGGGTAGCTGCCATACAACTTATCCGTTTAAATGAGAATAACTCAGTGTTTATTTAAGCTAGGAATCTGAAATTTAGTAAAGAGGTGTCGAGTTACATGCCAACAACTTTTGTAAAATTTGGTTGGTCTAGAGCATCCGGTTCAGGCTTCTTGCACCTCTTGGAAGTTAATAAAGCTAGGCGTCTGAAATCTTGCAAATGGTGATCAAGTTTTATGGCAACAACTTTTGCAAAATTTGGTTGTGGTGGTGCGACGGGTTCGGGTAGCTGCCATACAACTTATCCGGTTAAATGAGAATAACTCAGTGTTCATTGAAGCTAGGAATCTGAAATTTAGTAAAGAGGTGTCGAGTTATATGCCAACAACTTTTGTAAAATTTGGTTGGCCTAGAGCAGCCGGTTCAGGCTTCTTGCACCTCTTGGAAGTTAATAAAGCTAGGCGTCTGAAATCTTGCAAATGATGATCAAGTTTTATGGCAACAACTTCTGCAAAATTTGGTTGTGCTGGTGCGACGGGTTCGGGTAGCTGCCATACAAAATTTCTTTTTAAATGAAAAGAACTCAGTGTCCGTCCGCACGATAACTCAAAAAATAGAGGAGCTAGGAGGCTGAAAATTTTTTTACGTCACTTTTGTAAAATTGTTAGTTTTGCTATTTAACTCCAGCATTTTCTGTCCCCGGGTTCGGGTAGCTGCCATACAACGTCTTTCTTGAAATAGAAATAACCCAGTGTCTGTTCAATCTAGGTATCTGAAATTTTGCGAATGATGATCAAGTTTTATGGCAACAACTTCTGCAAAATTTGGTTGTGGTGGTGTGACGGGTTCGGGTAGCTGCCATACAAAATCTCTTTTTAAATGAAAAGAACTCAGTGTCCGTCCGCACTATAACTCAAAAAATAGAGGAGCTAGGAGGCTGAAAATTTTTTTACGTTACTTTTGTAAAATTGTTAGTTTTGCTATTTAACTCCAGCATTTTCGGCCCCCGGGTTCTAGTAGCTGCCATACAACGTCTTTCTTGAAATAGAAATAACCCAGTGTCTGTTCAATCTAGGTATCTGAAATTTTGCGAATGATGATCAAGTTTTATGGCAACAACTTTTGCAAAATTTGGTTGTGGTGGTGTGACGGGTTCGGGTAGCTGCCATACAAAATTTCTTTTTAAATGAAAAGAACTCAGTGTCCGTCCGCACTATAACTCAAAAAATAGAGGAGCTAGGAGGCTGACATTTTGTATACGTCACTTTTGCAAAATTGTTAGTTTTGCTATTTAACTCCAGCATTTTCGGCCGCCGGGTTCTAGTAGCTGCCATACAACTTCCTTCTTTAAATCAAAATAACCCAGTGTCTATTCAATCTAGGTATCTGAAATTTTGCGAATGATGATCAAGTTTTATGGCAACAACTTCTGCAAAATTTGGTTGTGGTGGTGTGACGGGTTCGGGTAGCTGCCATACAAAATCTCTTTTTAAATGAAAAGAACTCAGTGTCCGTCCGCACTATAACTCAAAAAATAGAGGAGCTAGGAGGCTGAAAATTTTTTTACGTTACTTTTGTAAAATTGTTAGTTTTGCTATTTAACTCCAGCATTTTCGGCCGCCGGGTTCGAGTAGCTGCCATACAACGTCTTTCTTTAAATGGAAATAACCCAGTGTCTGTTCAATCTAGGTATCTGCAATTTTGCGAATGATGATCAAGTTTTATGGCAACAACTTCTGCAAAATTTGGTTGTGTTGGTGCGACGGGTTCGGGTAGCTGCCATACAACTTCTCTTTTTAAATGAAAATAACTCAGTGTCCGTCCGCACGATAACTCAAAAAATAAAGGAGCTAGAAGGCTGATATTTTGTATACGTCACTTTTGCAAAATTGTTAGTTTTGCTATTTAACTCCAGCATTTTCGGCCGCCGGGTTCTAGTAGCTGCCATACAACTTCTTTCTTTAAATCGAAATAACCCAGTGTCTATCCAATCTAGGTATCTGAAATTTTGCGAATGATGATCAAGTTTTATGGCAACAACTTCTGCAAAATTTGGTTGTGGTGGTGTGACGGGTTCGGGTAGCTGCCATACAAAATCTCTTTTTAAATGAAAAGAACTCAGTGTCCGTCCGCACTATAACTCAAAAAATAGAGGAGCTAGGAGGCTGAAAATTTTTGTACGTTACTTTTGTAAAATTGTTAGTTTTGCTATTTAACTCCAGCATTTTCGGCCCCCGGGTTCGAGTAGTTGCCATACAATTTCTCTTTTTAAATGAAAATAACTCAGTGTCTATTGAATCTAGCTATCTGAAATTTAGTGAAAAAGTGTCGAGTTGCATGCCAAAAACTTTTGTAAAATTTGATTGATCTATTGCAGCCGGTTTAGGCTTCTTGCATTTCTTGGAACTTAATGAAGCTAGGTGCAATAGATTCGGGTAGCTGTCATACAACTTCACAATTTACATAAATATATCTCTGTAGTTCGGTACTAAAACATCTGAATGTTTTTAAAAGATGATCAAGTTTTATAATAGGATATATTACGTTCATACGGGTATCCCAGAGTTGACACAGTCTACTCTACTGCACTCTTCCTCGTTTCATTTAAAAAGAGATTTTGTATGGCAGCTACCCGAACCCGTCACACCACCACAACCAAATTTTGCAGAAGTTGTTGCCATAAAACTTGATCATCATTCGCAAAATTTCAGATACCTAGATTGGATAGACACTGGGTTATTTTGATTTAAAGAAAGAAGTTGTATGGCAGCTACTAGAACCCGGCGGCCGAAAATGCTGGAGTTAAATAGCAAAACTAACAATTTTGCAAAAGTGACGTATACAAAATGTCAGCCTTCTAGCTCCTTTATTTTTTGAGTTATCGTGCGGACGGACACTGAGTTCTTTTCATTTAAAAAGAGATTTTGTATGGCAGCTACCCGAACCCGTCACACCACCACAACCAAATTTTGCAGAAGTTGTTGCCATAAAACTTGATCATCATTCGCAAAATTTCAGATACCTAGATTGGATAGACACTGGGTTATTTCGATTTAAAGAAAGAAGTTGTATGGCAGCTACTAGAACCCGGGGGCCGAAAATGCTGGAGTTAAATAGCAAAACTAACAATTTTACAAAAGTAACGTAAAAAAATTTTCAGCCTCCTAGCTCCTCTATTTTTTGAGTTATAGTGCGGACGGACACTGAGTTCTTTTCATTTAAAAAGAAATTTTGTATGGCAGCTACCCGAACCCGTCACACCACCACAACCAAATTTTGCAAAAGTTGTTGCCATAAAACTTGATCATCATTCGCAAAATTTCAGATACCTAGATTGAACAGACACTGGGTTATTTCTATTTCAAGAAAGACGTTGTATGGCAGCTACTAGAACCCGGGGGCCGAAAATGCTGGAGTTAAATAGCAAAACTAACAATTTTACAAAAGTAACGTAAAAAAATTTTCAGCCTCCTAGCTCCTCTATTTTTTGAGTTATAGTGCGGACGGACACTGAGTTCTTTTCATTTAAAAAGAGATTTTGTATGGCAGCTACCCGAACCCGTCACACCACCACAACCAAATTTTGCAGAAGTTGTTGCCATAAAACTTGATCATCATTCGCAAAATTTCAGATACCTAGATTGAACAGACACTGGGTTATTTCTATTTCAAGAAAGACGTTGTATGGCAGCTACCCGAACCCGGGGACAGAAAATGCTGGAGTTAAATAGCAAAACTAACAATTTTACAAAAGTGACGTAAAAAAATTTTCAGCCTCCTAGCTCCTCTATTTTTTGAGTTATCGTGCGGACGGACACTGAGTTCTTTTCATTTAAAAAGAAATTTTGTATGGCAGCTACCCGAACCCGTCGCACCAGCACAACCAAATTTTGCAGAAGTTGTTGCCATAAAACTTGATCATCATTTGCAAGATTTCAGACGCCTAGCTTTATTAACTTCCAAGAGGTGCAAGAAGCCTGAACCGGCTGCTCTAGGCCAACCAAATTTTACAAAAGTTGTTGGCATATAACTCGACACCTCTTTACTAAATTTCAGATTCCTAGCTTCAATGAACACTGAGTTATTCTCATTTAACCGGATAAGTTGTATGGCAGCTACCCGAACCCGTCGCACCACCACAACCAAATTTTGCAAAAGTTGTTGCCATAAAACTTGATCACCATTTGCAAGATTTCAGACGCCTAGCTTTATTAACTTCCAAGAGGTGCAAGAAGCCTGAACCGGATGCTCTAGACCAACCAAATTTTACAAAAGTTGTTGGCATGTAACTCGACATCTCTTTACTAAATTTCAGATTCCTAGCTTAAATAAACACTGAGTTATTCTCATTTAAACGGATAAGTTGTATGGCAGCTACCCGAACCCGTCGCACCAACACAACCAAATTTTACAGAAGTTGTTGCCATAAAACTTGATCATCATTTGTAAAATTTCAAAACCCTAGCTTGAATAGATACTGAGTTATTTCTATATAAAGAAAGAAGTTGTATGGCAGCTACTCGAACCCGCCGACCGAAAATGTTGGATTTAAATAGCAAAACTAACAATTTTGCAAAAGTGACGTAAAAAAAATTTCAGCCTCCTAGCTCCTTTATTTTTTGAGTTATCGTGCGGACGGACGGACGGACGGACGGACGTACATGGCTTAATCGACTCAGAATTCGATTCTGAGCCGATCCATACCTCTGACACTATATCTAGCTCGGCTCCTTTAAGGTGTCACAAACGTAATGGCAAATTTATTATACCCTTGAACATAGTTCATACGGGTATAAAAATAATAAATCTATAACTACATACATAAATAGCCATATATTCATTCATATACATATGTATCTATATTATGAGCTGATGTTTAATTTATACATGCATTCTATTTAAAAAATATAAATTATAACCTATAGAACATTCTGAATTTTTTTTTCTTCGTTTATATTTACCGTCCATTCATATGCATACATAAAATTTTTTTTTGTTCGTTTATGTTTACCGTCCATTCATATAAATATAACTGTTGCCTACATATTAAAAAAATAATAAATCTATAACTACATACATAAATAGCCATGTATTAATTCATATACATATGTATCTATATTATGAGCTGAACTTCTCAGTGTTGCATTATATCATAATGCGGCAAAATTTTTAAAAAATTAAGAAAACGTTGCATAGCTAATAAATTCAAAATTTAAATAAAAATATTGCAATTTTATAATGTTTTTTATTTCCACTTAAAATGCGACCCTTTAAAAACTTTGATTCATATACTGCCTTGTTTTTTCTTTCTTTTCATAACATAATATTTTAATATTTTCTTTTTTTTATCTGTTATGTACGGAAATATCAAACGTACGTTTCTTTCTTTTAAAATTATAACATTTTAATAGTTCTTTTTTTCTATCTGTTATGTGGGTAAATATCAGATCTGCACATATACATAAGAAATAGCCTTTAAAAATATTTAAAAACAATCAAAGTAACATTTTTTGTTCTCTTTTTTTCTATTCGTTTTTATTTTTCTTCCAGTATTACATTTTACTTTTTTAGGTACACTAAGAACTTTTTTTTTTTTTTTAATATTAAATTTATGCATACAGTCTATTTCAAAAATAGAAATTATTAGCTATAGAACATTCTGAATTTTTTTTTGTTCGTTTATGTTTACCGTCCATTCATATAAATATAACTGTTGCCTACATATTAAAAAATAATAAATCGATAAATCAACTAAATAATAATAGTTGGGAATTTGGGAATTTGGTGTGACTGTGTTAGCAGATTTTTAATAGTACAGCACACATAAAAATATGCATACCATTTTTGTACATGTTTGTACCTACATACATATGTAGTAAAAAAATTTGGTTTTAAAAGAATGTAATTGAGATATATTAAATTGCTTACTTCTAAATACTAATGTTTTTGAATAAAAAAAAAATGATTTTGCTTTTTCTAAACGATGTAGATATACATATATGTATGAATGTACATAACATATATTTTATGATTAATTCATAATTATTGTTATTGCAAAGAAAAATATTGTTGTTATTTACTATTTTTAAAAAAGACTGGATTTCTTATTTTTAATATATTCTTTTTGTTGTTTAATCAATTTACATAATTGGAAATATATTCTTAGTTTTTATACTTCAGAAAAAGGCATTAGTGGTGCAGATCATCATTCCCTAATACATCTTAATTTAAAGGCAGCTCCCAATTTAGTTATCAATGTTAGGGCCATAATATGTCATTTTAATATGTTAAGAGTTTCGAAAGAACAGCCCTATTTTAATTATAATTAAGAAAGGAAAAACACATATCTATATAAATATTATAAATAAACACATTGCTTTTATAAATAAAAATGTATATTAAAAATCAATTGATTTGATGAAAAAAAACTTAAATTTAACACTTGCTATCTAAATTTTAAGTAAATGCATATTAAGTTTTACACTGTGTTCTCAAGTGTGACACATTAATTTGTTTACACATTCATGTCTTTCAAACCAAAAATATTTTCGAAGCACATATTATTACATATTTTGAAGTATGTTCCTATGAATATGTACACATACAATGCAATGGTTTACATAAAAAACAATAGTCTTTTATAGAAAAAAAAAACATTTATGTATTACGTATACGTATTGGTATTGGTATGGTGAGTTTAGTAAATTTAGATAAAATGTTTTATTTTGCTTCTGTAATAATTCTGTTAAAAATTCTGTTATATCTTTGTATGAAAATTTAATTTTGAAATTAAGCTAATTTCTCTAATGTTTTTCGATATTATTATTTTAAAATCATGTATTGTCATCGGGATCTGATCTAATGAAGAAAATTTCAAGTCTCTAGCTCAACGGGAAGTGTGTTTAAAATGGCTCCTAAGATTCCATCCTTTACCCAACCAAGTTAATAAAAAGCTGTTAAGAAAAATAGAAGAAAATAGGAAGAAATGGAGAATTATTATGAAGAAATAGAAATGTTGGAAGAAAATTTAGATGTTTATCAGGATATGGATAATATTATAATAGAAGGTAAGTAAATTTTTAAGATATAACGATTAAGGTAAATTAACTATTTGTGATAATATAATGAAAATGCTTTTTCTAATCATCTTCATTCAAATGAAGATAGTCACAATAAATTTAGTATTGAATAAAGTTTAGTATTGGATTCAGGACCACCATCAACATATGGAAATTACAGGATCATGTCTTGGAAGGGAAATTTTCTGAAGGATGGAAAAATGTATTGCTGATATCAGAAATTATATATATATAGATAACGCAAGGAGAACAAAAAATGTCAATAACAATTTTCGAAATTTTTTCAGATTTCAAGTGTCCCATTTGCTCTCTAATTTTTTGCTATGCTTTTTTTCTCTTTCTCAATAGTTCTTTTAAAAAAATATCCTCGTGAATATTTGATTCTATTTTAATTTTAGATATGTAGGTACATACATGATAAATATTTTTTTTTATTTTGTTTTTTTTTTTTCTTTTTTTCTTCAAAAACCTGAAAACTTGTTTTTAGAAGAATGCATTTGAATAAAAGACAATATTGCCATATCATTTGTATGATTCACGAAATTTTTTTTGAAACTAAAGTTTTAAAATTTTGTTAAGTATTTATTTTTACCTATAATTTGTAAAACTCGAAACTATTATTAGATTATTTACCATTATAAAACTATTTTTAAAACTATTTAGGTAGTACTCGAATTTGGCAAAAATACATGTCGTCTAAAGTCGTGAACAATTAACAAATTGCTTTGTTATTTATAATTATAATTAGAAATAAAGAAAAAAAAGAATTCACTTTGAAAATACCCTATTATTACAAATGGTATAATAAAATCCTTAATATTTGTGGTTTTATATTTTAAAACTGGTTAGAAGAGTTGTCTATCAATGATTTTGGTTGTATTTCTTTGTTTTTAATTTTAAATATTTTATTTATTCAAAAAATAATGAAAAACGTATTTTTAACATTTTTCTTTCAATCTAACATTTTCGCATAAAGAGTATATCTTTTGTATTTAAAAATTGAAGTAAATCAAATAATTATATATTATAACATGGCAACACTATATAAATCATTTACTTCTGACTTCTTTAGTATTCTATTTTGGATGGACTATTATGGGTTAATCAAGTATATATAATGTTTATCTATGTATGCGTTAGTATTTAATATTTTCTAAATATATCAATAGAAATGCATGAGTAGTTTTTATTTAAAATAAAAAAAAAAAATATGTGACTTAGTTAACCTTAGTTTACTTGTGCTTTTTTTGTGAAATTACCTTTCAAATATAGTTTCTGGTATTATTAAAAGAATTTTAACGTAAGTTTCTAATATGGGTTAAAAGAAATTTATAAAGAAAATTTAAATTTAAATTTGAGCGGTAAGTTATCCAATGTGTTTAACTTGCATTTTTTTATTAAAATAAGTTAATTTTTTTTTATAGAAGTGAGAAATTAAAATTTGTTTTACAAGTTTAATAAATAGTTAAAGTTAAGCTCATATACGTATGCGAAATATATATAATGCACAAGTTCTTTTGTTCTTAATCATTCATCAATCAAGAAGTTGAAACATAATTTCTATTCAAAAAGTAAGAAAATATTTTTTTTATTATTGTTTAGAATTTGTTTCCAAATTTATTTGATTGTCTCAATTATTTTATTCATTAACTTGTTGCAAAACTTATAATTAAAATTTTCTATTTCTCTGACTCTTTTATTTATCTACATACTTTTATTATTTTTTCCATCTCTTTTGCTTTCATATAATATATTCATCCTCTGTTAAGAATGTTTCAAAATATAAAATTAGATTCCCGCAAATCAGGTAGAACCTGCGTCACATGCAAAAATAGTAGGCTGAATTTTAAGGCAAGGCTCTACAGGTTACCAAAGAATAGTAGCTTATTTGATATATGGACTTCAAAATGTATTTATTTATCTTATAATTTTGTTTTACAAGAGTTTTTTTTGCCGACTTGAACGTTTAATTGAATTCAAGGCTTTTTTTATTTTGAAACTGCATTCGGCTTTTTCCCTTTTTTTAAAATATTACATCAATAAAAATTAAATTAGGTCAAAATTTTCAGAATTATAATTTTTTCATTAAGTATAGAATTTTATACAGCACACGAATTTTTAATCTTACATACTTTATTTATAATCTGTTTGCAAAATTCCTAAATTCATAAAAAAGAAATAAAAAAATTACCCTCAGAGGTTAACATTTCGATAGGTATTTATAAAATGTAAAATTTTCTAAAGAAAAAATTAATATGTATATACATATCCATATATATACATATCTATATATATATGGCTGGCTATACTACTGTATACTCACCATTCATTAATAATTTTTTGGCTACTTCTTTTTATAAATTAAAGTAAAGTGACTGAAAATAAAAAATGTAAACACAGCCTAACACATACCAATAACATCTTAAATAAAAATAAACCTTTACATTGTGACTTGATTGATTTTTCGTTAGAAAAATAAAATAAATAAATTTGAAGAATGAAGAATGAGAAAGAACACGCAAAAATAATATGTTCATAATGTGCAAATTGTGAGAGATTTTTTGTTCTGCTTGCGTTATCTATATTGTCTATATATATATAATTTCTGCTGATATACATCCTGCCAGGTTCTTCATTAAATATTGTTGGACTACTGTCAGGTTTTTCATTAAATATTGTTGGACGTTATAATGGTATGTTTCAGTTAAAAATGATTAGGATAAATAAATAGGAAGAAGGTTCTTTTTGTAGGTTTTTAATAATGCAAAAATAATTAAAAAGATGTGTTAAAACTTTAAAATAAATTTATGTAGAATATTTATATATATATATTGTATTTATTTATGTATATTTATATTTATGTATATTATATTAATTTATATTTTTTTTAGAATTTGAACAGGACCGTGAAATTATTCCATCCCAAAGTGATATATTTAACTATGAAGTAGCAAATGGTAATACATAATACTAATTTTAATTAAAATTTTTGTTATGTAATTTTTATTATGCATTTTTAGAACAATTAATAGAAGCTGTTAGGATTAGGCCAGAAATCTGGGATGTGAGAAACAAAGGGTACAAAAACCGAAATTTAAAATTAAGGCTGTGGGAGGAAATTGTGCTGGAGCTGAGTAATTAATTTCGTTAAATTCATTGTAAGTTTCCTTTAATAATAAATTTAAATTTTTAGATTCAGAAAAAGATACAAAAACTGCGAAGTTAAGATGGCAGCATTTAAAAACTGCCTACATAAGATCAAAAAAATCTGGCGCAAGTGGATCTGCTACTATTAAGAACAAGGAATATAAATATTCCAGGTTGTTGTCGTTTTTGGATGACACAAATGAACCTAGAAGGTAAATAAAATGTTATTATTTATAAACTATCGAATTATAAATTTTACTTTAATTTTAGATCACACCTATTGGCGAATTTTGAAGAATGCAGTCCAGAGTCAGCAGCATCAGAGTCACCAACACCAGACTCTCCAACATCGCAGCCATCAACATCAACACCACATATACAAGGAAAAAAAAGGAAGAAGAATAATGACGCTGAGAAAACCGTATTAATAGACCGGTGTTTCCAAATGATGGAAAAAATAAGTAATGCAAATAAGATAGCCGAGATTGCGAGTACTATGTTGAAGAAAAAGTGCATTGAAAAAATGGAGGAGAAAACGGAGGAAAAAATGGAGAGTGAAACAGAATTGTTTGCAAAATTATTGATAGCTGATTTAAATAAATTCCCTACAATAGCCCAGAGAAAGGTAAGAATAAAATTAATGCAAGTGCTTACGGATTCCATGATTGAATATGGCATCGAATGAAAAATTTTTAGGTATTGGTATTTTGGTATTGTTGTCAGGTAAGACATCAATAAATTTTATTTCTATTACAATTTTAATATCTTTAACAGTGTTTGTTTTTAGAAGAACATCTACTTTTTTTATTTTATTTTTATTCTTTCTATATGTAAATATTTTTTATATCCTTTTATTTATTATATTCTTTATTCTATGTAAATATTCTTAATATTTTATACTATTTTATGCACTCTTTTATTTTCTGTTATGTATTTAAATATATTATTCTATAAATAATTTTATTATGTTTTTATATTCTATAAATTCTTTTTTGTTTATTTTTATATTCTATGAATTGTTTTTTTTTTTGTTATATTCTATGAATTGCCTTTATTATTTTGTTTTTAATCATATTTTTTAATTTTTTTAAAATTCAAATAAAATCGAAATAAATAAAAAAAATTATTTTCATTAAATAAACATTAGTTTTTATTTGATAACAATATTTAATTTTACAGCAAATATTTAACAGCTTTTGAGAACAAAATTTTAATTACATATAAAAAAATATTTAACAGAGATTAGATAATTAAATTATTTAAATAATTCTTTAGAAAAAATGTTGTAGATCGTTCGTTCGTTGTAGTTAAGTCCGTTCCTAAAAATAAAAAAAATTTTAGATTCTTTATCAACATAAAATATATATTTTTTTATCCATATATGGATAAAATTCAAATCCTATCCAATTGCCATGGAACAGCTCCTTCGTCCATAAAGTATTCAGCGAACCTAATCCTCATCTGTTTAGCAGTATTAGTAGAATTTCCATTATTTGAAGTCAAGGGCTGAAAGTTATTTGGCTCTGACCTCCAAGAACCTTCATTTTCCTCAGAATCAACTAGGCCGGGATGAAATAAGGTTCTGCATTTCAGTTGGCGGAGCCAGTTGTGCAAACAAGCACATGCCATCATTATATATTCCACCTAAGAATTGGATTTTATTAAATATGTAAATAAATTATATAATTATTTTTTGGGTTTATACAAATATTAAATAAATTTTACCGTTTCCAATTTAGCAAAAATGCTTTCGGCATTTTATGCACTAAGTCGAGAATTTTTAGAACTCTAATATCTAAAAATTCTCGACTTAGTGCATAAAATGCCGAAAGCATTTTCAATTATACGAAGAGCTCGGCTCAATCTATAATTGAAAATTCTTTTTTTTAATGACAAATTGGATCCTATGAACGGCTTTAACATATTGTTTGTCAAGGCAAACGCATCATCCGCAACCAAGACGTATGGTACGTCCTTAAATCCTTCACACACATCCGATGGTGCTGGAATTCTAAAAAAAAATTTTTAATTTTAATTCATAATTTTCTATTATACTTTCTTTTCTTACGGGAGAGAATTTTTATAAAATCTTTGTCCGAATGCAGAATTTCGAAAAACTCCTCCATCACTTTGTCGTCACGAAGCACCAATATCATACATTATAAAGGAATAATTATGGTCCGATATAGCCAAAAGTACCAGTGAGTGTGCTTTCTTGTAATTAAAGAAATCGGACCCTGAATTATCTGACGCCTAAAATGTTTTCGTATAATTAAAATGTTTTTATTTCATAGAAAATTTATATTAATTAACTTACTTGAATTGTGACATGTTTTTCATCAATTGCTCCTAGGCAATGAGCAAAATTCCACTGGTGCTCGAAGCCCTCAGCAATTGTTTTAATGTGTTTTCATTCATTTTTGGAAACACTATATTCTTTAAAACACACACAATTGCTTTTGTTGTTTCCCGAATAATAAAATGCACTGCTATGGGCGAAACCTTGTATGCTAATGATAAGCTCCTTTGAGATTCTCCAGTAGCTAAAAATCTAAAAAAAAAAAACAAAATAAAAAATAGAAAAAAAAATATAAAATTTTTAATTTACCTCAATGTAATTACAAGGCGAATGTTAATACTAATTGGGACCCTAACAGTTTTCCGTTTTTTTATGAGCGGCCCAACCAGTAATAAAAGTTGTTCCAATTGAGTTGCACCCATTTGCATGTAAGTATGGAACAATTCCTTATCATTGATCTTACTCAGGAATTCAAAAATATTGATGTATGATCCCGATTCATTTCTTTCCTGATAATATGGCCTCACCCAATATTTTTTCTTTTTCCTCGATTGATTTTCCTTAGAATTGCTCTGCTTTAATTCATCAATTAAAGCTGTTGCCATCAAAACCAAAGAGTTTCCTATCATTGCTAAAATAAATAATTATATGAAAATGTAGATATTGTATATGTAAATATAAAAAAACATATATTATGTTAACAGAATTTCAATATGTAGAATGTAGATCAAATTATAAAATTATGAATTGAAATAATGACAACATTATTTATTACAATCCATAATTTTATTATCTAGTATTTGAACTAAAAAATAACTTGTATGTGTATCCAAAATATTTAACTGAAAGACTGATATATTAAAATCATTACCTTTTCTTCTCTGGTTGTCTTCTTCCTGAAGAATTATTGCAGCTCGTACAAAGTTCTCCATTGTTTAAAATAATTAATTATATTATATGTATATATATGTATATTATATACATATATATTATATATATTATATGTATATTATATATATAAAATAAATAATTATATTATATGTATATATATATTTAGATGTATATTTCTCACTTTTACCAACTTTTACTTGAAAATATTTTATTTATTTAGAAAATTTAATGCAATCAAATTTTTCTAATCCGCCAAATCAAGTTTATAAATATAAACAAAACATTAAAAAATAGGTTATGTACATTTTTAGCTGTCAAAATCTTGCCACAAATATTTTATAGCAATCTAATATTTTTTCTCCCTCTTTCCTATTGGGAGTGTACTATATTTTTCTCTTTCTAAAGTCGCGATAAAATTTAAAAATTTCCTCATGAAAACCAGCCTTAACAATGCATCGTATTACTGCTGAATTCAACAAAAGGAGTGAAATTTGTTTGTGTATTTGTTGTTTGATATTTAGATGATGGTTTCTGTACATGCATTCCGTTTTGAAATTAATTTAGTTTGAGTGGCCGCATCAAATGATTTACCAAATTATGATTTTTCTCGTAATTTCATTGTTTGCCTTTTATTAATTCCATATTTCATTAAATTTTGCCTATACAAATGTCATTTTTGTAGAGGGTTTTAGTTTTTTATCATACAGAACGTTTTTCATTTTTTGATCTAGTATGCTTAGATTCTTATCATCTTCAATTATATTTTTAAATTTGTTAAATATTTCAGGAGGCATAACAATCATTCGCTTCATTATGTCTTACTGGGAAGTTTTCCTATTACACCAGATAATATAGTCCCAATTAATGTATGTAAAAATCCTCCATGTTGAATTAAAATTTTACATTTAGCTTTAATACCTTTTCTTGGACACATTAAGAGTCTCAGCTGTTTTTTATGTTTTTTTAGTTTAATTTTTTTGTGATGGTGATATTTTATTGTTTCCGTTTAACACATTAATCTCAATCTCAGCAATAGTTTTTATAATATCATCGTTACAATATTTACACGAAAATTCTTGTTGCAGCAGTTTTCAGGTACATGTAACATATGTTGGTGTTTATTCAACCATTTCATATTTATTTATTCATAACAGTTATTTAAATTTTTTGGTGTTACAAAAACAAACGCAATATTCTTCAGAAAATATATTAGTCCTAATTCGAAACAAATCGTCAACGTCTTGTGTTCAATCTAAGACAATATAACCGTGTGGATTTGAGGTTGATTCATTATATAACCCCAGGAACCCTTTTAAATTTTCCGGATATAGTTATCTAGCCAGAGGAAAAATCTGTCATTTACAATTTAATGAAATATCACGTGAGAATTTTCCTCGACGAAAAATGTTTTGCGTTAATAATATAATTGATAAATTACGATGATGCGAACCTTTAGTAAAAAGTTCACACACCTGTTTATTTGCAGAATCTAACATTAAATCATCCAAAACAATTAGAATAGGTGTATTTTCATTTTCATTAATCTCTTCTGGAATACTGGTATAAAAATCTATTGCTGTAAAATTTATATTTCTAGGAACAGCAGAATTTTCTGGGTTACACCATTTTATTTTTTCAATTTTTGGATAAATCAATCTGTTAATATTTTAAATAAATTACATACAAATGTTGTTTTCCCGTATCCCGATGGACCCGCTATCATCATTGTAAATGGGTGAATAAAATTAATCATTTTTGATATGTGTAAATTTAAAATACAATTGTACGATGATATAAAGGCAAAACATATTCTTAATACAATCATTTGGAATTATGGAAATATAGAAAAGTTCTTAAATATTTATTCCTCAGTCATATGATAATTCTACTTCTGAACTGAACATCTGGCAATGTCATCCGGTAGAAAATTATAAAATCGCTTTGAAAAGATGAATTAAATGGCACAATAATAATGTCGAGGTCACAAGTTGTATTAGAAATTCACAGAGGCGCTAGAAGAAAATTTATTCAAAAGGGATTAAAGGATACCTGGCAAATCGATTTAGTTGAAATGATTCCTTATGCGAAATTTAACCAAGGATATAAATATTTATTAACAGTAATTGATACATTTTCAAAAATAGCATATGTTGAGACGATTCAAAACAAAAACGCTAATAATATTTTAATTGCAATGAAAAACATTTTTAAGAGTGCTAGTAAAAAACCAAAAAATTTTGCAATCTGACCAGGGTACAGGATTTTTCAAAAAAAAATTTCAAAATCTAATGAACAAAAATAAAATTAACCATTTTCATATTAACATATTCAGAGCTAAAAGCATCAATTGTAGAACGTTTCAATTGCACTCTGAAAAACATGTTGTGGAAACAATTTAGTTTACAAGGTACATATAAATGGTTAACTATTCTACCATCGCTAATAAAAAAGTATAACTCAACATATCATCATACATTAAACTACGCCCTAAAAAGGTTACAAAGGAAAATGAAAAATTAATATTAAAAACTGTTTACAATAAATTAAAAGTATTTAGGAGAGCAAAATACTTAGTTGGAGATTTTGTTCATATAAGTATTCGTATAAGGTATATTTACAAAAGGTTATCAACCTAATTGATTAACAGAAATTAAAAGAACAGATCCAATTACATATAATTTACTTGATTGCACAAAAAAAACCAATAAACTGTAGTTTTTATGAACCTGAACTGTTTGTTAAACTTCCAGATGCTTACCTTGTAGAGAAAATAATAAGAAGAGAGGGACAATTGGCAACTTAACTGGCTTGGCTTTGATAAAAAACATAATTCTTGGATAAATAAACGAGATATTATTTAGTTAAAAAAAAATTGACACTTATTTAAAACAAATGCCATCATTGCAAAGAATCCAAAAAATTCAAACAATGCAAAAAATGTTTATTTGAATAAAACAAATGTTACATTACTTTTTATTGTTGTAATTTTAATAAAATAAAACTAAAAATTGACATTAAGATTGTTTAAAGTGTATTTCGTTAATGGCGCATATTATGCTTTAAGAACGAAAAGGACTTATAAAAGTATCCTTGTTATTTTGGTCTTTTGTAAATAAACCGTTATATTTGGCGATCTGTTAGTTATACATACTTAATTCTGCTTTTAATTAAGGTAACAGTCTTTTAATGTTTAACAGAATATTTTTGGAGATATTGTAGTTCAAAGTTGAAAATTTTCAAAAAAAAATAATTTTTTAAACATCTTTCTAAATCAAAAATATCAAATATTTCAAAATTTAGCCAAGAAGCCCTGTAAATATTTTTACATCGTTGAAAAGCTCTCTCTAAATATTTTGTACATATTTAAGTTGTTGTTCTAGAAAATAAAATAATACACCTATATATCAAACAAATCATGTTATTATGTTTAAAGCAATATCTCCAAAAAAACTATGTTATGTTTTTAATTAATGGATTTATTTTTTATTTGTTTCAAATTTTAATTTAATTTTTATTTAGTTAATAAGTTAGTTTAGAAAAATTGACAAAAAAGAAAAACATAATTTAAAAAAACAAATACATAAATTAAAAACATATTAACATAATTTTTTTCATATACATATATAGCTGTATTATTTTATTTTCTACAACAACAACTTCAATAATTTATTTGTATGTATATATTTTTAATATATACATTTTATATATTTTAAAAATCCTTTATGTCCTCAAAAGACTAAGTGCTCCATACTTTAGAAGAAATTGTTACTTCGTAAAAGGCACATTCCAAGTTTTATATAGAAAAGGGTAAAAAAAATGAATTTCTTGTTAATAAATGCTTATATCTTCTAAACCTTTTGATATCGACCTTAAGTATGTGCACAAATGATAGAAAAACAAGCAAATGTAAGTAAGTCGATACAACCGACTTATTAATATCCTACACCTGAATAATTCCTGAACCTGAATAAAAAAATAATTAAATTAAAAATCCATACGTTTTTTGGCAGCTGCTTGAACCGCTTCCCTTTTCTTCCTTATTCAACTCGAATTTCGGGAACGTAAAAGAGTCATCCTCTTGGAATATGCTTGACACCTTTGTAAAAAATTTTAAGTTTCTATCTTTATTAATTTCGAAGATTGTTAGTCCTTGGGAGGTGTGTGTCAGGTACCCGAATTGCCACTCCAATTCATCAAACCCATCTCACGAACATAAAGAAAACATGCCAGAACACCATTGTACTAAATTTAAAGGTTCTACTTTTGTTGGTTTTGGAAATATGCTCGTTGCTCTTGTGCTCGTCCAAAATACGAACCCATGGTTCAAATTCTTTCAAATGTCAGTTTCCAATTTTACAGAAAAGGAAACATAACAGAACACCTTTGTACTAAAAATAAAAGTTCTATCTTTGTTGGTTGTGGAGATAAGTAGGTAATCCTGCACTTGGGGATGGGAAAAAATCATGCCATATCGCACCGAAGACCACGCTCACTGACCTATATTTTGATTGATGGGTTTAATGTAGGTTATTCTTGGTTAGTAGGTCAAAAACTTGTTTTGTTTGTTTTGGTTTAGGTTATAAGCATGGGTTGTTAACTTATAAGTTGCAAGTTTGTTGTATAGTAGAAAATGAAGGTTGTTGGTACTGTAGAAGTTGTTAGGCAAGGTTAATGAACTGAACAAGTTTAGGTTATAAGCATGGGTTGTTATCTTATAAGTTGCAAGTGGTTGTATAGTAGGAAATGAAGGTTGTTGGTACTGTAGAAGTTGTTAGGCAAGGTTAATGAACTGAACAAGTTTAGGATATTTAGGTTTTTCAATAAATTCATTGATACTTTGTAATAGGATATCATACAAATAGAAAGATGATTTTTTTCAGGTCAAATCAAGTTCATTTTTTTAAATTGCTCAAAATCGCATGCTTAATAAAATATACTACATACGAAAAGGAGATATAAAAGAAACGAAAAAAAACTTGTTTTTATTATTTAATAAGAAAAATATTCATAGGTACTTTTAAATACCAAGATGTAAATAATAAAAATAAAAACAAAACGTAAACAAGAAGTACAAAGTATAGTTTGGCTTATAAAGAAGATTAATAATTGTTAAAAGTTGTTATTATAGCTTTAAGGTGCAAAATAAAAATAAGAAAAATATGTTACCTATTTTAGGATATGAGTTGTTTCTCTATATTCTATATTTTGTTCTAAGTACATATGAACTTAAAAAATATTTTGCATTCTTCTAATTTCTGTTTACCTGGTGTAAAATAAATTGTTAAAACTAGTTTGACTCTTTTAAACAATGTTAAAATTTATGAATGTAGTAAAAAAGTAAAAATAAAAACAAAAGAAAGAAAAAAATTATATAATTATAGGTGCATCTGTTATGTAGGATTTCTTTTTTCTGTTCTATAAGAAATAGAAAATAACCTGAAATATTCGATTTTACTTTGTTTTGTTATTATTACGTTCCATTGTATGCTGTAAGAACTGAAAAAATAAAAAATAATAAAAATCAAAAAGAAGTTAATTGCTTTCGGTACCTATTTTGTAAACATAAGATAAAATTAAAAGACATTATTATTTTTATGTTAAAAATCTTTTATTAAATTTATTATTATTATATTTTTATTTAAATCTAAGTTGAAAAATTTTTTACGATAACCAGATGTTAAGATTTTAAAAATTTTAAATTAATATGTAAACAAATTTGAATGATTTACTTATCAACACGTGATTTTTTCCTATTATATGCATACGGTAAAGAACTACCGTCTTCATTAAATTTTCGTTTTTCCGATTTTGGTTGATATTTTTTATTTCAGGAATCGTAAGTACATCGTGATTTTTATTTCGACGAATATTTTCTGAAATAACGTATGTGTCTGTACTATTCAATGAATTTAAAACTGCTTCCTTTATGCTATTAAAATTAATTTTTAGTGAAGCTTCATAACTAAGAGAGAATCCCTTTAACTTTACAAACAATTTTTTCGGTATTATCTTTTGTACAGTAAATTTTGTAGGCGTAGTTCTTGGGACCACCACTTACAAATTCTGTATTATAACTCTGTAATATAACCCTATACCATAACACTCTAACTCATCTGTCATGTCTCCTATAAATTCTCCTGTTTGTTGTTCATATTCTCCTTCTCGACTAATATACAACACTGAATCGGTGTCATATTATAATACTCTACTATCTAGCTTCTCTAGATAACTGTAAAGTTGAAGACGAGCATGTGTTGTTGTATAAGCAGCGATACTTACGTTGACAGTAGATAAAGAAGTTGCTGCTTCTTCTTTATTCTTCCAGCTAGCCACTATGTTTTTTTCATTTACTGGAAATATGTGACATACTTCTACAGAAGGGTTTGTTATTAACTCGTAAAGTTTAAAAGGTTGATTTATAATGGTGGTTTGTTGTTGATTTTCCTTTTGCCTAAATTTTCCCCAGAATCAGTTGGCCACCCAGAAGCTTCTTGTTTAATCTTTATAAATTTATTCATCATTTTAGTGAATAAACTATCAATACCATTGCAATTGTCATATTTTACTGTTTCGTATTCCCAAACTTCATAAATATTTAAAAGTTTATACCCTTTTCCAATTGCTTTTTTAATTTCATCAATTACCCAAGTTCCTACTAATGCTCTTTCATCGTTTGTATGTTCACAGTATTTTCCTTGATATTTTTGTTTACTACAAGTGTTACATAGTGAGAACATCAATTTATTATTTTGTTTGACAGGTAACACGGGGTGTAATAAATTTGTTGGTGGTACGATTTTACATTTAATAATACCGTCAATAGTCATTCTGTTTAACTTAGAGCAAGTATCTTCTCCAACATAAATCTTAGGATGGTTTATGGGAAATTTTCCTCGTTTGCAAACATATGGGTATAAGGAATATACATCTATGTATTTAATTTTTTCTCCTTGTTTACATTTATAATATGTGTAAGTATTTCCCGTTCTTCCGCCATAAAATGCATCACGAGGATTTAAAGGAACTAAATTAATTAATGAATGATTTTCTAAATATCTCATATTTTAATTGTGTCTCATTAGCTCCTGGAATCCACATTCCCACATCTCAATAACATTTATATCCACATGATTTTATAAACTCTGATCTCATTAATGTTTTTTCATATCGTAGATTCAAAGTATCGCCAGAGTTATCATGTAATTGTATATCTCTCTGGTTTGTTAAACATTTTAGATGTCCATGATAATAGCAACCGTAAAATTCAAATATATCTTTAGTCTCTTCGCAAAATTCATCGACTTTAACATTTCCGATTTGTTTTTCTTTTCCGTTAAATGCACATTTCAAATCAATTTTTCTCAAATCTTTTTCCCAAATAAGCCATTGCACGGCAATTTTTGACTGATTATCTACCATCCTATATCCTTTTCTTGGTATAATTCCTATAGTATTCTATTTGAGAAAGTTTTTTCTATATACAAGATTACAGGCTGAAGCTATTGTTGTTGCTTCTACAAATGGTTCCACATTACATTCTTCTATAAAAAATTTTCTGAAAACCAGACATGCTCGAGTTAGAATTTCAACATCATTTATACAGTTTTCTAAAATATCTTTCTCCATATTAAATTCTGAGTTTCTATTTTGTTCATACCACATTAAAAATTCATTACGCTCATCTGCTTTCATTGTATTAGAGTTATAGTATTTAATTGCTGGAAGTGGGCCAATGTAATTTTCATTTTCCAATTTATTGAATAGATGCGGAAATAACCCTTTTTCAAATTGATTGATAAATTAAAAGCTTTTGGTAATTTTGCCAAGGCCATAGGAAAGTAATTCATAGAATCTATAAATTTAATTTTATCAATTATCACAACAATAATTTTTGTTCCTCGCATAATTAACTTTGGTTCAAGTACAGTTTTATTGAGTATATAATTCAGAATAAACTGATGGTCAAACGCCTGACCATTATGAGCAATTATGACAATCTTTTTGAATTCCTTTCTTAATTTTAAAATAAATTCCATGAAATCCTCTATCACATTTTTCGTTTTAAAAATTCTTTCTCTTAATTTACATTTTTGGCAGAAGTATAGAGAATCAATGTTTATATATTTAAAGCATCTCAGTTGAGCCACACATAAACTTGGAACATGTTCTTTTATTTTTGTAGAGTTAATTTCTTCTTGTCTTGTTTCTAAATCATAAAATACGTAAATGCAGTTTTCAAAATTTACTTTTGTTTTGTCTTGCTGAATGAAGCATTTATGGTTTTCAGGAACATGATTATCGCAAATCTTACAAAAATATTCTCCACATATATGAATCCTACTACTTTTATGAACTTTAAAACAAGATTTGCATTTTCTAATTTCTTCACAGATGCTTCTATTTTTTGAACTGGAAGCCTTATGGCTTTCAAAACATGTTTGACCACGAAATGTTCGATTACACTGCATACATAAAATATTTTTAACATTAAGTGAACAAGCTGGTGAGTTTTGATAGCAAGGGCAACTTTTCGAACATCTATCTTCATTTTTCTTAGAATACGGAATATGAAATTCTTCACAATAAAATGCTGTGCAAAAAGCAGCTGTTAGTGAGTTTATTACATTATAATGGTTATTATGATATAACAAGTTAATTTTTTTTCCATTATTCAATCCTTCAAATATTATTTCTGCACCCCTTGTTCCATATTTATATACAACAATCTTGTGTTTGTGTAAAAATTTTTGAAATTGATTCAATTCACGAATTCCGCAACCTTCAGATGGAATTGTTATTTTTGATTTTTCTAATAATTTTAAAGCTGTTAAAGTTTGAAGTTTTTCTATATTTTTTCGAATTTTTTCATAATCATTAAATTTTTCAATTTTAGCTATTGAAACAACAAGTGCACGCGGTAAACATAAATGATCGCTATTTTTTATTGCTATTATTCCTCTCCCTTTTAAGCATTCCTCATCAAAATTTGAATATTTATTACTTCTACCTCTACCAACGGGTAATTTAACATGGGTAACTGTTAAACAAAAAGTGTCTGTACTTAAACCCGTAGACGTAAAATAAAAATAGTTTATAATAAATGAAGCCAAAAATGTATTATAAATAACTACCTTCAGAATTACTTTGGAAAACATTAGAAATTACATCCCAAACGTCGCTAAATTTTAGTTCATGAGCGGATCTAAAACTGAGATACGCAGGACCTTGATGTTCAAAGCTCTCTCCACAAAATGTTAACCCAATCTTATCCCTGGAATTCACATCTTTCACAGCAATGTTGATTATTTGATGTATAGCATCCATAATCCAGCTAATTGGTTCTCTATTATCAGGTACGGATTTAATTACAAATTTTATTTTGTGCCCGTTCATATTAAACCGTTTAACAAATGTCGAATTTTCGCTTTCGATTATATAAGGTGTTATAGTTTCGGTAAGAAACTTTTCTAAAATAATTTTTTTCGACATTTTCTTTATACGAATTTTAGATGTTAAATGCTTGAATAACAGAATAATATTAAATTTCTAATACAGATTCACTCTGTTAAATGAACAATTACATTGTAATCAAAGGTCGCTTTAATAAATTATAGTTGTTTAACTAGAATCACATCTTAATCCTATCTTAAAATAGAAAAAATTGAAAAACAAAAAGCAATCTAAATTTATCTTCAATACATTTTAATTAGTATAAATACATCGGGATTTTATACAAAAAATATCAGTTTAATTTCAAACAAGCAAGATATGGCACAGGAATATTTAAACTTCTTCATGACTGCAGAAGAGGCTGCAACTGCTACAACTGCTACTACTAGTACAGCAGTGCGTCCTCCTACGAAAAGGAGAAAGACGAAAAATGAAGATGACGCTTCTACTCATCTTCATCAACAACAACAACAACAACAACTACATCAACAACATCATCATCAACAACAACAGCAACAACCACAACAACAGCAACAACCGCAACATCAGCAACATAAACAGCAGCAACAAGATTATCAGAGTAAGGCAACATCAAATCCCATCAGAAAAAGGAAACTGGTGGAATTATTTAATTTTAAAATAACTTTTAAAAATTTTTTATAAGATATGGAGCCAAGTAGGCTCTATAAAATAAATAAAATTAAAAATTAAACACGGTGTTACGGTAAAAAATGGGTCTTCGAGACCGTAAATAATATTATATATATGAGAAGATAATGATTTCCGTGAGGAAATCGAAAAAAATGAATATTTCCTCATAAATGAGGAAAGCCAATTAAATTTAAAAGAAGAACGTGGTGTTTTTATATTGAACAATATTTGTTGAATTTGTCCAAGTATTATATGTGTCATCAAAACCTAGCCATTTAACAAAAACTCCATTTCCTTCCTTTTTCAGAATTTTTTCTACAAGATAAGTATCTGGGTATTTTACAGGTGTAAGCTCAGCTTGATAAAAACCCCCAGAAATTGGCGTATCAGTATAGTTCGATAATTGATGTGTAACAAGATAAGTATTATTGATTTTATCAATCTTAAATACTTCAGTTGACCAATTCGGTTGATAACCTTTTTCGAAATGATCTTTATATTTACTTATTATTCTTACAAAATTTCCAGTTTTATATTTACTTTTTTGAAAAATTTTGGGCTCAGTATATACATTCCGCAGTATATTTTTTTCGTTTTTCTTTGTAATTTTTTCAGGAGGAAGTTTTTTTGTGCTATGTTTTGTTGAATTATATTCTTTTATTAATGATTGTATAATAGGTAACCATTTATAATTCCCGTTTAAACTAAATTTTTTCCACATAGAATTTTTCAATGTACGGTTAAATCGTTCAACAATTGATGCTTTTAATTCGCTAAATGTGTGATAATGATTGATTGATTTTTCTTTCATATAATTTTGAAGTTGTAAATTAACAAATTCCTTGCCTTGATCAGAGTGAATATTTTTTGGTATAACTTTAGCTCTAATAAAAATTGTTTTTAAGGCATTTAAAACATTTTCAGCATTTTTTGTTTTCACAGGTTCAGCATAGGCATATTTGGAAAAAGTATCAATGACCGTCAGCATATATTTATAACCATTATTAAATTTTCCATAAGGTATCATTTCGACTAAATCGATTTGCCACGTGTCATTTAGATCTTTGTGTTTGAATTTTCTTCTAAGAAATTTACGTCTTGCCTGTCTATGAATTTCAGTCACTATTTGAGTTCTTGACATTTTGTTTTAAAAATGTTAAAGGTAATGTTATAATAATTATTATACATAAAATGATAAACCAAAGCATGGTTTAAACTAATCATCTAATTGAGTTTAATTTGCTTTTATACTTTTCTACATGAGTATATAACTCAACTTTTATTTTCAAATTTAATTCATTTCCATTCTGACTGCTCAACAATTCACTGAAATGCAGTCTGATTCCACATCATTTCCATTTAAAGAAACTGTAGATGATGTAAATACACAAGGTCAGATACAAGAAAATGAAATTACGTCCACCATGGGCGACGAAGATTTAGCAGAAACTGAGGAATTCATACCACCGTTCCAGATAGTTGAATTAGAAGACGAAGAAGAAGAAGTGGAAGAAGAAATTGAGGAAGATGAGGAAGCAGTTCCATTTAATGAAATTTGGGACATAAATAATCAGCAGGGAGATCTTGATTATTTCAATGATTTAATAATCCTAAATAATTTTAATTAAATAATCTAATGAAAGGTGTACAGAAAAATATTTGTCTATCTAAAACATATAAATAAAAAATAAAAATTTTTATATTATATGTTGTGATTTATTTTGTTTGTTTTATGTAGTATATTACAGATTTGTTCCTTTAAAATTACAGGAATTTCAAAAAATAACCTTGAATAATTACATTGTACATATAAACGTTGTATTGGTACATAAATTTCTCTTTATTAGGCAGATTTATAATAATATACATTTAACTCAGCAGATTTAGAATCATCACTGCGTGAAGAAAATCGCTTAAATTGTAAAACTGCTCTGCTTCTTCTTTGTTAATACTTATACTTTGTCTGTTCGCTGATTTTAGCCCATGATGAAAGTTCTGTTTTATATCTTTTATTATCAGCTTATCGAATTTTTTGTTAAATTCGTAATAAAATTTATTCCGTTCATGATATTTTAAGACAATTGACTTTTTACCAATACGGTGAATTATACTTGAGGCTTCAAGTGACTCACAGTCAAATCTAACAGCAATTTTTAATGTATGACTCTTATTGAGAAAATATGTGTAACTTAGCAATAAATTTGTGTCCTGACCTGGTGCTTCCATTCCTTTAATTTTACTAAAACCTGTTTATATTGTTTTTATAATTTATAAGTTTTAGGAACACACATTTGTAATGAGTTATATTTTCCAAATACATTTTGAAAGATACTTAAAATATACTTATCGTTTTCTAGTTGATTTCCTTTATTAAATTTTTTTAAAAAAGGATTCATACTATAACTGCAATATCTATACCACGTATAAACACAACTATATTGCCCACAGACATCTGAATAGTTACTTTGTAACTGTTTCTTATTAAAAATTATACATTGGTTTTTTAAGTAACTTAAAATTTCTAATTTATCTCGTTTTCTATCAAACGAATCAAAATATTCAACACAGCCATTCTTTGGCTTAAAAATAACTAACCAATGTGTTCCCGGATCTTTTGATTTATTAGTGTTTACAATTAAAAAAGTTTGTTTTTGAATTATTTTGGGGAGTTGATCCAGAGCAAAAACTCCTTTAAAAAATTTACGTGTGTGCTTGTTGCATCTTAATACGTCACTTATCTTTAGGGTATTCATCAATCAAATTGACTCAAGTCATATACTTTAGTTGTTTCCTTAATATAATTTGATAAAAACTCTTTTTTGATTTTTTTATTTGGGCTCTTTATTTATTTTATCGTTGTACACAGTTCCGAAAGAGTAATTATCAAAATTATCATTTATAAAATCCCTAGTTGGAAATTTATACTTGAGCTCTTTTACAAACTTTTTACAAGGTTCTTTAAAACAAACTATACAAATATCTTTCGCAAACAAAGTATTATTATCATCACTACAAAATGTTACATCCAGAAGTGCACAAGATAGTGACATTTTGTCAAATATTCAAATTTACTTTTATGTATGCTATTTATAGGTTTGAGAATATATTTCGGTTCTCCATAAACAATAGCAGTTAGTGTAGATGTGAGTGGTTTTGATAGCCTTGCCTTAATTCTAACTGTACCTTGATTTAGTAGACCTTGACACACTTCATTTCCTGATGCATCTGGAGTTAAATCAAAAGCTAGAATGTAAAACCCATTACTAAACATGGTTTTTGTTATCTGATGACCTTTATCATTATGGTAAATTCCAGTTCCTGAAAAAAGTGTACTGTATGCTCTTGTACAGCAATTATTTTCATCTGAAAAACTGGTTTCAATTGTTGAATTAGGTATTTGAACACCATTTACGTTTAACACAAATTGTGAAATATCAAAATGTTTAAAATTGCATGGGTTTTTTGACCTTTTTCCAGAGTAACCTGCATTTTCTGTCATGCAAAAAATGATTGTGTTTGGCAAGTGCCCAATAAAAACATTATCAAGTGATATTGATGAACTATTCTGTGGAATGGTAAAAGTTTTTACCTCTACCCGTTTATAATCGTATTTGGCATTATTTTTTTCCAATACAGCATTATGCGCTAATAGCACACTAGGATTAATTGTTACATATCTCATAGATAAAGTGGCTTCTAAAGTTTTCAGTTGAGATTCATCAGTATCATCTGCAAAGAGGTAAAAATCTGGTTTTTCTAATGTTAGGATAACTCGAACATCGACATTGTTTATGAGAAGTGTAGGTTGGTTAAACATATCTAAATGTAGTTTCCCCATAAGTTCCACTACATTGCTATTTTGGTATAATTTTTGACGTTCTTTTGAACCACTATTATCTATTTTTGCTATATTTGGCTTATCTAACATCCATCCACCACACTCCAAATGCGTTGTAGCGGCATCCGTACCATAATTTTACAATGATTCAATATAAGCTCTGTAATGATAATTGCCATCTGATGAAGATATATTCTTTCCATTTAGTTGAACATTGCATTGTTTTATTAATGAATGTAACATATTATTAACCACACTTGGTTGTTGTATAGGTGTTCCGTCAGTTTTTTTATCTTTATTCCATTGAGTTCCATCTTTTTTTAAAATTTGTACTTTTAATTTTAGATATGTCGAAGACAAGTCTCTATATGTATCACCGTGCCCTAGTGAAACAAATTCTATGACAGATGGATTATCTAAAGAAGCAATATAGGGTTATAGGAAACTTCTTCAGATCGTAAAATACTTGACTGAATAGACTGTGTTTTAAAAATATCAAGCTCTGATTTCATACATGCAATCGTAATTATTCAAAAATATCTTTTTGTTTGTTTCTGTTATTAACTTTGCGTCGCTTAGACGTAAAATAATTTAAATTATTAATGAAAGGTCTTTTTATAGGTTTTTTTCGTTTTCTTTTGCCTTGTCCTTACCTTGTCCATGAGTTTCCGAACTGCACCTCGTCTTACATTTTTCATTAACTCTTTACTTCGATCTTGAACCACTTCTTTTACATTTGCACCTGTAGCAATATCAGATAATGCATTAATACCAGAGTTAATAACCTCTTTTTTTAATATATTAGCTCCACACATAAATATTGGTTTTAAATATCTAAAAAGACCACCGAAAAAGCTCCCTAACCCTCGTCCCCTTTGGTAAGGTACAAAACAGTGTAACAATGGACCAATATAATCAAGACCTTTTCCTGATTGAACTAAATAATATTTGTAGTACGCTCTCTCCATAATGAATAAAATAAAATAATATATAGTTTTGTAAAATCGCTTTTATTTATACTTTTGTAAAATCAAATACAATTTTTGTTGGAGTTGAACTATTGGAAAAGTTTATTTTGTATTCATATTTATCACATAAAAGTAATGAAATGTTATTAAATGATTACTCCACATTGCAATATTGAATATTACTGAATTCTTTTACAGTATCAGTGAAACTGTAAAAGAATTGTAAAGAATTGTAATTAGGTGTAGGTATACCCTACACCTAAAGTATACGGTATATTAACTTTGGTATGGTGTTTGTAACCACCAAAAGGAAGCGAGTTAGATATGGACATGTATATATATTCTGAATCAGGATCACCTCCTGAGTCGATTTAACGATGTCCGTCCGTCCGTTCGCACAATAACTCAAAAACTAATAAAGCTATCTTGATGAAATTGATGTTGTAGGTTACTAATCACGAAAGGAAGGCTAAGTTCGAATTTGGACAAAATCGGTCCATGGGTTCGGATTCTGGAAACTTCCGAATGATTCCGGAGCAAACGAGATTATCTCCAAAACCAAAAAAGATAGAACCTTTAAATTTTGTACAATGATGTTCCTTCCCATTCGATTTATGCCTCTGAAATTTAATAGTATTTGGTCTATGGGTTTGGATTTTGGAAGCTTCCGAACGAGCACCAGAGCAAATGAGATTATCTCCAAAACCAATAAAGATATAACCTTCAAATTTGACAGAGTGGTGTTCTTTCATGTTTTATTTAAGTTTCCAAAATTTGAGAGGATTTGGTCCATGGGTTTGGATTTTGGAAGCTTCCGAACGAGCCCCAGAGCAAACGAGATTATCTCCAAAACCAACTAAGATATAACCTTTAAATTTGGCAGAGTGGTGTTCTTTCATGTTTTATTTAGGTCTCTGAAATTTGAAAGGATTTGGTTCATGGGTTCGGATCCTGGAAGCTTCCGAACGAGCCCCAGAGCAAACGAGTATATCTCCACCACCAACAAAGAAAGAACCTTTATTTTTAGTACAAGAGTGTGCTGTTATGTTTCCTTTTCTATAAAATTGGAAACTGACATTTGAAAGAATTTGAACCATGGATACGTATACTGGAAGCTTCCGAACGAGCCCCAGAGCAAACGAGATTATCTCCAAAACCAACAAAGCTAGAACAAGAGGATGCCTCTTTTACGTTCCTGAAATTCGAGTTGTATAATACAGAAAAGGGAAGAAGTTCAAGCAGCTGCCAAAAAAACTTATGGATTTTTAATTTAATTCGAATTATTCAGGTGTAGGGTATTAATAAATCAGTTGCATCGATTTACTGTTACATTTACTTGTTTTTATATCTATTTTAGACTTAGTAACACATATTGTGGTGTAACTTAAATTTTCAGGCATCTCCTCAGCTTTTGTTGGTTGTGTATAATGAACTTCATCGTTTATAAAATTAAAAATTCCCCAAATCAACTGTCGTTCAACTTCTTTTCTTGTAAACCTATTAAGTGGGCGTATATTTTGAATTAGTGTTGGTAGTAGAAAAACTTTCCAGTCGCATATCATTTGTTTTTCTATGTATGGAATATAGATGTTCCAACTGCTATCATATCTTTCTCCATACCTTTAATAAATATTTGAGTACTTTTTTCCCATTCTTCACCATACATATTTGGAACGAAATCATTAACATACATTTCTGAAATACCGACTTTCCACCTTGAATCACACATGTATTTATTCATTTTATTTGTAAAAGATGATAATGAATTTTCTGGATAATAGTTCATAGATGAATCACTGAGTAAAGTGACATAAAATTCATCATTTACTTGTATGTTGTCCATGAGCTTGTAGATTTATTTTTACGAATTGGAAAATTAAGTTCTGTTTGAGTATTACCTACTGCTGACGTTAAAACACGTCTTGATGAATTATTCAACTCTTTGCTATTTATAGTTTTTTCTTTTTTCGTTGGTGGGCTTGGGCTATCTAAAGGAACAGTTATAATATCTCCTGTATCTGTTTCAAAAATTTGTACATTTTGATTCCTAATTGATTTTCTTTTTCAAAGACGTTCTCCAACTGAAGCAGCTGACAATGCTTTTGTTAAAACATTTTCCTGAATTTCATCATCAAATACTTCGTTATCAGCTTCTTTTTCATATACTTCTTCTTCTTCAGAAACAACTTGTATTCCAACATTCTTATATTCAGGAAAATGCGATTGAGTTTCCGCATCTATATACATTGGTTTTGCATGAGTTTGAGTACCTTTTGTTTGCGTGTTCTCCTCTTTATTTCTAGGAAGTTGTCGTTTTTGTTTGTTATTTTAAATAAATTTTGTCTGTATAAATACCATTTTTTTGTATCCGTGAGATGTTTATTTAACAATATTTTTTTCATATTTTTATCCAATTCATTGAGTTCAATGTCTGCATTTTGCTTCATTCTTTCATAAATCTTAGGTTTTAAAATTATCATTTTATTAAATGTTGAATTATTCTTTTATAAAATTTTCGATTATCCCTGATAGTATTGCACCAAGAAGTGTAGGTAAAAATCCACCACGTTGAATAATAATTTTTCTTTTGCTATTTATAGATGTTTTCCGGCAAATAAGTGATCTTAATTCGTAATTGGGTTGTTGCTCTTTTACTCAGATTACAATTACCTTTTAAAATATTTAAAGAGATTTCGCAAAATGTTTTTATTACTTCAGGGTCACAGTGTTTTATAATTACTTTCTGGAATTTTGGTTTAGAGGCTTTTAATAGGTGCAATATATGTCGATTGGTCTTCAAACGTTTCATATTCCTTCCCAAATTGTTCTAATTGATCTCTCGTACAATAACACAAACCTTTCCCAAATATATCACTTCTTAATCGAAATATATCATTAACGTCTTGAGTAAGATCTATTAATATATAGCCATATGGGACTGACGTCACTTCATTATATACTTTTTCAAATGCTTTAATTTGATTGGGATATATTTGGCGAGCTAGAGGTAATATCTGCGTTTTATCTCTTGGATTTTTGAAAAGTACTAAATATTTACAGTTGAGTGAAATATCTCTTGAAAATTTACCCTGGTGAAAAACATTTTGTGTTACAAATATTACAGATAAATTTCAATGATGTGATCCTCTAGTAAATAAATCACATACAAACTTATCATGAGAACTTAACATCATATCATCAATAATAACTAACAAAGGTTCTTGATTATCATTAAAATCTGGAATAGTGTTACTATATTCAACATCTTTCATATATAGTGGAACAGCATTTTTGTCTAGATTACACCAAATAATTCTATTAATATGTGGTAGTATATTTTCTTCTTTATATTTTATTAAATTACGAATAAATGTGGTTTTACCACAGCAGGATGGCCCCGCCACCAATATTGTAAATGGGTGAAACAACATAGTTGTATTAGTTAAAACAATCATTGCTAACCTATATTTATATGAACAGCTCTTTTTCGAAATGAATATAAATATAAATTTAGTTATTTCATTGAACATTCTTTTACAAACCTTCTACATGGTTAAACAAGTTTATATAGTTGACCTACAATTTTTGCAAGGAAATGAAAAACAATATTTCCTAAAAGAGTTAGCCATACTTGAAAAAGGAAGTTTAATTCCAACTGTGTATCATTTCAAAGCACCGTACACCGCAGAAGAGCTTAGTCAAAATGTGAAATATAATAACAAGTATTGCGAAAATAAAATAAATGGACTTAAATGGAATAACGGTTTTGTTGAATATTTAGATGTAAAATGTATACTAAAACACTATTTAGAGTCAGCGGAAAAAATTTATGTTAAAGGAGAACAAAAAAAACTTTTCCTTCAAAAGTACATTGACAGTGTGAAAATAGAAGATCTAGGCAGAGACTTGCCATCACTATAAAATATTGAAAACTTTAATTCAAATTGTCCTATACACTTATCAAACAAGAGTTTCAGATGTGCTGTTAAAAATTGTTTTAATGTATTTACGCATCTCTTAAAAGAAAAAATGTTAGATTAAGACCATATGGGTTGCATATGGGGATACCATATGGATTGCATATGGGTCTATGCTTGCAGATCAGCAAGGAAAAGTCATTGGGAAGAATACGCGCGTGATAGAAGTAGATTTCAAAGAAAATAGAAAAAGTTGGTCTCGCTATTTCTAAAATCTTAACATCTGATCATCGTAAAAAAATTTTCCAACACAGATTTCTGTAAAATTGTAAAATATTTTCAAATACAAAATTATTTCAAACATATAAATAAATTTGTTTTATTTTTGTTTTCAAATAGGTACCAAAAGCAATTAACTTGCCTTTTTGATTCCTTACAGTATATAATGTAACGCAATAATAACAAAACCAAGTAAATCAAAGAATTCCGGTTATTTTCTCAATGTTATTATAGAACAGAAAAAATCTTACATTTTTGTAAGTTGTTATTATATTTTTCCTTTAAAAATATAATAACAACTTACAACAATTATTGATCCTCTTTAATAAACAAAAATACACTTTGTACCTACTTCTTGTTTACGTTTTGTTTTTATTTTATATGCTTTTTATTAACTCGTCGGTGTTGGTTTATTTATTTATTTATTTATTTATTTGTCATTCTGTCACGCTTTTTATTATTTTCGTAATCTGTTAGGAACATCTGTAAGTGTTGTATAATGGTGCAGAGGAAAGTGTACAGGTTTCAAAAGTGGGGGTCATGTTGTTCGAATCCAGTTCACATCCAACTTTTTTTTTTTTTAACTATCTATTCATCAACATTTTTTTAATAAAATGTGTATATATTTTGTATATATGAATTTAAAACTTAAATGTTTATCTCTAAATTCATGCATACAATACAAACGCAATATATTTTTGATCTTTTCTCCTATAATAGTATAATATTGATGTCCATCGCACATGGCGTTTTTTTTGTATTAACAAAACACAATACAAACAATATTTTTATATATGTTGCTAAATTATTTTGTTTACAACATTTGTTTAGTATTTAAATCAAAATATTTGCTGTCAACATTCTTTGATGCATATTGAATATGCATTGTTAAAAATTAAGATTTTATGTTCGTAATATGTTTAGAAAATACTTAAGTGTTGTATTGTGCAGAGGAGAGTGTAGAGGTTTTGAAAGTAAGGGTAATTTGGTTCAAACATTTTTTTTTTTTTAACTGTATTCATCAACATTTTTTTAATAAAATTTTATGTATAATATACACATATTATTTGATCTTTCCTCCTATAAATAATTTAGTTCAATCAATCTTGATGTGCACATGTATTTTATATTAGGATTTAGCAAAACACAAAATATATAGGTACAATATTTTTATGTTGCTAAATTATTTTGTTTTAAAACATTTATTTAGGATTTAAATCAGAATATTTGTTGTAAACATTCTTTATTGCATATTGAATATGCATGGCGTTAAAAATTAATGTTTTATGTGTTTTATTTAGGAACATTTATTATGTATTTTGTGTATATAGGTATATATATAAAATTTTATTCAAATTCAAATTGCCAAATTCAAACTACATGCATACATAATATTTTTTTTGTATATATATACATAGTAAAGAATATAAAAAGTAAAGATCATTTCAAAATTATGCTTTTGCGCATTACGAATTATGATTTACAAACAAAATTTTGTCAACACAAAAAATTAAAACTACGTATGTAAGTATGTACGTAAGTACACAATATTATGTTAAACTAATTTTCTAAATTATTTTGTTCCGCTCCATTTGTTTATAATTTAAATCAAGATATTTGTCAACATTTTTTACTGCATGATCTTATTAAGCGATTAGGTAGGTAGGTGTCAAGGTTAGATGTTTATTTGGATATACGATATACTACTTTTAGAAATATACAGTAAAATACATTTATGTACATATATAATTTTCATACGTACGTGCTAGAAATGTTGCTTCAACTAAAATTGCATTGTAATATTTATAATCACAGTATTTTAGTACATATTTTACCCTTCGAGGTACTTTCATTATTATTTTATGAGTTACGGGAATAAAAAATTTTTACTCTTGCTGTAATGGAATCGATTTAACGTCTCTTAATTTTCTTAAACATTTGGTATAAAATTGTAAAACGTATTTTATATCAGAAACAATAATGTATGTGTGAATGAAAAATATCCCATCTTTTTTTTAAATTCAAATTATGTTTCTTTTAAAACTAAAAAGTATAAAATAAAATAATGTAAAAAAATATTTTTTAAAATATGCTTTTATCGAAACCAAATTCGCCCCCTAAAAAGTAGAAAATAAAATTGATTGCAAAACTTTAGCTTTTTTGACTGTTATAATATAAAAGTGAATTGCTAGTGCAAGCATTTTGGACTGTTATAATATAAAAGTAAATTGCTGGAATAAAAAAGAAACACGAACCTCAAATTTGGCAGATTTTTATTTAACCTTATTCCAGCAATTTACTTTTATATTATAACAGTCCAAAATGCAACTTGCAACTTATAAGTTAACAACCCATGCTTATAACCTAAACTTGTTCAGTTCATTAACCTTGCCTAACAACTTCTATAGTACCAACAACCATCATTTCCTACTATACAACCACTTGCAACATATAAGTTAACAACCAATGCTTATCAATGCCTATGCCTATAATAGTTCATAGATGAATCACTGAGTAAAGTGACATAAAATTCATCATTTACTTGTATGTTGTCCATGAGCTTGTAGATTTATTTTTACGAATTGGAAAACTTAAGTTCTGTTTGAGTATTACCTACTGCTGACCTTAAAACACGTCTTGATGAATTATTCAACTCTTTGCTATTTATAGTTTTTTCTTTTTTCGTTGGTGGGCTTGGGCTATCTAAAGGAACAGTTATAATATCTCCTGTATCAGTTTCAAAAATTTGTACATTTTGATTCCTAATTGATTTTCTTTTTCAAAGACGTTCTCCAACTGAAGCAGCTGACAATGCTTTTGTTAAAACATTTTCCTGAATTTCATCATCAAATACTTCGTTATCAGCTTCTTTTTCATATACTTCTTCTTCTTCAGAAACAACTTGTATTCCAACATCCTTATATTCAGGAAAATGCGATTGAGTTTCCGCATCTAGTGGGTGTTCAAAATTGAGGTATCATTTTAATTTTAATAAAAAAAGACTTTTTTTTTTAAATATTGAATATATTTTTATTTTAATTTATTACAAATAGGTTCCGGTTAATAATGAAAAATTATGTCGGCCAAGTGGCCCCCTCTACTTCTTCGGCAGGCTTCCAATCTTTTACCAAAATTCTCAATTAAGTTGTTCAATAAACTGTTCTCAATAGTTGAAATCTGTTCGATAATGTTGTTTTTAAGCTCTTGAATTGTTGTGGGATTATTGCTGTACACTTTCGATTTCACGAAACCTCACAAAAAAAAACCAACGGTGTCAAATCGCACGATCTTGGTGGCCACATCACTCCTCCTCTACGAGAAATAATGCGATCTTCGAACTTTTCCTTGAAAAGATCCATTGTTTCTCTTGCTGTGTGGAAAGTGGCACCGTCCTGTTGAAACCACATATTCTCTACGTCCAAATCATCAATTTCCCGCCACAAAAAGCTTCGGATCATCTCCCTGTAGCGATTTCCATTGACCGTAATCGCATTTCCATTTGCGTTTTCAAAAAAATATGGTCCGATGATTCCTCCTGACCACAAACCACACCAAACAGTAACTTTTTGTGGATGTACTGGTTGCTCTAAGATAACCCTTGCATTCTCTTCACATCAAATGCGGCAATTCTGTTTATTGACGTAGCCATTGAGCTGGAAATGAGCTTCGTCAGTGAAAATTATTTTGTTAAAAAAATTCTCATTTTCTTCTTGTTTTTCGATTGCCCAAGAAACGAATTGCCGACGTAATTCATGGTCAGTTGGTTTTAATTCTTGCGTCAGCTGGATCTTATAAGCCTTTAAATGGAGATCACGATCCAAAATGTTGAATAATGTGGATGGTTTGATGTTTAATTGCTGCCAACGATGACGAATGGAAGTTTTTGGATCTTTTTCAACACTTCAATCTTCAGCTGCTACATTCTCGATTGAACGGCCACTACGTTGATAAATGTTGCCTCTGTTATCAAGAACAGATCCAGTTTCTAGAAATTTATCAACCATCAGCTTGATGGCACGATTTATGAGAGCATTTTCTCTACGAAATTTTTGAAATTTCCTAATTACATCTTCAAAACTTTTACCATTTTCAAAAAATGTTGTAATAACAAAAACACGTTGTTCTTTCATATTAACTAACCGGAATGTATTTAGAATATACCCAAAGAAACCTCGTATAAAAATTCCAGGTAGAAAAAAAATGGCGGCAAAATCAAAATGCTACCTTAATTTTGAACACCCTATATATACATTGGTTTTGCACGAGTTTGAGTACCTTTTGTTTGCGTGTTCTCCTCTTTATTTCTAGGAAGTTGTCGTTTTTTGTTTCTTATTTTAAATAAATTTTGTCTGTATAAATACCATTTTTTTGTATCCGTGAGATGTTTATTTAACAATATTTTTTTCATATTTTTATCCAATTCATTGAGTTCAATGTCTGCATTTTGCTTCATTCTTTCATAGATCTTAGGTTTTAAAATTATCATTTTATTAAATGTTGAATTATTCTTTTATAAAATTTTCGATTATCCCTGATAGTATTGCACCAAGAAGTGTAGGTAAAAATCCACCACGTTGAATAATAATTTTTCTTTTGCTATTTATAGATGTTTTCCGGCAAATAAGTGATCTTAATTCGTAATTGGGTTGTTGCTCTTTTACTCAGATTACAATTACCTTTTAAAATATTTAAAGAGATTTCGCAAAATGTTTTTATTACTTCAGGATCACAGTGTTTTATAATTACTTTCTGGAATTTTGGTTTAGAGGTTTTTAATAGGTGCAATATATGTCGATTGGTCTTCAAACATTTCATATTCCTTCCCAAATTGTTCTAATTGATCTCTCGTACAATAACACAAACCTTTCCCAAATATATCACTTCTTAATCGAAATATATCATTAACGTCTTGAGTAAGATCTATTAATATATAGCTATATGGGACTGACGTCACTTCATTACATACTTTTTCAAATGCTTTAATTTGATTGGGATATATTTGGCGAGCTAGAGGTAATATCTGCGTTTTATCTCTTGGATTTTTGAAAAGTACTAAATATTTACAGTTGAGTGAAATATCTCTTGAAAATTTACCCTGGTGAAAAACATTTTGTGTTACAAATATTACAGATAAATTTCAATGATGTGATCCTCTAGTAAATAAATCACATACAAACTTATCATGAGAACTTAACATCATATCATCAATAATAACTAACAAAGGTTCTTGACTATCATTAAAATCTGGAATAGTGTTACTATATTCAACATCTTTCATATATAGTGGAATAGCATTTTTGTCTAGATTACACCAAATAATTCTATTAATATGTGGTAGTATATTTTCTTCTTTATATTTTATTAAATTACGAATAAATGTGGTTTTACCACAGCAGGATGGCCCCGCCACCATCATTGTAAATGGGTGAAACAACATAGTTGTATTAGTTAAAACAATCATTGCTAACCTATATTTATATGAACAGCTCTTTTTCGAAATGAATATAAATATAAATTTAGTTATTTCATTGAACATTCTTTTACAAACCTTCTACATGGTTAAACAAGTTTTTATAGTTGACCTACAATTTTTGCAAGGAAATGAAAAACAATATTTCCTAAAAGAGTTAGCCATACTTGAAAAAGGAAGTTTAATTCCAACTGTGTATCATTTCAAAGCACCGTACACCGCAGAAGAGCTTAGTCAAAATGTGAAATATAATAACAAGTATTGCGAAAATAAAATAAATGGACTTAAATGGAATAACGGTCTTGAGAACAAAAAAAACTTTTCCTTCAAAAGTACATTGACAGTGTTAAAATAGAAGATCTAGGCAGAGACTTGCCATCACTATAAAATATTGAAAACTTTAATTCAAATTGTCCTATACACTTATCAAACAAGAGTTTCAGATGTGCTGTTAAAAATTGTTTTAATGTATTTACGCATTCTTTTAAAAGAAAAAATGTTAGATTAAGACCATATGGGTTGCATATGGGGATACCATATGGATTGCATATGGGTCTATGCTTGCAGATCAACAAGGAAAGGTCATTGGGAAGAATACGCACGTGATAGAAGTAGATTTCAAAGACGTATAGAAAAAGTTGGTCTCGCTATTTCTAAAATCTTAACATCTGATCATCGTAAAAAAATTTTCCAACACAGATTTCTGTAAAATTGTAAAATATTTTCAAATACAAAATTATTTCAAACATATAAATAAATTTGTTTTATTTTTGTTTTCAAATAGGTACCAAAAGCAATTAACTTGCCTTTTTGATTCCTTACAGTATATAATGTAACACAATAATAACAAAACCAAGTAAATCAAAGAATTCCGGTTATTTTCTCAATGTTATTATAGAACAGAAAAAATCTTACATTTTTGTAAGTTGTTATTATATTTTTCCTTTAAAAATATAATAACAACTTACAACAATTATTGATCCTCTTTAATAAACAAAAATACACTTTGTACCTACTTCTTGTTTACGTTTTGTTTTTATTTTATATGCTTTTTATTAACTCGTCGGTGTCGGTTTATTTATTTATTTATTTATTTATTTGTCATTCTGTCACGCTTTTTATTATTTTCGTAATCTGTTAGCAACATCTGTAAGTGTTGTATAATGGTGCAGAGGAAAGTGTACAGATTTCAAAAGTGGGGGTCATGTTGTTCGAATCCAGTTCACATCCAACTTTTTTTTTTTTTAACTATCTATTCATCAAAATTTTTTGAATAAAATGTGTATATATTTTGTATATATGAATTTAAAACTTAAATGTTTATCTCTAAATTCATGCATACAATACAAACGCAATATATTTTTGATCTTTTCTCCTATAATAGTATAATATTGATGTCCATCGCACATGGCGTTTTTTTTGTATTAACAAAACACAATACAAACAATATTTTTATATATGTTGCTAAATTATTTTGTTTACAACATTTGTTTAGTATTTAAATCAAAATATTTGCTGTCAACATTCTTTAATGCATATTGAATATGCATTGTTAAAAATTAAGATTTTATGTTCGTAATATGTTTAGAAAATACTTAAGTGTTGTATTGTGCAGAGGAGAGTGTAGAGGTTTTGAAAGTAAGGGTAATTTGGTTCAAACATTTTTTTTTTTTTTTAACTGTATTCATCAACATTTTTTTAATAAAATTTTATGTATAATATACACATATTATTTGATCTTTCCTCCTATAAATAATTTAGTTCAATCAATCTTGATGTGCACATGTATTTTATATTAGGATTTAGCAAAACACAAAATATATAGGTACAATATTTTTATGTTGCTAAATTATTTTGTTTTAAAACATTTATTTAGGATTTAAATCAGAATATTTGTTGTAAACATTCTTTATTGCATATTGAATATGCATGGCGTTAAAAATTAATGTTTTATGTGTTTTATTTAGGAACATTTATTATGTATTTTGTGTATATAGGTACATATATAAAATTTTATTCAAATTCAAATTGCCAAATTCAAACTACATGCATACATAATATTTTTTTTGTATATATATACATAGTAAAGAATATAAAAAGTAAAGATCATTTCAAAATTATGCTTTTGCGCATTACGAATTATGATTTACAAACAAAATTTTGTCAACACAAAAAATTAAAACTACGTATGAAAGTATGTACGTAAGTACATAATATTATGTTAAACTAATTTTCTAAATTATTTTGTTCCGCTCCATTTGTTTATAATTTAAATCAAGATATTTGTCAACATTTTTTACTGCATGATCTTATTAAGCGATTAGGTAGGTAGGTGTCAAGGTTAGATGTTTATTTGGATATACGATATACTACTTTTAGAAATATACAGTAAAATACATTTATGTACATATATAATTTTCATACGTACGTGCTAGAAATGTTGCTTCAACTAAAATTGCATTGTAATATTTATAATCACAGTATTTTAGTACATATTTTACCCTTCGAGGTACTTTCATTATTATTTTATGAGTTACGGGAATAAAAAATTTTTACTCTTGCTGTAATGGAATCGATTTAACGTCTCTTAATTTTCTTAAACATTTGGTATAAAATTGTAAAACGTATTTTATATCAGAAACAATAATGTATGTGTGAATGAAAAATATCCCATCTTTTTTTTAAATTCAAATTATGTTTCTTTTAAAACTAAAAAGTATAAAATAAAATAATGTAAAAAAAATATTTTTTAAAATATGCTTTTATCGAAACCGAATTCGCCCCCTAAAAAGTAGAAAATAAAATTGATTGCAAAACTTTAGCTTTTTTGACTGTTATAATATAAAAGTGAATTGCTAGTGCAAGCATTTTGGACTATTATAATATAAAAGTAAATTGCTGGAATAAAAAAGAAACACGAACCTCAAATTTCGCAGATTTTTATTTAACCTTATTCCAGAAATTTACTTTTATATTATAACAGTCCAAAATGCAACTTGCAACTTATAAGTTAACAACCCATGCTTATAACCTAAACTTGTTCAGTTCATTAACCTTGCCTAACAACTTCTATAGTACCAACAACCTTCATTTTCTACTATACAACCACTTGCAACATATAAGTTAACAACCAATGCTTATCACCTAAACCAAAACAAACAAAACAAGTTTTTCACCTACTAACCAAGAATAACCTACATTAAACCCATCAATCAAAATATGAGTCAGTGGGCGTGGTCTTCGGTGCGATATGGCATGAGTTTTTCCCATCCCCAAGTGCAGGATTACCTACTGAGATATACTCGTTTGCTCTGGGACTCGTCCGGAAGCTTTCAAGATTTGAACCCATGGACCAAATCCTCACAAATTTTAGAAACATAAATCAAACATGAAGGAACACCACTCTGTCAAATTTGAAGGTTATATCTTTATTGGTTTTGGAGATAATCTCATTTGCTCTGGGGCTCGTTCGGAAGCTTCCAAAATCCAAACCCATGGACCAAATCCTCTTAAATTTCAGAGACATAAATCGAACGGTGAGGAACATGATTGTACAAAATTTAAAAGTTCTATCTCTGTTGGTTTTGGAGATTATCTTATTTGCTCTGGTGCTCGTTCGGAAGCTTCCAAAATCCAGACCCATGGACCAAATCCTCTTAAATTTCAGAGACATAAATCGAACGGGAAGGAACATCATTGTACAAAATTTAAAGGTTCTCTCTTTCTTGGTTTTGGAGATAATCTCGTTTGCTCCGGAATCATTCAGAAGCTTCCAGAATCCGAACCCATGGACCGATTTTTCCAGATTCGAAATTAGCCTTCCTTTTGTAATTAGTAACCTACTGTATAAATTTCATCAAGATAGCTTTATTAGTTTTTGAGTTATCGTTAAAGCGACTTATCGTTAAAGCGACGGACATCGTTAAAGCGACTCAGGAGGTGATCCTGATTCAGAATATATATACATGTCTATATCTAACTCGCTTCCTTTTGGTGGTTACAAACACCATACCAAAGTTAATATACCCTATACTTTAGGTGTAGGGTATAAAAAACGAAAAAATAATTAAATCAGCAAACTGGTACATAATGTTTAGTATCCGTTTTAATTTTAGCAATTAATTTTTTATACCCTACCCCTAAACTATAGGGTATATTAACTTTGGTATGGTGTTTGTAACCATCAAAAGGAAGCGAGTTAGATATGGACATATATATATATATTCTGAATCAGGATCTCCTCCTGAGTCGATTTAACGATGTTCTTCCGTCCGTCCGTTCGCACGATAACTCAAAAACTAATAAAGCTATTTTGATGAAATTTATATAGTAGGTTACTAATTACGAAAAGCAAGCAAGCGAAAAGCAAACGAGTTTATCTCCAAAACCAAGAAAGATAGAACCTTTAAATTTTGCACAATGATGTTCCTTCCCGTTCGATTTATGTCTCTGAAATTTAAGAGGATTTGGTCCATGGGTCTGGATTTTGGAAGCTTCCGAACGTACACCAGAGCAAATAAGATTATCTCCAAAACCAACAGAGATAGAACTTTTAAATTTTGTACAAACATGTTCCTTCCTATTCGATTTATGCCTCTGTAATTTAATAGGATTTGGTCCATGGGTTTGGATTTTGGAAGCTTCCGAACGAGCACCAAAGCAAATGAGATTATCTCCAAAACCAATAAAGATATAACCTTCAAATTTGACAGAGTGGTGTTCCTTCATGTTTCGAATTTTGGAAGGTTCCGAACGAGCCCCAGAGCAAACGAGATTATCCTCAAAATCATCAAAGATAGAACCTTTAAATTAGGCAGAATGGTGTTCCTTCATGGTTTGATTTATGTTTCTGAAATTTGTGAGGATTTGGTCCATGGGTTGAAATCTTGGAAGCTTCCGGACGATTTTTAATTTAATTCGAATTATTCAGGTGTAGGGTATTAATAAGTCGATTGCATCGACTTACTGTTACATTTACTTGTTTTTTTTATGTTATAGGTTCTATATTATATGTGCTAGTTTTAAGTAGATTATAATAAATTTTAGTGGTTTCGAATAGCGTGTACGGTTTTCAAATTAGATTCTTGTTTGTGTGTGTAGGTATAGATAAAATACATAATGTTGCAATAGGTAGTTTTAAAATTGAATTTTTTGTTTTCACTTCAGTCACGACGCGGTTTAACCCATCCGTACCGGGGTGTAATTTCGTAATGTAAGCTAATAACCAATGACAGGGTGGTAGGTTTTCATATTTTAAGATGACCAAATCTCCAATTTCAACATCTTGAATTTGTTTTGTCCATTTTGGACGTTGTTGCAATCTGGTTAAGTATTCAGTATTCCAGCGTTTCCAACAATGTTCATATAAACGTTGCAGACGTTACCATCGACTCACTTAGGTGAGTTGTTTTGAGATCTAATCATTTTTGAAACAAAATGTCTTCCCAGAAGTGTTAAAAATATAAAAGGTCATTTCCATATATAAAGGTAATGGAGATGAAAATAACATTAGTAACTACAGGCCGATTTCAGTTGCGTCTATATTCAGTAAAATTATACAGACATATGTAAACAGCCAGCTAACTCAATATGTAGATGGCAATAATTTAACCGATAATCGACATTATGGGTTCAAAAAAGCCTCCAATACAAATGCGGCTTTATTTGATTTGATCATATGTATTCATCGATCTCACGAAAGTCTTTGATAGGAAACGGAAATTTTATTACGCATCTTATCAGAATATGGAATTGTTGAAAGAGAATATATGTGGTTCAAAAGCTATTTGAGTGGAAGAAAACAATACGCTGAGTGTGACCAGTTTAAAAGCCAAATAGCAGAAAGAGAATATGGAGTTATCCAAGGACCAACAACTTTATTTTCTTGTTATATAAGTAGCTTTTCGAAATTAAAACTTCTTGGCAAAGCTTTTCTATACGCAGATGACTTCGCAATGATATCTATAGAAAATACATTCACAGAGTTGAAAATAACAATGAATAGAGATACTCAACTAATTAACACATGGATGAGTAAATTAAAGTTAACTCCAAATATAAGAAAAACTAAATATATGGTTATTAACAATTTATTTATTTATTTATTTTATATTTCATCTCAAAATGAGCCTTTTGCTCGTATAGAGTATAATAAAAACTTCAGCAATTCATTATAATACTACAATTTTAAATAAAAAAAAATATATTTCAAAGAACAAATGTAAATATAAAAATTTAAAATTACTATAACTATGTATATAATTATCATTATCAAGTACTTATTAATTACTTATTTACAACTTACTACTACTCACTATTATTTTCGTTTTCAATACATAATTAATCTAAGTCTCTCACAAAATTTAAATCAAATTCAGATAATAATTTTTTATATTTTTCTTGAATTCATGTTGACTATTTATTTTTTTCATTTCACTCGGAAGCTCATTATAGGTTTTATATGCTAAATTATATAATGTGTCAAGATTATTAACTCTTAATTTTGATGACATAATTCTTAAGTTACCCGCATTTCTTGTAAGATAAGAATGCAAATTATTATTACAAATAGGTTTAAGTATACTATTGATATTTTGTGTTACCAACGACTGTACATGTGGAGCAAGCTTACTCCTAAAAAATAAATTTAGTGATATAATTTTATGTTGTTGATGGATTTTTTGAGTTGACGTTCTATTTTTATATCCATATAAATTTTTAATAGCCTTGTTTTGTATTACTTGCAATAATTTTAAATTTTTATTAAATATGTTACCCCAGATTTGAATGTCATAGGTTACCGTGGAATGAAACATGCTATAGTATATTGAATTTTTAACCTTCTTTAGGTATATTCTAAATACATTCCGGTTAGTTAATATGGAACGTTACACGAAGGAACAACGTGTTTTTGTTATTACAACATTTTTTGAAAATGGTAAAAGTTTTCAAGATGTAATTAGGAAATTTCGAACAAAATTTGGTAGAGAAAATGCTCCAACAAATCGTGCCATCAAGCTGATGGTTGATAAATTTCTAGAAACTGGATCTGTTCTTGATAACAGAGGCAACATTTATCAACGTAGTGGCCATTCAACCGAGAATGTAGCAGCTGTGAGCAGAAGTGTTGAAGAGGATCGAAAAACTTCCATTCGTCATCGTTCGCAGCAATTAAACATCAAACCATTGTTCAACATTTTGCATCGTGATCTCCATTTAAAGGCTTATAAGATCCAGCTGACGCAAGAATTAAAACCAACTGACCATACATTACGTCGGCAATTCGTTTCTTGGGCAATCGAAAAACAAGAAGAAAATGAGAATTTTTTTAACAAAATAATCTTCACCGACGAAGCTCATTTCCAGCTCAATGGCTACGTCAATAAACAGAATTGCCGCATTTGGGGTGAAGAGAATCCAAGGATTATCTAAGAGCAACCAGTACATCCACAAAAAGTTACGGTTTGGTGTGGTTTGTGGTCAGGAGGAATCATCGGACCATATTTTTTTGAAAACGCAAATGGAAATGCGATTACGGTCAATGGAAATCGCTACAGGGAGATGATCCGAAGCTTTTTGTGGCGGGAAATTGATGATTTGGACGTAAAGAATATGTGGTTTCAACAGGACGGTGCCACTTGCCACACAGCAAGAGAAGCAATGGATCTTTTGAAGGAAAAGTTCGAAGATCGCATTATTTCTCGTAGAGGAGGAGTGATGTGGCCACCAAGATCGTGCGATTTGACACCGTTGGATTTTTTTTGTGAGGTTTCGTGAAATCGAAAGTGTACAGCAATAATCCCACAACAATTCAAGAGCTTAAAAACAACATTATCGAGCATATTTCAACCATTGAGAACAGTTTATTGAACAACGTGATTCAGAAAAGGATTGGAAGCCTGCCGAAGTAGTAGAGGGGACCACTTGGCCGACATAATTTTTCATTATTAACCGGAACCTATTTGTAATAAATTAAAATAAAAATATATTTAATATTTCAAAAAAAAAAGTCTTTTTTTATTAAAATTAAAATGATACCTCAATTTTGAACACCCTATATTAATATTGTCTACACATTTGCTTTTAAACATCATATATTTAGTTTTTTTTGTATTAATTGTCACCTTGTGCTGATCCATCCATTTTTTGCAAAGTATGCATATCTGTATTTATTGATTCTTCCAATTCCGTGCAAGTTGTTACGGCGTATACAATAGCTAGATCATCTGCAAACATGAATGGTTTTCCAAAAATTGTGATCTTTAGTAAACCATTTATGTAGCATGAAAATAATATTGGTCTTAACGAGCTTCCCTGAATTACTTCGTATTTGACATGATGTAGATCACTCTTTATACTATCACACTGTGCATATTGTTCCCGATTGTATAAATAGCTTTTAAACCAGTTGTATTCTGTTCCTTTTATTCCATGTTCAAACAAAATTCTTAAGAGTATTGTTCTATCAATGGAATCAAAAGCTTTACTCAGATCAAAGAACTGCACTGCAACCTTTTTATTTTTATCTAGACTATGATGGATTTCAGATATTATATCAAATAGTGCTGCTTGTGTGCTTGATTTTTGTTTAACCATATTGCTTAGTACAAGTTAGATTGTCATTATGTAAATACTCTGTCAACTGACTAATGTTTCTATCAATTTACTGAACACTGACGAAATAGATATTGGACGAAAGTTGTTAAGATCATCATAGCTACCAACGCTCTTATATATGAGGATTACTCTGTCTATTTTCAGATCCTGAGGCATTATACCTTGCAGTATTGATGTATTTATTAATTTCGTAAAATTTTCAGCCATTTCAATTTTGCAAATCTTAAGTACTATAGGTGATATCTAATCCAAGCCTGGAGTATTGGTATTATTTAAACTATTTATTAACTTTATACACTCCTCTGTGTCGATTGTTTTTAATTTGAATTCTTTAGCGCTTCTCATTTTTGGATAGTATATTATGCTTTTGCAGTTTTTTGCCATATTTTCACCTATAGTAGCGTAGTATTTATTAAATTGATTAATTTTATTAATTTTTTCCTTTTCTGTTATTTCATTACCAGCATAAAACTCATTTAGCTTCTTATTGCCACCACATAACAATTCTTTTATATATTTCCAATTCTTTTTTGGATCATTTCCTGCCTTTTCAAACTGTCTCTTATCATAATCTTCTTTCTTTTTTCTCTTTAATGCCGTTGCTTTGTTTATCCAGTATTTATGTTCAATACGATTGTGTACTAAATTACGATTCCTAATGTATATTTTGTAATGATAATTTTTTTATCCATTATTTCCGCACACTCTTTATCAATCCACGGTGCCGTATACTTTTTTCCACTACATTTAGTATTCTTAACGACGGTAGCACTTTTTATTATATTATTCATGCTTTCTGTCATGTCATTCATCATGTTGTTTATATCACCTGTTTTGATAGTATATTTACTTAATTCTGCTTTAACTTTAGTGTAATTTATTTTTTTATGTGCCATAATATTGGTTTTGGTTGGAATATTTAAATTTTCAAGTTCTATAACTATTCCCAAGTGATCCGATAAATTGTGGTGGAAAAATGAAATATTTATTTTTGCATTTAAATCATTGAAAAATAAATTATCAAGACATGTTTTGGATTGTCGTCTGGTAATTTCATCATAACAAAATGAGTAACCACTGGATTCTACAATTGCAGCATATTTTTGGACATTGCTATCAGATAAGCTTCTCATATTAAAGTTAAAATCTCCAATAATCAAACTTTTCTTATTTTTTAGAAATTGCAGATGATCTTCAAACTTATTAAAAAATTTAATAATTGAATTTGATGAATTATCAGGTGGTCTATAAGCAGCTGTAATATAATGTTTATCTTGATTTTTTCCGAAGATTATGCTGATAATACATTAAACTCATCGCAGTATATTTCATTTTTTTTTTTTTCCTAAGGGAGGTGGGAATCTTCCAAAGACACCAAGAATTTTCCCTTGGTAGTGTCAGATTCTTACTGACTAAACCCACCTCTCCTTAAGCAAATATAGTGGGATGAAACCCTTACCTACGAACGCAGTATATTGGCTAGGGAGTAGGGATAGGAAAGGATAGGAAAATCGATACGGAAACATTGAATTGGGAGTGGGACTGTAAGGCAACAATGAATCCGCCTATTATTATTATTTTGCTAACAGTTACAACATGTAGTAGTATATATATTACTATATGAGGTAATTATTGAAGGCAACCCCCACTGTCACTGTGGCGGCTGTTATTATTGGTATTAATATTCTTATTAATATTATTATTATTTTACTACAGAGTCAGCGCCATCAGTGGATTACAACGTGCAGCAGTATATAACACCTTACTTGCATGATATAACCAAAGATAGCCCCACTGTAGTAGCTATTATTATTATTACTATTATTATTATAATAATTATTGTTATATTATTATTGTACTATTTATTATACTATTTAATTATTGTACTATTATTATTATTATTCTTAATTATTATTATTATTATTACTATTATTATTATATTACTATTATTATTTTACTATTATTATTTTACCACAGAGTCAGCTCCATCAGTAGATTACAACGTGCAGCAGTATATAACACCTTACTTGCATGATATAACCAAAGATGGCTCTACTGTAGCAGTTATTATTATTACTATTATTATTATTACTATTATTATTATTGTTATTATTTTACTACAGAGCCAACGCCATCCGTGAATTACAACATGCAGCAGTATATAACACCTTAATTGCATGATGTAACCAAAGATGGCTCCACTGTAGCAGTTATTATTATTATTATTATTATAATTATTGTTATTATTATTACTATTATTATTATTATTATTATTATTAACATTATTATTGTTATTATTACTAATATTAATTATACGATATAAAAGTACTACATATTTTTTATTTATGGCCTGACCGGGGTTTGAACCCAACACCCTTCGATTGAAAGGTTGGCGACTTAACCACTGCGCCATGAGTCAGATTTGCTGTGTATTTCATATTTTCATGGATAAAAATACCAACTCCACCTCCACGTCTGCTATTCCTACATCATAACAATTTATTATAATGTTTTATATTTATAAAGTCACTTTCCGTATCTAGAATCCAAGTTTCCGTGATTATAATTATATGTATTGTTTGTTGTAGTTTTTCAAGAATAAGAGTTAAATCATCTATTTTGTGTTTAAGACTTCGAGCATTAAAATATATTACTTTAAGTGAGTTTTTGTTTTTTATTGAAATTTCCTTTACATCATGGATATTTGTTTTTATATAGGTATTAAGTGGCAAACTGCAATGAATATTATTGAACATTCAAATTAGATTCTGCAATAACACTTATAATTTTGTTGGTGTTTTTCTTATAAATAATTTGCCACTTTCTACCCATGTAAATTCAATTGATTTATTTCTTTTCAGCTCTCTTGCCATTTTGTGAAGATATTTAAAATAAGGTGTGAGCCTCTCATTAACAAATACCAAATGATTAAGCTTTGTTTCACTTGTCTCTTCATTATTATTATTAATATATATTTCAGTAGTCAGTGTTGTTGTATATTTAAAATAAGGTGTGAGCCTCTCATTAACAAATACCAAATGATTAAGCTTTGTTTCACTTGTCTCTTCATTATTATTATTAATATATATTTCAGTAGTCAGTGTTGTTGTATTGCTATATTCATTATTGTCATTTTTAACACTTGCCTCTTCATTATTTTTATTAATAAATATTTCAGTAGTCAGGGTTTTTTTCTTAATATCTTTCATAAAACTTTTTTTAACTTCAAATTTTTTAAATTCAACTATTATATTGTTTGGATTACCCGATTTTAAAGATCTGCCTCTTGTTGTGTACACTTCACTGATGTCTTCATTATCAATTTCGATATTTGCTTCCTTTGCAATTATCCTAACTACTGACTTTAAATCTATTTTATTATTATTGCTATTTTCATTATTATCATTGATAGAATAATTTGTGTTTATGTGGGCACCACTTATTTCAATATGTTTGAGGTACTGTTTTTGTTTAATTTTTTCCAAGTTTACTTTGTTCTTTTGAATTCTCCACGCAATATCGAGTTCTCATAGTCCTAAATTTTCTTCTATAAGACTTTCAATGTACGCTTTCATATCTCTAACCTCATTTTGTAGCTTCAGAAATTCGTCGCCTTGGAATGTTTGATTTTTAATAATGATCTCTAATTTGTCATTTATTTGATAACTTCCATTTACTGTTTTGTTTAATTGTTCTCTTGATGCATCTGTTGAACTTATACCTGGTACTGACTTCCTATTCCGCCTCTTTTATTTGCAAGTATTACAAAACTATATTTTCTCTGGATCTGCACAAAAATCTCTTAAAACTTCAATCTCCAGATTAGAGCACACTTGACAAAGCCATTTTTTACATGGACCATCGCAGTTTATCAATTTATTTGTTCTTGGATTTATTTTTTTATTGCATTTATTACACGAGTTGCCTGACATCTTTCAAACAAAATTTGACATTATTATTTTTTGTTTATTTAAATGTACCTTTAAATATAATGTTTGCAACCACAAAAATTGAAGAAACAAAAAATTATAGATATCTGGGAGTAACTCTAGACTCATAATTAATCTGGAACTTACAATCTACTGAACTAACATCAAAAGGTAGAATTGCTGGAATACTAAAACATATTCAAAATAGGTCTCCGCCAGAAATGAAAATATCCCTATCTCTTTTTCACTCCACTATTACATGCGGTATCCTAGTGTGGGAAAATACATATTTAAAAAACTTAAATAAAATTCAAGGAATCCAAAATAGAGCATTTAAAAATCTCTTTTGAAAAAAGAACATCTTCTGCGGAAATACACCAACAAATAAAAATACTACCTATATAACTTCACACAAAAATGACACAAGCATTACAAATATATAGTATGCAAAATAAAATAATTATTTCAAATACAACGATAACACAGAATAAAGAATTACATAGTTACAACAACCGCACAGCCTAATTCGCAATATAAATCAAAAAACTAAATTCAACGGGCTTGACGGAATCTACTATACTTCCATCAATACATTCAATAAATTACCAAATGAAATAAAAGCATGTGACACGTCATTATTTAAAAAAAAATTAAAACATATTTCTTACAATTAATTAAATAATAAATTAAACTACCTGCAAATCAAAATACAAATTAGAAACATAAATTAAAATCAAAAAAAAAAGAAGAAAAAATTAAATTTAAATATAAGTGCATAAAACAATACGAATTATAATAAATCTAGAAATTTAAGCATTATATTAACACATTACAATATTACATAGATATTTTTTTTATTATTAGTGAATTATTAACAAAAAAAAATGTTCTAATTATATTTTTCTTATTGCTTTTAAATTTTTATTTGCACTGATGTTTTGAATTAATCTCTTTTGTAACTTTATTACTTTTTATTTTTTAACTTTATTTACACACTCTTCACGAGCTTAAGCTCATTTATAGATAACAATGAAATAAAAAAAAAAATAATATGGACGGTTCAGGTGGAGTTAGCATTGTGTCACCAATTAGAAAATGGAGACGCCTGAATTTGGTGTAAAACGGTTGTAAATTCTTCGTAGGTTAAAATGTAATTTTTCAAAATTCTTTTGAGATGGTATTTTGTGGATCTTACGCCTGCTTCAATACGTCGCCAAAATGAGGAGCAGTAGGAGGATTAAAATGAAAGTTTACTCCGATTGTTTCAATTGTTTCTGCAATTTTAATATTTATTTGATCTAGCATTATATTTATTTCTATTGCCTTAATCGCTCCAAGAAAATTAGAACCTTGAATCTTTTTGCACTCCTTCCTTTATAAGTGGAAGTAGTAGACGATAAATTTGTACTGTGGGTGCTGGTAGATTGCCCAAAGTTGTTCTCTCACTTATACATGTTATACATTTGTGAAGCTAATGTCGTATCGTATTGCGGGATTTATTAACCAATAATTTTGTTTTAGTTGTCATTAATTGAAATCCTCCATACAGAGTTTTCAGGTAAATTTATTTCTATTGCCTTAATCGCTCCAAGAAAATTAGAACCTTGAATCTTTTTGCACTCCTTCCTTTATAAGTGGAAGTAGTAGACGATAAATTTGTACTGTGGGTGCTGGTAGATTGCCCAAAGTTGTTCTCTCACTTATACATGTTATACATTTGTGAAGCTAATGTCGTATCGTATTGCGGGATTTATTAACCAATAATTTTGTTTTAGTTGTCATTAATTGAAATCCTCCATACAGAGTTTTCAGGTAAATTTTTTCTATGAATAGCTGTGTTATGTGATCTTTGTCAGCAATGCTTATAGGATGCTTTTAATTGTATGATAATTAATAATAAGATTGTTGTAGTTTTCCGGTTACTCTCAAAATTTCATTTAAATCTAAAAACGGAGTTAATTTCGATAACAGATCTTTTTTCGGCTTACATGTAGAGGTTTTTAATTCAAATATCGCCTTTGAAAAGTGTCGGTTTTGATTAAAATCGTCAATGATGTTCGTATTTCGTGAGTCTTTAAATAGCTTTTCTCTGTTAATGTTGTTTTATTTACAGGTTTTAGCAAACCTTAAGCAGTAGGCGGTCACTCTAAATAATTTTGTAAAAGGTGAAAAATTTATTTCCAAATATGGTTGTATCAAATTGGTATGGGTAGAAATCGTTTTTCAAGTTTCCATATATTTAAGTTTTAAATTAAACTTATGCTTCTTTTATTTTATTTATTTATTTGTAGCAACAGTACTTATCGCTTAGAAGACAAACTATAGAATGAATATTAATGGTCTTATTTCTAATGCATGTTTATTTAATCACGCGGATTGCAACGTGATCGTATAAACATGCATTTTATACATCTTACATTTAATACTGTACCTAAGCGATCAATTCAGGTGATAAAACTGCTGTGTATGCCCATTTTGTCAGCCAGACAGTTTTTTTCTTATGTTACACCTCCATCCTTTAAGAATTTACAGTCTCTGCAAATGGATCGAGATCTTTTGAAACTTTCTTAATTTTTTTTAATTGCAATTTTGATTGATCGTTTAGTTTAATATTAGTGGCAATAAGTTTATTTTTTTTTATTAACATCTTGACTAAAATTACTATGATAGCAAAAGTAGTTACAATACTTATAACTAGAGTTGTATACATTTCAGTTTTATGCTTATATTCTATAAATTCTATTTGCTCTCTATTTTCTATTGTATTTAAAGGTAAATTTTCTAAAGTTAAATTGTTTATATTTTTTGTCAAATTATGGTAATATATTGGAATTATATTACTTTGTATAAAATTTTTCTCTGGTTCAGCATAAAATAATTCAAGAAAATGGGTATTTAAATTATACGCATAATAAATCTAATAAAAATTCTAATTTTAAAAATAACAGTAGGCCTTTTTCTTATAATAACTCTAACAACCATTACTAAAAGGATAATTACCAATCTTAATTTCACAATATTTAAATTTTAACATTAGGATTTATTATGCTGAATTCAGCACCAGAATTTATAATAAATTTAAGTTTCCTTACGGGTGTATTTATTATTAAATAGGGTCGTTGTTTTGTCCCTGTATACGAACATTTTGTAATTCGGTATTTTCATTTGTGGCAATGTCCATGACATGGTCATGGATGCTGTTATTATTATTTGACCGGTAGTTTTGAGTAGTATTGGACCGGTATTTTTGACTATTTCTGTAACTGTCTTGTCTACTTTGGATAATTAGTTTCTATTTCTATTACTAAAAGGATAATTACCAATCTTAATTTCACAATATTTAAATTTTAACATTAGGATTTATTATGCTGAATTCAGCACCAGAATTTATAATAAATTTAAGTTTCCTTACGGGTGTATTTATTATTAAATAGGGTCGTTGTTTTGTCCCTGTATACGAACATTTTGTAATTCGGTATTTTCATTTGTGGCAATGTCCATGACATGGTCATGGATGCTGTTATTATTATTTGACCGGTAGTTTTGAGTAGTATTGGACCGGTATTTTTGACTATTTCTGTAACTGTCTTGTCTACTTTGGATATTTACTATTAGATTTGATGGCAATCTCCTTTGTATAGTATTGTTAGTAGCAATGTCCATAGGTTCTGGGTTTCTGTGTTTGTTATTATTGTTAAAATTACGATTATTATTGAATCGATAATTTTTACTACTATTAGCGTAGGTATTATTATTATTAAAGCTTGTTAAAGCTATGGTTGTTAGAGTTATTATAAGAAAAAGGCCTACTGTTATTTTTAAAATTAGAATTTTTATTAGATTTATTATGCGTATAATTTAAATACCCATTTTCTTGAATTATTTTATGCTGAACCACTTAATATTGCAGGGTTTCTACTAACAAGGACACTTTTGAACGGCTCTGGTATATCGTGTTTCAATGTATGTAGAGATATTCTCGAATTATTTGTGATTTCATTTCCATTACTTCCACCTTCTAAAGGTTACGCGTTGTTTAGTCTGCATAATAGAGTATTAATTTTTTGAAAAAAATTATCAATAGTTGAATCACTCCTACACGATCTTATTTTATCTATCAATGTTTCTTTAGAATCACTTTCACTATGATTTCTGATAAAAATGGCTTTGAGATCAACCCATATTTCACCGTTAATAATTACAGTTCTGCGTGCATTACCTACTATTTTATCTTTAATAAGCCCTAATAATAAACGTTTATAATCATTTTCGAAGGTGTCAAGGATAGGAATTAAGCATTCTATTCTTTTAATAAAATTTAACAATGAATTTTTATCGCATTTTAAGCTACTTGATGCTAGTTTAAATTTTTCTGATACACTTAAGTTATCCATAATTATATTACAATGAAAAAAAATAAAAAATTACAAAAAAAATTTTTTTTTTATTATTACCCTAAGCTAATTTTAATTAATTTTTGTGTTTCAATTTATTTTTGCTGTCGATTTAATAAAATTTAATGTAACTTAACAAGGTTAAAAAAACAATGTCTTTTTTAGAGTGGAAATTGTAATATGAGTAGAAATTGGTTTTTGAAGTTCTTTTATGGTTCAAATTTATTTAAAACATTGAAAATTTATTTTTGTTTTAAAATTAAAAAATTTTTGTTTTTGTTATAGTTGTAGAATTTCTTTGTTTTTGTTATAGAATTTTGTTTATTTTATTCAATACACTTTTACTTTATCTGTACTTGTTTTTGTTTTGTTTTTTTTTTTCGGTAAAACGGTTTAAATTTATTTTGGTTTAGTTTTATTTTTATTTTAGTTTTAAAATAAAATTATTTTTAATTGTAGTTTATTTATGTAATATTCAGTTTTTGTTGTTTTATAGTTAATGAATTTGATTTAATTGATTATTAGTACATTTTAACTGTAAAAGTGGTTTGTTACACTGTAACTGTATTATTGGTTGTTTACCGACTGCGCCATTTAATCACGCGGATTACAACGTGATCGTATAAACATGCATTTTATACATCTTACCTTTAATACTGTACCTAAAAGATCAATTCAGGTGGTAAAACTGCTGTGTATGCGCTTTTTGCCAGCCAGACAGTTTTTATCTTATGTTACAATATTGGTATCTAGATTTTTCTTGGTGGACCAGTTTTGTTTTCATTTTCCAAGCTATTCAGGATCATGCCACCATAGTACGTGTTTTAACGGGTTCTCTTTTGAAGGAACATGATCCTATAAATTTTTTCCGAACTGTTCATGTACGTGTGATACACTATTTGTAACAAAAGTTGTTCAACGAGATGAATGATCATTCAGCCATGCCAGAACAATTTCCGAATCTGTTCATGGGTGAATTCTTATTAATTTTTTGCAACGCTTTTAATACGTACCTAATTAATTTCGACACCAGTGTTCCAGCGCAAAGTTCTAATTTTGGCAGAAAAATTGTTTTAATTGGTGCGATCAATCCACCTTGATTTTTGATGTTACAAGGTGGATTGATATTTCACTGTTAGTTGCTGTTAGTTGATAGATGCGTCAGCAAAACCATTAACTTCGATTTGAGAACTATTGTTTGAATAATGAATCCATCCCTCTAAGGCGATTGTTTGAACTTCTGAAAGATGTAACAAATATTTTTCCCAACCTTGCTCAACTTCCGTACTAACTTGTTCATCCCAACCAGAGCCAGATAACCAAAGTCTTTGCATGAGCATTTTCGCTAATATGATCTTGGGTGATAGCCAACCAAGTGGATCAAACAACTTGGCGAGCTGTAACAGTATTTTACGTTTTATCCATTTTTCAGGACTTTCATCCAAATTTACAGAATACATACAGGTATCTTTATTCCATGAGATACCAAGAATTCGAACAGTTTTGATTGTCCTCTAAAGGCGATAACAAGTTGACTTTATTGTTTTCTATTTCAAAAAGTTTCGTTAGTTCTTTGGAATTGGATGCTGATTTTCGAAGTGGTAAACTAGCAGAGTTTGTTAGTATCAGTATTTAATTTTACAATTCAGTGATCGTCAACATAGAAATCATTTGACGTTGTTCTTGCTGCTATAGGATTGTTTGGCTGCTCCTGTATTGCTTTCCTGTTATTTATGGGTTTTAGGGAGCGGAATCTTGATTCTAGAATTTTTTTTAGTGTTTTCCAAGATGGCAAATCTTTTATTTTGCTAACAATTAAAAAAACTAAAATCAGGTCCCATTCCTTTGTAAAAATATCCAGATTATCTAGAGGGTGTAAGCATTCAGCAGTATTTGGTAAATAGGTAAAGTAGCAGTCTGTTATGGGAAAAAATCATGCCATATTGCACCACCCACTGACCTACATTTTTGATTGATGGGTTTAGTATAGGTTATTCTTGGTTAGTAGGAAACTTGTTTTAATTGTATAAGCGTGAGTTATTAACTTATAAGTTCTAATAGGAAGTGAAGGTAGTTGGTACTGTGAAAGTTGTCAGGCAAGTTTAATGAACTGATCAATGAATTTTATGTAGGTTATTCTTGGTTATAAGCATGGGTTGTTAGCTTATAAGTTCTAGTAGGGAGTGACGATTGCTACTGTGGAAGTTGTCAGGCAAAGTTAATGAACTGAACAAGTTTTTCATATTTAGGTTTTTCAATAAATTTATTTGTACTTTACATACAGTAAGAAAAGATTTAATTTTTTTTAAGTCAAATCAAAATTGTTTTTATTGCGCAAACTCATATGCTTAAAAAAATATACATATGTAGGTAAAAGAAGATATAAAAAAAACGAAAAAGGAAAACATTCATTGATAGTTTTGGATTTAGAGATATAAAATAATAAAAATAAATTTTTAATTTTTTATTTTATATTTTTTATTTATTATTACAATTTCCAGTCACTGATTTTCAGCAAGTGGAAACTTTTTTAAATCAGTGTGCAGTAAACCCACTTCTTCATCTCTATATACAAATACTGTTTTTCTTTTTACTTCATTTTCAAGTTCATTATTTATCATTTCCTCATATTTTGGAAGAATAAAAATTATAAAATGTTTGGTTTCAAAATCCCATTTTACACCATAACAGGTGTTAATTTTTTTTATGTTATTTAAAATATAGAGTCTGTTAAGCTCCATATCTCTTATTTTTAAGAATTTTTGTTTTTTACTTTCTTTTGCCTTTTTGTTAAAGGCATCAGAAAGATTCGTTTATTTGCCAACTGTTGTTGTTCCTGTTAAAGCTGTTTCGATTGTTGCTATTGTGGTTGTTGTTGTTATTGTTTTTGTGATTGTTGATGTTTTTATTCTTGTTGTTCATGGTGTTGATGCTGTTGTTCTTGTTGTTGATGGTGTTGATGTTGTTGTTCTTGTTGTTGATGTTGTTGTTCTTGTTGTTGATGTTGTTGTTGCTGTTGATGTTGATAAGGTTGCTGATAATGTGTAAGTTTTTTGTCTTCTGTCTTCCTTTCCTTCTTTTTGTTGGAAGACGCATAGGTGATATATTGTCAGGCTCGTTGAAGAACATCTAATAAATAAGGAAGAAATTCTGTTTGTTTGTTTGTTTGTTTGTGCCCTTTTCACGTAAAAACCACCAGCCCGATTGCAACCAAATTTTGCAGGAACGTTCCTACGACCCTGGAAAGTGTTATAAGCTATATGGCGTTTCGGTTCATTAACCCATTGCGGCCCGAGAGCCATTTAAAGCCGTTTAGTTTTTTCGTTGTCCTGCCTAAACGGTTTGATCGATTGAGTTGAAAATTTGTACAAATGTTCTTCTGAGCTTTGGACGGACGCTGAAGAAATTTGGATACAATATTTTACCCGGATTCGGCCCGGCGGGCTTCCAGAAAAATTTTTGTTTCCGATTTATGTCCAATTTTGTATGGTGGTTTTATGGTTCGAAAAAAAGCCGTTAACCCGTTTGGGCAGGAGAGTCGAACGAAGTTCATTAAATTTTTCTGTTGTCCTGCCTAAACGGTTTGACCAATTGAGTTGAAAATTTACAATAGTGTAGCTCTTTACCACAGAAGCTCACTGAGTTGATCTGGTTACGATCCATTTACCCGTTTCGGCACCAGGGGTTAATAACATTTTTTAATTTCTTTGCTGTCGCTCTTAAACGGTTTTACCAATTGAGTTGAAAATTTACAAAAGTGTAGGTCTTTATAACAAAAGCTTTCTGAGTTGATTTGGTTACGATACATTAACCCATCAGGCTTCAGGCCATGAAATTCTCATTTTTTGTTGTTGTGCTTAAACGACTTGACCCATTGAAATTTGCACAAGTATTGCACTTTGACACACAAACTCATTCAATAAATTTTGTTGTGATACATTAACACATTTCGACACGATAGATTGTCAAAAAAAACATTTCGTTTCTAATTTCTGTCTAATTTGGCAGGATGAATTTATGGTTCTAAATTAAGCCTGTGACAAAATGTTTGTTAACGTTTGTTAACCCATTTCCGCACGAGCTCTTATTAATAATATTTTGCCTAATTTTGTGTATTGTTATTATTATTAAAAAGATATTTCCAACACTCTTTACTTTTATCTATACTGTTTTTAATATTCCATAAAAACCTTTCAATGCAAATTTCTAATATAGAACAGTAATTAAAGTAACCTTATTAAGTATCTTAAGAATACTGTGTTTAAGTCTTAACAACATAACATTTTCGGCCGTTGTTAAAAAACAGAAACTATCTCCTACGTTAGACAATCATCATGTCATCATTCAGAAATGCATTACTTACATGTGCTCTTTACATGTGGTCTACCAAAATAATATGCATGTGTATAACAAATAAAATAAAATATCATTGAAATATGTACATATAGTATGTATAATATCTGTATATTTAAAAATACTATAAACTTAATCAATTAAATTAGAAAACATATTCACATTTCTGTACAGCATTTAATCAAAAATGAGTACATACATATTTAAAGAACAGAAAACCTTACATTCTTATCCATATACAATTTTTACACATATTTTTAGCCAATCAATTTGAAAACATAATTAGAAAAACTAAAGGTAAAAAAATTCTGGTTGATTTATAAAGGTAAAAAACAATCATGTATTTTTTATATTGAAAATATGTAAAACAGAACCTGAAATGTACGCATTTAAAAAGAAGTTTTTTCAAAATCTGAAGAGCTGTCGGTGCTGTAGGATCTCCAACGGTGAGGGTACATAAAAAAGTTGTTCTACAACATTACTCTTTTAAGAGACCTATGCATAGTTAATATTTCATTGCTCTTTATTAAACAGTATGTAAGTTTTAACAGACGGTCGGACAGAGCGAACTTAATAACAAATTTTTCAAAATGTGCTTAAAAGAATAATTCACCAAAACATGAAATGACATTACTTACAAAAAAAAAATTGATTACATTATGGTCTTTTATAATTTAAATACGATTTTCTGTTTCGGTATTAACGAATATTAACGAATATATACGTTTTGTAAACAAACGGAGGGACAGAGCGAACCTAATAGCAAATTGTTCAAAATGTGTTTAAAAGGATAATTCACAAAAACATGAAGTGACATTACTTACGAAAAACAATGTATTACATTATCGTCGTTTATAATTGAAATGCGATTTTATGTCTCGGTATTAAAGAATATATTGTGAAAATTCACTTCGCCGTAATTGTGTACTCAATAGATTATTGATTCCTTTAAAAATTTTTTGTAGAAGAATTGTCTCTAATTCTTGGCTCTGTTTATTCAATTTAACTAAATCTAATAAAAAATAGATATTAACTACCAGCATCTGTAAATGCATAGTAATAAGTTAACTATATTAATTAAATTATATTAACGCAGAAACAAAAGTTAATAATTTTTATTTCATAAAGCCAATAAAATACTCCGGGCAACGCCGGGTACTCTGCTAGTACTTAAATATCCTTGAGCCATTATTTTGTAAATTGTTAAACAAAACTGTAACTATTCTACAAATTTCACTGTATTTATACTAAGGTAAATTTAATTTTTTTTTTTTTATTCTTTTAATTCTTTTATTTAAATTGGATGTCGTTAGACTTATTATTTTTGGTTTGGTTTTTATTATTCTGTAATTTATTAGAATGTCTTTTGGCTGAAATGTTGCAAAATATATTTTTAATTCCTTTTTATTTTAAGATTGGTTTAAGTTTGCATTTTTGATGTTTATTAAACATTATAATGTCTTTTAACTACAATGTTGCGTATTCCTTCAATTCTTTTTTATTTAAATTGGATGTGGTTAAACTTAATATTTTTTTGTTTGGTTTTTATTAAACTATAATTTATTAAAATCTCTTTTAGCAACAATGTTGGAAAACATAATTCTTTTTTTATTTTAAGACTGGATTAAGTTTTTATTTTTGCGATTGTTTTAACTAAATTATATTTTTAATTCTTTTTTATTTTAAGATTGGTTTAAGTTTGCATTTTTGATGTTTATTAAAATATAATTTATTATAAAATACTCTTAATTACAATGTTGCAAATTCTTTTAATTCTTTATTTTATTCTTTTATTTTAAATTGGACATGGATAAACTTAATATTTTTTGTTTAGATTTTTACTAAACTATAATTTATTAGAATGACCTTTGACTGCAATGTTGGAAAATATATTTGTATTGTAAATTCTTTTGTATTTTAAGATTAGTTTAAATTTCTTGGTTAGACTTTATATATTTCGTTTTGGTTTTCATTGAACTATAATTTATCAAAATATCTTTTATCTACAATGTTGCAAATTAGAACCTTTTAAAAGGAAAAAAAATTGATTTTATTCGTTAAGTCGTGTTTAGTTTCTTTACGTGAAAACATTACAAAACAAAATTTATTTTACAAAAATTTATGGATGGAAATTCGGTAAATTCAGAAAAAATACGGTATTCTATTGAAAATGTCAGTTCGACTTTCGTAAAACGGTATATTGTACGTGGTCGTAAGATAAACATTTTACATTAAACTAGTACCAGTTAACGCAGATCCAATCAATTGGATTAAAGGTGCTAAATGTTGCGTCCTGTGCAGCCGCCAACCTAAAACGAGATTGGAAACAACCGTAGAGAATCATATACTAAAGAACAAAATAAATATACTTATCTAAAGTCATCTTGGACCCACACCATCCAAGATCCAACATTCAACATCTAAACAATCAACACCTAAAAATAAACCAATATGTATTATCTATTTGTTATGTTAAACCATAAAGAAACTATACTATATAGAGTAATCATCCCGAAAAAAATTTGTTGGATTATTCTGCACAAAACGAAGTACCCCGCGAATCTGCATATCATTAAAATGTTTACAGAAATATACATTGCTATACAGAATTCTATATCTATATAAACTAAGTCTATACAGTTAAGAATATTATTCATATTGTTATGATCAGAATTCTATTTTTTTAATGTAATTTTTACAGATGTGTGAGTGTATATAAGAATTTGAATAGAATCATTTTAATATGTGCATATGATTGTTTTTTATGTGAATGGCTATCTGTATTTATACAATATATAACTTAAAGCTTCACCTTCTCAATAATGAGAACAAAAAAAAATTCTTCAAAAATTTTTAATTAAATTAAAAAATTACTCGATTTCAAAAATAGCTGTAAAAATTATGATTTTTAATAAAAAACTTTAAATACTTTTATGTCTATATTTATTGATTGTTCAACATAAAGTAAGTATAAAAATTACAATTATAATGTTTTTATTATTTAGATCTACTTGTTGTTGCCACGTGAGACCTCATTTCGTGGGAACGCAAATAAACTTCATTTCCCAATATAAAATTGCTGATTATATTTTTTTGGTAAAAAACTTGTGAAATATTGAAATGAAATATGATCCTTATAATTATTTCTTAATAAATTGCATTGCATGTGTTAACTTATATTATATAGGATTAGGCACTGCTGGTTTTATACAGGCAATCTCGAGAGAGATTTAAAAAATATGATTCAAATTTTTTTCAATTTAGTATGAAAAAACAGAATTTTTTAACTTAAATTTGAAGGATCTTATTGTAGAAAAGTAGTAGAAAATACTGCAGTAGAAAATAATAAATGATATTATTTATTTCTTTTTATAAAATTTGGAATATTTTCTATTAACTGTGAAAATCATTTTAAAAATTTAATCATTTGCATGCTCCAAATTGAGTTTTCAAAAAGCTCTTCTGAAATTGCAAAATATACACCCACTTCGATTAAAGTGCTTAAGCACACTGAGTACTGACTGAGTACTGACTGAACTAAAACATAAAAAGACGAAGTCAAATTTTTAATTTTTATATGAACTGAATAAGAACAAAAGAAAAAAATGCTAGAAAATAGCGAAATATTATTTTACGAACATTATTATCGGGTATACTTCGTTCAAACTTCGATAAAAATTTTCTACAAGATTGCCTGGCATATAACCAGGAGTGGATGAAGAAATTATGTATTTTAACATTTAAGACATAGAGCTGTCGTTTATTTTTTGTTATTGTTTTTGTTGATATTTTATTTTTTATCTACATAATGAAATAATTCTTTTCATTATCTTAACTTATTGATTTTTAAACATGCATAAAAATAAAAGAAAAGAATAGGTACCTAGGTACTTACATAATTATAATATTGTATAGTAATGGACCTGTGAGAATTGTTAAATGTTTAGGCAACAGACAACTAGTTATAATTTTATTTGTTTTACAAAATTATGAAGCGAAAATGAAGAAGAATTGGAGACTATGAATAAAAATTTTGAACTTGAATTAAGTCAAGAATGTTTGGAGGAAATTTTGGGTAAAAACGATAATTTAGAATTTGAAATAGATTGCAGTGAAGTGGAACAAACCAACAACGTCAACAATTTTACCTTTGCAGGCTCTTTATACAAACAGTCAATTTATAAAAAATTTGTTATGGAAGAGGAATAATTTGGATATTCCGTTAGAGGAACAAAAATTTTTAGGAAATTCTCAGTTATCATCAACATTAAAGGAATTGGAAACTCCATTTCATGTTTCCGATATTTTTTGATGATAACCTTCTTGAAAAAGTTGTAGAACAAACTAATTTATATTCGGCTTCTAAGGACATTTCCGACACGTTCAGGATATCAAATATTGATTTGCAAAAGTTTCTCGGCATATAGATTATACCATCAGTGGCAAATTTCAATAATATCAGATATAATTGGGATAGAAGGGTTGGGGCAGACTTAATTATTAACACAATGACAATTAACAAATTTGAAAAAATACAGTCGACAACTTGAAACAAATAAAACAAAGAGACCATTTTGATTTTCATAAATTATTCAAATTGAGACCAATTATTAATTATTTAAACGAAAAATTTCTTTCAATACTAATGGAAGAGTCGGTATCAGCTAACGAACAAATTTGTACCTCAAAAGCTAGGCACTATTTGAAACAGTATAACCGTATGAAACTTCATAAGTGGGGTTGAAAACCACAAAATTTGCAATCTGACCAGGGTACAGAATTTTTCAATAAAAAATTTCAAAATCTAATGAACAAAAATAAAATTAACCATTATCATATATATATATTCAGACCTAAAAGCATCAACTGTAGAACGTTTCAATCGCACCCTGACAAACATGATGTGGAAACAATTTAGTTTACAAGGTATATATAAATGGTTATCTATTCAACCATCGCCAATCAAAAAGTATAACTCAACATATAATTATATAATTAAACTACCCCCTATAAATGTTACAAAGAAAAATAAGAAATTAATATTATATTATAATAAAAATGCAAAGATGGCATTCGGGAGACTTTGGCCAATTTGGAGATCACCACAGTTAACCAAGGGCACGAAAATAAGGATATATGAAGCCTGTGTGAAATCGATTCTACTCTACGGCAGTGAAACCTAGTTAATCAAAAACTCTTCAACAAATAAATTACAAGTATTTGAAAATAAATGCCTCCGAACAATTCAAAATATAAGATGGCCTAGAAGAATATCAAATAAGGACCTACTAACTATCTCTAGACAAGAAACCATACTCTGCCAAATCAAGAAAAAGAAATGAAGATGGATAGGTCACACACTTCGATAAGCGCCAGAGAACATTGCACGACAGGCGCTCGACTGGAATCCACAGGGAAAAAGAAGTGTGCGTAGACCTAAAATAACATGGAGAAGCTCTGTGGCTAAGGAAATTGATAATAGCGGTAAAACATGGGCAGAAATCAAACATTTGGCCTACAATCGAGGGCGATATAGAAGCCTTGTGGAAGTCCTATGCTCCCCCAAGAGGTAAAACGGGATAAAAAAAAATATATATATAAAACTGTTTACAATAAATTAAAAGTATTCCGAAAAGCAAAATACAAAGTTGGAGATTTTGTTCGTACAAGTAAATTTAAAGGTATATTTACAAAAGGTTATCAACCTAATTGGTGAACAGAAATTTTTACAATAGCGAAAATAAAAAGAACAGATCCAGTTACATACAATTTACTTGATTACACAAAAAAACAATAATGTACCTGAACTTACGTCTGTTAAACTTCCAGATGTTTACCTTGTAGAAAAAATAATAAGAAGACAGGGAAATCAAGTTTTGGTTAACTGGCTTGGCTTTGATAAAAACATAACTTCTGGATAAGTAAACGAGATATTATTTAATTAAAAAAAAAATTGACATTAACATTGTTAGGTTTAAATAACTAATTTTAAATTTATTTAAAACAAATGCCAACATTGCAAAGAATGTAAAGAAATCAAACAATGCAAACAATGTTTATTTGAATAAAACAAATGTTACATTATTTTTATTGTTGTAATTTTAATAAAACAAAACAAATGTTAACATTGTTGTATTGCAATTAATTGAAAAACAATGTGTTTTTTAACTTACTAAAATTAAATAATAATCAAAGCTTTACTCAATATAAATTCAATCGTTTAAATAAAATTAAAAAACTTTAATTTAAAGTTCAAAAATATTTATATAAAATAAATTTACATTCTATTCTGTTTGGAAAATATAACTTGCTAATTTAAATAATAATTTTTAAGGTTTTAAATTTTAAACCGATTTAAGTTTGTATGAAGAAGCTTACATATATTTTAAATTCCTAAATTAAATATTAATAATTATGTATTTAAACCAATTTATTTTTAAACTAATGAAGAAGCTTAAGTGTATTTTAAGTTTCTAAAATTAAACAATAATTATTAAGGTTTTAAACCAAAGAAGCTTAGCTATATTTTAAATTGCTAAAAATAAAAACATTTTTTACTAGGTATCTAGAATTATGAAGCTTACGTATATTTAAAATTATCAATTTTTATCGATTTGAGTATGAATACAAACCAATGAAAAAACTTACTTACATTTTAAATTGCTCAAATCGGTAAAGACACTATATTTTAAATTAATTAATTAATTAAATAATAATTATGGATTTAAACCTCTTTTTTCATCGATTTAAGTATGAACACAAAACCAATATTATTAAACTTACTTATATTTTATATAGCTGAATTTAGCAAAGATACAATATTTTAAATTGCTCAAATTAATAAAGACACTAATTTTAAATTAATTAATTAATAATTATAGTAATTATGGATTTAAACCTCTCTAACTGCTACCGAGCTTGTTCATTGATTTATTATGTTATATTATTATGTTTAAAACAATATCTCAAAAAAAACTATACTATTTGTTTCAAATTTTAATTTAATTTTTATTTAGTTAATAAGTTAGTTTAAGAAAAATTTAAAAAAAAGAAAAATAATTTAAAAAAAGAAATACATAAATTAAAAACATATTAACATAATTTTTTTCATATACATATATAGCTGTATTATTTTATTTTCTAGAACAACAACTTGAATATGTAGAAAATATTTGTCTTACATTACTTTGTAAAAGGCATAACATTATTTGTTTATGTAAAAATGTTATAAAACAGATAATTTTTTTAAATCAAGCTAATATATATATTTTATATATTTTAAAAATCCTTTATGTTTTCAAAAGATTAAATGCTCCATACTTCAGAAGAAATTGTTACTTCGTAAAAGGCACATTCCTAGTTTTATATAGAAAAGGGGGAAAAAAAACGAATTTTTGTTAATAAATGCTTATATCTTCTAAACCCTTGGATATCAACCTTAAGTATGTGCACAAATTATAGAAAAACAAGTAAATGTAAGTAAGTTGATGCAACCGACTTATTAATACCCTACACCTGAATAATTGCAATTAAATTAAAAATCCATACGTATTTTGGCAGCTGCTTGAACCGCTTCCCTTTTCTTACTTATTCAACTCGAATTTCGGGAACGTAAAAGAGGCGGAAGTTTCCAAAATCCGAACACATGGTCCAAATCATCTCAAATGTCAGTTTTAAGTTTTAAAGAAAAGAAATAACAGAATACGCTTGTACCAAATATAAAATTTCTATCTTTATTGGTTTTGCAGATATGTTCGTTTGCTCTAGGGGTCGTTCGGAAGTTTCCAAAATACGAACCCATGGTCCAAATCGTCTTAAATGTAAGTTTCCAATTTTACAGAAAAAAAAACATAACAGATTCTATCTTTGTTGGTTATAGAGATATACTCGTTTGCTCTGGGGCTGGTACGGAAGCTTCAAAATTCGAAGTCATGAACTAAATCCTCTCAAATTTCAGAGACATAAATAAAATATGAAAAAACACCAGAGTACCAAATTTAAAAGTTCTATCTTTGTTGGTTTTGGAAATATACTAGTTTACTCTTTTGTTGGTTTTGGAGAAAATCTCGTTTGCTTCAGACTCGTTTGGAAGCTTCCAAAATCCGAACCCAAGGACCAAATCCTCTCAAATTTCAGAGACTTAAATCAAACATGAAAAACACCATTGTACCAAATTTAAAGGTTCTATCTTCATAGGTTTGGGAAGCTTCCAACATCCTAACCCATGGTCCAAATTCTTTCAAATTTCAGAGACATAAATCAAACATGAAGGAATATCATTGTATCAAATTTAAAGGTTCTACCTTTTTTGTTTTTGGAGATAATCCCGTTTGCTCCAGAATCATTCGGAAGCTTCCAGAATCCGAACTCAAGGATCGATTTTGTCCAGTTTTGAACTTATCCCTCCTTTAGTAATTAGTAGCTTACTATATAAATTTCATCAAGATAGCTGTACTAGTTTTTGAGTTATCGTGCGAACGGACGGACGGACATGGTTAAATTGACTCAGGAGGTGATCCTGATTCAGAATATATATACATGTCCATATCTAACTCGCTTCCTTTTGGTGGATACAAACTCCATATCAAAGTTAATATACCATATACGCTAGGTGTACGGTATAAAAATGAGCTATACCCTACACCTAGCTATACCCTATACGCTAGGTGTACGGTATAAAAATATTTACAGGATTTTGTGGCTAAATTTTGAAATATTTGACTTTCAAAGAAAGATGTTAAAACATTTTTTTTTTCAAAAATTTTCAACTTTGAACTACAATATCTCCAAAACGGCAACACTTATCGTAATAAAATGAATGTTAAAATATTCTTATGATTGTTACCTTAATTAAAAGCAGAATCTGTTAGGTAAATAATTATATATAAACAGATCGCCAGATATAACGGTTTATTTATAAAAGACCAAAATAACCAGGATACTTTTAAAAGTTCTTTTCGTCCTTAAAGTATAATATGCGCCATTAACGAAATATACTTTAAGAAAGATGACAACACAAACTATATTTGGAATATGGCCATTTGGTCCAACGCGGGTGCGGCACTTCCTTCAGAAGAGCCCAATAAAATTAAGGAATATAGAAACTTAAATACAACACATTTTGTAATACATTTAATAGCAATAGTTTATTAAAAATTAATTAAATCTATACATACAGCGCGATGAAAAATGTATCACATCACGTCTAGATTAAAATGTAATTCTCATGATGAAAATTTTGGTTATGTTGGTAGTAATTTACTGTCAAATGAACATTTTTTCATATATAAACGTTCTAATTCTAACGTTTGCCAAACGTTAAATTCTACAACAAAACCGGGGAGCACCTTTTTTAAATCATGTCGGTCCGACTTCTGGTTCGCAATGCGTAATGTAATTTTAAATAACCGTTTATGTATCACTTGCTTTAAGAGCGGTCATGCATCCACAATATGTTCAAATAAAAGGTCTTGTTTTAAATGTAATAGAAGACATCATACCTTATTACACGAAGATAAAGATACCAGCACAATGAATAATTTTGCAACAACATTGATTTTGAACATAGAAATAATGATAACAATAATATTGATCGTGTTGCGGCAAATTCAAGCAAGAATTATCATACTCAAAGAAATACAAACGAAGAAGTTCTACTTGCAACAGCGCTCGTAAAAATTAAATCTAATAAAGGGTAAGAAACAACAATAAGAGCCTTATTTGACCCAGCTTCCCAGTCCACAATCATAACAGAATCGGTGGTTCAATTAATTAAAGGGAATATAAGACGAGCATCATTAAAAATGTTACGTTTACAAGATATTCTAATCAATGATACAAAACACGATTTTTGGTTGGGTAATTTTAGGACAACCAGGCGAAACAACTGCCGAGCAACAAAGAACAGTCTCAACCTTCTGCAACTATGGGGCGGATAACCAGTTTAAAGAATTTGGGGAAATGGGAGTAACAAATTAATAACTGAAGACGATAGATTATGTGAAGAAATTTATCAAACTTCTAGAAGATTAGAAGAAGGTAAATACATGGTTCGTTTTCCATTTAAAAATATACAACATAAACCAGAAGTTCGAAAATCAAGGTGTTTAGCGGTATGTAGATTTAAAAATTTAGAAAAAAGATTTCTAAGTTCTAAACAATTTAATGAGGACTACTCATAGGTGATACAAGATAATTTAGATCTTGATCACATGATTCCAGCAAATACAGAAAGTGAAGGTATATGTTTTAAGTCAGAAACACAAAAATTTTTGATTTTAAATGTTAGTATCCATTTATTTTCACATACTAGTAAAATGTTTTAGAATTCAAAATCTACAATAAACAATAAAATAAAATTACAAGTTATCTTGACGGTGATTCGGTAACGATTAAACAAAAATTAAAAAATGTCCTAATTATGTACAATAATCATACATTCATCTTCCTGTAATATAGGTCATTGACCTTGAATGCAAAAGCATTTTCCATATAATATCAGCCTCCTGTTGAGGCTGTTCCGGTTGTTGCTGTTGTTGTTGTTATTGTTGCTGTGATTGTTGATGTTTTTGTTCTTGTTGTTCATGGTGTTGATGCAGTTGTTGATGTTGATAAGATTGCTGATAATGTGTAAGTTTTTCGTCTTCTGTCTTCTGTCTTCCTTTCCTTCTTTTTGCTGGAAGGCGCACAGCTGATACATTGTCAGGCTCGTTCAAGAACATACTTAAATATCCTTGAGCCATTATTTTGTAAATTGTTAAATGAAACTGTAACTATTCTACAAATTTCACTGTATTTATACTAAGGTAAATTAAATTTTTTTTTATACCCTACACCTAAAGTATAGGGTATATTAACTTTGGTATGGTGTTTGTAACCACCAAAAGGAAGCGAGTTAGATATGGACATGTATATATATACTGAATCAGGATCACTTCCTGAGTCGATTTAAGGATGTCCGTCCGTCCGTTCGCACGATAACTCAAAAACTAATAAAGGTATCTTGATGAAATTTATATAGTAGGTTACTAATTACGAAAGGAAGGCTAAGTTCGAATCTGGACAAATTCGGTCCATGGGTTCGGATTCTGGAAGCTCTCGAATGATTCCGGAGCTAACGAGATTATCTCCAAAACCAACAAAGATAGAACCTTTAAATTTTGTACAATGATGTTCCTTCCCGTTCGATTTATGTCTCTGAAATTTAAGAGGATTTGGTTAATGGGTTTGGATTTTGGAAGCTTGCCAACGAGCCCCAGAGCAAACGAGATTATCTCCAAAATCAACAAAGATAGAACCTTTAAATTTTGTACAATGATGTTCCTTCCCGTTCGAATTATGTCTCTAAAATTTGAGAGGATTTGGTACGTGGGTTCGGATTTTGGAAGCTTCCGAAGGAGCCCCAGAGCAAACGAGATTATCTCTAAAATCAATAAAGTTAGAACTTTTACATTTTCTACAATGATGTTCCTTGACGTTCGACTTATGTCTTTGAAATTTAAGAGGATTTGGTCCATGGGTTTGGATTTTGGAAGCTTCCGAACGAGCACCAGAGCAAATGAGATTATCTCCAAAACCAACAAAGATAGAACCTTTAAATATTTTACAATGATGTTCCTTCCTGTTTGATTTGTGTCTCTGAAATTTAAGTAGATATGGTCCATGGGTTTGGAATTTGGAAGCTTCAGAACGGGCCTCAGAGCAAATGAGATTATCTGCAAAAATAACAAAGATATAACCTTTAAATTTGGCAGAATGGTGTTCTTTCATGTTTGATTTAGGTTTCTGAAATTTGAGAGGATTTGGTCCATTGGTTCGGAATTTGGAAGCTTCCGAACGAGCCCCAGAGCAAACGAGATTATCTCCAAAACCAACAAAGATAGAACCTTTAAATATTTTACAATGATGTTCCTTCCTGTTTGATTTATGTCTCTGAAATTTACGTAGATATGGTCCATGGGTTTGAAATTTGGAAGCTTCAGAACGGGCCTCAGAGCAAATGAGATTATCTGCAAAAACAACAAAGATATAACCTTTAAATTTGGCAGAATGGTGTTCTTTCATGTTTGATTTAGGTTTCTGAAATTTGAGAGGATTAGGTCCATTGGTTCGGAATTTGGAAGCTTCCGAACGAGCCCCAGAGCAAACGAGATTATCTCCAAAATCAACAAAGATAGAACCTTTAAATTTTGTACAATAATGTTACTTCCCGTTCGATTTATGTCTCCTTCATGTTCGATTTATGTTTCTAAAATTTGTGAGGATTTGGTCCATGGGTTCAAATCTTGGAAGCTTTCGGACGAGTCACAGAGCAAACGAGTATATCTCAGTAGGTAATCCTGCACTTGGGGATGGGAAAAAATCATGCCATATCGCACCGAAGACCACGCTCACTGACCTATATTTTGATTGATGGGTTTAATGTAGGCTATTCTGGGTTGTAGGCTAAACTTGTTTTGTTTGTTTTGGTTTAGGTTATAAGCATGGGTTGTTAACTTATAAGTTGCAAGTGGTTATATAGTGGGAAATGAAGGTTGTTGGTACTATAGAAGTTGTTAGGCAAGGTTAATGAACTGAACAAGTTTAGGTTATAAGCATGGGTTGTTAACTTATAAGTTGCAAGTGGTTGTATAGTAGGAAATGAAGGTTGTTGGTACTGTAGAAGTTGTTAGGCAAGGTTAATGAACTGAACAAGTTTAGGTTATAAGCATGGGTTGTCAACTTATAAGTTGCAAGTGGTTGTATAGTAGGAAATGAAGGTTGTTGGTACTGTAGAAGTTGTTAGGCAAGGTTAATGAACTGAACAAGTTTAGGATATTTAGGTTTTTCAATAAATTCATTGATACCTTGTAATAGGATATCAATGAAAGGATATCAAATAAAAATATACAAATAGAAAGATGATTTTTTTCAGGTCAAATCAAGTTCATTTTTTTAAATTGCGCAAAATCGCATACTTAATAAAATATACCTAGATACGTAAAAGCAGATATAAAAGAAACGAAAAAAACTTGTTTTTATTATTTAATAAGAAAAATATTCATAGGTACTTTTGAATACCAAGATGCAAATAATAAATGAAATAATGTAAAAAAAATATTTTTTAAAATATGCTTTTATCGAAACCGAATTCGCCCCCTAAAAAGTAGAAAATAAAATTGATTGCAAAACTTTAGCTTTTTGAACTGTTATAATATAAAAGTGAATTGCTAGTGCAAGCATTTTGGACTGTTATAATATAAAAGTAAATTGCTGGAATAAGGTTAAATAAAAATCTACGAAATTTGAGGTTCGTGTTTCTTTTTTATTCCAGCAATTTACTTTTATATTATAACAGTCCAAAATGCTTGCACTAGCAATTCACTTTTATATTATAACAGTCCAAAAAGCTAAAGTATAAAATAAAATAATAAGTAAAAAAAATAATTTTTAAAATTGATTTTCTACTTTTTAGGGGGCGAATTCGGTTTCGATAAAAGCATATTTTAAAAATTATTTTTTTTACTTATTATTTTATTTTATACTTTTTAGTTTTAAAAGAAACATAATTTGAATTTAAAAAAAAGATGGGATATTTTTCATTCACACATACATTATTGTTTCTGATATAAAATACGTTTTACAATTTTATACCAAATGTTTAAGAAAATTAAGAGACGTTAAATCGATTCCATTACAGCAAGAGTAAAAATTTTTTATTCCCGTAACTCATAAAATAATAATGAAAGTACCTAAATATAAATTAGTACGAAAATATGAAATATGAAAGTATGAAAATTATATATGTACATAAATGTATTTTACTGTATATTTCTATAAGTAGTATATCGTATATCCAAATAAACATCTAACCTTGAACACCTACCTACCTAATCGCTTAATAAGATCATGCAGTAAAAAATGTTGACAAATATCTTGATTTAAATTATAAACAAATGGAGCGGAACAAAATAATTTAGAAAATTAGTTTAACATCATATTATGTATTTACGTACATACTTACATACGTAGTTTTAAAATTCTGTGTTGACAAAATTTTGTTTGTAAATCATAATTCGTAATGCGCAAAAGCATAATTTTGAAATGATCTTTACTTTTTAACAGCTTTTTATTAACTTGGTTGGGTAAAGGATGGAATCTTAGAAGCCATTTTAAACACACTTCCCGTTGAGCTAAAGACTTGAAATTTTCTTCATTAGATCAGATCCCGATGACAATACATGATTTTAAAATAATAATGTCGAAAAACATTAGAGAAATTAGCTTAATTTCAAAATTAAATTTTCATACAACGATATAACAGAATTTTTAACAGAATTATTACAGAACCAAAATAAAACATTTTATCTAAATTTACTAAACTCACCAATACCAATGCCAATACGTATACGTAATACATAAATGTTTTTTTTTTCTATAAAAGACTATTGTTTTTTATGTAGGCCATTGCATTGTATGCATCCATATACATAGGTACATACTTCAAAATATGTAATAATATGTGCTTCGAAAATATTTTTGATTGAAAGCGATGAATTTGATAGATATGAATGTGAAAACAAATTAATGTGCCGCACTTGAGAACACAGTGTAAACTTTAATATGCATTTACATAAAATTTAGTAAGCAAGTGTTAAATTTTGTGTTTTTCCTTTCTTAATTATAATTAAAATAGGACTTTTCTTTCGAAACTCTTGACATATTAAAATCGCATATTATGGCCCTAACATTGATATCTAAATTGGGAGCTGCCTTTAAATTAAGATTTATTAGGGAATAATGATCTGCACCACTAATGCCTTTTACTGAAGTATAAAAACTAAGAATATATTTCCAATTATGTAAAAAAATCAAACAACAAAAAGAATACATTAAAAATAAGAAATCCAGTCTTTTTTAAAAATAGTAAATAACAACAATATTTTTCTTTTCAATAACAATAATTATGAATTAATCATAAAATATATGTTATGTACATACATACATATGTGTCTACATCGTCTAGAAAAAGCAAAATAATTTTTTTTAATTCAAAAACATTAGCATTTAGAAGTAAGCAATTTAATATATTCTCAATTACATACTTTTAAAACCAAATTTTTTGACTACATATTATGTAGGTACAAACATGTACAAAAATGGTATGCATATTTTTATGTTTGCTGTACTATTAAAAATCTGCTAACACAGTCACACCAAATTCCCAAATTCCCAACTATTTATTATACTATTATTTTTTAATATGTAGGCAACAGTTCTATTTATATGAATGGGCGGTAAACATAAACGAACAAAAAAAAATTTTACGTATGCATATGAATGGACGGTTAACATAAAAGAACTAAAAAAAAATTCAGAATGTTCTATAGCTAATAATTTTTATTTTTTAAATAGACTGTATGCATAAATTTAATATTAAAAAAAAAAATAAGTTCTTAGCGTACATAAATAACAGAAAAAAAAAGTAAAATGTAATACTGGAAGAAACAGATCCATAACAAATAGAAAAAAAGATTAAAATGTTATGCTATGAAAAGAAAGAAAAAACAAGGCAGTGTATAAATCAAAGTTTTTAAAGGGTCGCATTTTAAGTGGAAATAAAGAACATTATAAAATTGCAATATTCATTATTGTTGCAAATTTTATTGCAAATTTTTTTTACGTCACTTTTGAAAAATTGTTAGTTTTGCCATTTAAATCCAGCATTTTCGGTCAGCGGGTTCGAGTAGCTGCCATACAACTTCTTTCTTTATATAGAAATAACTCAGTATCTATTCAAGCTAGGTTTCTGAAATTTTGCAAATGATGATCAAGTTTTATAGCACAACTTCTGTAAAATTTGGTTGTGTTGGTGTGGCGGGTTCGGATAGCTGCCATAAAACTTCTCCGTTTAAATGAGAATAACTCAGTGTTTATTGAAACTAGGAATCTGAAATTTAGTAAAGAGGTGTCGAGTTATATGCCAACAACTTTTGTAAAATTTGGTTGGCCTAGAACAGCCGGTTCAGGCTTCTTGCACCTCTTGGAAGTTAATAAAGCTGGGCGTCTGAAATCTTGCAAATGATGATCAAGTTTTATGGCAACAACTTCTACAAAATTTGGTTGTGGTGGTGCGACGGGTTCGGGTAGCTGCCATACAACTTATCCGGTTAAATGAGAATAACTCAGTGTTTATTGAAGCTAGGAATCTGCAATTTAGTAAAGAGATGTCGAGTTATATGCCAACAACTTTTGTAAAATTTGGTTGGTCTAGAGCAGCCAGTTCAGGTTTCTTGCACCTCTTGGAAGTTAATAAAGCTAGGCGTCTGAAATCTTGCAAATGATGATCAAGTTTTATGGCAACAACTTCTGCAAAATTTGGTTGTGGTGGTGCGACGGTTTCGGGTAGCTGCCATACAAAATCTCTTTTTAAATTAAAAGAACTCAGTGTCCGTCCGCACGATAACTCAAAAAATAGAGGAGCTAGGAGGCTGAAAATTTTTTTACGTCACTTTTGTAAAATTGTTAGTTTTGCTATATAACTCCAGCATTTTCGGCCCCCGGGTTCGAGTAGCTGCCATACAACGTCTTTCTGTAAATCGAAATAACCCAGTGTCTGTTCAATCTAGGTGTCTGCAATTTTGCAAATGATGATCAAGTTTTATGGCAACAACTTCTGCAAAATTTGGTTGTAGTGGTGCGACGGGTTCGGGTAGCTGTCATACAACTTCTCTTTTTAAATGAAAATAAGTCAGTGTCCGTCCGCACGATAACTCAAAAAATAAAGGAGCTAGAAGGCTGACATTTTGTAAACGTCACTTTTGCAAAATTGTTAGTTTTGCTATTTAACTCCAGCATTTTCGGCCGCCGGGTTCGAGTAGCTGCCATACAACTTCTTTCTTTAAATAGAAATAACCCAGTGTCTATACAATCTAGGTATCTGAAATTTTGCGAATGATAATCCAGTTTTATGGCAATAACTTCTGTAAAATTTGGTTGTGATGACATGACAAGTTCGGGTAGTTGCCATACAACTTCTCTTTTTAAATGAAAATAACTCAGTGTCTATTGAATCTAGCTATCTGAAATTTAGTGAAAAAGTGTCGAGTTAAATGGCAACAAACGCATAACTATAAATTTATATTTTTAAATTTTGCCTCCAGCTTTTATATTAATTTCACAGACTTTAAAACTTATATATACTTATATTTATATATATATATTTGACATATTGAAATAAACTTTTTCAAAGAAATCTCGACTGTAACAATATAGTTTAAAAAATTACAGAAAAATTTGCTATTAAAAATTTATTTTCTACTTTTTAGTTCAAAAAAGTATTTTTTATATCCTTTACTCTGTATATATATACAAAAAAAATATTATGTATGAATGTAGTTTGAATTTGGCAATTGGAATTTGAATAAAATTTTATATGTATACCTATATACACAAAATACATTATAAATGTTCCTAAATAAAACACATAAAACATTAATTTTTAACGCCATGCATATTCAATATGGAATAAAGAATGTTGACAACAAATATTCTGATTTAAATCCTAAACAAATGTTTTAAAACAAAATAATTTAGCAACATAAAAATATTGTACCTATATATTTTGTGTTTTGCTAAATCGTAATATAAAATACATGTGCACATAAAGATTGATTGAACTAAATTATTTATAGGAGGAAAGATCAAATAATATGTGTATATTATACATAAAATTTTATTAAAAAAATATTGATGAATACAGTTAACAAAAAAAAAAAATGTTTGTACACGAATTGGATTCGAACCAAATTACCCTTACTTTCAAAACCTCTACACTCTCCTCTGCACAATACAACACTTAAGTATTTTCTAAACATATTACGAACATAAAATCTTAATTTTTAACAATGCATATTCAATATGCATTAAAGAATGTTGACAGCAAATATTTTGATTTAAATACTAAACAAATGTTGTAAACAAAATAATTTAGCAACATATATAAAAATATTGTATGTATTGTGTTTTGCTAATACAAAAAAAACACCATGTGCAATGGACATCAATATTATACTATTATAGGAGAAAAGATCAAAAATATATTGCGTTTGTATTGTATGCATGAATTTAGAGATAAAAATTTAAGTTTTAAATTCATATATACAAAATATATACACATTTTATTCAAAAAATGTTGATGAATAGATAGTTAAAAAAAAAAAAAGTTGGATGTGAACTGGATTCGAACAACATGACCCCCACTTTTGAAACCTGTACACTTTCCTCTGCACCATACAACACTTACAGATGTTGTTAACAGATTACGAAGATAATAAAAAGCGTGACAGAATGACAAACAAATAAATAAATAAATAAACCGACACCGACGAGTTAATATAAAAGCATATAAATAAAATAAAAACAAAACGTAAACAAGAAGTAGGTACAAAGTGTATTTTTGTTTATTAAAGAAGATCAATAATTGTTGTAAGTTGTTATTATAGTTTTAAAGCTGCAAAATAAAAAAATAAAAAATTATGGAATTATAGGTGCATCTGTTATGTAAGATTTTTTTTGTTCTATAATAACATTGAGAAAATAACCGGAAATCTTTGATTTACTTGGTTTTGTTATTATTGCGTTACATTCTATACCAGGGTAAATTTCCAAGAGATATTTCACTCAACTGTAAATATTTAGTACTTTTCAAAAATCCAAGAGATAAATCGCAGATATTACCTCTAGCTCGCCAAATATATCCCAATCAAATTAAAGCATTTGAAAAAGTACATAATGATGTGACGTCAGTCCCATATGGCTATATATTAATAGATCTTACTCAAGACGTTAATGATATATTTCGATTAAGAAGTGATATATTTGGGAAAGGTTTGTGTTATTGTACGAGAGATCAAGTAGAACAATTTGGGGAAGAATATGAAACGTTTGAAGACCAATCGACATATATTGCACCTATTAAAAACCTCTAAACCAAAATTTCAGAAAGTTATTATAAAACACTGTGAGTAATTAGTAAAGAGTAATTAGTAAAACACAAAGTAATTATAAACACTCAAAAATGGTATTTATACAGACAAAATCTATTTAAAATAAGAAACAAAAAACGACAACTTCCTAGAAATAAAGAGGAGAAAATAAAAATTACGGAAACAAAAGGTACTCAAACTCGTGCAAAACCAATGTATATAGATGTGGAAACTTAATCGCATTTTTCTGAATATAAGAATGTTGGAATACAAGTTGTTCCTGAAGAAGCAGAAGTATATGAAAAAGAAGCTTATGACGAAGTATTTGATGATGAAATTTAGGAAAATGTTTTAACAAAAGCGTCGACAACATTTAATAAAATGATAATTTTAAAACCTGAGATTTATGAGAAAATGAAACAAAATACGGACGTTGAAATTAATGAGTTGGATAAAAATATGAAAAAAATATTGTTAAATAAACATCTCACGGACCCTCAAAAATGGTATTTATACAGACAAAATTTATTTAAAATAAGAAACAAAAAACGACAACTTCCTAGAAATAAAGAGGAGAACACGCAAACAAAAGGTACTCAAACTCGTGCAAAACCAATGTATATAGATGCGGAAACTCAATCGCATTTTCCTGAATATAAGAATGTTGGAATACAAGTTGTTTCTGAAGAAGAAGAAGTATATGAAAAAGAAGCTGATAACGAAGTATTTGATGATGAAATTCAGGAAAATGTTTTAACAAAAGCATTGTCAGCTGCTTCAGTTGGAGAACATCTTAGAAAAAGAAAATCAATTAGAAATCAAAATGTACAAATTTTTGAAACTGATACAGAAGACATTATAACTATTCCTTTAGATAGCCCAAGCCCACCAACGAAAAAAGAAAAAACTATAAATAGCAAAGAGTTGAATAATTCATCAAGACGTGTTTTAAGGTCAGCAGTAGGTAATACTCAAACAGAACTTAATTTTCCAATTCGTAAAAATAAATCTACAAGCTCATGGACAACATACAAGTAAATGATGAATTTTATGTCACTTTACTCAGTGATTCATCTATGAACTATTATCCAGAAAATTCATTATCATCTTTTACAAATAAAATGAATAAATACATGTGTGATTCAAGGTGGAAAGTCGGTATTTCAGAAATGTATGTTAATGATTTCGTTCCAAATGTGTATGGTGAAGAATGGGAAAAAAGTACTCAAATATTTATTAAAGGTATGCAGAAAGATATGATAGGAGTTGGAACATCATATATTACATATATATTTTTTCATTTTTTTATTTATTTATTTAGTGAATTCACTATTATATAAAATTCATTTTTTCTTTTGTTCTTACATACTATAGAACAAAAAAATATAAAACAAAATAAAATATAAACAAGGTAGAATGTAAACCAACGGTTTTTAAAAGCGCACATTTCCAAAACTCAATATAAACTGTTTAGAAGTGTGACTTACACAAAAATTTGAAAATTTCATGTAATAAGAAAAATGTGAAAATAGGACATTTTTCAAATTTTGAGGGGCTGTAATTCCGGAATCCTACATAACTAAGAAAAGCTGTTAACACACGTAAAAATGTATTATTAAACCTTTAATTTTCATGTCTTGCCGAAGAAAAATTTGTAAAGGTGCTTAAGTTACAGGTGTCTAAAAATAGCAAATTTTCAATTTTTGAGGCGTAATAACTCTTAAAGAGGGGGTGTTATCAAAAAATTTTCTGAGGAAACTTATACTAATTCTAAAAGTTCTTTCTTTTCTCAAAATTTCAGGTTCCTATCTAAAGGTGTGCCGGAGTTATGAAAAACGAAATTTCATGCAAAATGTGGTTTTCACATAACGGTAAATTTAAATAGTAAATTACAAAATATTACATAATTTTGATATTGTTTTATATAGATAATAAAATTTTCGATCTTCTGGCGGTTTTAGATTGCAAAATTATTATGCAGAGCCCGAGATATATACATCTGAAAATGGGGCTTTTTCGCAATTTTAAAGAGCTGCAACTTTGGAACCCTTTACAATTAAAATAAACCTTTAACACACGTAAAAATATATTATAGTAGCTTTAATTTTTATATCTTGCAGAAGTAAAATGTGTACAGGTTCCTAAGTTACAGGTGTTTAAAAATAGCAAATTTTCAATTTTTAAGCCCTAATAGCTCATAAACAGGGGGTGGCCCGAAAAAATTTTCTGAGCAAACTTATACTAATTCTAAAAGTTCTTTTTTGCCTCAAAATTTCAAGCTTCTATCTAGAAGCGTGCCGGAGTTATGAAAGTAGAAAAATCATGCAAAATTGGGTTTTCACATAACGGTAAATTTAAATACTAAATTTAAAAAAATTGTATAATTTTGATATTAATATACAAAGATAAAAGAAATACCTGTCGAATGACGTTTTCAGATTGAAAAAATCTTAAGCAGAACATAAGATATATGCATTTAAAAATAGGGCTTTTTCAAAGTTTGAGGGGCTGTAGCTCCGTAATGGGGGGGCTACATGAAAAAGTTGTTCCACAAAATTATTTTTTTTATGAGACCTACCTATGGTTAAAATTTTTTTTCTCTATCTTTAACGGTGTAGAAGTTTTGTAAACAGACAGACGGACGGACGGACGGACGGACAGAGTGAAACTACATTTTTTCAAAATTTTTTTGGAAATGTGCTAAAAACTAAGAATACAATAATTACAAATTATTTACATAGGTACAATAAATTTCAAATCTGGATATTATTCAAAATGTGCTTTTATATGAATTAAGAGTTTCTTTTTAAAAATGCTAAGATTAATTTCATATTTTAAATAAAATGGTAATTCGTTAAATAGTTTAAGCCCTTCATACATTAGCATATTTCTCGTTCCTTCCCTTCTTATATTTGCCAATCTAAAATCATTTCTGTTTCTCAAATGATGATGATGTCACTTACATAAATCAATCTATTACATAAGTAGTTAGGTAATAGTTTATTTTTAATTTTAAAGACCATTACAATCACATTGAAGTATATTCTTTGATTAACACTAGTCCACTTCAAACAATCTAACATGAACTTAATGGAAGTACATCTGTTCACTTTTAATATTGTTCTCATTCCCTTATTCTGTATCTTTTGTAGCCTATTTTTGTCTTCTTCATTGGCTGTGAATAAGATTGATGAGCAATATTCAAAGTGTGGTCTAACAATGGTGTTATAAATTTTGATCGATGTTGAATTGTTGAGCTTTTTTCTAATTTTGGAAAAGAAATAACTTTTTTTTGCCGCTTTTTTACATACATAATCTATATGAGCTTTGAATTTTAATTTATCGTCTATAAACACTCCTAGATATTTAGTTTCTCTAACTGGTGTTATACATATATTATTAATTTTGACACAGCTTTGTGTTTCACCATTTATTATCATGCAATTTGTCTTAGAGATATTTAGTTTAAGCTTATTAATTTCAAACCATTCATTTAAATTACTTAAATCTTCATTAATTTTTCGAATACATTCTTCAATGCTTTCATCAATGACGTAAATTAACGAGTCATCTGCAAAGAGTACTAATCTAGCTTTCGAAACAGCTTTTTCCATATCATTTACATATATCAAAAATAACAGCACTCCAAGAATTGATCCTTGCGGGACTCCTAACAGAATGTTAATTGCATTCGAAACTGCTTCGTTTACTCTGGTAACCTGCCTTCTATTACTTAGGTAAGATATAAACCAATTTAATTCATTATCTTGAATACCATATTTATGTAGCTTATTGATTAAGATGTTCCTGTCGATACTTTCAAAAGCTCTTCTCAAGTTCAAAAAGACTGCCACAATACATTTTTCCTCATTAACTGCTACCTTCCAATTTGTAATTACTAAATTAAGTAATGATTCACAATTATGACCCTTTCTAAAACCAGATTGGTACTCAGAAATTAAATGGTTTTTTTCAAAGTATCTTTCTAGTTGGTTATATACTATTTTTTCTAGAATTTTAGCTTCAATTGGTATCATATTGATTGGTCGAAATTCGCGGCATATGTTGGTATTTTTAACTTTCTGTATGGGTATTACCATTGTTTCTTTCCATATGTTTGGAAAAATGCCGGAATTTAAAGATATATTTATAATCGATAATAAATTCTCTCCTATAAGTTCAAACGCGTCTTTAACTGCATTAATGCTGATTAAGTTCATATCTTTTTTATTATTTATTAAATTCATAATTTTTTTTAAATCATTTGTCGTGACTAATTTAAATTTAAATATAGTGGAAATATTATCGATATAATTTTTATATTGTTTAATTGTAATACTGCTGTTAATATCCACTACACTATCAACGAAATATTCATTGAACTTATTAGCAATTTCTATGTTATTTGTGTATATTTTATTATCGGTAAATTTCACTTGTTTAATTTTGTTTTTTGATTCATTTAACACTAGTTTTTTATTTTTTTCCACATATCTTTTTGATCTGTGCAATTCTCTACTTTATTTTTTATATATTTATTTTTTTCACTGCTAATTTTATTTTTAAATTCATTTCTTATACTTTTATATTTATTCCATTCTTCTTCATTATTTAAAAATTTAGCAATTTTGTGTTGTTTAATTTTCTTCATTTTTAATTCATGCAGTTCTAATGTGAACCAGTTATTATTATTTCTTTGATTAAATGTTTTTATTTCAACAAATTCATTAAAAATATGTCTTAGGCATTTACTAAAAATTTCTGCTTTTATATTGCAGTTCAAGTTGTATACCGTTAATATTTCATTTCCGATTAACTTTCTTATAAATCTATTTTTACTATATTTTAATATTTTAAAGCTGGTATTATTATTATTCTTTTTATTTAAATTGGTTTTTATACTAATTTTAATTGTTTCATGATCGCTTATATTCCAATTATCCTCAATGAATGTTTTAATATTATAATTGTCGTTTACTATCACATAATCAATTAAAGTTTTACTGTGTTTAGATATTCTAGTATATTGATTAACGATTTGTTTGAATCCACAGTCATTAATTGTATCTTTTATTTTATTTCTTGCAGTATTATCATTCAGCCAGTTAATATTAAAATCACCCATTATTAAAGCTATATGTGATATTTCGCTTATTTCTTCCATTAACAAATTGAAATTACTAATAAAAGAATTCAAATTAGAGTAGTGGGGTGCCCTATAAACTGCTACTAGATAGAACACATTAGTCGTATTGTACATTCTGATGATCAAGATCCAGAATTCGGCATCTACGATAACTTTTTTGACTGACTCGAAATTCCAACAATTTTTCAGATAAAACATACATCCACCCGTATGACGTGAACTTGAATTAATTCTTATTAAACTGTGCCCAGAAATGTTTATTAAATTATCCTCGTCTATTTCACAAAGATAAGTTTCAGACAAGCAAATTAAATCAAAAGTATTATTAATAGCTAGTAATTCAAGTTCATAAAAATTGTTTATAATACCCTGAGAATTTAAATAATTTCCTACAATATCTTCTATTGATTGCTACTTAAAAATTTTTCTTTTTTCAATATTTATTTTTCTTAACAATGATGGACAATTTTTATCAAAAACATTATGCGAAATATCTAGTTGTAAATTCAGAGATTCATTCGCTCTTTTACAGTTTATACAAATTTGATTATTCTGTATACATTCTTTGGCTAGATGATTTCCTCCACATTTCAGACATACTTTTGATGATATAGTACATTTCTCACTTTTGTGACCATACGCCAAACATTTGAAACATCTACGAACATCATAATTTTCATATATTTTACAATTATCCCAACCAATCTTTATTTTCCCTACTTTCATTATATATTTGAAATCTTCTGTGTTAAATTCAACAATTTCATTATATTTCTCTTCACTTTTGCTACTTTTGTACGATTTTATAAATTTTATTTCATTCTCGAAATTCATTATATTTTGCTTAACAATTCTTTCTACTAGCTTTTCTTTTTCATATTTTTCTGTCATACCTACTATTAAAATTTTTGGTTTTATCTCTTTCAAGACAACTACATCATAATTTTTATTCATTTTATTTTTAATTTCATTTTCAATGTTACCTACAGTACTATTGTCCTCACAAAATATTGCTACTTTGCCATCTCTTCTTTCAGACATTCCACTTACTTTGTAGTTTATTGGGTTGATAACTTTTTTTACATCTGTCTTTGTCACTTCTGACTTTTGGTTTTGTTTTGGTTTTATCAATACAACTGGGTTTTTTTTTACCATATCAGAATGCAAAGGAGTTAACTTTTTCTTTTGTACATTGTTACTTTTTAGTACTTCTTCAACAATATTTTTTACGCTTATCCTTTCCAGTTTATCACAAATTGTCTCACCTTCAAGTTTCAAATCTGCCGCGTAAGTCTCACCTAAGCGTTGCTCTAGATCAGCAAGTTTATCTTCGATTTTTTGTTCTAGATTGGAAAATTTTTGGTCAATAACATTCAATATTTTATCTTCAAAACTTTCAATACGTTCCATAAATTTGTTAAGCATTTCCATAAGGTAATCATTGCTGCATGCATTAACATTCTTATTAGAGACCTCTTTATTTTTATCAGTAACGGGTGAAGGAGCAGATTTTGATGACGAAGTACTAGTACTAGTGGATCTTAATTTCATTTGCTTGTTGTCCATATTAGATGTAATTGTTATATATTTACTATAATTTTAAATTAAATTAAAAATTTAGAATTATGAATATGAATCCAAAAATATGTCGAAAATATTGCAAAAGGAAATAATTTACAAAGCGGTAATACTAATTTGGATCGTAACAATGACAATTTTACGAGCACTTTACTTAGTGCTCAATGACAATTTTCAAGCACTTTACTTAGTATTGACAATTGACAAAACAAGTAGTGATGACATATGTCAGTTGACAGTTCTATGAATGATGAATGATAAACAAATAAACATAAACAAAAGTCGCGCCGGTAGAAATCAACATTAAATTGTTTAGTTTAATTTAATTTTTAATATTTTTAATAGTTTTAAATTTTGTCTTTTCTTTTTTATTTTTAAGTTTATTTATGTTAAATATTAAAATATAGTTCCATGCATGTTACCCAAATAAATATAAACAAAATTCGCGCCGGTACAAGTTTAAATTAAATTATTTAGTTTTTTAATTGTTTTTTTTCTCTTTTTATTTTTATTTTTAAATTTATTTAAGTTAAATATAGTGTAATTACTGTTATTAAGTTAATCGATTTTTAACATTTAATTTACATAGATTAGTTAGACAAAAAGCAAAAATACATTCCGTTGTGTATAGTTATTTTTATTGTAATTATTAGTTTTAAGTATTTACTAGTTCAATGCACTATATTTTTTTTTTTTTTTTTTATTGCAACTACGTTAGGTGCACTATTATAATTAATTTAAGAAAAATGATAAATAAATATTTATATCCAATGTCTCAGTAATAATGGAGATAATAAAACAATTGATAACTCAAAAAGAAAAGAAAAAAAAAAAAACACTCTATTATATTAATTAATATTTTATTTTATTCATTATAGAGAGAGCGTACTACAAATATTATTTAGTTCAATCAGGAAAAGGTCTTGAGGATATTGGTCCTTTGTTACACTCAATTGTACCTTACCAAAGGGGACGAGGGTTAGGGTGCCTTTTTAGTGGTCTTTTTAGATATTTAAAACCAATATTTACATCTGGAGCTAATATATTAAAAAAAGAAGTTATTAACTCTGGTATTAATGCATTATCTGATATTGCCACAGGTGCAAATGTAAAAGAAGTGGTTTAAGATCGAAGTAAAGAGATATTGAAAAATGTAAGACGAGGTGCAGTTCGGAAACTCAATGAAATGTATGGACAAGGCAAAAGAAAACGAAGAAAACCTATAAAAAGGCCTCTCATTAATAATTTAAATTATTTTACGTCTAAGCGACGCAAAGTTAATAACAAAAACAAACAAAAAGATATTTTTGAATAATTATGATCGAATGTATGAAATCAGAGCTTGATATTTTTAAAACACAGCCTATTCAGTCAAGTATTTCACGATCTGAAGAAGTTTCCTATAACCCTATTGCTTCTTTAGATAATCAATCTGTCATAGAATTTGTTTCACTAGGGCACGGTGATACATATAGAGACTTGTCTTCGACATATCTAAAATTAAAAGTACAAATTTAAAAAAAAGATGGAACTCAATGGAATAAAGATAAAAAAACTGATGGAACACCTATACAACAACCAAGTGTGGTTAATAATATGTTGTATTCATTAAGAAAACAATGCAATGTTCAACTAAATGGAAGGAATATATCTCCATCAGATGGCAATTATCATTACAGAGCTTATATTGAATCATTGTTAAATTATGGTACGGATGCCGCTACAACGCATTTGGAGTGTGGTGGATGGATGTTACATAAGCCAAATATAGCAAAAACAGATAATAGTGGTTCAAAAGAACGTCAAAAATTATACCAAAATAGCAATGTAGTGGAACTTATGGGGAAATTACATTTAGATATGTTTAACCAACCTACACTTCTCATAAACAATGTCGATGTTCGAGTTATCCTTACATTAGAAAAACCAGATTTTTACCTCTTTGCAGATGATACTGATGAATCTCAACTGAAAATTTTAGAAGCCACTTTATTTATGAGACATATAACAATTAATCCCAGTGTGCTATTAGCACATAATGCTGTATTGGAAAAAACCAATGCCAAATACGATTATAAACGGGTAGAGGTAAAAACTTTTACCATTCCACAGAATAGTTCATCAATATCATTTGATAATGTTTTTATTGGACAGTTGCCAAACACAATCAATGTTTGCATGACAGAAAATACAGGTTACTATGGAAAAAGGTCAAAAAACCCATACAATTTTAAACATTTTGATATTTCACAATTTGTGTTAAACGTAAATGGTGTTCAAATACCTAATTCAACAATTGAAACCAGTTTTTCAGATGAAAATAATTGCTGTACAAGAGCATACAGTACACTTTTTTCATGAACTAGAATTTACCATAATGATAAAGGTCATCAGATAACAAAAACCGTGTTTAGTAATGGGTTTTCCATTCTAGCTTTTGATTTAACTCCAGATGCATCAGGAAATGAAATGTGTCAAGGTCTACTAAATCAAGGTACAGTTAGAATTGAGGCAAGGCTATCAAAACCACTTACATCTACACTGACCGCTATTGTTTATGGAGAATTTGATACAAGTTTACAAATTGATAAAAACCGAAATATATTCTCAAACCTATAAATAGCATACATAAAAGTAAATTTGAATATTTGACAAAATGTCACTATCTTGTGCACTTCTGGATGTAACATTTTGTAGTGATGATAATAATGCTTTGTTTGCGAAAGATATTTGTATAGTTGGTTTTAAAGAACCTTGTAAAAAGTTTGTAAAAGAGCTCAAGTATAAATTTCCAACTAGGGATTTTATAAATGATAATTTTGTTAATTGCTCTTTTGGAACTGTGTACAACGATAAAATAAATAAAGAGCTCTGTCAAATACTAGAAAAATTTGATGTTATTATAACAAATAAAAAAATCAAAAATAGGTTTTATCAAATTATATTAAAGAAACAATTAAAGTATATGACTTGAGTCAATTTGATTGATGAATACCCTAGATATAAGTGACGTATTAAGATTTAACAAACACACACGCAAATTTTTTAAAGAAGTTTTTGCTCTGGATCAACTCCCCAAAATAATTGAAAAACAAACTTTTTTAATTGTAAACACTGATAAATCAAAAGATCCGGGAACACATTGGTTAGCTATTTTTAAGCCAAAGAATTGCTGTGTTGAATATTTTGATTCGTTTGGTAGAAAACCAGATAAATTAGAAATTTTAAGTTACTTAAAAAACCAATGTATAATTTTTAATAAGAAACAGTTACAAAGTAACTATTCAGATGTCTGTGGGCAATATTGTTCTGTTTATACGTGGTATAGATGTTGCGGTTATAGTATGAACCCTTTTTTAAAAAAATTTAATAAAGGAAATCAACTAGAAAACGATAAGTCTATTTTAAGTACCTTTCAAAATGTATTTGGAAAATATAACTCTTAAATTACAAATTTGTGTTCCTAAAACGTATAAATTATAAAAACAATATAAACAGGTTTTAGTAAAATTAAAGGAATGGAAGCACCAGGTCAGAACACGAATTTATTGCTAAGTTACACATATTTTCTCAATAAGAGTCATACATTAAAGATTGTTGTTGGATTTGACTGTGAGTCATTTGAAACCTGAAGTATAATTCATCGTATTGGTAAAAAGTCAATTGTCTTATAATATCATGAATGGAATAAATTTTATTACGAATTCAACAAAAAACTCGATGAGCTGATAATAAAAGATATAAAACAGAACTTTCATCATGGGCTAAAATCAGCGAACAGGCAAAGTATAAGTGTTAATGCAGTGATGACCTAATATAAATCTTCTGAGTTAAATGTAAAACACTATGTTCGGGAATATCTAAATTTATGTGTCGAACAACAAGTATTTAGGTTAGAAAGAGAAATTTATGTACCAATACAACGTTTTAAGGTACAATGTAATTATTCAAGGTTATTTTTTGAAATTCCTGTAATTTTAAAGGAACAAATCTGTAATATACTACATAAAACAAACAAAATAAATCACAACAAATAATATAAAAATTTTTATTTTTTATTTATATGTTTTAGATAGACAAATATTTTTCTGTACACCTTTCATTAGATTATTTAATTAAAATTATTTAGGATTATTAAATCATTGAAATAATCAAGATATCCCTGCTGATTATTTATGTCCCAAATTTCATTAAATAGAACTGCTTTCTCATCTTCCTAAATTTCTTCTTCCACTTCTTTTTCTTCGTCTTCTAATTCAACTATCTGGAACGGTGGTATAAATTCCTCAGTTTCTGCTAAATCTTCGTCGTCCATGGTGGACGTAATTTCATTTTCTTGTATCTGACCTTGTGTATTTACATCATCTACAGTTTCTTTAAATGGAAATGATGTGGAATCAGGCAGCATTTCAGCGATTTGTTGAGCAGTCAGAATGGAAATGAATTAAATTTGAAAATAAAAGTTGAGTTATATACTCATGTAGAAAAGTATAAAAGCAAATTAAACTCAATTAGATGATTAGTTTAAACCATGCTTTGGTCTATCATTTTATGTATAATAATTATTATAACATTACCTTTAACATTTTTAAAACAAAATTTCAAGAGCTCAAATAGTGACTGAAATTCATAGACAGGCAAGACGTAAATTTCTTAGAAGAAAATTCAAACAGAAAGGTCTAAATGACACGTGGCAAATCGATTTAGTCGAAATGATACCTTATGAAAAATTTAATAATGGTTATAAATATATGCTGACGGTCATTGATACTTTTTCCAAATATGCCTATGCTGAACCTGTGAAAACAAAAAATGCTGAAAATGCTTTAAAAACAATTATTATTAGAGCTAAAGTTATACCAAAAAATATTCACTCTGATCAAGGCAAGGAATTTTTTAATTTACAATTTCAAAATTATATGAAAGAAAAATCAATCAATCATTATCACACATTTATCGAATTAAAAGCATCAATTGTTGAACGATTTAACCGTACATTGAAAAATTCTATGTGGAAAAAATTTAGTTTAAACGGGAATTATAAATGGTTACCTATTATACAATCATTAATAAAAGAATATAATTCAACAAAACATAGCACAACAAAACTTCCTCCTGAAAAATTTACAAAGAAAAACGAAAAAAATATACTGCGGAATGTATATACTTATAAATTTTTCAAAAAAGTAAATATAAAACTGGAAATTTTGTAAGAATAAGTAAATATAAAGGTCATTTCGAAAAAGGTTATCAACCGAATTGGTCAACTGAAGTATTTAAGATTGATAAAATCAATAATACAGTTTTTACAGTTTAATATCTGTAAAATAAAACTCTAATAAGCACCTGAAAATAAAATTTGAAAACATCTGAAAAATAAAATAAAATCTTAACATCTGAAAAATGAAATAAAATCTTAACATCTGAAAAATGAAAATAAAATTAAAACAGTAGAAAATTTCTTTGAAATAAATTTTTTTTATTAAATAAAATTTTTTATATAAAATTAGTCTAAAACTATTACTGATTTGTGGCGAATTCAAAATCACCACGTTCTTCTTTTAAATTTAATTGGCTTTCCTCATTTATGAGGAAATATTCATTTTTTTCGATTTCCTCACGGAAATCATTATCTTTAAATACCCCAACTTTTTGATGCGGTATAAATATAATATTTTTTAGGGTCTCGAAGACCCATTTTTTACCATAAACGGTGTTTAACTTTTTAATTTTATTTATGTTATAGAGCCTACTTGGCTCCATATCTTTAACTTTTAAAAATTAAAAACATTTTTTTTTTTTAAATTAAATAATTCCACCAGTTTCCTTTTTCTGATGGGATTTGATGTTGCCTTACTCTGATAATCTTGTTGTTGCTGTAGTTGCTGTTGTTGTAGTTGCTGTTGTTGCTGTTGATGTTGCTGTTGTTGTTAATGATGATACTGTTGATGTAGTTGTTGTTGTTGTTGTTGTTGTTGATGAAGATGAGTAGAAGCGTCATCTTAATTTTTCGCCTTTCTCCTTTTCGCAGGAAGACGCACTGCTGTACTAGTAGTAGCAGTTGTTGCAGTTGCAGCCTCTTCTGCAGTCATGAAGAAGTTTAAATATTCCTGTGCCATATCTTGCTTGTTTGAAATTAAACTGATGTTTTTTGTATAAAATCCTGATGTATTTATATTAATTAAAATGTATTGAAGATAAATTTAGATTGCTTTTTGTTTTTCAATTTTTTCTATTTTAAGATAGGATTAAGATGGGATTCTAGTTAAACAACTATAATTTATAAAAGCGACCTTTGATTACAATGTAATTGTTCATTTAACAGAGTGAATCTGTATTAAAAATTTAATATTATTCTGTTATTCAAGCATTTAACATCTAAAATTCGTATAAAGAAAATGTCGAAAAAAATTATTTTAGAAAAGTTTCTTACCGAAACTATAACACCTTATATAATCGAAAGCGAAAATTCGACATTTGTTAAACGGTTTAATATGAACGGGCACAAAATAAAATTTGTAATTAAATCCGTACCTGATAATAGAGAACCAATTAGTTGGATTAAGGATGCTATACATCAAATAATCAACATTGCTGTGAAAGATGTGAATTCCAGGGATAAGATTGGGTTAACATTTTGTGGAGAGAGCTTTGAACATCAAGGTCCTGCGTATCTCAGTTTTAGATCCGCTCATGAACTAAAATTTAGCGACGTTTGGGATGTAATTTCTAATGTTTTCCAAAGTAATTCTGAAGGTAGTTATTTATAATACATTTTTGGCTTCATTTATTATAAACTATTTTTATTTTACGTCTACGGGTTTAAGTACAGACACTTTTTGTTTAACAGTTACCCATGTTAAATTACCCGTTGGTAGAGGTAGAAGTAATAAATATTCAAATTTTGATGAGGAATGCTTAAAAGGGAGAGGAATAATAGCAATAAAAAATAGCGATCATTTATGTTTACCGCGTGCACTTGTTGTTTCAATAGCTAAAATTGAAAAATTTAATGATTATGAAAAAATTCGAAAAAATATAGAAAAACTTCAAACTTTAACAGCTTTAAAATTATTAGAAAAATCAAAAATAACAATTCCATCTGAAGGTTGCGGAATTCGTGAATTGAATCAATTTCAAAAATTTTTACACAAACACAAGATTGTTGTATATAAATATGGAACAAGGGGTGCAGAAATAATATTTGAAGGATTGAATAATGGAAAAAAAATTAACTTGTTATATCATAATAACCATTATAATGTAATAAACTCACTAACAGCTGCTTTTTGCACAGCATTTTATTGTGAAGAATTTCATATTCCGTATTCTAAGAAAAATGAAGATAGATGTTCGAAAAGTTGCCCTTGCTATCAAAACTCACCAGCTTGTTCACTTAATGTTAAAAATATTTTATGTATGCAGTGTAATCGAACATTTCGTGGTCAAACATGTTTTGAAAGCCATAAGGCTTCCAGTTCAAAAAATAGAAGCATCTGTGAAGAAATTAGAAAATGCAAATCTTGTTTTAAAGTTCATAAAAGTAGTAGGATTCATATATGTGGAGAATATTTTTGTAAGATTTGCGATAATCATGTTCCTGAAAACCATAAATGCTTCATTCAGCAAGACAAAACAAAAGTAAATTTTGAAAACTGCATTTACGTATTTTATGATTTAGAAACAAGACAAGAAGAAATTAACTCTACAAAAATAAAAGAACATGTTCCAAGTTTATGTGTGGCTCAACTGAGATGCTTTAAATATATAAACATTGATTCTCTATACTTCTGCCAAAAATGTAAATAAAGAGAAAGAATTTTTAAAACGAAAAATGTGATAGAGGATTTCATGGAATTTATTTTAAAATTAAGAAAGGAATTCAAAAAGATTGTCATAATTGCTCATAATGGTCAGGCGTTTGACCATCAATTTATTCTGAATTATATACTCAATAAAACTGTACTTGAACCAAAGTTAATTATGCGAGGAACAAAAATTATTGTTATGATAATTGATAAAATTAAATTTATAGATTCTATGAATTACTTTCCTATGGCCTTGGCAAAATTACCAAAAGCTTTTAATTTATCAATCAATTTGAAAAAGGGTTATTTTCCGCATCTATTCAATAAATTGAAAAATGAAAATTACATTGGCCCACTTCCAGCAATTAAATACTATAACTCTAATACAATGAAAGCAGATGAGCGTAATGAATTTTTAATGTGGTATGAACAAAATAGAAACTCAGAATTTAATATGGAGAAAGATATTTTAGAAAACTGTATAAATGATGTTGAAATTCTAACTTTCTGGTTTTTTCTGATGTTGAAATTCTAATTCGAGCATGTCTGGTTTTCAGAAAATTTTTTATAGAAGAATGTAATGTGGAACCTTTTGTAGAAGCAACAACAATAGCTTCAGCCTGTAATCTTGTATATAGAAAAAACTTTCTCAAATAGAATACTATAGGAATTATACCAAGAAAAGGATATAGGATGGTAGACAATCAGTCAAAAATTGCCGTGCAATGGCTTATTTGGGAAAAAGATTTGAGAAAAATTGATTTGAAATGTGCATTTAATGGAAAAGAAAAACAAATCGGAAATGTTAAAGTCGATGAATTTTGCGAAGAGACTAAAGATATATTTGAATTTTACGGTTGCTATTATCATGGACATCCAAAATGTTTAACAAACCAGAGAGATATACCATTACATGATAACTCTGGCGATACTTTGAATCTACGATATGAAAAAACATTAATGAGATCAGAGTTTATAAAATCATGTGGATATAAATGTTATTGAGATGTGGGAATGTGGATTCCGGGAGCTAATGAGACACAATGAAAATATGAGATATTTAGAAAATCATTCATTAATTAATTTAGTTCCTTTAAATCCTTGTGATGCATTTTATGGCGGAAGAACGGGAAATACTTACACATATTATAAATGTAAACAAGGAGAAAAAATTAAATACATAGATGTATGTTCCTTATACCCATATGTTTGCAAACGAGGAAAATTTCCCGTAAACCATCCTAAGATTTATGTTGGAGAAGATACTTGCTCTAAGTTAAACAGAATGACTATTGACGGTATTATTAAATGTAAAATCTTACCACCAACAAATCTATTACACCCCGTGTTACCTGTCAAACAAAATAATAAATTGATGTTCTCACTATGTAACACTTGTAGTGAACAAAAATATCAAGGAAAATACTGTGAACATACAGACGATGAAAGAGCATTAGTAGGAACTTGGGTAATTGATGAAATTAAAAAAGAATTGAAAAAGGGTATAAACTTTTAAATATTTATGAAGTTTGGGAATACGAAACAGGGAAATATGACAATTGCAATGGTATTGATAGTTTATTCACTAAAATGATGAATAAATATATAAAGATTAAACAAGAAGCTTCTGGGTGGCCAATAAAATGTCAAACTCAAAAAGAAAAGGAAGAATATATTGATAGTTTTTTTGAAAAGGAATAAATTAAATTAGAATACGATAAAGTAGTTAATAATCCTGGTTTAAGATCTTTTGCTAAGATTATTTTAAACTCATACTGGGGAAAATTTGGGCAAAAGGAAAATCAATAACAAACCACCATCATAAATCAACCTTTTAAACTTTACGAGTTAATAACAAACCCCTCTGTAGAAGTATGTCACATATTTCCAGTAAATGAAGAAAACATAGTGGCTAGCTGGAAGTATAAAGAAGAAGCAGCAACTTCTTTATCTACTGTCAACGTAAGTATCGCTGTTTATGTAACAACACATGCTCGTCTTCAACTTTACAGTTATCTAGAGAAGCTAGATAGTAGAGTATTATAATATGACACCGATTCAGTGTTGTATATTAGTCGAGAAGGAGAATATGAACAACAAACAGGAGAATTTATAGGAGACATGACAGATGAGCTAGAGTGTTATGGTATAGGGAGTTATATTACAGAATTTGTAAGTGGTGGTCCCAAGAACTACAGTAGTGCAGCTATGACAGTTCTGTGACAATTTATTGAAATGCCGTCGGTAAAACTTAAAATTTTTTTTTGAAATGCCGTCGGCAAAAAACATAGGATTTTAAAAAATATTTTTTTCTTATCTGTATTAATTAGTATACAATTTTTCTTTTGCTAATAGAAAAAGAAAAAAGAACAAAAAAAATTCTTATCATGAAAAAAGAAAAAAATATAGTTGAAAAATAACAGAATTAGAAAAATTTATATGTTGTATTTAGCATGCCCATACAAACTTTAAAATATCTAAAAAAATAAATAGAAACCAGAAATGACGTTCCGTTTGTTAATATAAAAGCAAATTATATACATACTACAAATTTTTTCTTGAAATTTCTTCACAATTTTAGCTAATCGTAATAGACAACATTATCTAAAAAAAAAAATTAATAAGAAGCAAAAAATTACTATAAAACACTGTAAAAATTTTTAATATACTGTAAAAATTTAGTTAATATTCTAACACTGAATTAATAAGTAATAATGGCTAGCGCGAAAATTCTTGTTAAAAAAATAAAATGTTTAATTCCAAAGGCTGAATTAACGGAAAATAAACGTAAATGCAAAAAATATATTAGTAAGTGCAATAAATACATTAAAAAATTTTTTAAAGTTCGATTAAAACGTTCTATAATAGAGGCTTTTAATATGCTAAATGTTGAATAATGGTTTATATGATATTTGTCCATTAAATTTTTGAATATTTTATTGAAGAATTCTTTTCCATCATCAGTTTGCAAATTTTGTGGATGTCTTTTAGAAGTTTGAAAAATGTTTTGCATTGCTTTTGTGACGTTCTTTGCAATTTTTGTTTTTATGGGAATTGCCCAAGCATACTTGGAAAAGGTATCAATTACAGTTAGTAAAAATTTAAAACCTTTGTTCTCTGTAGCATATGAACCCATTTCTAATAAATCAGCTTGACAAAGATCATCAAATCCTTTAATTATAACTCTACGTCGTTTGAAATTTCTCCGTGCAGGCTTATGCAGCTCTTCAACAACTTCTCTTTTACTCATGTTTAAACAAAATAAAAATAGATGTACTTAATTACTATTGTATAACTAATTAGAAAATCTTTGATTGAAAATTAATTTTCGGTGATTACTATCTAGAATCTTAGAAATAATCCCATCAGTATTTTGAATCTGTAGCGATCAAGTGCTATAACTTCCGAATATTTTTGTCGAGCTAATTTATATTCTGTATTTCATTTGTATAATATATGTATTTGAGGCTTTAACATAAATTTGACTCTCTTTTTTACTTTTTTTTCATCATCATAATCCTCTTCCTCATGGCTCTCTTCAAATGAATCTGAAATATCGTCAGAAGCAACTGAAATATCATCTTCCTTTTCGTCACTCTCATCAGATGAATTTGAAGCATCAAGCCACTCGAAAAAATCTACAACTTCATCCTTACTCATCTTGCAAATTACTAATTAAAATATACCTCTCTTTTACTCATTTATAAATAAAATAAATAAAGCAATTTGATTGAGCTTTAGCTTCAGCGTTTTGTAGTCGTGCATTAATAAATCAAATTGGTTTTTTAACTTGAAATTCAACAAAATCATTCATTTTTGAAAATTTTTCATTTAACATAGCAGAAAATTTGATGTGAATATTCTCTAAACTATCTTGCACTTTTTCTTCTAAAATTTTTAATTTTTCTTCTGCTAATTTAAGTTCTATAGACCTTGTTGTCTCTGTATGATCAAACATTTCTCCTATGTAGTTTTTATTAATTCTTTGTGAAAGAAAATTTGATTATTCACAAATGTTTGTGTTGCTGCATCATTTCCGCTAACTGGATCTTGAACATTTGATAAAATTTTGTTATCTAAATCATAATTTCCTTCAGAAGTTAATTTGAAACCTATACCTGGAGGATCTTGAGTATGTAGTTTTCTAGAAGAAGAAGAAGCTGTACTATGTCCAAACTTATCAAGTGGCATTATGATTTTTACTGATTGATAATTTAAAATATTATTGAATTATATTTGCTTCTCTCAGTTCTTCAATTATAGATACAATTTGATTGTGATGATTATTGTTACCAGCTGATTATGAACTAATTAAAAGTCTTAATCTGTCAACTAACTCATTAGCATCATCCCAACAAACAAACTGATTTGATTGATTTGTATAATTTAAATATGTTTCTGGCATAGGAGATTTATGTAAAAACGTTCTAAAAAAATTTTTTTTGAATAACCTGAACCAGATTTTTTATACCTAGTGTTGTAATCATGTTCATAATATTTTCTTAATATGTTCTTATATTTATAACCTTTGTTTCCTTTTATTTGCCCTTAACTATCATAATTTCTTCTATGTGCATTCGTTTTGTTAAGTATTTGATAATGTATACTTAAATCACTTTCAGTATAGTTTAAAGGTTTTTTTTAAATATTAATTCATATAGGCCATCAGTTCCCTTAAATTCTTCATCATCAATCACTATATTTTTAGTATTTTCATATTTCATATTTCAAAATTAGCATTACCAAGTTTTCGAATATTTAATGATTTATCAAAACGTGGTCCATATGTTCTATCAAGTTCTGATTTGGTGAGAGCAGGAAATTGTGAAATGGATGATTCATCACTATTACAGAATTTTAAAGTATTTGGCGTTGAAGTTTTTGAAATTGATGATTCATCATTATAGAATTTTAAAGTATTCGACGTTGAAGTTATAAATTCATTATATGTACTAGCCTTGTTGCTAGGTGTTTTAACTTCCGATGTAAATGACGGCATTGATTTAAACCTGTTATCATCATCCGCAGCCCATTTAATTTCCGGTTTAATAACATTATCTGAAAATTGTTGTTGTTGTTGATTGACAACATTTATTAATTCTTTCAATGGTTTTATAATTGGAGTAAAAGCTTCTTCTCGATTACGGTCTTCCGATAACTTTTGAACTTTTCAAGATTGAAATTTGCTTTTTAATTTTTTACGAGTTTTAATTAAATCTTTCATGAGTTGTTCATCCATTTTTTAAATGAGGATTAGTTCAAGTATTAACTGTAAATTATCGACTGAACTGTTCTCCTGCTAACTGCTAACTAATAATCGCAAACTGCTAACTGGTAACTGCCATCTGCTAATAGCCAACAGCTAAGTGCAAATTGCTAACTGCTAAATAACACCGTTCAGTTAGTAAATGTTGAAGGATTCGTTCAGCTCATAACTGCCTACTATGGCAGATCTCTTGTTAAATAAAATTTAGCAAATACATTAAAATTTTTTCTATAACGTCCATTATTTAAAATGTCATCTTTATTGATTAATAGAAAACCATAATTATCATTCCAGCAACATGCACTCAATTTTTTAAAATCAATGTATGACATATCAGAATTGACATGATCATTATATATATGTTTTAAATTTAAATCATCTTGCTTGAATATAATCAAAAAATTAGCATTATCTCTAACTAAGTGCTTTGGAATTCTTGTATAAGACTGACATAAATAAAAACTATCTACTTCTTGATGACGTCCCATACAAAAATAGGCTCTTATGCTATCCTGCTTATCACAAGCTACATCATCAAAAGTAAATATTGAGTTTGGTTGCGAGACCGAAGGTTCATTTACATCAACGTTATTTGAAAATTCGTTATATCCCATTCCTTTGATTAATTGGTTTTATTCCCATTGGTTTTATTAATTTTTTTAAATATTCATATTTAGGTTGATGTAATGATTTCGAGTAAATGTATATGTTTTGAAATTTAAGCCCTTTAGAATCTAAAAGCATACTTATCATAACATTAGTTTTACCACAATTTGAAGGCCCAACTATTAATCCTCTTATACTATCTGGAAAGCGTTCACCATTTTTTTAAATTTTGTTTTTTGAATTTTGATCGAAATTTTTTATTTTAACTGCATTATCTACTTTTATAAATTTCATTTCATAAAAGGTAATTAGTGTTTGAGTGACTTTCTTAAACTAAACAGTATATTATGCCTCTTCGAAATAAATGTTCAAACAGTAATAAAAAAACTGTCAATGGAAAAGGTGTAATTAATTCTTTAATTAATAAACTGCCATTTGAAGCACATTTACCCGGTTATAATTATTTTGGACCTGGAACAAACTTATCAAAACGATTAGCTCGTGGTGATAAAGGAATTAATGGTTTAGATGAAGCTTGTCGCGAGCATGATATAGCTTATTCTCAAAATATTGATCGAAGTCAACGTCATATAGTTGATAAAATACTAGCTGAGAAAGCTTGGCAAAGGGTTAAAGCTAAAGATTCAAGTTTTAGTGAACGGTTAAATTCATATCTAGTTACAAACACAATGAAAGCGAAAGTTAAACTAGGTATGGGTTTAAAAAAGAAAACAAAGAAAACTAAAAGAAAAAAAAACCTTTGAAAAATGTCATAAAAGAAGCTAGAACAGCAGTTAAAACTATAAAAAAACCTATGAATGAAAAAAATACTATAAGAATAGCTTTGCAAGCAGCTCGAAAATTTTCTAGGAGGCAGAAAAAAATAATCGACATTCCTAGAATAATTCCAGTACCAAAAATTGGTGGAGTTTTACCTTTAATTCCAATTTTTGCGGGACTTTCAGCTATTGGAGCATTATCAGGTGGTGCTGCTGGGATAGCTAAGGCTGTAAGCGATGCTAAAAATGCACACAAATAGTTACATGAAAGTGAGCGTCATAATAAAATGATGGAAGAAATGAAAGGGATTAAACTTAAAACCGTATAAGAAAGGATTAGGTCTTTATTTAAATCCAAAAAACAATTAAATGAGCTACCCAAAAGAACACTTACTAATTATGATTTAGAAGAATTTGGAAAAAAATACTTAAAATATTTCCGTGGAGTTTTTATGCGAGATAATTTACCAACACGCAAACCTTTGAAATACGAATGTGGTATAATAAATTTAGATAATTCTATTGGAAATGGAACGCATTGGGTAGCTTATTAGAAAAATCCTCAAATCATACAATATTTTGACAGCTTTGAAAATTTGCAACCTCCATTAGAAGTAATTAAATATTTAGGAAATAAGCTTGTATATAACTACAATAAATATCAAAACTTTAATTCATATAATTGTGGTCATTTATGTTTAGAATTTTTATTTCATATTGTTAACAAAAAAAAAATTATCAGTAAATAAAAACATAACATAATAACAAAAAACAAAAATATTGCTTTTTTTTTATTATTAGTCTAGTTTTATTAAACATAACCTAGGTTAATAATTTTGTTCAAGTTCAAGATTATTTTCCCTATTAAAAGAACCGAAAAAATTAACTGATAAAGAATAATTTGAATTTAGTTGTAAAGAAATTAAAAGAACAAAAAAATAGAATTAGAATATATTATGATGTATGCATTGTTTTTCATTATGTTAATGATTAAGATGGATTAACCTTGAAAATCTATAAAAGCAATATACTCTTCTGAAATATCTCATTATTATTTGAGTAAAAGATATATCAATATCATTAACTTTAAACGGAAACTCTTCCATATTAACAAATAATTATTTTCCTCCTATAGATCTAAAGGGATGAGAATATACGTGTGGTTTAGTAGATTTCCAAACATATAATTCAATACCAAATATAGATGAGGAAAATAATAAGTTTATTATTGATGATAAAACCTACAAAATTCAAACAGGTTCATACGAAATTGAAGATATTGAAAAATTTCTTAGAAAAACATGAATTTAGCTAAAACAGATAAGGAAAAATTGATTATAAGAGCAAATAATAACACATTAAAGTGCGAAATTTTTGTCGATAAAGAAATTGATTTTGAAAGAGAAGATACTATCGGTGAAATATTAGGTTTTAGTAGAAAAAGGTTATTACCAAACAAATGGCATACTTCAGATCTTTTTGTTGACATTAATAAAATAAACATCGCAAGAGTAGAATGTAATATTATTTCTGGAACTTTATTAATGGAAAAGAAGCTCACATTTTACACGAATTCTCTATAAACGTCAGTCCAGGATATAAAATAGTTGAAGTTCCTACGAATGTAATTTATTTATCTATAACTATTAATCAGATAAGTTCTATTACTATAAAACTGCTTGATCAGAAAGGTAATTTAATTAATTTTCGTGGAGAAACAATAACAATTAGATTGCATTTAAAGCCTCAAAATGATAGTATTTAATCAAAATCATCAATCTAATATAAATTTGCAGAATGATGTACACCGGCTTAATTCATCAAAGCTAGTCAAATGAGGAGGATTTCAGCATTTAAAATATAAAAAATGTTTATCATTTAAAAATAAGGAATATCTAAAATCACTTGGCTATTTACTAAACATAAATTAAAATGGAACTTTTTAATGACCCCATTTTTGATGAGCGTATAATTAGCGCTCAATGGTATTCATATTCACCATTTCTAAGTTCGTTTGGATTAAGTGATATTATTCGAATACAAATACAAAATCAGAATTTAAATATATTACCATCTACAAGTCAAATTTATATAGAAGGATATGTAACAAAACATGATGGATCAGCTGTTACACATACTAAACTATTTAATAATGCTATACCATTTCTATTTGATGAAATTCGCTATGAACTTAATGGGAAAGAAATTGATCATAATCGTAATGTTGGAATAACTTCAACATTAGAAAACTATATTTCACTCAAACAAAATGAAAGTACCGTTTTATATAATGGAAGTTGGTCTCCTGAAAATTCAATTAAAATGAATGGACTTCATTTCAATTTTTGTGTACCCTTAAAGAGATTATTAGGATTTGCGGAAGATTATAAAAATATTATTCCAAATGCAAAACATGAATTGATACTAACTCGCTCTCGAACAAATGATAAATTAAAAATTAAATTAAATTTATACAAAAGCATTGAAAATGGTTCGGTTATAAAAATTCCTTTTAGAAATTGGGAATTGCACGAGTATCCTACATTACCAACAGGAACTACACATCATATTTGGAAGGTTAAAACAGCTTCACAACTTGAAAAACTTCGTTTTATTATTTTTGCTTTACAAACTGGTAAACAAAATAAACTGGATGAAGATCCTTCAACTTTTGATTATTGTGATATTGAAAATATAAAAGTTTATTTAAATTCAGAATCATATCCATATGAAGATATGAATTTAGATTTCGTAAAAAATCGTTATGCTTTAGCATATGAAGCATATTCGAATTTTAGAAGCTTTTATTATAATAACTCAATATCAGAATCTTTAGTTTCATGGGAAAATTTTAAAACCAATTCTCCTATCTTCATAATTGATACTCGTTTTCAAAATGAAAATCTAAAAATGGCAAAAAACTGGCCGTTGATGTCAAAATTGAATTAAAGACTTTAAAAAAAATTCCAGACAATACTACAGCTTATTGTCTTATTTTGCATGACCGCTTAGTAGAATTTAAACCGTTAACAGGTGAAGTTAATAAAATTATTTAAATTTCTAAATAAAAACAAATGAAGTTGCCTATAAAAAATAATGAAACATTAAAGAATTTTGAGTCTTGCTGTGTTTTGGAAATTCCACCATTTATTGCTGGAATATTTTTTATGATCGCATTACATTTTATAAGTTTTTTAATATATAAACTTTATAAATATATTAAATTTAATCAATTAAATTCTTCTGAAACATAAAAATGGAATATGCAATAATTGATATACAAGGTTTTCGAGATAATAATAATAAATTCATTCTAAAAGAAATTGCTATTCTTTCATCATGCAATTCAACATTTTATAATAAAACCGCCTTATGTCTACCATTATTTAGATACTAAAACAAAAGACACAAATAAATGGCTCACTAAAAATCATCATGGATTACAATGGTTTGACGGCAAAACTCATTATTGTGATGTCATAAACTTCTTAAAAATTTTTATACCGAATCAAACGAAAATTTATGTTAAAGGAAAAAAACCTGAATTAGTAGTATGTTAAAAAATTCAAATATTTTTGATTTGTATGATCATGATTCTACAAGTCTCGAAATATTGAAAAATCAAAAAATTCGTTGCTTAAAAAGATGTTCACTTAATCATGTTGGTGTTTGTTCATTAGAAAATGTTTATTTAATGCAATTGCTGATCTAAACAAAATTTTATTATTTAACCAGATTAAAATATTTAAATCGTATCAGTATTAGATTTGATTTATAAATAAAAACTCAAAATCATGGTCCGAGAAGAAAAAGAATAAGATTATATAAAAAATGCAATCAAACAATCAACATCACCAGGAAAAAAATCAACTATAAAATATGAAAAGCTAAAGGAGGAAAAAAAATAGTTTATTAAGAATAATCTGAAAATCTGTAAATTAAAAGAAAAAATAAAAAAAATTTAAAAATGAAAAATATTTATAAAAACGTTTATTTTTTATTAATTTTAATTTATTTTAAAAGTGAATTATTTAATCATATATTTTTTCAATTAAAAATTTTAAATATATAATTTTGTTTTCTTTAGAAGTTATTATAAATTTATATTTTATTTCTTTTCTTAAAATTTTATTATTTAAACTTTTAATCAGTTTTGGTGTAAATTTTACACTATACTGCTTTGGTAAATATGTGTATAAATTCTCTGCTTCCACCATGATGCATTTGACGACTTCACCATTAGGATCTGTGAATTTAGAATTTTTTTCCTCGATTTTTTTTACATTATACTCCTTGTTCTCTTTTAATAAGGAAATCGCGAAATATTTTTTAAATGATGGTTGAATATCATTAATATCACTTATTAACTCCATAATGTCGTCATCACTCATTTCCTCAGAGGAGGAAGTATCTAGCTCTAACGTTGCTATTTTGCACGTTTTCCACCATGTGATCTATCACCATCATCATCGCCAACATTTCTTTTTTCTGCTCTGCTTGTGTTCATTGTTAAGTTGTTGTTAAGTTTAAGTTAAAGTTGTTTACTCGTTGAAAATACAATTAATAATATAATAAATTGAAATTTTGTAGGATGAATCTTTTAAGAAATACTTTTTATATTTTTATTGATAAGAACAAAAGCTTCTAAAAATATTCATTCTATAAGGTTTTCAATATTAAATATTTTCTAATAATAAAAAGGGATGTATGTGGTTTTATAGTCTTCATATTCTAACAATTAAAGAAACGCATAAATTTCATTAGTTTAGTTAATTCTAAGAAATACTTTTTTTGTTTTCTTTTTTTGATAAGAACAAAAGCTTATGAAAATATTCATTCTATAAGGTTTTTAATATTAAATATTCAATTTCAAATTTCATTAGTTTAGTTATTTTAAGAATTTTTTAAAAACAATTAAATAAAGTTTTAATCAATAAGAATCATCTACATTTCATTATATTAGTTAATTTTAAACTTTCAGTAATTGAGTATTAATAATTAAAAAAAAAATTATGTTTAAAAAAAGTAAACTTTTACGGATGGGATATAAAGCTGAAGGATTTCCAAATAATTTTCACCTTTTTTCCATGAACAGTACTGGAAAATTATTTCATTTGTGTTATCAGTTTTATGATTTACCAGATTTTATATTTGACTGTGGAGAAGAATTCAAAAACATTTGTTTCGAAACACCTCATGCAAATGTATATTGTTTTAAATGTTTTGAAGAAATTGAAAAAAACAAAACTAAAACATGGAAAGGTACATTTGTTGAATTTTATGTAGTAGCAGAATTTGGTAATAAACAGAAGATTTTGAATTTTTGAATTTGGGATGCAGAAGATTTTATGGAAGATTATGGAGCAGTTTGCATAATTTGTGGAGATATAAGTACTATTTGTAATGTAGTAAAACCTTGCATTTTAAAGAAAATGCTAAAAAAAATTATATTCTGTAATTAAGGAATTATAATAAAAACTAGAATTTAATTATACTTTATGTTTTTTATTTTTATTTTTTTTCAATTTTTTTTTTATTTACATTAATTTATATTAGGAATATGATGATGACCACATGGTAATGTATTAAATGAATTTGGGATCAAATATCTCTTGTTATCAAAAGGACTTAATGTAATTTTTTTTTGCAAACAAGTAAAGAGTTTATGATTTTGAGATCTGATATTACTTTGTTCATGTGTATACTCAAAATTTTGATCAAGACAAATTTTATAATCTCCAAAAGTTATTTCATTTTTTAAAACAATATTTTTAAGTCCTTTTGCTTTTTTTGTTACTTCAGATTGAAAGTCTTCATTTAGGGTTTTAACAGCATAAATTTTTGCGCGTAGACCAACAAATTGATGCATTAGTTTACCACAATTTTCGTCTTTCATTAATCCAGGAACTTTTTTATTTAATTGCGGTATTCCATATAAATATATATTATTAGGATATTCAGATGTGTCAAAGCGATTTATATCTTGTATAATATCCTTATAAACATCATCTGTTTGAATACTATATATCAAAGAATCAGTATCTGTATAGCATAGTTGACAATTATTATCATATTTTTTTTTGCATATAATTATAATGAAATTCATACAATTTTGTTTTAGATATATCAAGAATTGTCATTCCAATATAAACTGGTTTATCGAAGAATACTTCGGTTTTCAATAATTCAATTGCAGCTAAATTTTCATTAAAAATTTTACGAGAATGAAAATTAGGTTTTGAAATTAAAGATTCAGCTCCATAAAGTCCTCTCCAGTATGAAACAAGCCTTATATCTCTTCGGAGACGAACATTTTCCATAGTTTTTCCGAAAATAGCATTACATATTAATTTAAATAAATTTTTTTCAAAATAATTTTTTGAATTTTTTCTGAAATTTGCATTTAATTCAATGAATGGTCTCATCCAATCGCTCTGCTGAAATTTAATAGCGATGGATTTTAGTTAATTTCAAACCTTCGTGTAAATATTGTTTTAAATTAATGTAATGTAGAACATAATTCTTTTTATTAAATAGTGTTGCTAACATTTTCGTTTCTTTGAAACCTGGTGGAGAACATTTTTCTGGTGCCATGGGAAGATCTTTATACTTATCATGAATATTAACTGGATACTTGAGGTCTACTTCTAAAATATATCCGTATTCTGAATCATCTGGAATATTAAAATCCAAGTTATTAACATTATCAACCCATTGAAGGTTCTTATAAGGCAAATATTGAGTCATAGCGCACGAGTACATAGCATTTATATCATAGTACATCAGATATGTTGAATCTTTTTTTTCATCATAATCGGAAAGATATTTATTATTGCCTTTAGCATATCTTTTAGAACATTGAGTAAGTCCACCTCTAATGCCTTTTTCAATAAATAATAGCAATTGACCTAGATTTTGTATTTGAAATTCTTCCCAAACATTTGTAGCATGTTCGTAGTCTTCACAACTTATATGGCTTTTATTTAAGGAACTGTAAAATTGTTCTTTTGCGGGTAGCTGAGTTTCATCTAAGTTTGACCAGTTTTTAATGTATTCATACGGAAAAACGTCTTTTCTGGTTAACAGTTTCAATTTATCTTCATTTATACCTGGAAATTGAAATCGAAGAATTCTTTTTTCACTTAAATAAGAAGATAATTTATCTAATGATGTAGCCATGAAACGAAATGAATCAATAAATTTGAATATTATTTTACTGTTTTTTATATATTTAATTATAGCTATATAATTTTCAGTGTTACTTGGTATTATTTTGATTTGTCCATCGATACTATTAGATATATCCATTATAAGTAAGTGAGCATCATATTTAGTTAAATTGTGGAAAACAATTGGAATTGTATGTGAATCTTTATAGTTTTGGTTACATGCTTGATGTGCCGCCCCTCTATAATGGCCAGTTAAATGACAATGATCTTTTACTTTTACGTCAGTTTCATTAAATATTTTTTCGCATATATGACATGTATTACATAAATAAAATTCTTCTATCTGTGTTTGCGTTAGTGTTTCCATAGAATATGAATTAAGCAAAATTGTTTCAACTTCATAAGCAATTTTTTCTAATTCTTTAGCAAACCATTTAGCACAATTAAAACCTCTATAGTTTGAATAAAAGCATAATGAGTCATCATAAGAAGTTTTGAAATAAAAGCCAACACTAAACGCTTTATGCTCCTGATATTGTTTTGTATTTCGCATTATTTTCGACTTTGGTTTAAGTAGACATTCGAAATCTGCATATATTATAAATGGTACTCGTTCTTTTTTTTTAAAAGTTCTCATATTTTATAGTTTTAGTTTTTGGAAAACTAATCTTATACTCGTTGAAATTTTTACAATTTACCAAATGATTTTCCAATTTAGCATTGTTATAAAAAAAATTAAGACATCTATCGCAAATAAATTTCTTTCCATCATGTTTTGATACTTGTTTAGATATAAGTCTAGAAAGATCTTTAATCCAAACATAATGATAAAATATTGATTTATCATTATCATCATCACCATCAAGATTATCAGGGTCCTCATCTATGACATCATATCTATTCTGAATTAATAATAGATTTACGTGTTGTTCTTCTTTATTTTGAGTTAATCTAGTTGGTAAAACTTTAAAAATTTTGTTAATTTTAGTAAGTTCGTATAAGTTAACACTTATTTTATTCATATCTTCAAATTTTTTGATATCTCTTTTAGATACTGGAAAATTAATTTTATCCAATTTCAAAACAGAAGAGTAATGCGGATAACTAGTTGTACGTTTTGGATTTAAACCGGATGGTTTTTTAACTGGATAAAGGGCTGACACTATTGCCCACGAAAAACAATAATCATCTTTATTTTCAATATTTATACACGCTTTTTTATTTTGAATTATATTAGGTAAATTAATATATGTTGATCCACTTTGAGGTCTATAATAATTTATATTTAAAACTAAATTTATAGCTTGTTTTAAAGCCCAACCACTATCTCTTTCCTGAAACTCCTCTAAATTTTTTAATATAACTTCTTTTATGCACTCTTTATACCATTTTTTTAAGTCAGTGTCTTTTGATATTATATTATTTTTAGTATTTATATATTTATAATCTTCAATTAAATCATTAGTCACACTTTTAATAAAATTTCCACAAAATACTGCATTTACTTTAACAAAGAGTTCATTATTTAAAATTTTTTTAACATTCTTATAAAACTTTTTCTCACATAAAGATATAAAATTTATTGGATCTTTTGTAAGCAAATTTATTATAACAAAGGTTTGTATTCGACTTTTAAACGCGATATTTATTATCTTACATTTGATTTTTTTGCTTTTATATACACTTTGATTTTTATTAAATGCTGTTTGTTTTAATTTACATTTATATCCTTTGGAAAGAGCTAGTGAGTTAATTATTTTAAATTTTTTATTTGATTTATTCGCAGTTGTTAATAGCTTTTTTAATTTTTTAATGTATTTATTGCACTTATTAATATATTTTTTGCATTTACGTTTATTTTCCGTTAAATCAGCCTTTGGAATTAAACGTTTTATTTTTTTAACAGGAATTTCCGCGCTAACCATTATTACTTATTAATTCAATGTTAGAATATTAACTAAATTTTTACAGTGTTTTATAGTAATTTTTTGCTTTTTATTAATTTTTTTTTTTTAGATAATGTTGTCTATTACGATTAGCTAAAATTGTGAAGAAATTTCAAGAAAAAATTTGTAGTATGTATATAATTCATTTTTTATATTAACAAACGGAATCCCCTGACGTCATTTCTGGTTTCTATTTATTTTTTTAGATATTTTAAAGTTTGTATGGGCATGCTAAATACAACATATACATTTTTCTAATTCTGTTATTTTTCAACTATATTTTTTTCGTTTTTCATGATAAGAATTTTTTTTGTTCTTTTTTCTTTTTCTATTAGCAAAAGAAAAATTGTATACTATAATTAATACAGATAAGAAAAAAATATTTTTTAAAATCTTATGTTTTTTACGGCATTTCAAAAAAAATTTTTATGTTTTGCCGACGGTATTTCAATAAATTGTCACAGAACTGTCATAGCTACACTACTAACTAGGCCTACAAAATTTACCGTACAAAAGATAATACCGAAAAAATTGTTTGTAAAGTTAGAGGATTCTCTCTTAGTTATGAAGCTTCACTAAAAATTAATTTTAATAGCATAAAGGAAGCAGTTTTAAATGCATTTAATAGTACCGACACATACGTCATTTCAGAAAATATTCGTCGAAATAAAAATCACGATGTACTTACGATTCCTGAATAAAAAAATATCAACCAAAATCAGAAAAACGAAAATTTGGAAGATGGTAGTTCTTTACCATATGCATATAATAGGAAAAAATCACGTGTTGATAAGTAAATCATTCAAATTTGTTTACATATTAATTTAAAATTTTTAAAATCTTAAAAATCGTAAAAAATTTTTCAACTTAGATTTAAATAAAAATATAATAATAAAAAATTTAATAAAAGATTTTTAACATAAAAATAAAAATGTCTTTTATTTTTACCTTATGTTTACAAAATAGGTACCAAAAGCAATTAACTTCTTTTTGATTTTTATTATTTTTTATTTTTTCATTTCTTACTTTTATTTTTTCATTGTTTAAAAGAGTCAAACTAGTTTTAACAATTTATTTTACACCAGGTAAACAGAAATTAGAAGAATGCAAAATATTTTTAAGTTCATATGTACTTAGAACAAAATATAGAATATAGAGAAACAACTCATATCCTAAAATAGGTAACATATTTTTCTTATTTTTATTTTGCAACTTAAAGCTATAATAATAACTTTTAACAATTATTAATCTTCTTTATAAGCCAAACTACACTTTGTACTTCTTGTTTACATTTTGTTTTTATTTTATTATATGCTTTTATATTAAATTATTAACTCGTCGGTGTCGGTTTATTTATTTATTTATTTGTCATTCTGTCACGCTTTTTATTATCTTCGTAATCTGTTAGCAACATTTGTAAGTGTAGTATGGTGCAGAGGATATTGTACAGGTTTCAAAAGTGGAGATCATGTTGTTCGAATCCAGTTCACATGCAACATTTTTTTCTTTGAACTATCTATACATCAACATTTTTTGAATAAAATATGTATACATTTTTGTATATATGAATTTAAAACTTACATTTTTATCTCTTATTCATGCATACAAACATACACATTATATTTTTAATCTTTCCTGGTGTTTTGTATTAATTAGCATAATTAGTAAAACACAATCCATACATACAATATTTTTATGTATGTTGCTTAGTTATTTTGTTTACAACATTTGTTTAGGATTTAAATCAAAATATTTACTGTCAGCATTTTTTAATGCATATTGAATATGCATTGTTAAAAATTAAGATTTTTTATGTAGTCTCTGGTAATATGTTCACAAAATATTTAAGTGTTGTATAGTGCAGAGGAGAGTGTACAGGTTTTGAAAGTGACGGTAATTTGGTTCGAATCCAATTCGTGTATGTTCATTTTTTTTTTTTATTAACTGTATTCATCAACATTTTTTTAATAAAATTTTATGTATAATATACACATATTATTTGATCTTTCCTCCTATAATAATTTAGTTCAATCAATCTTGATGTGTACATTTGTTTTGTATTAGGATTTAGCAAAACACAAAATATATAGGTACAATATTTTTATGTTGCTAAATTATTTTGTTTTAAAACATTTGTTTAGGATTTAAATCAGAATATTTGTTGTCAACATTCTTTATCGCATATTGAATATGCATGGCGTTAAAAATTAATGTTTTATGTGTTTTATTTAGGAACATTTATTATGTCTATTGTGTATATAGATATACATATAAATAGCAAAACACAAAATATATAGGTACAATATTTTTATGTTGCTAAATTATTTTGTTTTAAAACTTTTGTTTAGGATTTAAATTAGAATATTTGTTGTCAACATTCTTTATTGCATATTGAATATGTATGGCGTTAAAAATTAATGTTTTATGTGTTTTATTTAGGAACATTTATTATGTATTTTGTGTATATAGGTATATCTATAAAATTTTATTCAAATTCCAATTGCCAAATTCAAACTACATGCATACATAATATTTTTTTTGTATATATATACATAGTAAAGAATATAAAAAGTAAAGATCATTTCAAAATTATGCTTTTGCGCATTACGAATTATGATTTACAAACAAAATTTTGTCAACACAAAAAATTAAAACTACGTATGTAAGCATGTACGTAAGTACATAATATTATGATATTATGTTAAACTAATTTTCTAAATTATTTTGTTCCACTCCATTTGTTTATAATTTAAATCAAGATATTTGTCAATATTTTTTACTGCATGATCTTATTAAGCGATTAGGTAGGTAGGTGTTCAAGGTTAGATGTTTGTTTGGATATACGATATACTACTAATAGTATACTATAGAAATATACAGTAAAGTACATTTATGTATATCATTTTCATTCGAGTTATGTTGTTGGATTGTAATATTTATATAATCACAGTATTTTGGTACATATTTTACCCTTCGAGGTACTTTCATTATTAATGAGTTTCTGGAATAAAAAATTTTTACTCTTGCTGTAATGGAATCGATTTAACGTCTCTTAATTTACTTAAACATTTGGTATAAAATTATAAAACGTATTTTATATCAGAAACAGAAACAATAATTAATGTATGTATGAATAAAAAATATCCCACATTTTTAAATTCAAATTATGTGTTTCATTTAAAACTAAAAAGTATAAAATAAAATAATATGTAAAAAAAATATTTTTTAAAATATGCTTTTATCGAAACCAAATTCGCCCCCTAAAAAGTAGAAAATAAAATTGATTGCAAAACTTTAGCTTTTTTGACTGTTATAATATAAAAGTGAATTGCTAGTGCAAGCATTTTGGACTGTTATAATATAAAAGTAAATCGCTGGAATAAAAAAGAAACACGAACCTCAAATTGCCCAGATTTTTATTTAAATTTACTTTTATATTATAACAGTCCAAAATGCTTGCACTAGCAATTCACTTTTATATTATAACAGTCAAAAAAGCTAAAGTTTTGCAATCAATTTTATTTTCTACTTTTCCCATCCACAAGTACAGGATTACCTACTACTATAATTTATTAAAATGTCTTTTTGCGACAATGTTGGAAAACATATTTTTAATTCTTTTTTTATTTTAAGACTGGATTAAATATTTTTTGTGCGATTGTTTTTACTAAATTATAATTTTAATTCTTTTTTATTTTAAGATTGGTTTAAGTTTGCATTTTTGATGTTTATTAAACTATAAATTATTATAAAGTGCTATTAATTACAATGTTGCAAATTCTTTCAATTCTTTATTTTATTCTTTTATTTTAAATTGGACATGGTTAAACTTAATCCTTTTTGTTTTGGTTTTTACTAAACTATAATTTATTAGAATGACCTTTAACAGCAATATTGAAAAATATATTTGTAATTCTTTTGTATTTTAAGATTAGTTTAAATTTGTATTTTTATGTTTGTTTTTACGAAACTTTAATTTATTAGAATGCCTTTTAACTACAATGTCGCGAATTCTTTCAATATTTTTTTTTATTTTAAGTTAGACTTGGTTACACTTTATATTTTTTGTTTTGGTTTTCATTGAACTATAATTTATCAGAATATCTTTTATCTACAATGTTGATAATAGAATAAAATTAAAACCTTTTAAAAGAAAAAAAATGATTTTATTCGTTAAGTCGTGTTTAGTTTCTTTACGTTTATGGATGCAAATTCGGTAGATTCAGAAATAATGCGGTATTCTATTATAAAAATATCAGTTTGACTTTGATAAAATGGTATATTGTACATGGTCGTAAGATAAAATTTTACATTAAACCAGTACCGGTTAACGCAGATCCAATCAATTGGATTAAAGGTGCAAAATGTTGCGTCCTGTGCAGGCGTCAACCTAAAAAGAGATTAAAAACAACTGCAGAGAATCATATATTAAAGAACAAAATAAATATACTTATCTAAAGTCATCTTGGGCCCACACCATCCAAGATCCAACATTCAACATCTAAAGAATCAACAATCAACACCTAAAAATAAACGAATATGTATTATCTATTTGTTATGTTAAACCATAAAGAAACTATACTATATAGAGTAATCATCCCGAACAAAATTTATTAGCAAATTCCGCACAAAACGTACTTCGTTTTTCGAGAATCTGCATATCATTAAAATGTTTACAGAAATATATATTGCTATACAGAATTCTATACCTATATAAACTAAGTCTACAGTTAAGAAAAAAATATTATTCATATTGTTATGATCAGAATTCTATTTTTCTAATGTAATTTTTACAGATGTGTGAGTGTCTATAAGAATTTAAATAGAATCATTTTAGTATGTGCATATGATTGTTTTTTATGTGAATGGCTATCTGTATTTATACAATATATATTATATACGGTGAGGGATTGCTGGTTATATACAGGCAATCGCGTAGAGAGAGAATTTAAAAAATAAGATTCAAATTTTGGCAAGTTAGTATAAAAAAACAGAATTTTTAACTTAAATTTGAAGGATCTCATTGTTCTGCAGTAGAAAATATTATAATAAAAGATTTTTAACATAAAAATAAAAATGTCTTTTATTTTTACCTTATGTTTACAAAATAGGTACCGAAAGCAATAAACTTCTTTTTGATTTTTATTATTTTTTATTTTTTCATTTCTTACAGCATACAATGGAACGTAATAATAACAAAACAAAGTAAAATCGAAGATTTCAGGTTATTTTCTCAATCTTCTTATAGAACAGAAAAAAGAAATCCTACATAACAGATGCACCTATAATTATATAATTTTTTTCTTTCTTTTGTTTTTATTTTTACTTTTTTACTGCATTCATAAATTTGAACATTGTTTAAAAGAGTCAAACTAGTTTTAACAATTTATTTTACACCAGGTAAACAGAAATTAGAAGAATGCAAAATATTTTTAAGTTCATATGTACTTAGAACAAAATTTAAAATATAGAGAAACAACTCATATCCTAAAATAGGTAACATATTTTTCTTATTTTTATTTTGCAACTTAAAGCTATAATAACAACTTTTAACAATTATTAATCTTCTCTATAAGCCAAACTACACTTTGTACTTCTTGTTTACGTTTTGTTTTTATTTTTATTGTTTACATCTTGGTATTCAAAAGTACCTATGAATATTTTTCTTATTAAATAATAAAAACAAGTTTTTTTCGTTTCTTTTATATCTCCTTTTACGTATGTAGGTATATTTTATTAAGCATGCGATTTTGCGCAATTTAAAAAAATAAACTTGATTTGACTTGAAAAAAATCATCTTTCTATTTGTATGATATCCTATTACAAAATATCAATGAATTTATTGAAAAACCTAAATATCCTAAACTAGTTCAGTTCATTAAGCTTGCCTAACAACTTCTACAGTCCAACAACCTTCATTTCCTACTATACAACCACTTGCAACTTATAAGTTAACAACCCATGCTTATAACCTAAACTTGTTCAGTTCATTAACATTGCCTAACAACTTCTACAGTCCAACAACCTTCATTTCCTACTATACAACCACTTGCAACTTATAAGTTAACAACCCATGCTTATAACCTAAACTTGTTTAGTTCATTAACCTTGCCTAACAACTTCTATAGTACCAACAACCTTCATTTCCTACTATATAACCACTTGCAACTTATAAGTTAACAACCCATGCTTATAACCTAAACCAAAACAAACAAAACAAGTTTTTGACCTACTAACCCAGAATAACCTACATTAAACCCATCAATCAAAATATAGGTCAGTGGGCGTGGTCTTCGGTGCGATATGGCATGATTTTTTCCCATCCCCAAGTGCAGGATTACCTACTACTATAATTTATTAAAATGTCTTTTTGCGACAATGTTGGAAAACATATTTTTAATTCTTTTTTTATTTTAAGACTGGAATAAATTTTTTTTTTGTGATTGTTTTTACTAAATTATAATTTTAATTCTTTTTTATTTTAAGATTGGTTTAAGTTTGCATTTTTGATGTTTATTAAACTATAATTTATTATAAAGTGCTATTAATTACAATGTTGCAAATTCTTTCAATTCTTTATTTTATTCTTTTATTTTAAATTGGACATGGTTAAACTTAATCCTTTTTGTTTTGGTTTTTACTAAACTATAATTTATTAGAATGACCTTTGACAGCAATATTGGAAAATATATTTGTAATTCTTTTGTATTTTAAGATTAGTTTAAATTTGTATTTTTATGTTTGTTTTTACGAAACTTTAATTTATTAGAATGCCTTTTAACTACAATATCGCGAATTCTTTCAATATTTTTTTTTATTTTAAGTTAGACTTGGTTACACTTTATATTTTTTGTTTTGGTATTCATTGAACTATAATTTATCAGAATATCTTTTATCTACAATGTTGATAATAGAATAAAATTAGAACCTTTTAAAAGAAAAAAAATTGATTTTATTCGTTAAGTCGTGTTTAGTTTCTTTACGTTTATGGATGCAAATTCGGTAAATTCAGAAATAATGCAGTATTCTATTATAAAAATGTCAGGTTGACTTTGATAAAACGGTATATTGTACGTGGTGGTGAGATAAAATTTTACATTAAACCAGTACCGGTTAACGCAGATCCAATCAATTGGATTAAAGGTGCAAAATGTTGCGTCCTGTGCAGGCGTCAACTTAAAAAGAGATTAAAAACAACTGCAGAGAATCATATACTAAAGAATAAAATAAATATACTTATCTAAAGTCATCTTGGGCCCACACCATCCAAGATCCAACATTCAACATCTAAAGAATCAGCAATCAACACCTAAAAATAAAGGAATATGTATTATCTATTTGTTATGGTAAACCATAAAGAAACTATACTATATAGAGTAATCATCCCGAACAAAATTTATTAGCAAATTCCGCACAAAACGTACTTCGTTTTTCGAGAATCTGCATATCATTAAAATGTTTACAGAAATATATATTGCTATACAGAATTCTATACCTATATAAACTAAGTCTATAGTTAAGAAAAAAATATTATTCATATTGTTATGATCAGAATTCTATTTTTCTAATGTAATTCTTGCAGATGTGTGAATAAGAATTTAAATAGAATCATTTTAATATGTGCATATGATTGTTTTTTATGTGAATGGCTATCTGTATTTATACAATATATATTATATACGGTGAGGGATTGCTGGTTATATACAGGCAATCGTGTAGAGAGAGAATTTAAAAAATAAGATTCAAATTGTGGCAAGTTAGTATGAAAAAACAGAATTTTTAACTTAAATTTGAAGGATCTCATTGTTCTGCAGTAGAAAATAATAAATGGTATTATTTATTTATTTTCATAAAATTTGGAATATTTTCTATAAACTGTGAAAATCATTTTAAAAAATATAATCATTTGCATGCTCCATGCTTTTTAAAAAACTCTAATGAAATTGAAAAATATACACCCACTTCGATTAAAGTGACTGACTAAACTAAAATTATTTTACGAACATTATTATCGGGTATACTTCGTTCAAACTTCGATAAAAATTTTCTACAAGATTGCCTGGTATGTATATAACCAGCAGTGGATGAGGAAATTATGTATATTAACATTTAAGATATAGAGCTGTCGTTTTTTTTGTTATTGTTATTGTTTTTGTTGATATTTTATTTTTTATCTGCATAATGAAGTAATTCTTCTCATTATCTTATATTATTGATTTTTAAGCATGCATAAAAATACAAAAAAAGAATATGTACCTAGGTACTTACATAATTATAATATTGTATAGTAATGCACCTGTGAGAATTGTTAAATGATTAGGCGACAGACAAACTAGTTATAACTTTATTTGTTTTACAAAATTAAAAATAAACTTAATATAAATAAGATTTTTAATTATTTTGAAAGAAAATTTGTTACTTAAATTGAGTTTAATTTTTTATTCGAATAAACATGAAAACTAATATGTATGTATATATGTGCAATTTAACCCTACATTGCATACTGTTCCATATATGGCCCAAAGCATTACATACTTTTTATTTTAAACTTCAATATATTTTTATTTAAAAAAAATTACCGCAAGTATTTAAGCGAAGTTCCCTTTATTATTATAACATAGAAATTACTTTTCTTGTTTTTAAATGTAAATAAATCAAATCAGTTGTGTTATATGAACTATACGTGCGGGGTGCTAAAAATCTATTTGGTGTCTTTATTTTATGTCATAAATATTTATCTAACGTAAGTCAAAAAAAAGTTTTTTAAATTTTTATAGTTTTTATTTCATATAATAAATATGAAAAAAAATGGCTTAGAATTTTATTAGTAAAAATCAGTTTATTCCTTATACATCACATTATGCATCCTGGTTTTATATTTAAAAAAAAAATTAGTCTCTACAATGCATACTGTTCCATATATCGCCCAAACCATTACATGCGTTATATTTCAAACTTTAACGAATTTTTATTTGGAAAAAATTCCGCTTTGTAAATGAGAAAAAATTCCCTTTATTCCGTTGTTTGAAATATGGTGCTAAAAATCTGGTGGTGGTGTGGTGCTAAAAATCTAGTTTGATCCTTTAATTGATGTGATAAATATACAAATTGTTATATGTTTAGAAAATTTGGTTTGTCTGTAAATCAAATAGAAGAATTTCTTTTTGATGACAAAATACCGAGTGGAAGTGAAAATGGCGAAAATGAAGAAGAATTGGAGACAACGAATAAAAATTTTGAACTTGAATTAAATCAAGAATGTTTGGAGGAAATTTTGGGTCAAAACGACAATTTAGAATTTTAAATAGATTGCAGTGAAATGGAACAAATAGACGTGAGAAACAAACCAACAACGTCAACAATTTTACCTTTTCAGGCTCCTTATACAGACCGTCAATTTATAAAAAATTTGTTAATATGGAAGAGGAATTTGGATATTCCGTTAGAGGAACAAAAATTTTTAGGAAATTTTCAGTTATCATCAACATTTAAGGAATTGGAAATACCATTTCATGTTTCCGATATTTTTTTGATGATTACCTTCTTGAAAAAATTGTAGAACAAACTTATTTATATTCGGCTTCTAAGGACATTTCCTACACGTTCAGGATATCAAATATTGATTTGCAAAAGTTCCTCAGCATATAGATTATATCCTCAGTGGCAAATTCCAATAATATCAGATATCATTGGGATAGAAGCATTTGGACAGACTTAATTATCAACACAATGCCAATTAACAAATTTGAAAAAATGCGGTCGATAACTTGAAACAAATAAAACAAAGATACCATTTTGATTGTGATAAATTATTCAAATTGAGACTTATTCAAATTAATTATTTAAACTAAAAATTTCTTTCAATACCAATGGGGGAGTTGTTATCAGCTGACGAATACAAAAAGTGGACAGAGGAACATCTGAAGAATATGGGGTCAACTCCGATGGTGTTGAAATATCTAATCTAAATGTGTTTAATTGTTGTGGTCATTTGTAGGAAAAACGCCTGAAACTGAAATTAAAAGATTTGATTATAAGAAATGAAAACCAATTATGATTAAATGTTCAGCTGTGGTCAATAAATACAATCAAGACATGGGTGTTGTTGACTTAATAAATAGCTTCATTGGTAAACAAAAAATTACATTAAGAACAAGGAAGTTGTATTTACGAATCTTCTATCATCTCCTCGATTTAACAATAGTAAACTCCTGGCTTTTATACCGGCGAATTCAAAATGAAAAATCCCCGAGAAAATATGTTACTTTATCTGAATTTTTCTATTAACACTCCAAAACGCGGACGCCCTTGCAGTAGTCCTTCAATAATTCAAAAATATATCTCAAAAAGAAAAAGAGGTCCTACTAAACCTATATCACCCATTCATGTTCGCCTTGATAAAACTGACCATTTTCCGGAATAGACTAGTAGCCGAAACAGGCACATTACCCTCATGCCAGCACAAAACATTCATTAGGTGCATTAAATACTTTATCTATTTATGCTTCAACAAAGATAACAGTTGTATGTTGTCCATTCTAAAAAATGAGTTACAAAACTAATTTTTAAGTTAAGAAATTAAATTATCAAGAAGATGTCTTTTTTCTTATTGATAGTATGAATTTTTTTTATTTTTAATTGATTGTTTTTTTTTTATTATAATATATTAATTAATTCCTATAGATAAAAAGTCGTTATTGTTTATAAAAATAACGACTAAAAATAGTAAAATAATGAAAAACTAAATAAATAAATACTTAAAAAAATTGTCCCGTGTAATTCTTAATGCATAATGTCCACACATTGCTTAAACCGTTTTTCCTTAAAAACATATCCTTAAACAAAACAAACCAAAAAAAAAAAAAATAAATAAATATAATTGTTTTTATCTATACAAAATTATTCTTTTTTTAAAGGGTTATTGTAGGGTTAATAACATTTCTAATGTTTTTTTAAAAAGCTAATTCAGTGGAAAAAAAAATTATTTTTAATATTCGTTTAAAAGAATAAAATTCAAGTGGAGTTAAATGAAAATTACATTGATAATTAACATAAAAAATTAAAATATTTATAATTGTTTATATAATTTTGTAAGACAAATAATATTATGTAAGACAAGAGCCAATATTTGCAAATCCTGAAGACTTTTCAAATGTAGTTTAATCTGTGCTGCGAGTACCGACACTTTTTGCCATGCCTATGCATAAGATGAGGTAAACTAAATTCTATGCCATTTCTTAAAAATTTATATCCTTTTGGTGAACTAAAATAAATATTTAAAGCTACCTTTTTTTCACTTTCTGAACAGTTTCAAGTATTTTTAAATTTCATTTTGAAAGTACTAAAAAATACTGTTTTTGCATTATTGCTTAAATGAGTTTGTTCCTCAATTGAACTAATAAAACCATCCTGCTTTTGTTTCTTAATTTTACGTTTTAACTTTTTATTTTGAATTTTTAAATTACCTACTTGCTTTTTTAAACTAATATATGCCTTTTCATAGAATGCCAAGACGAAAAGTTTTACGTGATGAGGAAAATTTTTTAAAATAATACGTTTCTCTTTCTTAAAATTGTAAACAATTTTTGCAAAAAGCAATTTCAGGAAAAATGTTAGGAGATGTTGGCAGATCATTTTTAATATTATATTGACTTTCTACGGGGTAATTTTCTACCCTAAATTCGACAATATTGAGGTTTTGTGGTTGCTGAATTTGGCTGTGCGAATCTACGCCCCACGAATTATGACGCCAAAACAAAAATGCAGAAAGAACCTGAAATTTTGGGTTTTAATTACTTATGAATTATCGCCCCAAAATACAAATGAAAAAAGACCAAAATTCATAATGAATTATTGCAGTAGGTATAGGGGCACTTTGGCCAGACGGCCTTGACGTCATCACGTAATGTATGGCGCCAATGTTATAGAAGGTCAACTAGATAATGTGGAACAAGTAGATAGTGCAATGACCTAACCAGGTGTGTAGTATTTCTACCGCTTGCATGATTAGTTTCCGGAAAAAGCTTTTGTAAATAATACAAGTAAGTGCAATGATCTTGTTGTGATAGTATATAGTAACATAGATTATTGTAAATAATAAGAATTTATTTTATTTTTTAATAAAAAGCTTTCACGGTCAATCAGTTATTTTAACGTAATATTAACACAAGAATGCAGTTGTTATTTATGAGATAAATAAAATGCAGATATTGATCTTGATATTGTTTCTTAGTTTTAAAGTAATTTAAAAAAATGTATTTATTGATTAATTGTTATGTTTATTGCAGAAAAAATTTTAAAGAAAAAATCCAGGTGTTTGATAAAAATTTATGTTAATGTTAATTGATTTATTATATTAACTACTTTGTATTTTGCAAATAAAAAAGTCAGTTATTGTTAAATTTTCTGCTACTTTGTATAATGTAAATTAAATTTTCTGTTATTGTACATACAAATTAGAACATTATAAAATCAAATAAATTTATTGTGTTATGAATTATAATTTTCATATTTTAATTCCTTTTATATTATGCATATGGTAAATAAAAGAAGTAAATTAATTAATATTGAAATCGTGATTTTAAAAATATGTCAAATAAGATTTATGTAAAAGAAATTGGAATGCGGAATCATTTTTAATATATTATATACTTACCTTTTTATATGCATACTATGCAGGTGTGCTAAAATGATGAAAAATTTATTAAATTTAATTGTTAACTAAGGCAAATTAAAATATGCTTATATTATTTTAAAATACATACTTTGTATAATGTAAATGAAACAAGTTAAGTAAGTTTTATACAATGTCATTTTTATTAATCTATAAATTATAATTTCTGTAATATATTTAGAAGGCCACCCTGATGCCTCCGTCTTCATTTTTAAAAATTTGTCCATCATCTTAGTGAATAAACCATCATAATTGGTTAGTTTGTCGTATTGAACAACATTGTATTCCCATATTTCATAAATTTCCAGTATTTTATAGTTTTTCTCCAGGGCTTTTAAAACTTCGTCTATAACCCATTTTCCGATTAAAGCTCGTTCTTCATTAGAGTGTGTACAAAAATCATTTTGGCTTTTTTCTTCTCCACATTTGTGACACAAAGAAAACATTAACTTGTTGTTTTGTTTAATTGGTAATACTGGATGTAATAGTTCTTCAGATGTAAGTATTTTACATTTAATGAGACCGTTCATATTTTCTAAATTTTGTTGGATACATTTAGAATTACCCACATAAATTTTTGGGTGACCTATGGGAAATTTTCCATATTTACATACATATGGATACAACGAGCATACATCAATATATTTAATTTTTTCTGTTTCTTTGCATTTGTAATATTGATACACATTTTCGGTGCGACCTCCGTAAAAAGAATCTCTGGGATTTAGAGGAGCATTGTGTATTAACGGATGATTTTTTAAATGTGAAAGTTCTTCTCCTAACAAGTGCTTTTTAAATGAACAACTCCACATTTCAATTACTTCATATCTATGGGACAAAAGAAAATTTATATTATATGAAAGCAGTTTTAATTTTATATTTTTAAAAATATGAATTAAAATATTGTAATACATACCCTAATTTTCTTAATCTTTCAGAATTTTCTATTGTTCTTTCATATCGTCTGTTTAACGTATCATTCGGATCGTCATACAATGGTCTGTCTCTTTCATGTTGTAAACATACAGGATGACCATGAAAGTAGCACCCATGGAATTCAAAAATTTGACGGGTTTCAGAGCAATATCAATCAACTTTTGTTCCTGAAATAATAGCTTTCTTTTCTATAGCTGCATGTCTGATATTAATATTCCTTTTTTCTTCTTCATAAATCAACCATTGTATAGCTATTTTTGACTGATTGTTTGTCAATCTATATCCATTTTTAGGTATAAGACTTATTGTATTTCGTTTTAGAAATTTTCTTCGATATACTAGATTGCATGCTGAAGCTATTGTGGTAGCCTCTAAAAATGGTTCCACGTCACATTCGTCGAGAAAGATTTTTCTAAATTTTAAGCGTGCTTGTGTTAATATATTTACATCACTTAAACAGTACTCAACAATATCTCTCTGCATGTTAAATTCGTCATTTTTATGTTCCTCATAACATTTAATAAATTGATTGCGTTCTTCTTCTTTCATTGTGTCAGCGCTATAAAATTTCTGTGGTGGCAGTATTCCAATGAAATTTTTATTCTCAGTTGTATTGAAGTAATGTGGAAAATATCCCTTCTTGAATGCTTGCGGTAACCCAAAAGTCTTAGGTAATTTTCCTAATGGCATAGGAAAATAATTCAATGAATCCAAAAATTTTATATTTCCTATTGTCATTAAAATTATCTTAGTACCTCGCATTATTAATTCAGGCTTTAGCTTAGTGTTTTCTATTATGTACTTTAGTATGAATTGATGGTCATATACTTGCCCATTATGTGCTATTACAATAACTTTTTTAAATATTTTACGCTGATTCAATATAAATTGTACGAAAATGTCAATAATATTTATTTTTAAAATATGTTGCCTTTGTCCACATCTATCGCAAAATTCTTCTTTTTCATCTTTATTAAGACATAAATTACAACGTTGTTGTAGTACACATAAATTAGGTTCATGTTTCTTTATTTCATAAACTTCATTATCAATACACCTTTCTCGGAAAAATTTTCCCTGCATGCACTCCAAATCGTAAAAAATATAGAGAACATCTTCAATATTCGGGTTTCTTTCATCTGGTAGTATAAAACAATAATGTTCCTGAGGAACATGTTTATTACATGTTTTGCAATAATATTCGCCGCAAGTATGTTCTCTATTTGTCTGGTATGTTCTTAGACATTTTGTGCATCTCTTTACTGTGCTGCAAATGGATGCTTCCTTCCGTGAATTGGATGCTTTATGGTTATTAAAACAATCATTCCTTCTAAAATAGCGGTTACAATCTTTACACAAAATATTTAATTGGTTTTTTCGGCATGCTGGAGAATATTGACATTGGGGACATGTTCCACCACATCTGTGACTATTTCGCATATTAAATGGCTTATAGCACTTTTCACAATAATAACTACAGCAAATTGCCGCAGTAAGCGAAGTGATTACGTTGTAATGGCCTTTGTCGTACAGGAGATTGATCCTTTTTTCACCGTCATTTCCCTCAAATATAATATCTCTACCTTTGCTTCCATATTTATAAACGGTTATGGAGTATTCCTTTAAACATTGCTGGAACTGCTGAAGTTCTGGTATTCCACAACTTTCTTGTATATTTATGTTGGCGTTGTTAATAAGTTCTGCTGCCTTCATTGTTTACAATTTTGCAGTGTCTTTTCGAATTTTAATGTAATCAGAATGCTTATCAATGTAAGACATTGCCACTACTAACGCTCTTGGAAGGCATAAGTTATCGTTGTTGATAATACTAACGATACCTTTTTTCTTAGCACATTCTTCATATTGAAGGTATTATACTTTTTTCCCCTCCCTCTGCCCTGAGGAAGCTTAACAGAAGTAATACCTATGCAAAATGTATCAGTGCTAAGTCCTTCAGAGTTGCTTTGAAAAATTTTTGATATCATTTCCCAGATATCTCGAAATTTAATATCTGAAGCGTCTCTAAAATTTATCCACCCGGGACCTCGCTCTTCAAAACTTCTTCCACAAAATGTAATACCCAACTTATCCGTGGGGTTGACATTTTCGAGAATGTAAAGTGTTACTTCATTTATTGCATTTTTGATGCAATTGGTTGGTTCTTCATGATCCGGTACCGGTTTGATTTTAAATTCAATTTTACGTCCTTGTAAATTAAACCGTTTTACCATCGTACTAGCATCTTTTGTGATTGCAACATAATTTTCGTGATTCTGTTGTTGCTGCTCTTCTTGATATTTATTTAGTAAAATTTTTTTCGACATTTTTATTATTTTATATTTTTAATTATTTTTAACTATTTAAGTTTTACTATGACTAGTTATGGAACTGATTTGCTGTATTTTTGAAAAACTACTTGTTAAATACCAAAATAATTTGTATTCCCATGCAATAAAAGAATAAAAATATAAATTTAATTTCGAGTCAATATAATATTAGGAAAAGTGAAAGAATAGATTCTTAATACAACAGGTTAATAACAATTGTAATAATTAGCATAATATAAGATTGTATTTTGTATTTGATCGATAAATTAATTACCGTTAAGATTGCAACAATATTCAAATGAATTTATAAATTATCTAAGAAAGGAAATTAGGACTGTTTCTGCCGCTCTCAGTTGCTCCTCAGCAGGCATCTTTTCCCTACAAACAATTCTGTTGAGCACATTCAAATCGTGCTCACTTGGTAACTTTTCAGTACAGAGTAATTTTTGGCCTCTATCACCGCCACCTGTTTCTCCTCTAGGAAGGGCGTTAAGGTTGATATCGTTACTTAAAACTGATGTTTTTTCTAATTGGAAAATATCGCATTTTCCAATTATTTCTTTAAATGGTTCAGGTATTTCCATTTAAATTAAAAATAATTTGAAAACACAAATTAATTTATACTTTTTATGCAACATTAAATATATTGCATATAAGATTATACCACATAATTACAACATTCTAAAATATGCAAATTATATTTTTGCATTCTCATTAATTAATCACTGTACATTTTATAAACTATGCCTAAGAATTAAATTATTATGGAGTTAAAATGTCAGTCACCAACAATTTGTAATTTTAAATTGAAAAATTGTTTGTATTTCATATTTTTCAGGCTAATCCATTTAAATCAGACCTTGTGCCTGAAAGTCTGATTTCGGTCGCCGAAGATCAGATTTCGTTCCCCGAAAGCTCGATTTCGGTCCCCGCAGGTCCGGCACCCTTTAAAATGGGGCCTTGTTCTGACGAGCCCCTTTCCCGATTTTGGATGGGGTCCCCGGAGGTCTGAAATACGGTCCTCATAGGTGCGATTTCGGAAATAGTGAAGTTTTCAAGGCACGGTTTCGTCCCTTGAAAGTTACCCATTCTCATTGATTTTGTCCCCCTCTTTTTAAATCGCATTAGTTATAAATTAGAGGATTTCAAGGTATTTTAAAATAGTAAGGTACAAAATGAGCAGCAGGAAGGCAGTAGCAGATTTACAATTTATTGTTGGAAATAATAAGCAATATTTCTTGAAGGAATTTGCTTTGATGGGTCACTGATACCAATGATGTTTATGTTTAAAGCACCTTATTCGTTCGAAGAGTTAAATACTGATGTTAAACAGCAAAATAAATTCAATAAAACACAAATAAATGGTCTTGACTGGGATGATGGCTTTATAGAATATTCAGCAATTAAAAATACCTTAAAGGAACATTTAAATTCATTCGACGTCGTTTACGTAAAGGGGTACCAGAAAAAGGAATTTTTAGATAAATTTGTTTCGAGTTCAGTGGAAGTTATCAACTTAGATAATAACATTCCATCTCTTCAGAAACTAAGGAATTTCACAACCATTTGCCCTCACCATAACATTACTGAAAATTTAAAAAGATGTGCTGTAAAAAATTGTATGAATTTATATATGTATTTAATAAAAGAAAATAATTGGTTTTAAAAAATATTTGTTTTATTTATTGTTGACCAAGATAATTTTTCTGATAAAAACATAGGTATTTCATAAAATAGTCTGGAATAAATACACTGAGCTATGTGTAAATTCATTGGAATGTACAAATCTTCTTGTTCCAATCTTAGTTTATTCTTTTCAATACATCTCTCAAAATATTTGAGTACATATTCTCTTATATTAAGTTCAGCTCCGTTGTTATATGACATCACTGCTTGTATAAAGTCTAGCATAAGACAAAAACGAGTGTACTCATCTAACTGCAATATAAGTTTTTTAGTGCGCTCATCATGATTAAATGTTAGCGAAAATCCTTTTGCATTTAATTTTGCTTGACTGTTTTTAAAGTCGTGATAAAATGTATACCACTTCAAATAATTCATTTCGCTTATGACTTTGCTTTGTCGTTGGAAAATTATTGATGCAGCAAAATTCTCAATATTAAATCTAATTTCAATTTTTATAGTTTGTTTTTTATCCAAAAAATAAATATAGCTTAATAAAAGGTTCTGCGGTGGCTCACCTTTTTCTGTTTTAAATACTTCTGAATTTGTAGATTGCTCCATTGTTTTGTTTTGGTTTAACTGATGAATTCTATTTTAGAATTTTGTATTTATAGTTTTTCTTCCACATTTTTTAAAAATTTTTCGAAATATTCTTTGTATTTTTTTATCGTTTTTAAGTGAGGATGATGTGTCGAATAAATTAAGAAAATATTTTGTGCTTTTACGGGAACTTCGCATCCATAGATATACACAACAATAATGTCCACAAACAGATGTTAAATTACTTTGTAAACGCTTATTGTTGAAAACAAAACATGTTGATTGATTTTGTAGAAATTTTATAATCTCATTGTGAAACGGGGTATTTCTAAATGAATCAAAATATTCTGCACACCCTTTAACTGGAACAAATATTGCTAACCAATGTGTTCCCTTTTCATTAGAATTATCGGTATTTACCACCAAAATACTAGGTTTTAAAACTTGTTTTGGTAATTTATCAAGAGCATAAACGCCTCTAAATATTTTATGTGTTAACTTATTACATTTCAGAACCTTTGAAATCTGAAGTGTATTCATTATCTTGCAAACGTGAGATATCAATTAGTCGAGTATTTCCTCATTTGTTAAGACTATATCGAATTTTTCAAGCAAATTTATTAAGTTATTAGTTATTTTTTCGTTATCGATATGTCCAAAAGACTAATTCTCAATATCTGTTTTTTTGAAATCTCTGACAGGAAATTTATACTTTAATTCTTTTACAATAGTTTTACATTTTTCTTTTATACCAGCCACAGCAATATTTTTTACAAATATTGTATTGTTATCGTCCGTACAGAACGATAAATCTACTAGAGCACATGTCATTTTGAAATGAATAGAGATGGTTTACTAAACTTCCTTTTATATGTTCACGTAGACGTTACGATTTTTATCAATTTCGATATTAGCATCGAATTCTGCAAATACAATACAAGTTAATGTTGAAGTTAATGGAGAGCTGAGTCTTTCTTCAATCTTTACTATTCCCTGGTTTAATAAACTCTGACATGTCTAAAATAATAAACTCTGACATCTTTAATAAACTCTGACATCTGTTCCCGAGCCGTCTGGTGATAAATCAAAAGACAGTATTGTATAACCTTTTAAAAATAATTCTTTTGAAATTTGATGTCCTCTATCAGAATGATGTATACCTGTTCCGTTAAATAATGTTAAATATGCTCGAGAATTACAAGAATTATTCGGTGTAAAACTTGTTTCAATTACAGAGTTTGGTGTAGGCGCTCCATTCACATATAATTGAAATTGTGTAAGATTTTGATGGTCGAAATGGTATGGATTTTTTGATCTTTTACCATTGAAATTTTCATTATTAACCATACAAAATACTAGAGCTTTTGGTATTTGCCCTATAAATATATTATCCAATGATATGTTAGATGTGTTAGCTGGAATTATAAATGTTTTGATTTCACTTCTGGTATAAAAATATTTCGCGTTAGCCTTTTCCAATACAGTATTATGTGCCATCAATATTAGGATTAATTGTTAAATGTTTCATGTATAACGTAGCTTCAAGAATTTTTAAATAGTTTTCATCGGCATCGTTAAAGAAAATAAAAAAATCCAGTTTTTCTAGGGCTAAAGCAATTCGAATGTCAACATTATTTAAAAGTAATTTTGGAGTATTGAAGAAATCTACATGTAATTTTCCCATTAATTCTACTACTGTAGAATTGTTGTATAATTTTTGTCTTGATTTAGAACCAGAATTATTAAAATCATTTACATTTGGTTTATCCAATTCCAAACCAGATGCTTCCAGATGTGTTTGACTGGAATCTGTACCATAATTTAGTAAAGTAGTTAAGTATGCTTTATAATGGTATAAAGAGTCTGAAGGAGTGATGTTTTTTCCGTTTAGAGTTACATTACATTGTTTAATTAAAGAGTGTAATAAATTATTTACAACACTGGGCTGTGGAGCTGCCCTTGCTTCAGTTCCAGTTCCTACTTTATTATTTGCACTCCAAACTGATCCATCTTTTTTTAATATTTGAATTTTAAATTTTATATAGGTTGACGATAAATTAAAGTTCCGGATACTGACGAGATTTTAATAAAAAATCCTGCAATTGTTAGGTATAAAGAACAACCAAGATATAAAAAATTAAAATAAGTTTCCGTTTTCCAGTTTCCAGTTTAGCCATTGGCTAAAGAACTTTTGATCGATTTAATTTTGAGCACATCAATTTCATAGGCATCTATTTCTTCTGGTGTAAGAATAGATCGACTCATAATGTTATGTTTTGCAAAAATAACGTTCTTTTGAATTTTTTCTAATTCATCGCTTAAAAGGTGCATATTACTTAAAATTTGTAAAAAGTAAATTTGTTTTATTGATTTTTTATTGTCGGTTGAAACACTATTTAATAGAGTATCTAAAGCATAATTATTTAATAAATTATACCATAATTATTATACCATAAATTATTTCAATTTTGGGGCAGATGGAGTTTCTGAGATGTGATATTTATATTGAATAGGGTTACGATCGTATTTTGACAAATTACATACATCACAATTGTTAATGTATTTATAGATAAAATCTTTTAAATTTGGAAAATAATATTGATTTTTAATTTCATTATAATTTTCCAAAATACCTCTATGGTTTGTTCTACTATGAAATTCTTTAATTATTTCTATTAATTGCTCTTCAGTTTCAACATCTTCAGCTATTTTAGTGCATTTCTTAAAACTTTTATCATTTCTAAATAGTTCAATTATTTTCTTTTGTAAAATTTCATATTTATTGTCTTCTAATTCGGAATAAATGGCAGTAGTACCTCTTTTTATAAAATGTCTTAAAATATCATTTAAATAATTTTCATTAATTAAGTTTTTCATTAATTAAGTGACCAATTTATAATTTAACTTTATTAAATGTTACAAACAAAATAGATTTAAAATGTTTGCATTTAGAAAAATAAGTAATAATGATGAAATTAAAGAAATTATGAATGAGAAAATTAATCATAAAATTATAACGTATATAAATCTTACACTTATTATAATTTTTATATTTCTAATAATAATAATATTTTTGTACAAAATTATTACAAATAAAAGAAATCAGGCAGTTACGAATATGAAAATTCAAGTAAAGTAAAGAAACTTGTTCAGGAGAATAATATTCTTAAGAATGGGGAAGTTATCTATCCTATTATATAAAATTTAACATATCTCGCGTTCTAAACCTCGGACCAAGGCGAGCTTTTTTTGAAATTTTGTCGTAGCTGCAGTTGAAAACCCGATCATAGGTGCTGATTTTTTGCGCAACTATGATTTATTGGTCGACTTAAAAAGAAACAAATTAGTGGATAATCAAATTAAACTATCAATTCCTTGTGAACGACTCAATACATCAATCATGTCAATCAAAACCTTCTACCGATTTCGATTACATTCTAACTGAATTTGCTGACATCACCAAATTACCTAATATTGGATCTAAAATTCAATCTTCAGTAGTTCATCGAATTGAAACTACAGGTCGCCCTGTATTTGCTCGTCCAAGAAGTTTAGCAACAGTGCTAGTCCCCTTCACATGGTTCGAAAGGGTCACCACTTTTAGCGTAATTATACTAAATTTATTAAATAATTTTATTCTTAACTTAAATTTTAACTTTAATTACTTACTACTTCAAATTTATTAATTATTTTACTTCAAATTTATTAATTAGTGTTTTAACAAAAACTGTACTTTACATTTTTATGAAAGAGTAAAAAAATTAAGAAAAGTATTATTAGGATGATGCTACATATGATTACATTTTTGCAACATTTTTAATTTAAATAGAAGTAAATATTAGAATATAAAATTTAATGAAAATTAGAAATATAAAATTTAATAAAAATTAGAAATATAAAATTTTAGTTCTTATGTAGAGCACTACATCACTCCCCGTTCAGACTGGGACACGTTATTTTGAAGTATTGATGACCAGCTTCTGACGTGTCGTAGTCGTTATTGTTTTTGACTGTGGTATATCTTGTTGTTAATGTAGGAAACTGTTCTCTGAAGAAAGTTCATCATTGAGTTCTTGATATGCTGGTTGATAAGCGTTCTATGTTGATAATAGTTGGTTTTCCCTTAATGTTTAATTTGTAGCAGTTGGATTTACGTTGAAGTACTTTATACGGGCCATCATAAATTAGTGATAAGGATGGTTTGACGGAGTCGTTTCGAACAAATACGTGACTGCAATTTGATAATAATTTGTGTACAAATACATGTCTGTTAGTATGCCAAGCTGTCTCTCTTGGTGTTAATGATGACATTAGTTTTTGAAGTTCGTGTAAAGTCTCTTTATATGTTACTGATTGAGGTTAATTGTGAAGGTAGTTGCAAAGATGTACCATACGTGAGTTCAGCTGGAGATCTTTGTAAATCGACTTTAAAAGCGTTACGTAAGCCAGCATAATGAACGGTAGATTGGTTACCCATGTTTCTTTTCCAGTAGCTAGAATTGCTGTTTTAAGTGAACGATGCCATCTTTCTATTTAGACATTTGTTTGAGGATGGTATGGTGAACTGAGCTACGAAATCTAAATGGCGGACTTGTCTTGGAGAAGCTTTATCCAATTGTTGCTTAAATGCAAAAATTAATGGTTTGTGATCAGTGTTTATGTGAAACTGATGTTCTTCTAACAAATATCTGAAGTGTCGAACACAGTGGTACATTGCGAGTAGGTCACGATCGTACGTACTATATTTCTGTTGAGCTGATGATAATTTCTTCGCAAAAAAAACAAGTGGTTGGATTTCATCGCATTGTTGAAATGCCTCTTCCTTTTCTGAAGACCAAGTAAGAAGAGTGTTGTCATTTTTCTTGTTTCCCGGAACCATTGATTGCAGTATTGCTTGTTGATTTACTGCATTGGGTAAGAATTTACGATAATAATTTATCATACCTATAAAACGTTTTAATTCTTTAACAACTTTCGGCGATTAATCGCAAGAAAATTTATATTCTCATAAAGCCTTTTTTATGAGGTTTAAACTCTTATAGAATTGTGTTCTTAAAAGGATTCCTTTATGAGAATTAAACTTTAATAACTACTTGTAATAAAATTGTTGTTAGAGTTCAAGTACAAAAATGAGGTCTGGAAATAGAAGTCAACAAAACAAAATAGAAGTAAATATTGAAAGATGTCCTAAGAAAGGTAGTTTCAGGTATTTTTATTTAATTTTTTTTTACAAAACCTAAGCAAGGTCGTTACAAAAAAAATTCTTAAATTAATGCTTATAATTAAAATTAAACAAAACAATTACTTAAAACTACATTTATAATAACTTAAAACCTAAAAAAAGTGAATTTATTGTTATTATTAATTTTTTATTTAAACTACATTAACAGTACTTGAAAGCATTAAATTACTATTTATAAAATGTACAAAAAAAAAAAAAATGATCTAAATGAAAAACATTAATTGTATTATAATGCAATACAATAACTGTGCTATGTTTAAAATTATATCATAATTAAAAAAAAAAAAAAAAAAATTTTTTTTTTGCTTAAGTAAGAATTAATTGTCTAAGGTCATTAAATTGGAAAAATGTAGTTGTAAAATATGTTTGAACGTATTTCTGGAGATAGATGTAGAATAGATATGACTAATTTTGTTAAACATCTGTTGATGGGTTGATTTCTACCGTACTCTGTATTATGTTTGTAGTCCATTAAAAATTTAGTATTTCTAGTTTGCCTAACACTAACGTTAAGTCTAAACTTGTTATTAAGAGATTGGATAGAAATACTATTATTCAAAATATCAAAAGTAAAGCATGATGACAATAGTTGTCTACGTAAAGATAAAGAAAGCAAGTTTAATGAATTAAGTCTTGTGGTGTAACTAGGTAGATTAGCAAAATCAAAAGGGTTATATTGATTCCTTAATGCAAATAAAAGAAATTGCTTTTGAACTGATTCGATTCTATTGGAATGAACTGCATGGATCCCAAACAATGTTACCGTATTCTAAGATAGAACGAACTAGGGAATAATAAAGAGATTTAGTCACAGCTAAGTCGCTAAATTCTTTAGCTCTTCTCTTAATGAAACCTAACATTTTATTAGCCTTTGAAACTATTAGGTCATAATGAAGATTATAATTAAGTTTATTATCGAGAAGAATTCCCAGATCAGTAATGCTAAAAACCCTTTCAAGAGTAACATTATCTATTTTGTAGTCATATATTAAAGAAGACCGTTTACGTGTAAAGCTAATAACCTTACATTTCTGTATGTTGAGTTCTAATTTATTTGACGTGCACCAAGCTTGTAACACTGATAAGCTTGATTGAAGTTTAGCTGCATCAGGATTACAGCAAACGAAATGTGAGATATATTGCTTAGATATTCCGAAAGATCTGAAATAAAAACATTAAACAGAAGTGGACCTAAATGGCTACCTCGCGGTACACCGGAAGTGAACCCAATGGTGTTGGATAATACAGCACGAAATTTAACATTTTGAGTTCTTTCTAAAAGATAAGAATTAAGCCACCCAAGAAATGAACCCGAAATGCCAAAAGTTGATAGTTTGTTTAGCAAAGTGAAGTGATCTACACGATCGAAAGTTTTGCTAAAATCAGTGTAAATTGCATCAACTTGGTACCTTTTCTCCATTTGATTCAGGATTTCAGATATATAAACCATCAGGTTCGTAGTAGTTGAACGACCTTTTCTGAAACCATGTTGTTGTTCATTTAGTTTTGCATTTATGATAGGAGTAATTCTATCAACGACAATTTTTTCAAATAATTTTGGTATAGTCGAGAGGATTGCTATACCTCGATAATTTTCCACCAATGCTCTATCCCCTTTTTTAAAAATAGGGGTTAAGTGGGAGGATTTCCACTTTTGTGGGAAAATCCCAATTGAAAGTGACTTATTGAAAATAAAATGAAGAGGGAAGATAAGACTGTGAGAACAATTATGTAAAAAGATTGGGGGAATTAAGTCCGGACCAGCACCCTTTTTTATATCAAGGCTCAAAATTGCTTCAAGAATATCATTTTCAGAAAGATACACGTCTGTAAATAGCAAATTTGAGTTATTAGATAAGGAATTAGTCGATGTGGTAACTGGTGCTGTTGGACGATAAACTTGTTGAAAATGATCAGAAAAGAAGTTACAAATTTCTTTTGGGCAATCAGAAACCACATTGTCTTTTGATAACATCGAATTGGGATACCCAAATAATTTCCGTTTTGTGTTAACAAAATCAAAAAATTTTTTAGGATCAGTAACAAGTTTGTTGCCAATATCTAAGACATAGTTTTCATATGCTACATTGGCTTTTTGTTTAAATTCAATTGCAAGTTGCTTATACATATTCAATAAGTCGTTTCATGGTGCTTGATGATGTTTGAGTTTTTTGTATATTTTATTGCGCCGATTTCTCAAGTTCCTAAGATCTCTATCTAACCATGGTTCTGTTATTTTATGCTTTTTGCGAATTTTAGGAACAAAGGCATCAATAATTTGAAACAGATTAGAGTAAAAGATAGGGATTAGTAAATTGACATCCTGTTGAACTAACAGTTCGTCCCATGTGATTAATGACAAAGCATAATTAATACTTTGATAGTCAGCATTAAAAAAATCGTATACAATTTCATTATTGTAAGATTTGTCCAAAAGTGGGATAGAAGTGGAGAACTCGAAAATAAATGGGTTATGATGAGAAGAGTTGGTAAAAAGATTATCAACATCATCAGCGAGTTTAACCGACACTCTATCATATGCATTTGAAAATGCAAGATCTAACCACTTATTATTACTATTAGGATAACTGATAATTTGTTGTAAATCGTTACCGTAGAACTCACTAGTAAGACCGAAGTCAATTTCGTCATGAAAGTTAACCGGTAATAACAAATTATCAGCGTCGTCAACGATAAAAGAAATAGAAGGACGATTAAAATCGCCAAACACAAAAATTGAGTCATCCTCATGCATTTCTGAAATAATATTGTGATATACACTATAAAAATCAGAATATGAGGAATTGTCAGAGTTCGGAGGGAAATAAACAATACCTAGGTATAAATTATTTGTACCTAATTTAATTTTAACAAATTGGTGATCGAAAAAGTGATGTGTACCAGTGATTAATGGTACACTAGACAAGTTATTCTTTACAACAAGTAGAACACCACCTCCTCGCGAACAATTTGCAGATAGATAATCACGATCCTTTCTGTGAATGGACCAATTACCATCCAGAATTTCCTCGTTTGTGAACAAATCGTTGAGCCATGTTTCAGTTATAACTAATACACTGAAATTACACGACTTGGTATCAACAAAAAGCTTCTTTAGCTTGCCTCTCATACCACTACAATTGTGGTAAAACATTTTGATGTTGTTTATGTTGTTGAAAGTTTGAGAGGTCTTTTTAGAGTAAGTAACGTTAGATAAAGAAATGAGATTTGAAGTTTGGTTGAAACTTGAGTAATTACTTAGAGTTTGGATGAAAAAACTTGTTATAACTCTCACGTGATTGATTCAAATGATTGTAGTAGTTGCTATTGCAATGACTACGATAAGCCCTAAGATCATCTTCGACCTCTTTAACAGAGAAGCCTATATTTTTATGATAACTGAGATAAAGATCGTATAAATCTTTATAATTAGATGGCAGCCCCTCATTGTGAATGAGAACTGACAGGTGAGTCCTAGTTTTACCTTCTATAACGGTGTTATACGAATCATTATGTAAATAGGCTAGGAAAAGTCTAACGTTGTAGAGAATCCTCTCATCTCTGAATCTTGACAGAGAAAAATAAAATTATTCAAAAGAAAAATAGGTCTTTGAATAATTGAAGTATATTTGTTATAAGAAAACTTATCAATTAGCGACCACATTATTGACATCTTCTTTATTTTTCTCAATCTTAACCCTTATGTTATTAAGTAAAAATGATTAAATTTAAATTATTAAAAAGCAAAATTATAGCTTAAGTTCAATATAACTTAGCTTTAATTGAAATTTATATGTACTATTACATGTAGTTTTTTTTAGTTTTTTTTTCAAATTATAACATATTTGGTTGAAAGTAGAATAATAAGACTCTAAAGGGTGAAAAAGGAATTATTTAAATTTTTTAAATTTAGATTATTTTTAATGCGCAGTACTTTTTTTTGACCTAAAATGCTTACTTTTATTAATAAAATTTCAATGGCAGTATAATTTTGGCTTATATTCTTGACGAAAAAGTTATTTTAGTTTCCTATAATTTTATGTTCATATTAAATTCTTACATATTCTTACATTCTTACATGTACATATTTATGATATTAAACACACACATATAATTAATCATACATATTATACTTTGTTTAATCGCCACAATAATTCTAAAAAGTAAAACGGACACATTTATATTATATTATGTTGGTTTCTCTTTCTAACAACATTCATAAGGAGAAACCAGCACTCATAACAAGAATAAGCTACTATTATAAAACCCTTTTGAGTATTTTATGAGAGTTTTTCAATATTCTCATAGTAGTTTTCTTATGATAGTTATATACGTTTAAAACTCTTAAAATGAGAGCTGAAGATTTGTTATGAGTGTTAATTTACTCTCATAACTGCGCCCTTTAACTCTTTTATAGAATTCTTTAAGAGTAAATTATGAGAGTAATACTCCCATAATTTTAACTCTCATAGCACTCTACTAGAGTCTTATGAGATAAATTTTGTTACTTCGGCGTCATGTACTCAAATTCAAAAAGCCCGAAAGGGGTTGTTATAGATGTTTTTGGTACATCGTCTGGATGAATCGGGAGTTGGCGAAATGCTTTTTGAAGGTCGATTTTTGAAAAAATCGTTTTACCATGAAGAATTGATGTGCAGTCTTGTATATAAGGCAATGGATACCGATCTGACAAGGTCTGAGCGTTCAACGCACGATAATCTACACACGGTCGCCAAGAGTCATCAGGTTTTCGTACCATGTGAAGGGAACTAGCCCAGTTGCTGGATAAAGGATGACATATTCCATGTGCCATTAGAAGTTTGAATTCTGCTTTTGCTGCTTTGATTTTTTCAGCGTCTAGACGTCTTGGACGAGTAAATACAGGGCGAGCTGTAGTTTCAATTCGATGAAGTACTGAAGATTGAATTTTAGATCCAATATTAGGTAATTTGGTGATGTCAGCAAATTCAGTTAGAATGTGATTGAAATCGGTAGAAGGTTTTGATTGGCATGATTGATGTATTGAGTCGTTCACAAGGAATTGACAGTTTAGTTTGATTATCCACTAATTTGTTTCTTTTTAAGTCGACCAATAAATCATAGTTGCGCAAAGAATCAGCACCTATGATCGGGTTTTGAACTGCAGCTACGACGAAATTCCAAGAAAAATCTCGCCTTAGTCCGAGGTTTAGAACGCGAGTTTGTTGGCCGTAAGTTTCAATAGGTGAACCATTTGCATAATGTTATTTTTGAAGGACGTGTAGTAGTAGATATCTGGTGACTGATTGGAAGAACGGAAACGTCCGTCGCAGTATCAACCAAAATTCTTGTGGAGGTGATGCAACCGGTTATAGAGAAGCGAGATATAGCACGTGATGTTGACGGTGGTCTAGTTCCTTGTGAAGTTGGGTCTACATTACGATGATACCAGCAATCAGTGTTTACGGAATCTGTTGGAGTCTTACTACGTTGTCTCGAATGTAAAAGTTGATTAAATATACCTCTGGAACGACTTCTTGAATGGGCTCTGAATGGATTGGTATTTCAAAATTTTCTGTTTAGTTCATTGATTTCTTTACGAAGCTCGTCAAGTGTATTATTATTTTCATGACTTCCGACTTCATTTATAGTGTTGACGTGCAATGCGTCGACAATAGCATCAGCCATACGAATTAAATCAGCCTCACCAGCTTGAAATGTAACAACAGCTGATCTAGCGTGATCTGGCAATCTTTGCGCCCATAAACTCTTAAGAGTTAGCTCGCTCATTATGTCACCTGCTACATGTTTCATTTCGAAATATAGTTGGCTAGGTTTCAAATCACCAAGTGGCATTTCACTCACTAGTTTATTTATCCTTCTTTGTTGACTTTCAGCAAAATGCGCGATGAATTTATTTTTTATATGATCATATAAGTTGTTTGTTGGTCTTTTATTTAGAATTTCACGAACCTGAGAAAAGATTGGAGGCCCATACTTGAACATAATTAAATTTTTGTTCATCTTCGGTGATGCCAGAGGCTGGAAACCAGAAGTCGAGCGCCGTAAACCATGAGTCCATATCATTAGGCGTAACTGCAGGCATCTGAATTTTTGCATATGCTCTTTGCGATCTTGGATGAAGCTGTTGAGGTTGTTCAGGCACATTTTGTGATGGCTGTTGTAAAGTATTTTGATGTTGAATCAACTGAGTTGTTAATAGATTTTGAAGTTCTGTTACAGAAGCGTTCTTGTAGAAGTTGTTGAGTATGCAAGAGATTAAGTTGTTGCATTCGAAAAATTTATTCTGGTTGAAGAATTTGCTCTGTTGAAAACGGATTATCATTTGGGCTTGATTGCGCAATAGGTGTCCCAGGTCTATTCGAGTTCTCAGTGTCTTCTAATTCGATAAGTGTTGGATTCGCTTTCTTAAAATTATGTGACATTTTAATGATTTTTGTTTTTGTAATATTGTAATTAAAATGCTAAAATTGTTAAAATTTTATGAAAAAATTTATATCTAAATTTTATTTCTGTATTATTTATTATAAAATAATATAAGAGCATAATATAAATGTATAATACTGTAACTTAAAATGCTAAAATTGTTATCAGCAAAAAAAATTTTATTTAAATTTTATTTGTATATTCTTTATTATAAAATAATATAAGTACAGTGTATTTGTGAAATTAAAAATTAATTGCTTTTTAAATTTTGTGTTACCCAATAAAAGGGTAGCTTATAAATTTTAATTTTGGCCAGTACTGTAGCTTTAAATTAATTTGAAATTTAGTTGATGTTTATTTTAAATTTATAATTTCAAATAGTTTTTGTTTTTTAATTTTTATAATAATTTTATTCGAATCAAGATTTTTCGGACAGCTGTATATTTTTAATTTTTAGTTTTGTTTATTTTCTAATAAAAATAATATATTTCTTCGTTGATATTGCAAAAAAAAATTAGAATTGTACTTCTTCTCTGTAGTTTACACGTGGTTTAATTTACTGTAGTTTTTTAATGCACCTATTATTGATCTTCTATTGTTTTTTTTTTTTGGTTTAAAATTTGATAAAATAAAAAAGAAATTTCAAGATTTTCTTCTTTTTTTTTTTATTAATTGAGCTTTGACTGTTAGGAGTTAACTGTGAGTTAACTGTTTTACTAAAACAAAATAATTAAATAATAAGTTCAGTTTGTTTCAATTAAAATTTTAAAATTAGTTTCATATATAAATACTTATCAGATTATTTTTATAAATAAGTAGAGTTAATGAGTAAATTAATAATGGCCATTTGGAATTTTTATTATTCCAAAATAATATAATGAATGATAAAATAATATAATGAATTTTTATTATTCCAAAATAAAATAATGAATTTTTATTACGATTACATTTGAAATAAACAAAATAATTTTTTTTTTTTAATTTTTAAGTTATAACTGGAACAGAATTACTAATGCTATTTAATTATATTCAAAATGTTGAAGTTTAATTTACTTGCCTTAAAAACATTATTATTGAACATGTAAAAATGATTAGTCCACTAGTCTTTTAACAGTAAAAAAAATATTTATTATACATTTTATTTCGTTTTCAATTTTAATATTTTTTAGCTTTCACTTATTTATTGAATACTATAAGTATTCTTTTTAGGATTTAGAACATTTGTGTTGAATTATATAACATGTTTAGAGTTTGTAATTTGTGGTAATTATTTTTTTAATAATTAATATAAATTTGTAAATAAAATTTTTTATTTTTTTTATTTTCTTATTCTAAATATTTTGGTTTATGCTTTTTTATGAAAATTTTTTAAATTGCCATTATATATGAACTTCTTTATGGATCGTTCTATTATAAAATTAGCCAACACTATAAAAAAATAAATTTTGTAATTTAAGATTATGCATTATACATATATTTTTCTAATTTTTATTTGCTAATACTTGATCATTATATGTTGACTTAGAGTTAAATATTTACTTTTATGTGTAAATTAAATTTTACTGCGTTAGAAATTTAATTCCAAGTCTGTATTTTTTTTATTTTTTATTTTTTTGATTTATAATCTTAAAAGTTTATAATTTTTGGAAAATACATTGGTAAAATTTTACCGCGCACATGTGACGCAATGTTTAAAAAATAAAATTTTGGATTTTAAATAAAACATTTTTTGCAAACTAAATTATTTTATTATTATTATTTTACAAATTTATAAGTTTTGGATTCCATATTTTTTAAAGTAAATTGTCAAGAGATGTCGGGGTCACCACGTTTAGCGTAATTATACTAAATTTATTAAATAAAACACTTTTATTTAGTTCATTGAATTTTCTACTTAAATATTAATTTTATTCTTAACTTAATTTTTAACTTTAATTATTCTAATTCAAATTTATTAATTATTCTACTAATAAATTTATTAATTAGCGTTTTAACAAAAATGAATTAATTGTATTTTATAAATTTTGAACTTTTTATACAAAGGTTAAAGAAAGACTGGTTTTTTATTTGTAACAATTAGAAAAAGTAATGATTTTTATGAAAGAATAAAAAAATTAAGAAAAGTATTATTAGGATGATGCTACATGTGATTACATTTTTGCTACATTTTTAATAATAGAAGTAAATTTTAGAATATAAAATTTAATGAAAATTAGAAATATAAAATTTAATAAAAATTAGAAATATGAAATTTAATAAAAATTAGAAATATAAAATTTTAGTTCTTATGTAGAGCACTATGTATCCTATTAACGAACTCTAAGAAATTATTTATCTAATCAAACGAAATGCTAAATAAAATAAATTATTAAAATAACCCTAATTAAATTTCTTCCAAATTTAATTTATTATAAACATTTTCTTTTCTTTAAAATTTAGTTGTTTTCAAACAACCTAATTTCGTAATAACTAAAATTAAATTTTTCATGTGAAAACAATAATAATTTTACTGATAAGCAAAATTATTATTGTTGGTAATTTTGTTTTTTTTGGTTAAATAAATTCTTATGAAACTGACCTAGAATCTTTCTTTTAATAAATTCTTATAAATAAATTGACCTAGAAAAAGTTATCTTTTTGTAATACTTTCTTTTATTTAAAAATTGCCGATAATCTATTTTTTTAATTGTTAAACCGTTTTTCCTCAAATAATTTTAGTTTTAAAATTTAGTTATAAGTTAACATTCTGTAGAAGTTGCTCTTCTTTCCGAATCGTTTCTAAATAAATAAAATATTTCTTTAAAAATAAAAAAAATATAAGTTGTTTTATTTACTTACAAAATCGAAGTATTAATTTTGAATTGGTCAAAAACAGAAAAATTTGTAGAGCTAATCTGCAATTTAAAAATTTGAAAAAAAGATTTGTGCAATAATATATTTATTAAATAAATTTTACCTGTTTATCTACTGTTTTTCAAAATAAAAAGAAAAGGAAAAAAATATTTTGTCCTTATAAAAATTTATTATTTGGTTTTTTATTTGTTGAAAAACGCAATAAATGGTATTACCTGGCAGCAAGACTAGAGCTATAAATGGTATGGTAAATTATGGTATAAAATGGTATGGTAAATTACTGCTGCTTCTGGAGATTTTTTTATAAAATGCAATAATGGGTTTAAAGTTTGTTGAAATTTTACGGCTTATTGCCTGCGAGTAATGAAACCAGCATCCCAAAATTGTAATATTCGGATGAACGCTAATTAGTGCTTTCCTCAAATCATTCGCATAGTCACAAATAATTTTACTGGCTTCCATTTTAAATATATTGTTCTCATATAATTAAATAAATGTTTGTATGCTGCAAACAATTTTTTGTTCATTAAAACAAAAAATACAGGAAATATCTTAAAAAAATAAAAAATCTCTTGTTAAAAGTAATTATTAAATTCATTAATATCTAAATATAATAAAAGACAAGTTGCTGCTGCTGAGTAGCGTGCCCTACTGTTATGTTAAATATTAATTTAACAAATGTTATACTATGAAAAGAAAGAAACGTACATCTGATATTTACCCATATAACAGATAGAAAACAATATATATTATAATGTTATGCTATGAAAAGAAAGAAAAAACAAGGCAGTGTATAAATCAAAGTTTTTAGAGGGTCGTATTTTTAAGTAGAACATTATAAAATTGCAATAATATTTTTATTTAAATTTTGCTAAGTAACATTTTCTTAATTTTTTAAAAATTTTGCCATAATATAGTACAATTTTAGAATCAGAAGTTTAGCCCATAATATAGATATATGAATAAAAATATGGGTATACATATATTAGATTTATTATAGATTTATTATTTTTTATATAGGCAACAGTTATTTATATGAATGAATGGACGGTAAACATAAACGAACAAAAAAAAAATTCAGAATGTTCTATAGGTTATAATTTATATTTTTTAAATAGACTGATGTATAAATTTAATATTTAAAAAAAATAACAGAAAACAAAAAAAAAAAAGTAAAATGTAATACTGCGAAGAAAAATAAAAACGAATAGAAAAAAAAGAGAACAAAAATGTTACTTTGATTGTTTTTAAATATTTTTAAAGAAAAAAAGAACTATTAAAATGTTATGATTTTAAAAGAAAAAAACATACGTCTGATATTTACGCACCTACATAACAGATAGAAAAAGGAAAAAAAAAAATGTTATGCTATGAAAAGAACGAAAAGTCCATCTGATATTGAGGTACATAACAGATAGAAAAAAAGAAATATCAAAATGTTATGCTATGAAAAGAAAGAAAAAACAAGGCAGTGTATAAATCAAAGTTTTTAAAGGTTCGGATTTTTAAGTAGAACATTATAAAATTGCAATAATATTTTTATTTAAATTTTGCTAAGTAACATTTTCTTAATTTTGTAAAAATTTTGCCATAATATAGTACAATTTTAGAATCAGAAGTTTAGCCCATAATATAGAGATATATGAATAAAAATATGGGTATACATATATTAGATTTATTATAGATTTATTAATTTTTATATAGGCAACAGTTATTTATATGAATGAATGGACGGTAAACAAAAACGAACAAAAAAAAAATTCAGAATGTTCTATAGGTTATAATTTATATTTTTTAAATAGACTGATGTATAAATTTAATATTTAAAAAACATAACAGAAAACAAAAAAAAAAAGTAATATGTAATACTGCGAAGAAAAATAAAAACGAATAGAAAAAAAAGAGAACAAAAATGTTACTTTGATTGTTTTTAAATATTTTTAAAGAAAAAAAGAACTATTAAAATGTTATGATTTTAAAAGAAAAAAACATACGTCTGATATTTACGTACCTACATAACAGATAGAAAAAGGAAAAAAAAAATGTATGCTATGAAAAGAACGAAAAGTCCATCTGATATTGAGGTACATAACAGATAGAAAAAAAGAAATATCAAAATGTTATGCTATGAAAAGAAAGAAAAAACAAGGCAGTGTATAAATCAAAGTTTTTAAAGGTTCGGATTTTTAAGTAGAATATTATAAAACTGCAATAATATTTTTATTTAAATTTTGCTAAGTAACATTTTCTTAATTTTTTAAAAATTTTGCCATAATATAGTACAATTTTAGAATCAGAAGTTTAGCCCATAATATAGATATATGAATAAAAATATGGGTATACATATATTAGATTTATTATAGATTTATTATTTTTTATATAGGCAACAGTTATTTATATGAATGAATGGACGGTAAACATAAACGAACAAAAAAAAAATTCAGAATGTTCTATAGGTTATAATTTATATTTTTTAAATAGACTGATGTATAAATTTAATATTTAAAAAAAATAACAGAAAACAAAAAAAAAAAAGTAAAATGTAATACTGCGAAGAAAAATAAAAACGAATAGAAAAAAAAGAGAACAAAAATGTTACTTTGATTGTTTTTAAATATTTTTAAAGAAAAAAAGAACTATTAAAATGTTATGATTTTGAAAGAAAAAAACATACGTCTGATATTTACGTACCTACCTAACAGATAGAAAAAGGAAAAAAAAAATGTTATGCTATGAAAAGAACGAAAAGTCCATCTGATATTGAGGTACATAACAGATAAAAAAAAAGAAATATCAAAATGTTATGCTATTAAAAGAAAGAAAAAACAAGGCAGTGTATAAATCAAAGTTTTTAAAGGCTCGGATTTTTAAGTAGAATATTATAAAATTGCAATAATATTTTTATTTAAATTTTGCTAAGTAACATTTTCTTAATTTTGTAAAAATTTTGCCATAATATAGTACAATTTTAGAATCAGAAGTTTAGCCCATAATATAGATATATGAATAAAAATAGGGGTATACATATATTAGATTTATTATAGATTTATTATTTTTTATATAGGCAACAGTTATTAATATGAATGAATGGACGGTAAACATAAACGAACAAAAAAAAATTCAAAATGTTCTATAGGTTATAATTTATATTTATACCAGTACGATAGGATCGGGTATAATAAAATTACTCCTCCGTTTGCAACATACCTTCAAAGGTATGGATCGGATCAGAAAAAAATTCTAAGACTTTTGAGCCATGTCCGTCCGTCCGTTCGTCCGTCCGTCCGTCCGTCCGTCAGCACGCTAACTCAAAAACTAAGAAAGCTAGAATCTTGAAATTTACACAAAATATTCTGGGAGTAATTTGTAGGTTCCCTATTTTTTTTGGTTGAGTTTGGACCAAGCCTTAGGGTAGCTCTCGAACACCTAACTTTTAGATCCCGACATTTTTTTTGCAATAGAGCTATGAAATTTTAACAACTGATAGATCTCACAAAAATATTAATTTTATTTTTTATAACTTTTTTTTGTAACCCCACCCGTTACGGAGCTACAGCTCCCCAAAGGTTCAAAAAAGCTCTATATTTAAATTATTATAGCACAAGTTGTATAAGGTATATCTTCATTTTGAAAACGCCAAACGATTACTACTTTTATTAGCTTTAAAAGTATATATACAATAAATATATATTTGTGGCATACAGTGTCTTAATTTACCGTTATGTGAAACTCAAATTTTGCAAAATCCTTCAACCCTTCTATCTGCTAAACGGTTTAAGTTGGAAACTTGAAATTTTGACAGATGTTAGATCTTTGAAAATAAGTATGAGTCATTTCAGAAACTTTTTTTGTATCGCCCCCCGTTTAGGAGCTGTAAGGGGTCAAAAACTGAAAATTTCCTATTTTTAAACACCTGTAACTTGAACACCTGTTAAAATTTTTTTAAAGTAATACACAAAAATTAAAGCTTCAACATTATATTCTTATTTCTGTTAACAACTTTTTTTAATAATATAGGGTTACTTTATAATTGACGAAAATGTTACTTGATTTTTTCAAATTTTCTAACAAATTTCTTCAACAAATTTTTTGCATTTTGTTTTACTCGATAATTTGAAATTGTTGAGGATATAATGCGTAGTACATAAAAATGCAAATAAATAAACAACATAACGGTTGCTTGAAGAATTTTTATTTATATGATATTGATATATATACATACTTATATAATATCATGTTTATTTAGATATCGTATATGTCACTAGTGAATGAATGATAAGAGTATAGATGTATTATGTATATTATATAGCGCCGTATTTACAAACATATTATATGTATTTTATTGTACTTATAAGAAATTATTCTGTCAATGGAATATTTAAATATAATAAATTATAATATTTAAAATTATATTTACTATTTTGTACTAAGTAAATTTAATATACATTTACCGCTTAGTATTAAATGGTACTATAGAATATTTGAAAAAGTTTTGGATTGATAATCGTTATGTGAAAGGTTAGAATTTGCTTTTGAAGAATGTACATATAAACATATAGTTTGAATATATGTACAACCCATAGTTCTAGAAATTATAAAATTCACCCAAATTATTTTAAAATACTAAAATATTAAAAAAATAATATTGTGAGTAGAGTGACAGGCTGTGAACATACTAACGGTTCGTACGGGTATCTAAGAGTTGACAAAGGCAACTGTATTCTTCCTCGTTTTTAAATAGACTGTATGTATAAATTTAATATTTAAAAAAAAATAAAAGAAATACTTAGCGTACGTAAATAACAGAAAACAAAAAAAAAATAAATGTAATACTGCGAAGAAAAATAAAAACGAATAGAAAAAAAAGAGAACAAAAAATGTTACTTTGACTGTTTTTAAATATTTTTAAAGAAAAAAGGAACTATTAAAATGTTATGATTTTAAATGAAAAAAACATACCTCTGATATTTACGTACATAACAGATAGAAAAAAGAAATATTAAATGTTATGCTATGAAAAGAAAGAAACGTACATCTGATATTTAGGTACATAACAGATAGAAAAAAAGAATTAAAATGTTATGCTATAAAAAGAATGAAAAAACAAGGCAGTGCATAAATCAATCACAATTTTCAATTAAATTTTGAATGTGTAACATTTTCTTAATTTTATGCTTCTTTTATGATTTTTATTTTCTAAAACTTCAACATTATATGCACAGCCAATTTTTATTGTTTTACATAAAAGGTGCGTAAAACTTACGGTGTGAAGATTTTGTAGAGAAAGCGATAGATAAAGAGACAGAATATTATTACGGATAGAGTAAAAATTTGTTTGAAAAATATAACAAAGAAAGTTTTGAAGCATTTGCTATGGCAACCATAGAAAAATATAACAAGTGTACTATATATTATAATTAGGTAAATGCATCAGATCAGTGTAGTTTAGTTTCAAAATTATAAAGTTTGATACTGTATTTTTTTCGAAGCGAAAATTTTTGTTACTATTGGCAAAAATTTATTTACCATTGGTTTTTAATCCAACCTTTGGTTTTTTAATCCAAAGCTTGACAAAGAAATTTACAAGAGATGAGATTTATTAAATAATCATTTTTATTACATTTTTGAAAGAAACTACTTCACAGCATCATTGAGGTTTTTCATTATTTAAAACACTTTAGCAATAAATTTTACATTTATCAATATCTAAATATAATACATATAAGTATTTGAATAAATTTACTAAAATTAAATTGTTCATAAAACTGAGGAAACTTTCACAAAAGCTATATTTTTCTACTTATACCCGTCGTATGACGGGCTATTTTACTAGTTTATAAAATAAACTTCAGTTAAGGTAAATTAATTTAAGTTGTATTTTTGCATTCTTCATGTACTTCAAATTAAAGTTAAGGTGCTTTAAAATAATATATAATTAAAAAACAAATATTTTGTTAAAACTTACTTTTCCAAAATATTATATTGAAATAATTAAAATTTGTTTAAAAAACTCTGTGGAATGATTTTGAATGTTTCATCAATCAAGTAGAATCGATTTATTGGTAAATTATTTTCTTTTATATTTGTAATTATATGTTCGGAACAAAACATATTATAAGCAAAATCCCCACGATCAATGCAAGCTTTATAAAAATTGTTTTGAACCCCATTCTGTATTTTTGTTAAACCAAAATTGTTCCATACTGCCTCTAGTTGGAAAGCTTCAATTATTTCTTATGGCGTTCGCGGAGACTGAATGTATTTTGTTGCAAAAATTTTCTGCAAATTACGTTTCAATTTAGAAAAACATAATCTTTTCGTTGCTTTTGGATTCCTAATGTTGAAAAATATTTTTTTATATAACAAAAACACAAAATAATAAAAATATAGAGACGTTACCTACGTCTAACAAATGTAAATATACATAAAAAAATTTTTAAATTACTTTCCGCAATAATTATTGAATGTTCTCCGAATTCCGCTAATAGAATTTACATTGCCCAAAACACTCTTAGTATCAGAATTATTCGTTTTTATTTCGTTTTTGGCCTTAATTTCCTTGTAAATTTCACTTGCATCATTATAATCGTGTTCAATATAATTTTTCGCCTTCATAATACAACCGTTCGACATTAAAATTACATGAGCCTTACATGATTTATTGTAAAAGTATTTCACAACACTTTTATATTTAGACTTTATTTTAAACAATTGCTTTTGCTCAATTATATATAAAAGTTGACTATTTAATTTATTTCCTTTAATTATTTGACAATGTAAAGCACATTTTTAGCAATTAAATTGATTAAATCTGCACAAAACGCACTATTTTATAAAATAATTAAGATGTATTTACTTGACTTGACTTGACTTTAGATGATTAGATATCACTTTACCACATAAATTTTATTTTTTTGCATTCTAAAAATGATCAAAACCAATATTCACTTTCATTTAATAATATAATATTATAACTGTAACGGGAAAAAAAATTAACAAAACAACTTCCGTGTAGGGGTCTGATGAGCTATTAAGATATCGTCATTACATATTAATACCTTAAGATGTTATGATTTAAAATATATATTATCTAGTTATTATTATTTTTACAAATTTTTTTTAGGATATAGAGAATTTTTTTATGTGCAATTTAAAATAAATGCAAACATTTTTTTTTTCTTTATTTCAGTTGAATTCAATATAATTACATTAATCCCAATATTATTCCTTTTATTTTTTGCTATACATAAATTGATATTTTGTAAAAAATTTTTAAATTTATCAAAAAGAAGCAAAATTAAGTTTAATTATAATACTATAGCCTAATTTATAAAATACTTCAAAGTTAAGTGACCTAGCCTAAGCTGTCTGGTCGAATTAGCTTAATATATATTGACTAGGGGCCCCTATTAATGTGTAGTCAAATTATGTTGAATCCCAATTCATATAATAGACAGTTGCAGTTTAGAAAAATAGAATTTATGGAAAAAGTACAATCCGTAAAAATTCAGAAAGCAAAACCAAAATTCATCAAAACACTTTAAAACAACGCCAAAATAGAATTAAATTGTATAAAGAGCCTGTAGTTGGTGTACGTATATGTAGAATTTAGATTATTTGGTATTGTGAGTGAGGACTATTATGTCTATTTATTTATCGAGTTCGAAATAAATGTTTTAAAGGTAAGTGGTGAAAACAGAATAGGTATCCGTAAAACATTCGGAAAATGCACAAACAAAGGTTCGCGCAAAATACAGTTAATTTTTTTTTAATGAGCAACGTTGTCTGTAACAATATTGCCGTTGTTCGTTTTACCTTGCCCTAATGTGAAAAATTTAAAATCTAAAAAGACCCTATATGTATTTGTCGTACAATCCTTGATTAAGATTGTACATGTAACATGGTACAGAGGGCGAGAACACCGTACAAATATTACCACAATTGTACAAATGGTAAACCTGCATAAAATTGACATACAAAATATTTAAAAATAAACGAGGAAGAATAGAGTTGCCTTTGTCAACTCTTAGATACCCGTACGAACCGTTAGTATGTTCACAGCCACTCTGCCTACAATATTATTTTTTTAATATTTTAGTATTTTAAAATAATTTGGGTGAATTTTATAATTTCTAGAACTTATGGGTTGTACATATATTCAAACTATATTTTATATGTACATTCTTCTAACGCAGATTCTAACCTTCCACATAACGATTATTAATCCAAAACTTTTTCAAATATTCTATAGTACCATTTAATACTAAGCGGTAAATGTATATTAAATTTACTTAGTACAAAATAATAAATATAATTTTAAATATTATATTATATTATATTATACTTAAATATTCCATTGACAGAATAATTTCTTATAAGTACAATAAAATACATATATGTATGTAAATACGGCGCTATATAATATACATATATACTCTTATCATTCATTCACTAGTGACATATACGATATGTAAATAAACATGATATTATATAAGTATGTATATATATCAATATCATATAAATAATAATAAAAATTCTTCAAGCAACCGTTATGTTGTTTATTTATTTACATTTTTTTATACTACGCATTATATCCTCAACAATTTCAAATTATCGAGTAAAACAAAATGGAAAAAATTCGTTTTAAAGAAATTAGTTAGAAAATTTGAAAAAATTAAGTAACACTTTCGTCAATTATAGAGTAACCCTATATTATTAAAAAATGTTGTTAAAAGAAATAAGAGTATAATGTTGAAGCTTTAATTTTTGTGTACTACTTCAAAAAAATTTTAACAGGTGTTCAAGTTACAGGTGTTTAAAAATAGAAAATTTTCAGTTTTTGACCCCTTACAGCTCCTAAACGGGGGCTGATACAAAAAAAATTTCTGAAATGACTCATACTTATTTTTAAAGATCTAACTTCTGTAAAAATTTCAAGTTTCCAACTTAAACCGTTTAAAGATAGAAGGGTTAAAGGATTTTGCAAAATTTGAGTTTCGCATAACGGTAAATTAAGACACCGTATATCACAAATATATATTTATTGTATATATACTTTTAAATCTAATACAAGTAGTAATCATTTGGCGTTTTCAAAATGAAGATATACCTTATAGAACTTGTGCTATAACAATTTAAATATAGAGCTTTTTTGAACCTTTGGGGAGCTGTAGCTCCGTAACGGGTGGGGCTACAAAAAAAAGTTATTAAAAATAAAATTAATATTTTTGTGAGATCTATCAGCTGTTAAAATTTCATAGCTCTATTTCAAAAAAAATGTCGGGATCTAAAAGTTAGGTGTTCGAGAGCTACCCTAAGGCTTGGTCCAAACTCAACCAAAAAAATAGGGAACCTACAAATTACTCCCAGAATATTTTGTGTAAATTTCAAGATTCTAGTTTTCTTAGTTTTTGAGTTAGCGTGCTGACGGACGGACGGACATGGCTCAAAAGTCTTAGAATTTTTTTCTGATCCGATCCATACCTTTGAAGGTATATCTAGCTCGCTTGTTTCGAGGTGTTACAAACGGAGGAGTAATTTTATTATACCCGATCCTATCGTACGGGTATAAAAATTATTCAAATTTAATTTTGGTTATAAGAACTACTGTATACTCAAATTCAAGTATATTAGAAGAAATTGAATTCAAAAACGAATACAATTAGAAAATCGCTTCAAATAATATACAAACATTCATACATAAATGCAACAATTTAATAGAAAAGTAAAAAATCAAAACAATTACATATATATTTGAATTTTTAAGAAACTCGCCCGCTGGTTGGTTATTCATAAGTACATACTTAGATACATATTGATTATTAATATCAGATTAATATCATTCATCATTATTTAAAATTTCAATAAATATTGTGATAAATGACGATTTTTATCAATTTTTAAATTTTTTTCTTTACACATGCATAAGTTAAGTACATTACATACATATAGCCAAAGAATAGTTGAGCCGTTGAGGTCGAGTCGTGTCAAGTCGAGACTCGTAACTCGAGAGGAAAAAAAGAATACACAATTTTAAAGAGAGTAAGTGAGAATGTCTCTTATAATTTTGTTTTTTTTTTATTATTCTGTTTTGTTGTGTACGTTTTGTTACTACATACTACCGACCATCGTAGGTACCATACTTTTGTAATATAAATATGAAATATGTTGTTTGCTTTTATTATTAATATTATGTATAGGTTTTATAGTAGAACGAGGAAGAATACAGTTGCCTTTGTCAACTCTTAGATACCCGTACGAACCGTTAGTATGTTCACAGCCTGTCACTCTGCTCACAATATTATTTTTTTAATATTTTAGTATTTTAAAATAATTTGGGTGAATTTTATAATTTCTAGAACTATGGGTTGTACATATATTCAAACTATATGTTTATATGTACATTCTTCAAAAGCAAATTCTAACCTTTCACATAACGATTATCAATCCAAAACTTTTTCAAATATTCTATAGTACCATTTAATACTAAGCGGTAAATGTATATTAAATTTACTTAGTACAAAATAGTAAATATAATTTTAAATATTATAATTTATTATATTTAAATATTCCATTGACAGAATAATTTCTTATAAGTACAATAAAATACATATAATATGTTTGTAAATACGGCGCTATATAATATACATAATACATCTATACTCTTATCATTCATTCACTAGTGACATATACGATATCTAAATAAACATGATATTATATAAGTATGTATATATATCAATATCATATAAATAAAAATTCTTCAAGCAACCGTTATGTTGTTTATTTATTTGCATTTTTATGTACTACGCATTATATCCTCAACAATTTCAAATTATCGAGTAAAACAAAATGCAAAAAATTTGTTGAAGAAATTTGTTAAAAAATTTGAAAAAATCAAGTAACACTTTCGTCAATTATAAAGTAACCCTATATTATTAAAAAAAGTTGTTAACAGAAATAAGAATATAATGTTGAAGCTTTAATTTTTGTGTATTACTTTAAAAAAATTTTAACAGGTGTTCAAGTTACAGGTGTTTAAAAATAGGAAATTTTCAGTTTTTGACCCCTTACAGCTCCTAAACGGGGGGCGATACAAAAAAAGTTTCTGAAATGACTCATACTTATTTTCAAAGATCTAACATCTGTCAAAATTTCAAGTTTCCAACTTAAACCGTTTAGCAGATAGAAGGGTTGAAGGATTTTGCAAAATTTGAGTTTCACATAACGGTAAATTAAGACACTGTATGCCACAAATATATATTTATTGTATATACACTTTTAAAGCTAATAAAAGTAGTAATCGTTTGGCGTTTTCAAAATGAAGATATACCTTATACAACTTGTGCTATAACAATTTAAATATAGAGCTTTTTTGAACCTTTGGGGAGCTGTAGCTCCGTAACGGGTGGGGTTACAAAAAAAAGTTATAAAAAATAAAATTAATATTTTTGTGAGATCTATCAGTTGTTAAAATTTCATAGCTCTATTGCAAAAAAAATGTCGGGATCTAAAAGTTAGGTGTTCGAGAGCTACCCTAAGGCTTGGTCCAAACTCAACCAAAAAAAATAGGGAACCTACAAATTACTCCCAGAATATTTTGTGTAAATTTCAAGATTCTAGCTTTCTTAGTTTTTGAGTTAGCGTGCTGATGGACGGACGGACATGGCTCAAAAGTCTTAGAATTTTTTTCTGATCCGATCCATACCTTTGAAGGTATATCTAGCTCGCTTATTTCGAGGTGTTACAAACGGAGGAGTAATTTTATTATACCCGATCCTATCGTACGGGTATAAAAATCGTAAAAAATATGTAGTTACTGATATTCAAAGTTTGAAACGGAATTCATAATACGTAGTGTGTGGCTGAAAACTACTAAATTATAATTATAGATTATACGTTTCCTAATACGAGTTAGAGCTGTTTATGGTTCATAAATATATACACTCACAAAAGAGCATATAATCACTACATATATTTTACTTACAAAACTAAATAATCTTATCTTACTAATAAATTTAAGTTTTATTATTTGATTCTCATCTTAACTGTTTTACAGTTCTCACCATTTACTCACTTATTATTTTATTATTATAAAATTCAAGAAGACCTTGAGTAAATTAATTTAATTTACAATGTATGTAGTTATGTTTTTAGCTATGCATATAAAAAATTGTTTTATAATAATTTACATATTTGGTTTATGATAAGTTGTGGGTATGTAACAAAAAGCAAGTTATTCTCTTTTTGAAGAGAGATAAACTGTTTATTTCTTTAATATGTGAAGGCAAATCATTATATGTCTTTAGATAATTGTAAAGATAATGCGTTTTCTGTTTTTCCGTTCGGAATAACGAAATATAATAATTTTATTTGTTTCTTTATTATAATTATGAAAGTCGATATTTTGATTTAGAATAAAATTATTTTTGATATAATTATTTATTATTTTGAAAGCTAAAATGAATTCTCTATTGCCAGATCTTATTCTCCAGATTGGGTTTAAGTACGTAATATTCGAATTAATATACGACGAATAAATAACAAAGAGCGTTTTTTTGTCTAAAAATAGTTTTAATCTTATTAATACAAAGATGTATGGGGCGATTTTCTTACATACAAAATCTATGTGTTCCATCCATTTCAGATTAGAGTCAATAACCATTCCAAAGTAATTGAAGCTCTTAACAACACCAATTTCATTATTTTTAAATAAGAAAGAGGGATCAGTAAAAAATTTGTTTTCAAAAAGGAGTATTTTAGTTTTTTTTAAGTTTATAACTAGTCTGTTTTTTACCAACCACTCCATCTATCAAAAACAAATCATGCATTATTAATGATTTAAGCTCAACTTCATTATTAGCTATATATTTTATTGCTAAATCATCGGCAAATTGTTTAAGTTTACCCTTTAGTTTAAGACGCGCTATATCATCAAAGCGCGCTATATCTTATAAATTTTAAATAAGTCAGGTCCTAGTATCGAGCCTTAGGGTACGCCCTTTTTGTTATATTTACAACTGCTATAGATATTACCTATTTTTACTTTTTGAATACGGTTAACCAAATAGCTATTGAAAAAAGCGATTTGCTGGTGAGTAAGACGAATGTTCTGAAATTTTAGTAATGTTATCTCATGATCCACGCAATTAAACACTTTTTGAAGATCGATAAATACGCAAGTGGTAAATTTACCTTGGTCCAAACTTTTAGAAATAAAGTCGGTAAGAGAAAGGCAAGCGGCAGTTATGTTAGAATTTCGCTCGAAGCCGAACTGTTCCGAATGTAATATTTCATTCTCAGTTAAAAATCTGGATAACCTATTTTTAATAATTTTTTCATAGATTTTAGAAAAGGTACTCAGAACTGATATCGGCCTGTAGTTTGTTGGATCAGTTGCATCATCTTTTTTGAAAATTGGCGTTACAACAGTAATCTTCAAAGACTCCGGAAAAACATATGACTCGAAAGAATCATTAATAAATTTGGTCAACAGTGGTACAATTTTGTCAGCAAATCTTTTAACAAATTTTGTTGAGACATTGTCATATCCAGTAGCGCAACACCATTTTAGTGATGATACAAATGTTGCTACTTCTTTAATTGTAGTTGGGGTCAAATCAAAGGAATTGTATATATTCCGCTTGAAATTTTCAAAGTAACTCAGATCAATATGGTCTGCTGAAATATGCAGGTCATTTGTTACATTTGTGAAGAATCGTTCATACACTTAGATATTTCTTCTTCTTCTGTGACTACTCGACTTTTATATTTAATCTCCTTAATTGAGCTATTTGGTTGATTTTTTCCGGTATTAAACATTATATTTTTGTATAATTCCCATAATTTCTTCCCATCATTTGGATATTTTTCTATCTCCGCGGAGCAGAATTTTGTTTTCGCTTCAAGAATCAAGGACTTGATTTTGTTTTGCTATACATACTATATAATTCTGATGTGTGTGCATCATTTGGATACTTACGTTTAAATGTAAGAAGCGAATCACGGATTTTAATGGTATCAAGTATTTCGTTAGTCATCCAGATATGTTTTTTTTTTTATTCTTTAACGAAATGACTGTGGTATATTTATTAATTAAAATTGTTAAACATTTAGCGAGGATATCTACATTACTGATGAAATTAATATTATGCCAGAATGGATCATTGCAAAGGGCATCATAGTTAAGAACGGTTTTAGTATCACTAAACTTTTCTATTATTGGCTGCACGTACGCGCTGATCATTAGCATCTGATGATCTGACAAGGATGTATCAGTTACTGAGAGATCATATTCAAAATGCAATATATCAGTAATAAATAAAATGGTCTATTACCGTTTTTAATGTTTTACCTAATCTTGTTGCGAACTCTTCATTTATTTTGTTGCCTATTACAAATCCATTACTCATAATTGTATTTGAATAATTTATGATGTCATTATTTTTTTTATCTAATAGGTTTATATTAAAGTCACCAAATATCAGTGAATGTTTGTAAGAGGAAAGAATATTATCTATTTTTCCTATAAAAACATCTATTTTTGTTTGATGAGACCTATATATTGATACGATGTTAATACCTTGAGGCAGGAGTTTCACTATTAATACATGGGATTAATCGAATTCTTCTTCAAAAGTTTGCGTAGAAGATAGGAAATTCGCGAAGTAGATAGCAGCACCTCCGTAGGAGTTTTCCCTATTTGAAAAATAAGCGGTAAAACCTGGAATATTGAAAAATTTGTTTTCGCTCTTATTTATCCAAATCGTAAGCACTATAATGTCGATTCTATTGCTGAGAGAATTAACAAAAGCTTCTAAATTATAAATTTTTTTCCGAATACTTTGAATGTTAAGGTAAATAATATTTAATTTTTCCCTATTTTGTGTCCTAATACTTTCGGATAATACTGTAGAGTAATTTATTTTCACACTACTACTAATATCAATCATTTGTTTTCAAGATTATTAATGCGGTAAATAATACATCATGTGAATGAAATTGAAATAATTAATATTAATAATAATGAAAACTAGAGTATATTATTAGTAGTATCAGAACACGCGCGGGGAACACTGACCAAATCAAAACAAGGATTAACAAATGTGTGATTGATTACAAGTAATATTAAGTTCAAAAAATTTTGTAAAAATGTTGGAATTTAGAATAAAAGTTAAAAAAGAAAAAATTAAAAAATAAATTTGAAGATATAATATGTATAAAATAGATATTATTATATAAGATATAATATTATGTAAAATTAAATTTAGAAATTTTAGTAAACATTTTTTTGAATTAAAATAGAAAATAAATAAGTAAGTAAAAAACAAAAAAAAAAATAACAGTTATTAAATGTGAGAATAATAAGTAAATTTAAGATTTTGAATTTTATTAAAAAATATTTTAAAATTTGAAAGAGAATTAAAGAAATAAAATTTGAAAAATTAGAATAAAAATTATGTAAAACAAAAAAGAACAAAAAAAAAACAAAAACTGTGAGATATGAAAGTATATATAAGTTTAAATTATGGAATTTTAGTACAAATTTAAATGTAAAAGTGAAATTAGAATAAAAGTTACATAGAATAATAAAAATTATGAAATGTGAAAATATAAATAAATTTAAGTTTTGTAATTTTTGTAAAAGTTGTATGAAATTTGAAAGAAAATAAAAGTAAATATTTAAAAAAAGAAAAAAGCTTTTGTTGTTAAAATATAAAATAAATAAATAAAAGTTTTAAAAAAAAATTAAATATATCGGAATCGGAAAATTTCGGCACCATCATCTTTACGAAGATTAATTGAGTCATTTTTAAATCAGAGATATTTAAATTTATGTAAAATTTTGAATTACTTCGCTTCATAATAAATCTTCTTTTACAGTGTTGAAAGTTGTTGCTGAAAAAATATCTCTTTGTTGCCCTCTTGAAGCAAGTGGAACTCGGTTGTATACAAGTGATGACGTTTTTTTTTTCTAAAATTTTATTTTTTGTTTCTTCTGTTTTGAACTTGACGATGAAAAGCTTTCGTTGAACTTTTTGATTTGTGTTGCCATTTGAGTTGATTTTAATTATTGAAATGTTATCGATGTCGTCTTGTTTCACATTTGTATCAATTTTATCCAATATTTGGAAAAAAACATTATCAATATTATCCAATGTGGATTGTAAGCCTGTCACAATACTGTTTTTTTTATTTTTACATCTTTCCATTTCATCAGCCTTGAATTCGAAGATGTTAATTTTTTCTTCTAGCTTTTTAATCTGATTTTCATTATGTTGTATTTTGTTTTCTTCAAATACTTTTTTGTTGGTCAGCATCAGTTCATCCATTTTCTGCGATATGAAACTTTGAGACTTAAGTACTTCAAGAACCACAGACCCCAGAATTTTTAAGTATTCAGCCATACTTTCGAGAGAACACGCATTCGTATTAAAACCAGTGTTGTGGTCAGTGTTGTGGTCACGCCCTTAAGTTTTTTCATTTAAATTTTTCTTTCAAGAATTTAAATTTTTGTTCAAGAATTTAAAGAACAATTAGAATTTGTGGATTTCTTTGAAACACATTGCAATTTTATAATAAAAAAAATTAAATAAACAATAATGCATCATATATTAAGACATTAAATTCTTTTTTCATGTATTCGACAAAAGAGTATGATAAAATTATGATAATTAGGAGGAATTCTAGAATAATCTTTAAAACTTTTAAAAATTAATTTTACAATAATACAATTATTTTTGACATTAACATGGACACCGATATTCAATATTAGAAAGCATATTCAAGTTGGTTACACAATCATTGAAACATTGTTTTTTTTTTTTATTTTGGAAAATACCCTGATTTCGAATCCAAGTATAAAATGCCTGTAATTATTTTTGACATTAGCCTAAGCACTGATATTTAAGGCTCTATGAAATTGTGTCGAACGAAATAATGTCGATTTCAAGAAGAAATGAAATAAGGTCGTAAAATTTTTTGTAATTTTCTCCGAATTTATTTCATCTGTGACTTTGCGACATTCTTTCATAATGAAATAAAGTCGCAAAATCAAAAATAGAAGGAAATAATGTCGAAAATTTAACGTCGTAAAATAAATAATGAACAAATAAATTACCATAATACAATATAATGTTTTAATCAAATAAAAAAAAAATAAAAAACATTTTTTAAAAACAGCTTTTTTTGAACTAAAAAGTAGAAAATAAATTTTTAATTGCGAATTTTTCTCTAATTTTCAAAATTATTTAAAAAAATTTATTTAAAAAAATTTATCTCAATATAACAATTATATAGTGTCATAAAGCCCGTGAAATTAAATAAAAGCTGGAGGCAATATTTTCAAAATTTAAGTTTATAGTTATGCTTTTAATGCCTCTAGCTTTTATTTTAATTTCACGGGCTTTATGACACATATATAATTGCTGTATTGTGATAAATTTTTTTCTCTCCGACGAGCTGCAACACCAGTTAATGAGCACACTTTTACTGCTATTTTTTGGTAACATCTGTTAATTTGATTTTTAAGCATAATTAATAAGAATGTTTTATCTACAACTCCGCCACCTATTACGAATAATCGTAATGTGTTATCACAATTTCCATGTGTTTGATCAAAAATTGCTTGGGTTACTAGCAAAAAATAGATCATTGTTGTACATTTATATGAGCATACTCATTTTTGAATTCTTCATCATTCATTTGATTGTTTATAAATTCAATCTGTTCTTCATATTCAACTTCAACTGGTTCGGGATTTTCTAGAATTTCAAAGCCATGAACTTGTCGGATAGCATTTTCAAGCTGTTTTCTAGCTGTATCATCATCGATATTTTCATTTTCTCCTTGTCTCCGTCTGTAATAAGGCTCAAAATGACTGGCAAAAGTGGTCAAGTTCATTGTGTCGAAGTTGAAGTAAAAACCTTCTCGTGGACATGTAGGACGTTTTACATATCGATAGAAAATATTAACACAATAGCCGTTTCCTTATCCGAAATCAGTGAATTTAATAACTCTATAGCGTTCTTCTGAAGCTCGATAGTTCACGAAGATAGAAAAGATAGTTCACGAAGTTGTATTTTTTTAAATACAAAAAATACAACTTCGTGAACTGTCTTTTAATTTCAAGTGAAATAATCTATATGCATATTCACATGCTGAAACTTGTCACTCTCTCAAAATTCATTCACTCTCTCAAGACGACCCAATATATCTTATTTGAGCAATTAGGTCATTTAGAGCTTGATGCCAATATGCTGCAATTCCTCTTAAAGTTTTTATGTACAAATGTACATCTTCAACCATTCCTTTAGTACTTATAATTTTTTTGCCACAAGCTGCAACATTAGATTTTATGCGATAATATTCAAACATCGATAAGGCATAAAACAAGTAATCATTTTTCTGATCGCGTCCTTGAATTCTATATTGGTAATAATCTAAAGGAGTTATTTTTATTGATCTTTCTTGTTTCAAACCATTTTTGCGTTGAGGGAATAGATAATACCAAGCAAATTCTTCTGCTTTCAATTCATGTTGATCATTTACAATATTTTCACTTGCCTTTCTTGTAATTTTGTTTATATTTTCGTTCAAATTTATTTGTTTTTCCAGTTCTGGTTTCACACTATCAATGGAAGCCATTACTGATGTATATACAGGAATGGATGAAATATTTTGTTCTATTTCAGGATTTATAGTACCAGTTTCTGATGCGATGTTTTGTGCGGGTTCTTGTATATTTTCCTCGATACTTTTAGGTACAACTGTAATATAATCAAGATTATAAAATAGTCCAGCTTTTCTGAAAGGCCCAGCGGCTTTTTTGCAAATGTGTGAAAGTTTTTCAATAGTTTCACATTCTATTACGGAAGTTTTTCCATGTGCAGATGCTATACCCTTTTGGCCCACATGAATAGGAATTAGAGAAGTAAAATTTTGTATTAAATTTCATAACGCCAAAGCATTTGCTATTAGATATTAATATTCCACTGTTACATTGTTCAAAAAGTTTCTGAAGTACCACTTTTAGCTCTTCCCTAGTTCGAGTATCATTAAGAGTTTCTTGATAGAGAGCAATATCGGCGTATTCTATTGAAAATTTTCTGTTAAACATATTACATCGAAATTACGAACACACAGAAAATTGTTAGCATCTATCGTGTGAGCATTTGGCAAATTTCTTGAATTTAGAATTACTTGGTATATTGTATCCCCTTCACTTAAATTGTAGTTAAGAATGTTTGTATCCCATTGATTTGGAAGCAAAATTGATGTTCTAACTACATTTAATAAAGCCATTGCACAACACTGTCTTCCAACATTTTCATGTTTAAATATTTTTGAATTTGATTGATCTCAAGATGCTCTTACAATTTTATATCCATTTCCAGTATCAATATGAACATTGGCATTGGCATTTATGGATTGTTCATCTTCTCCGCCATCATCGGAATTAGATTGTACAGCAAATCGATGGATTTCTTGTACATTTAAATTAGCACTCTTATCTATTTTTACGTCTCTGTACACTGAATTATTTTCAATAAGCCAATTCAGTGGTCTATGGACTTTATGAGAGTCAATTGAAAATTCTCGAGTAATATTCAGATTTTCAAGACGTTCAGTAACAATAATCAAACCCTCAGAATTAACACTTTTTGGTAGCATAGCACTTAATTTTTCGCTCACTTCAAAGGTATCTTGAGCAAATAATACTGCTTGTTCTTTCATTCCATATTGACCGAATCTTCCATCGTATTCAATGATTTTTACAGAAGAAATAATTCTTGAGAGAAGTCGTAATTCCATTTGAGTTAAACATTTTATTTCTTCAGGAATAACGCCAGGTTCTATATTGTTCCAGTAAGATTTTGGTGCAGCTGTTCGTTTCTGACTTTTTACATGTGTAGCACATCGATGACATAAGAGCAAGGTTCTTGATTCTGTTAGTTCAGGAGATAAATACGGCTTATTATCAGAATTAAATGAAACGGAAACAAGTTGATTGGGATAGCATAATTTTGTACAAATCTCACATATTTTATCGCAAAATGTAATAATAGTGAATTTGGATAAAAGTATATATGTATGTATGTGTAAATATTTTTTTTTAATCTTTCGAATTTTTAGGATTTACTAGAGCGAACAATAATGGAAGGCCATGGAAGGACATTTCTTAAAAATTTTTTTTTTTATTTTTTTTTTTTATTTTTTTTTCTTCATTTTTTAGGTAAAGTACCAAAATGGGCATGAATTTCATATAAAGTTTTTTTTTTTAAATATGAATCGAAATGTTCCAATTTTTTTTATTTCAGATAGCTTATTATTTGCCCAATATAACAAGTAGGTTTTTAACTTTGAACTCAAAATTATAACCCATTTTTTAAGCAAATTTGTAACCCTCCAATTTGTTTAAATTTCTTATTGCATCTCATCTTGCTTGTCAAAAAAAATGAGTAAATTTTTTTTATAAATTCTGTGCACATTCTGTGCAACCTCAAAATTTAAAAGCTTTTATATTAAATATAATAGAAAATTAGTAAGTAAAATTTTTTTAATATCGAGTTTTTATATATTAAATTTGATTAAGAAAATATGAAATATTTATAAAAATGAAGCTTTGAGTTTCTTCTTTATGCTTGAAAGAAAATAATAAATTTCAAATCGCATTTTTCAGTGCAATTATGGACAAAAAAAGAAAGGAAGTTCCGATTTTTATGTAAGTAAATTTTCATATTTTTGCTACAGTAATAAAAAAAAAAAAGGTGTAGTATTTAGTAGTAAAGTAGCTTTAGAATAATATAATAAAATATATTGAAGATAAATTTAATTAAATTAGTCTATTGAATTTAATTTTTAATTTTATTTTAACTTTCAAAAAAATTTTATTTCAATTTTGAAAGGTGAATTAAATTTTGAAATTGTTGGTACTTGAAATAAATTAAAATTTCCGTTTTTATTTAAAAGTTAAAGCTTTAGTTTTTTATTTAGTTTTTATTTATTTTATTACTCTTTTTAAATATAATGGTTTGAAAATGTGCGCTTTCTGGATGTAAATCCAATTATATTTCTCACGTAAATAACGTTCCAACTTTTAAAGTTCCAAAAAATTAACGATTAAGAACAGTATGGATTTATCAAAAGAAAATTGGCAACCTACGGCGTATAGTTTCTACAATTGCTTCCTTAAAAATTTTTTAAATTTAATTTTTTCGTTAAATATTCAAATTTTGCGGGATTTTGATTTAAAAAAAATATTTTTTGAGAAATGTAATTAAAAAGGCATACTTGTTCAACTAACATTTCCTAGTCTCAGTTTGGGAATAAATGACATAGCTTTAAAATCGACGTGTAAATGAGGTAATAAAGTCGCAATATGTTTTTCGAAATAAGTAAAACTTTCGCTAATATTTTATTAAATAATTTACAAAACAACATAACGATACTCTTAAAAGCAATAAGCAGAAAAATTAAAAATATTTAATAATATAGAAAATTAAAAATATTTAATAATTAAAAAGAGTAATATGTGATAATATTTATTGTGATATATTTTTTTTGTTATTTGTTAGTTTTAAAAACTAACAAAGTTATATTTATTTTTAACTTTTAGTTTGTTTTTATACATTGCTATGTTGTTTTGTTAAATTTTTTTGTTTTTATTTATTTTATTTTTGTTTTTCGTTTTTCTATTATTTTCTCTTGAAAAAATTTGTATGCACCTTTGTCTTACAGTTGTGTGCACTAGGCGTACTTGGGATCCACGTAAAAAAAAGCGCTCCATCCCTATGAAAGGAAAAGCGCTCCATCCCTCATAGGTGATGTGGAAATGAGAATAATTTTAATATATAGCATATTTAAATATTTATTTTTTATGTATATTTAGTTTATTTTATTAATAATAGTAATTTTTTTTAATTAAAATTTTCTAACTTAATTTCTAACACAAAATTCTTGATAAAATTGGTTTTCCGAATTTTTTTATTTCCCATAGTGTATCAAAAAATACTCTCATTCGAGTTTTGTTAAGAAGCTTTAACCGAGGGAAAATAAATGGAGGTATTTTTTTTAAAACATAATTTTTTAATTAAAACATTTAAATATTTTAAATTTGAATACATCAAAAGATGTGTTAAAGATGAAATTTTATGGTGGCCTTTAGAAGAATTTTGTTTGAGTTATTATTAAGGTTTATGCTTTACCACTATTTCATTTTTTACTATTTCCATAAGAATACGTGTAAATTTTTAAGAAAGCTTTACTACTATTTCAAAGCTCTCTCTCTACGTCAGAGCCTGTGAAAACAATATTGTAGGTTATGTATTTACAGATTAAATATTAAGCTTAATGCTAACTACATACATATATGTATATAGATGTATAGGTATTTAGATACCTATCATCGAATTCTAAAAAAAAGGTACTTAAATCGCATGTAAACAAAAAATCTATTACTCTTGTTAAAGTAAATATCAGATATCTATATAATATACATACGTAACAAACGCAACAATGCAACAAACAAAAATTTTAAAATGATTGCCCTTTCTTTGTTTGTGTGTTTCATGAAAGAGAAAAATGTATAAACTAAATGTATAACATTATACAGGGTTTTGCAATTTGAGTGATATGATTTCTAAGTGACGTTTCAGCCATTTGTAGTATGTCATGATCTGTCTTTTTTTTTTCATTATATTCAGTAATGTTTACAATTTCATCAAGACAACAAGACGGGGCTACGTGCCACACAGCACGTGCAACAACCGAATTATTGCGAGAAAAGTTTGGAGATTCGATTATTTTAAGAAATTGTGACATTGAATGGCCTACAAGAAGTTGTGATTTAACACCATTAGACTATTTCTTGCGGGGTTATTTGGTCTTTAGCAGTAAACCGGACTCTCCTCAAGCTTTAGAAGTCAATATTGAACGTGCTATTCATGACATACGACTTAATTTAGCGAAAAAAGTGCTCGAAAATTGGGTTCATCGAATTCGTTCCTGCAAAAGAAGTCGTGGAAACCATTAGAATGACCTTTTATTCAGAAGTTAATTGTATCGATTGTACTTCACATTAAATAAAAAACATATGAATTTCCTTAACAATTAGTGTGTTTTTTTTTTTTAAAGAAATCATATCACTCAAATTGGGAAACCCTATATTATGTATATAATGTATATAACATTTAGTTTTGTCTATATTTAAAAGGCAACAGTAAACACACACATGTCAACGCAAATTTCATATTTTTATTTTACTCTGTAATAATTCTTTTGAAAAATCTGTAATATCTTTGTATGAAAATTTTATTATTTTGCTAATTTAGTTAACTTCTCTACTGTTTTTAGATATTATTACTTTAGAATCATGTATCATGAATCAACCAAAATTTCAACTCTCTAGCTCAACGGGAAGTGTGTCTAAAATAGCTTGCGAAATTCCACGATTACTTTAACCACGAGTAAGTCCAATAAAAGCTGTTAAAAAAACGTCCAGTTGAAAATTTACAAATAAAAATACTTCAATAAAATAATTATTTGAATTATACGAAAACTGTTATTGAATCATCAATTGGATTTCGAAAGTAAGGATATAAATATTGCCCATTCCTAGGGTATTCCCTTTCTGCAGAAAGTTTACATATATGTATAAGCGAGATTCTGAATTAGGAAGGATTTTAGAGTTGGATTCTAAAGCAGAGTTATAGCCTTTTCCAGAATATTTATATAATATATGTACATATATGTATTTTGGATTCTGAATTAGATTCAAAATCATTGATTTTGTACTCCACTATAAAATCACTTCTTATTCAGAATCTTGCATATGCATGGTATGTACATTTTTGGGACTTTGATGTGTCTAATCTATGCAATTTTTTAATCATCATAAATTTTATTCACTTTTGACTTTTGTTTAAACAGATTTTTTCTTTTAAACTTCAACAGATGTTATTTTTCTTATTTTAAACTAAAAAAATAATTTAATGAAATTTTTTTTCGTATGTCATTCTTGATTTTGAACTTATGATTTTCAGACTTTTGACGTACTCTCCTTTTTCTTTCTTTCTTTTGTTTTACATACTTTAGAACAGCATAATATGCATTCATCAATTTGCATTATATGATAGACCACAATTAATTATTATACGATTTATTGTTTATGACAATAATTATACCTCATTATACTTTAACAACAAAAAAAATTTTAAAACTAGCTTTACAATCACATTTTTAAAATATTCTAAATATCAAAAGTTTTAAATTTTCATTTTATATTTTTCGACATTATTTCATTATAAAATAAAATTGCAAAATGATAGAAGAGTTGAGAAATAAATCTGCAAATCATAGTTAAATGTAAAAGTATTTTCTTTTTAATTTGGAAAAAGGGAATACCTTATTTCGAATCGTACTCTCCTAATTATTTTAGACTTTAGATTAGTGCTATAGTTCAAGGCGGTCTAAATAAATACATATTAAAATAGAAACCCTTTGCTACACTACTGATGTCAGTATCAAAACTATATTAAAATATTTTACAAATAATACTAATACTTTTGATTAATATTATAAGCGAATCATAAAAAAAAACCCCAAATTAGCTTTATTTTTGGAGCCATAATTCATTATGAATTAAAGCCTCAAAATAAAAATGATAAAACGCCCCAAAAAATAAAATTTTTGGAGCCATAATTCATTATAAATTAAGGCCCCAAAATAAAAATGAAAAAAGACCCCAAATTACACAAAATTGCGGTCTTTTTTCATGTGAAAAATCGCCCTAAATTCCATACAAATTTTAGGGCCTTTTTCATTTTTTTTTTTAGGCCATAATTCGTGGGGCGTACATTCGCACAGCCGCTGAATTTGGTTAGTATTGTTTGCGTTTTCATTGTTATTAAATAAACACAAAGTAGGAATTGCCCCTTTTTTTAACGTTATGCTAAAAAACCTTGTTTCAAAATGATCTTGGCTTACTCTTAAATGTGTTTTTTTGATATTTTCAAAACTCACGTTACATTTGTAGGCACAGATTTTGAATAAATTTTCGTGCTTAGAAAATCTATAAAACTTACCGTCAAAAGATCTTCTTCTTCTATGACAAACAACAAGATATTCCAAACTTGCGTAAAGCGCTTTTTATATTTTTGAAAATTCTAAAGCAATATAGCACACACAAAAGAACTAGAAACATGCAAAAAAGAGGGAAGGAATATAGAAACATTTTTCATTAAAATTAAATTTTTCTTTTTCATTTAAAAATCTTTTAAAAATTAAAAAATATTTAAATGTGATTTCAGTCAAATATTTTATTAATATTAATTACTTTTTAATAATTTATGTATATATTATGTTTATTTAAGTTGGAATGTTAGCATAAATTATAATAAATAAATGTAATTAAGAAAATTAGTTAATTTTTTATAAAATATTTCATTGAAATTAATATTTAATGTTTAAAATTTTTTTACTTTACCAACCAAATATTGTTTAAGAGAAAAAAGTTAGAAGAGAAGTTAGAAGTTAGAGAAATAGTGAATTTCCTCTAGAAGTGGAATAAAAGTGCTGGCCCTGGAGATGTTGTTATAATTTTAAAATGTAATTTTATAGATCTCATAAAGAATAACTCTACACAACACATAGATAATATTTGAAGGCCAACCAAATTTTATTATAATATTGCAAGTTCATTAGACCGATATATCCACGAAAATGTTACAGCATAGGCAGAGCATACAAAAATGATGTGTTTGAAAGAGATTAAGTTAAAAAAAAATCCATGAAACATTTGAAAATATCCAAGAAAGTATACATAAATATCCACGAATTAGATATGTATGCAAAAATTGTATATCTTACAAAAAATTTTCTACTATCATGGCATTTAAATTTTGAAGTGTCAAAAAAATAAACAAATGTTCAAATTTTATTATACCCTACACCTAAAGTATAGGGTATATTAACTTTGGTATGGTGTTTGTAACCACCAAAAGGAAGCGAGTTGGGGAGACATGTATATATATTCTGAATCAGGATCACCGCCGGAGTCGATTTAGCGATGTCCGTCCGTCCATCCGTACGCACGATAACTCAAAAAATAATGATGCTATCTTGATGAAATTTATATAGTAGGTTACTAATTACGAAAGAAAGGCTAAGTTCGAATCTGGACAAAATCCGTCCATGGGTTCGGATTCTGGAAGCTTCCGAATGATTCCGGAGCAAACGAGATTATCTCCAAAAGCAACAAAGATAGAACCTTTAAATTTTGTACAATGATGTTCCTTCCCATTCGATTTATGTCTCTGAAATTTAAGAGGATTTGGTCCATGGGTTTGGATTTGGAAGCTTCCGAACGAGCACCAGAGCAAATGAGATTATCTCCAAAACCAACAAAGATATAACCTTTACTTTTGGCAGAATGGTGTTCTTTCATGTTTTATTTAAGTCTCTGAAATGTGAGAAGATTTGGTGCATGGGTTCGGGTTTTGGAAGCTTCCGAACGAGCCCCAGAGCAAATGAGATTATCTCCAAAAACAACAAATATATAACCTTTAAATTTGGCCGAATGGTGTTTTTTCATGTTTGATTTAGGTCTCTGAAATGTGAGAGGATTTGGCCATGGGTTTAAATTTGAAAGAATTTGAACCGTGGATTCGAATTTTGGAAGCTTCCGAACGAGCCGCAGAGCAAATGAGATTATATCCAATAGGAACAAAGGTAGAACAAAGATATAACCTTTAAATTAGGCAGAATGGTGTTCCTTCATGTTTGATTTATGTTTCTGAAATTTGTGAGGATTTGGTCTATGGGTTCAAATCTTGGAAGCTTCCGGGCGAGCCCCAGAGCAAACGAGTATATCTCCACAACCAACAAAGATAGAACTTTTATTTTTAGTACAAAGGTGTTCTGTTATGTTTCCTTTTCTGTAAAATTGGAAACTGACATTTGAAAGAATTTGAACCATGGGTTCGTATTTTGGAAACTTCCGGACGAGCACAAGAGCAACGAGCATATCTCCAAAACCAACAAAAGTAGAACCTTTAAATTTAATAGAATGGTGTTCTGGCAAGTTTTCTTTATGTTCCTGAGATGGATTCGATGAATTGGAGTGGAAATTCGGGTATCTGACACAAACCTCCCAAGGACTACCAATCTTCGAAAATAATTAAGATAGAAACTTAAAATTTTATACAAGGGTGTCAAGCATATCCCAAGCGGATGCCTCTTTTACGTTCTTGAAATTCGAGTTGAATAAGACAGAAAGGGAAGAAGTTCAAGCAGCTGCCAAAAACACTTATGGATTTTTAATTTAATTCGAATTATTCAGGTGTAGGGTATTAATAAGTCGGTTGCATCGACTTACTGTTACATTTACTTGTTTTTTAGTGAGAAACTATATAAAAAGGATTATCGGTATAAAAATATCATTAATAATTTATGTATATTACTTTTAACAACTTTATAAATAAAAAATTTTAAATTTTTAACTAAATATGAATATAAACATTAATAAACTAGTTTATGTACAATTTTAACTCTCAAAGTGTTGCTGTAATATTTTTTAATAATATCATTTTTTGTATCCCTCTTTCCCACTGGTAATGCACTATATTTTTCTCTTTCTAAAGTTGCGATAATATCCACTAAATTTCTCATTAAAACGAGCCTTTATGACTATAGATAGATATGATATGTAATTCTTTCTAGATAGCCCAATTCTTAAAAGTATTGAATAAGGTAGCTACATATAGTTAGTCATATTAAAAAAGAAAATTTAAAAATTTTCAAAATTAAGAAGGTATTTTTGAAAAGAAAGCACATTCGGCACCAAGGGGTTAAACAACTTACCATATCTTTACAAAAAAAAATTAATTAAGAAGATACGACTACATGAACAACAAAAAAGTTATTTTAATTCACGATATTTATAACAAAGCCTTTACACTTACAAGTCGGAACATTCAACAAAAACTTTGGAAAAAAAGACTATTTGTGTATAAAATAAATTGAGTGTTCCGATCCGGCTTGTAAGATATTTAGGCGTTGTTTATAAAATATTTTAAAATTTTTTATGAATATTTGTTTTTGTAACTGATGTATGGATATACATACATATCTATACAGATATTCCTCTCGTAACACTTTTAAATTTTATTTTTAGAATATAAAATGTAGAATACGTTTTGTCTTGAAATGTAGAATACGTCTCGTAATCGTCTTGTAACACTTTTAGAAATTATTAAAAAAATTTGAGAAGTTTGTTCGATATTGGTATTGTAATACGGGCATATGTTTCTTCCGGTGTGAGGTATTTTATTACAGGTGTAATTTCTTCTATCTCCCAAAACTTTTGTAATTCATCTTAAATCGTGAGATGACTATTATATGTTGAAAATTCTGATATTGCAGTTTTTATTTGCTTGCTCGTAGCTTCCCCAGATACAATCCATCCAAGTACGGTATTTTGGGCTATAGGGCTGCCAGGCTCGCCAAATTTGACACCGTTTAAAATAGTTTTCCAATATGTATCCGCTCCCAACATCATATCAATCTTACCGGGTTCGTAATACTTGGGATCAGCCAACTCCAAACCCTCTAAATGTTTCCAGGACTGATTTGAATATATTCAATTTTTAATACATTTCTATTATAGGTTTTAGATGAAATTCCAGATGATGTTGCTGTGATGCTCCAGGTTCAGTTAGATAAGTATAACTTTATAAAATGCTTAAAAGACTAAAGTTCTTTGTGTTTTTTTTTTATTTCATTTTAGGTTGATGTTGTTTGTGATTCTGGAACATACTCCCAGCCTTGGCATATATGATAACATTGAAGCCAAAATAAAGTTGATATCTCGCATTTGGTTTGATATTTCATATTAAATAATATATTATAATTTAATATTCATACATGTATATATTATATTATTACTGTGTACTAAATGTTACTTGAAATTTTTAGGTTATAACATTTGAACTGTAATTAATTTATGCTGAATTGTGAAGTTGCTTGCTTAAAGATCATTTACAATATTTGGATTGATTATTGGTTTTACCATTGTTAATTGAACTGTAAGTTTTACATATATATATAACTATTTTATATTAAGTCAGTTAATTTATTTTCAAATTTGTATTAGGTTATCCAATTTATTATTATTTTATATTAAGTTAGTTAAATAATTTTCCTATTTATATTAGGTTCATTTATATTATATGTTAAGTTGTTTATTAAGTTATTAATTTTTGTATTAGGTTGCCTATTATTTTATGGTAGGTTTGAATGGTTATCTATAATTGGTAGTAAACAAATTTTAGAACCAGCTCTTTTATATATAGAACCTGTGGTTTTAAGTGTTACAACTCGTATTAATTCGTCTGTTCCAGAATGTGTGTTCAGTATTCTTACCAGTAACCATTTACACTGTGGTAAATTTGCATCTTTTATCAATACTAAGTTTCCTATTTCCAAATTTTTTGAAGGATATTGCCATTTTGGTCTATGATGTAATGTGTGTAAATATTTCGAGTGCCATCTTTCCCAAAATGATTGAACAAGTTGTTGCATAAATTGCCATCTTTTCAAACAATGTTCGTGATTGTCTAATATTGTCGGTTGTGGTACCAATAATAAAGGGCCTCCGATGAAGAAATGACCTGGAGTTAAAGCTGTAAGATCTTCCGGTTCATCTGTTAACTGACATAGTGAACGCGAATTGAGGCATGCTTCTATTTGCACTGTTGTTGTTACAAGTTCTTCAAGTTAATTTATTGTTATGTAATATCCTTTTTAAATGGTATTTGGCCGATTTTACACCTCCCTCCCATAATCCACCGAAATTGGAAGACATTGGTGGTATAAAATGCCACTTTATGTTTTCGTTTGCCGCTAACTCTGGGGTTTCTTTCATTATTTGTTTTAGGTATTTTACATAATCATCGTCTAAAATATTTCTAAATCCAACAAAGTTTGTACCATTGTCAGAGTATAAGTCAGTACACAGCCCACGTCTTCCTACAAAGCGTTTTAGAGCTGCTAAAAAGGCATGTGATGTTAATTCTGACACTACCTCTATGTGTATCGCTTTAGTGAACAGGCAGATGAAAATTGATAAAAATGCTTTCATGTTTTTGGCATTTCGAATTTTTGATGTTGTTATTGCAATAGGGCCGCAATAATCTACCCCAGTATGTTGGAAAGGTCTTGCCATATTTAACCGTGGTGATGGTAGAGTGCCCATTAATTCTTGAGATTGTTGAGCCTTTTGCCTAAAATATATGACACATTTATATATGTGACGTTTGACTTCATTTCTCCCGTTTAGCAACCAATATTTTCTTCTAATCATACCGATCATTAATTGAGTACTTATTTTGTGCATGTTATTTATTAATAATGAAGTTAAAGGATGTTTATAGGTTTGATAATCAGATGTTTTTCTTCCCATGGAATGCTTGCGTGATGCAACCGTCCGCCAACTCTGAGAATGTTATCTGCATCTATGAATGGATGAAGATTATTTAGTCTTTCACCAGCTGGTATTCCAGCCCTTAAATTTTTTATTTCATGTGTGAAGTTATTTTGTTGCATGTGATTAATTAGAAGTTTTTCAGCTTCCTCTAATTCCGGTATAGTCAAATGATTTGAATGCAATTTGATCTTTTTTATTATATTTCTTACTCGCATAATCTATGCTGTGACCCTCACCAATTTTTGTAATGTTGAATACTTATTGAATAATTGGTCAATAATGCTTGGTTGAGAGTTGGCACTTAAGTGTACCTTAAACTTTTTTGTTTCCAATAATGTATCGTTTAACTGTGGTAATTTTGGCCAATCTTGTTCTTCATGTAAAAGCCAATCAGGTCCATTCCACCATAAATCTGCTTTGAGTAGTTCATTTGGATAAAGTCCTCTAGATGCTAGATCGGCTGGATTACTGTTTGTTGGAACATGGCTCCACATTTCAATTTCACTCATATCTTGTGTTGGTGAAATCCGATTTGCTACAAAAGTTTTATGATTACCGCGATGACTTCGTAACCATGCCAATACAATTGTTGAATCCGTCCATGCATAAAATTTAATTTTTTCGAATTTCATGGCGTTTTTTATGGTTTGGTATAACTTACATAATAATACACCTCCACATAATTCAATGCGTGGTATCACAGGAGTGTTTCATAGGAGTGACTTTCGCTTTTGAGATTAATAATTTAATTTTTGTATCTCCTTTTTAATTTCGCGTTTTAACGTATAATACTGCAGCATAAGCGTGTTGTGAGCCGTCGCAGAAGTCATGAATCTCCACCGAATTGGATGTAGTTTCAATCCATCTAGGTATTGTGATATTTTCAATGTTGTAAATTTCCTTTTGTATCTTGTTCCATATATCTTGAACCTCTGGGGGAAGATTCTGGTCCCAATCCAGAATCTAATATCTTCTAGCCATAGTGATAGCATTATGATTTTCAATTTTATGGTGAATGGTGTCAACAATCCTAACGGGTCAAATATTTGCGAAATTGTGCTTAAAAATTTGGGTTTTGATAGTGGTGTTTCGCAAAGTTTTATTGTTAATTTGTATTGGAAATTATCTGGTTTTGGAAACCAATTTATGCCCAAAGTTTTTATGCTTTCATCTATGTCAAATTTAATCACACCACTTAGTTCTCTATCTTCGGTAGGAATACCTGCCAATAGTTCTTCAATGTTTTCAAAGGATCATTTATTTGATCTCTTATTTACACTGCTTCTTCTACTGTGTTAGCATCTGTCAGAAGATCATCTACATAAAAATCTGTTTTTATTATATTTGTTGCAAAATTATAATCCTTCTCATCATTTGCTATTTGATGTAATGTGCGAACTGGTAAATAAGGTGCCGACGAAGCTCCAAAAGTTACTGTCTTTAACGTATAATCTCGAAGCTGTTCATTTGGATTTCTTCTCCAAAGTATTCTTTGGTATTCAGCATCTTCAGTGTTGATCTAAATTTGCCGATACATTTTTTCGATGTCAGCCGTAAAACCAATTTTGTATTTCCGCCATCTTAATAAAATCCATATTAAATCATCTTGTATCTTAGGACCCTTTAACAGCATCTCGTTGAGTGATGGCCCATCAATTGTTTTATTGGAGGCATCAAACACCACACGAAGTTTCTTTGTAGTGCTTTCTTTATAAACTGCATGATGTGGGAGATAATTAGTTTTATAGAATGTTGTTCCATTTTTGTTTTGCCACATATTTTTGATTTCGGCTGATTTAGCTAAAACCATGTGATCCAAGTCTATATATTCTTGTATGCATTTCTCATATTCTGCGTGCATTTCAGGAAACTTTGTAAATTGGGTCTCTAAACTTTTAAACCTGGAAAACGCTGATGACCGAGATTTTCCAAACTGTGGTTTAGCATTTGTGTCCTTGAACGGTAGTCGAACCACGTATCGTCCTGTGGGCAAACGCTGTACTGTTTTGGCATACAAATTTTCGCAATATGTTTCTTCCGGTGTGAGGTATTTTATTACAGGTGTAATTTCTTCTATCTCCCAAAACTTTTGTAATTCATCTTGAATCGTGAGATGACTATGATATGTTGAAACTTCTGATATTGCAGTTTTTATTTGCTTGCTCGTAGCTTCCCCAGATACAATCCATCCAAGTACGGTATTTTGAGCTATAGGGCTGCCAGGCTCGCCAAATTTGACACCGTTTAAAATAATTTTCCAATATGTATCCGATCCCAACATCATATCAATCTTACCGGATTCGTAATACTTGGGATCAGCCAACTCCAAACCCTCTAAATGTTTCCAGGACTAATTTGGATATATTCGATTTGACGGTACGATTCCAGTTAATTTTTTCAGTACCAGGGCGTCTACACTCAAATTGGACTCATTGTGAATTGAGGAAAGTTGAACTGAAATCTTTTGTTTTGCGGTACCTGCTTCAATGTTACCTAAACCAATTATCTTAGTATAGCTGGGATAACCTTTCAAATTCAATTTCTTGACGAGCGCTTCTGTAATAAATGTTGATTGTGATCCTTGATCAATTAACGCTCGAATTAAATGTTCTTGTCCATCTGCGGATTTTATGGTTACTAAAGCTGTAGCTAACAAAATATCTTTGTTTAGATATTTAGTTCCAAAGTATTCACATTTAGTTCCGGTGTATTTTTGTAACATTATTTAGATCCTGTGAGCTACCAGGCTCTGATCTTCCTTCATTTTGCTTTGTTGCAATTATTGTGTCATTATGTAGCAATGTATGATGCCGATGCTTACATTTGAAACACGACAAACGGCTTGGACATCTTGTAGCTATATGGCCTTTTGACAAACAATTTGAACACAGCCTTTTATCGATTACAGCTTTTCTTCTCTGCTCGTGGTTCAAACTAATAAATTGTGAACACTGCCTGATGGAATGTGCTCCTGCACACATTTGGCAACCATAGCTTGTGCTTACCTGGAAAGCTCCCTTGGATGTTGACGGTTTGAGCTGTTCTTTTATGTTTAACGCCTCTAACGCTCTGAATTGTCCTTCTAAAAATGTTGTTAATTTTTCGTAAGTGGGAAAATCTTTCGTACCACCTATTTCTCTTTCCCAAAGTTTTTTGGTTTCTAAAGGTAAACGTTCGCTTATCACATAAGTGAAGATTATGTCCCAATTCTTTGTGTTTACTGCTTAATTGTTCAAAGCTTGTCTACTCTCATTTGTGGTGTCGATTAATTTTCTAATATTAAAGGCTGTATCAGTGCGATTATATGCTTGTGAAAACAAAATCTTCAGTTGTGTTTTGATAAGGACTATTTTATTATCATACCGGTTTTTTAATGCATCCCAAGCTGAATCGTAATTATTTTCTGTTATGTTGAAATGTCTTATTACCTGGGCAGCTTCATCTATAACACTAGTTTTAAGATAATGTAATTTTTGGACTTTCGAAATTGATTTGTTGTTGTGAATTAACGTTGTATATAGGTCATGAAATGAGGTCCAAAGATTATACTCTCCAGCAAATTTTGGTACATTTATTTTTGGTAAATTTACTTTCCAGTAGCTTTCTCTTCTTCTTGTTCACTAAGATCACTCGGTTTTTTTGAATGGATGCTGAAACAGTCTTCTTCTAAAGTATTTCTGAAGTCAAATACAAAATCTTCAACTTCACCAAAGACGTGTTTATTAAAATATTCTGCACAGGCTTCATCTGCATCAAGAATTATTATCTCGTGATTTGATTTGAACTTTTCCCAGTTGACCTCTAACTGGTCTAATTTGTTTTTAAAATAAATTTTTGTTTTACGCGTTTTCGAATCTTTTTTGTAATTAGTCTCGGACCTAATTAAAGAATTACGAATTTCTCCTTGCTGCCTAACCAAACCTTCCATTCTTTTTTTTTTTTTAAATAAATTTTATTTTAATAATTAAAAAGACAATAAATGCTTTATTTTACAATTAGTTTTTTATTTATTATAGTTAGCGGGGAAATTTTTTATTATTTTAAAATTTATTTTATTTTTCAACTAACGTTATATAAATGTAAAACTATAGTACTATAAATTTTAATAAGTTTAAAAATTATGTACTTGTATATAATTTAAATTTTCTCCTTTTTGTATTTTAATAAAAAAAATTGCACACTATTTTTTTTTTTTTTTTAACTTACAATTTAACCAACAATCTGCATTGATTCAACCAACAATCTGCATTATTTCAACCAACAATCTCTATTCATCCGGTTCGAAGGACCGTATTTAATAGTACGCCTAATCAGGAAGGTACGCCAAAGTTGTTCTTCCACAAATAATACTTAATAGTTAATAACTACGCCAAAAATATGTTGTTCCAAAAAGTTTTTTTTATTTTTAATTTAATTTAATTTATAATCAAATTTTGCTCCTCTTCTTTCTACTGTTTAAATACGAATGATCCTTAAAATTACTATATTAACTTAAACTAAAATTATATTACTGTATACTATTATGCTAACTTAAATTAAAATTACATTACGGTTTGAGTTCATTAACCTTTCTTATGTACAAAAAAAAAGTACCTATCATTATATGTTTTACTATTCTTGTATATAATGATGGTATATAACAAAAAAAGTGAGTAAGTTTAATTCGATTCTCGTTTTTAATTTCTTATTACATAATTATATAATTCAATTTCTTTCTTAGAAAGCTTTTTAACAATAGTTTATTATAATTCAATTATTTTTTTTTTATCCAAAAGCTTTATATTATTTTGACATTTACAGAGATTTCTAAAATAAGCACAAGTAAGTTCATATTTAATTGTTATAAATTTTAAAATTAATTTTTAATATATTCAATTTCTAATACATTTCTATTATAGGTTTTAAATGAAATTCCAGATGATGTTGCTGTGATGCTCCAGTTCATTTAGATAAGTATACTTTATAAAATGCTTAAAAGAATAAAGTTCTTTGTGTTTTTTTTTTATTTAATTTTAGGTTGATGTTGCTTGTGATTCTGCAACAACTTGTGACCAAACTTTAGCCAAAGCTTTTTCGTTGCTAGAAATATGCTGATAAACCATTTTGTAATTATAATAATAAAACATTTTTTGCTTATTCGATTTTCCCCATCTAATTAAATCTCTTAAAATATATTAATTGATTCCGATTTAAAAACCTCAAATGGTATTAGAAGCTTTAAAGTTCTCATAGAATTATGGGAAGTTCAAATAAATTGAAAAATTAAGTTGTGTACCAAATTAACTAGATAACATACTTTTAACATCCGCATACTTTTGATAAAATGAGAGTTTAATTAGCAACACGAATATTTAGTAGAACAGTGAGTGCCTCTATTAGAACAATTATTGAAACGTCTGGTTTTAAAAGTATTACTAAAGAAGTTGTAAAAATTTTGTACATATTAGTGTTTGATAAACTTTTTGATTGTCTCAACAGTGGATCATTATATTCTGATAATAAATATCGATCTGATATTAAACTAAATAGCTTGTAGTTTGAATTTTTAAAATATTGTAAGATTGACTAAAAAGAAAAAATATATTTTTAGAGGGAATGTAAATAACTGTAAATTTATATTAATATACATATACACATTTTTTCATATTTTATACTTTTACAATAATAATTCTTACCTATAGTTGGGTTATGAAAACAATTAAAATTGGTTGATAAAAAATTGAGGTAGAATCGAGGTTTTTTCTTTTTTTAAGAAGTCGAAAAAGTTATATGAGGAAATATATACAAATGTACATACATCAATTGACATACAAACAAAAAAAAAGAAAAAGAAAAACTAAAATACGATCAAGTTGATTTTACGAAATTAAAAAAACTGTCTAAATTTTTTCTTCCATTTGAATACTCTATGTATATAGTTACTTTATGATATAATCATTCATTCAGTTTATTATAAGTGAATATCTTTTAAACGAAAATTATTATTTATTCGTTTACTATTAAGTAATAGTTTCCCTGACAAATACAATATGATAAAAATGTATGGAATTTATAACTACATACCTATATATTACCAAAGATAATGAATACAACTCGATTACAACTCTCATATAAACATTTTTTTTAAAAATAAAACCATAATATGGGTCTAATATCATGATTCTAATATCTGTATGATACACCTATTCATACACCTTAAAAAATAATTAAGCTTTTAAGAGAGTTTAAAAGAGAGAAATAAATCATGTGACTGTCGATTAACTAATAACGCACGATCATTTGAGAAAGAATTTATTTTTTTTATTTTTTTGTATTTGTATGTGGTACTTTTATCAAATAGAAATACAGCTGCTTTGGACTTGGCATTGCTCAATGGCTTTTTTCAAATTTTGAAATATGCATTCATTTTTACCGGGTATTAAGAATTTAATAGGAACCCAGTTGTTTAAAGAAGTTTTTGACGGTAATTTGAAATGGAGTACGTTTTTTAAATATTTATATATTCCAACGATTTTTCTTCCAAAAAATATTGTTTGTGTTTCTTTCTTAACAGTATATTTTAGAGAATCGATTTTGTTTTCAATATTCGGTTTCTTTTTCAACAATATTTCTTTTCTTATATGAAATTGGTTTCTATATTGCTTTATAATTTTTTTTGATTTATCTAACAATTGACGTTTTGGATTTAGAAGACCTTGGTATATTTTAGCAGTTTTAATTCGCTGGACACAATTATTACAAAAATCATTATCCGGGGCAACGGATTCGACATATTGGCTATAGTCAAATTAAGTTCTTCATTTACTTCCTGATGGTGCTCATATTTCTCAAATTCTGCGAAAGTCATAATCTGGGACTGCGAGTTATTATCTAATTCAAAACTGTACATATTTAAATTACTTTCATTAGGCTTTGAAATGTTTATATTTTCTTCTAGGAGAAGCGTATGAATAACCCCTTTATATAAATATTTTTTTCCAAACCATTTTTTCTCAAAATGTTTACTGCATATTCGCAGCTTATTGGCGTTGCGTTTTCTTTTAACGTTTTGGTTGCTGACAATCAAAAGGATCATGTTTCCGAATCTTTTGGAAATCGAAAGAATTTTAAATTTTCATTTTTTCTTTTGGTTCTTCCGCAAGATAAAACTGCGTATTTGTTTTCTGGTAGTAATTTTTGTTTTTTTACGTTCTCATTCATATTTGATATATTAATCTTTTAATTAAATTATTTTGAAAATTAAAATAAAATTCGAATTACAATAAGTTATTCAATTTATCTAATTTACCTACTTGTGTAATGAAAATTCCCGTTGCACATGTAACTGTGCGGAGAATCCCCTAGAAGAAGTATCGATAGCACGTCTTTTATGATTGGCTTAGCTCGCCGGAATGGGGTGGAGTTCTTGCTACTATCTCTAGATGTTCATTATCCAGTATGCGTGCTACTTGATCGCATCTAATAATAAAAATCTGCAAAAACAGAAAAAAAAGGAACAGGACACGCTATAAGGGAATTATAATGTTTTGCTAGAGGAAGGTTCAGATAACCAAGGCCTTCCTCCACCCAAACCAACCATGTTGCCTATCCCATCCATGGAATGCTGTACGCAATCCGACACTCACCAACTTCTCCACCCAGGTTAAATTATTGTTTTATTTACTAATCCTCCATGAAAAAAATCAAAATTCTCACTTATCCATTGAATCTTTATTCGTTATTTTTTTTCTTATAGAATTAGCTTTTGTTTCTTTGATTTTCTTTATATTTGAATGAATTATTTTATAAATTGTTGTGTTTATAATAATAATAATAAAATAATTAATGATATGATATATATATAATAATATATATATATATTTCACATATAACAGGAGTTATAAATATATTTATTTTTTTTTTTTCTCTTACTAAGACTATTTAAACTATTTAAAAATTAAAAGTTCATTATATGGGTGTTAAAAATTGAGGTATAATTTTGATTTTGCCGCCATTTTTTTCTACCTGGAATTTTTATACGAGGTTTCTTTAGGTATATTCTAAATACATTCCGGTTAGTTAATATGGAACGTTACACGAAGGAACAACGTGTTTTTGTTATTACAACATTTTTTGAAAATGGTAAAAGTTTTCAAGATGTAATTAGGAATTTTCGAACAAAATTTTCTAGAGAAAATGCTGCAACAAATCGTGCCATCAAGCTGATGGTTGATAAATTTCTAGAAACTGGATCTGTTCTTGATAACAGAGGCAACATTTATCAACGTAGTGGCCGTTCAACCGAGAATGTAGCAGCTGTGAGCAGAAGTGTTGAAGAAAATCCAAAAACTTCCATTCGTCATCGATCTCAGCAATTAAACATCAAACCATCCACATTATTCAACATTTTGCATCGTGATTTCCATTTAAAGGCTTATAAGATCCAGCTGACGCAAGAATTAAAACCAACTGACCATGCATTACGTCGGCAATTCGTTTCTTGGGCAATCGAAAAACAAGAAGAAAATGAGAATTTTTTTAACAAAATAATCTTCACCGACGAAGCTCACTTCCAGCTCAATGGCTACGTCAATAAACAGAATTGCCGCATTTGGGGTGAAAAGAGTCCAAGGGTTATCTTAGAGCAACCAGTACATCCACAAAAAGTTACGGTTTGGTGTGGTTTGTGGTCAGGAGAAATCATCGGACCATATTTTTTTGAAAACGCAAATGGAAATGCGATTACGGTCAATGGAACTCGCTACAGGGAGATGATCCGAAGCTTTTTGTGGCGGGAAATTGATGATTTGGACGTAGAGAATATGTGGTTTCAACAGGACGATGCCACTTGCCACACAGCAAGAGAAACAATGGATCTTTTGAAGGAAAAGTTCGAAGATCGCATTATTTCTCGTAGAGGAGGAGTGATGTGGCCACCAAGATCGTGCGATTTGACACCGTTGAATTTTTTTTTTGTGGGGTTTTGTGAAATCGAAAGTGTACAGCAATAATCCCACAACAATACAAGAGCTTAAAAACAACATTATCAATCAGATTTCAACCATTGAGAACAGTTTATTGAACAACGTGATTCGGAATTTTGGTAAAAGATTGGAAGCCTGCCGAAATAGTAGAGGGGGCCACTTGGCCGACATCATTTTTGATTATTAACCGGAACCTATTTGTAATAAATTAAAATAAAAATATATTTTATATTTCAAAAAAAAAGTCTTTTTTTTATTAAAATTAAAATGATACCTCAATTTTGAACACCCTATATATACCTATATAGGGTATATATATATATATATACGTATACGTATATATATATGTATATGTGTATATACATATGGTATATACACATATACAAAAAACTATACAATACAATTTTCAATATAATTATTTTTTTTTATTAAAAAGCTTTATTAATGAATTTTTAAAATTTAAAATTTTTTATTTTGAAAATTTAATACTTTTCTATAATTTAAGTTTTCATCTATTTTTTTTCATTTTATCTTTTCCATTATGTTTAAATTCATCTTATTGTTATATAAAGTGTTTTAATTAATTCATGCATATTAAAGAATTTTACTAATAATATCTAAATGTATTAAGTAGGTACTAGTAAATAAAAACTAGTAAAATTTTAGTAAACTACTAAATTAAAATTAAACAAAGTAAAAACAAAAAAAAAACTAATTAATTTAATTTCAAATTTTATATTTCATGAAATTGTTTGCGTTTTGTGCCTCTTTTACTTATTTATTTTTATATTAATAAAATTTATATATAAATATATACATACATATACATATATACTATTTCATTAAATATTTGAAATTATTTTTTAATTTAAAAATAAAAATAATTATATATTATTTATATTCTTTTTTTTTTATTTATATACATATTAAATTTTAGTATTTTTCAAATTATTTTATATATTTTCAATCTATTTAAAATACTTTATATATTAATATTTAAAATACAATAAGAATTCATAACGATGACATAAAATTAAAACGGTAAAATATTTGTTAGCAGATTCAATATTAATCTTATGTTTATTTTGTTGTTTACAGTTTTTATTATTTTTTACTTTTAATATTTTTGAATGAAAAAAAAATCATGTACCTACATTACATAATAATGGAAATGGATGTATGAATGAATGCACATACATACATACATACATATGTAAAAACATGTATTTTTACGATTTCATTGCTTATTATTGTTATTGAATAAAACAAAATGTTGTTAAATTATTAGAAGTTATTTTGCTTTGATATAAAATTATTATTATATAAAAAAATCTATAAATTTTGGCATTGTACTTTTCGGATAGGGGCGGTCGGTCCTGTGGTGGAGACAGCTGATTTTTTTTTATACAGAAATGATTTTTTTACAGAACTAAATTGAGATAAAACAAACAAGAGAAATGTATAGAAACAAATGCAATGGAGCCAGACTAAGCATTTTAGAATATTTATATTGGGAAAATAAAAATGTACGAAACTGATGGTCTGTATGTATTATTTAGTCTGTGATAAAATTGAGCTGAAACTCAAATCTCACTTCTTCAAACGAAAATAAGAGTTCAAGGTAGTATTTCTTTGAAAAAGTGAGATTTGAGTTTAAGCTGGGTTTTATGCATTCAATCCAATATTTACAAAAATTATAATTTTTTCATTTGTATTTTAAGAAAACTAAGTATTTAGATTTTTATATTTGAAAGTTTTTTAATTAGACTATGAATTTTACTTAAATTATTGATAGTGTTTTTGTGCCCACTAACAAAATTGGGATAAATATTGTAAAAGAACTGGACACAAAACTCTAATGTCTGCGATATTTCTTTTGGGTACATTAAATTAAAAATATAATAGTAACAAATTATATTAGTGATAAGTTCAATGAAATTGAAAGTTTAAAATTGGTCACCAATTCTTATCTATAAAAATATAAGCGATTGCACTATTTTCTTCAAGACTAGAATCTAAAAATATTATAAAATTATAAAAAAATTTTAATTATAAAAATGATTTAATGAATTATTAATTTTTTTTTTTATAATTGTTTTTTGAAAACCATAAAACCCACTTTTATAAGTTAAGTATGTAATTTTAAGTATGTAAAAAAATTTTACAACACCTTCAACATTTTACACAAAATATAAATGAAATTTGAAGTGGAAGTTAACACAGTACTGCTCATTGATAAAGTTGTTGATAAGGAAGGGCTATATGAAGAATAAAAAAAAATTAAGTTTTCTGAAGAAAAATATTATTTAAAACATATTTTAAAGCTTATCAGTATTTGGTGGTATTACAGAATCTTGTATTTCGGATACTATAAAGAATAAGGTTGTGATAAAGTCCATTCTTCTCCATTATCCAATATAAGAATTCTAGCTTTCTCAAGAGCAAGATATTTCAATGTTTCATCGTCTGTAATTTCAGACCCATCAGATTCTACATAAATCCTTTACCATTTTGCTGGTAAAATTTTATTTTTCCTCGCATCGTAGTATATATTGTTAATTGTTATATATCTAAACCCAATTTTTTTAAATTTTACACACATTTTTTGACAAAACTGCGTACAATTTTTATACCCCTACGATAAGTATCGGGTATAATAAAATTACTCCTCTGTTTGTAACACCTTCAACTGAGCAGGATAGATACACCTTCAAAGGTATGGATCGGATCAGAATCAAATTCTGAGTCGATTAAGCTTTGCTCGTCCGTCCGTCAGCACGGTAACTCAAGAACTAAGAAAGCTAGAGTCTTGCAATTAACAAAAAATATTCTGAGATCAAATTGTAGGTTCCCTATTTTATTTGGTTGAAATTCAAATTTTTCCATACAAAAGTTTCACATCGTTTGAAGTAGAGCTATGAAATTTTAAATGCGAATAGATATTCTAAAAAAATTAATTTAATGAAACAACTTTTTCTGTAGCCCCACCTGTTACGGAGCAACAGCCCTTCAAAGTTCGAAAAAGCTCTATATTTAAATGTTTATAACACAAGCTCTATAAGGTATATCTTCAATTTGAAAATGCCAAACGATAGCCGCTTTTATGAGCTTTACAAATATATATATAATAAAGATATACTTATACCATACGATGTCTTAATTTACAGTTATGCGAAACTGAATTATTGCGAAATTCTTTAACCCTTCTACCTTTTAAATAGTTTAAGTTAGAAAATTTTGAGAGGAGTTATATCTTTGAAAATACGTAGTCACTTCAGAAAATATTCTTGTATCGCCCCCCGTTTAGGAGTTGTAAGGGATTAAAAACTGAAAATTCCTATTTTTAAACCCCTGTAAATTGTACACCTGTTCAAATTTTTTTGAAATAATACATACAAATTAAAGCTGCAACATTATACTTTTATTTCTGTTAGCAACTTTTCTTAATAACACAGCGTTACCTTCAAAATTGATGAGTCACACTGACTTGATTTTTTTCAAATTTTCTAACAAATTTCTTTAACGAATTTTTTGAATTTTTTATTACTTGACAATTTAAAATTGTTGATATAATGCGTAGTACAAAAAAATGTTAATAAATAAACAACGTACCGGTTACTTTGAAGAATTTTTATTTTTATGATATTGATATACATAGTTATATAATATCATGTTTATTTACATATCGTATATATCACTGATGAATGAATGATGTAATAATAAGAGTACATATAGAAATACTCGTATATACATATGTATATATGTATGTACTTATATAGCGACGTATTTATATACTAAATACTAAATACTAATAATTTGTACCCGAGATTTTGTCAAAAATGCACTACTCCGGTGTGGAGAAGGCTGTAAAAATTTTTTTAGCATGATGTCCGTCTGTGTGTGCGTGTGTGTGTGTGTGGGTATTCCTGTGGGCACGTGTACAGCTTAAACGACTGAGCGGCATTTTTGAAATTTCATATTTACGGTTTTGACGTAAATATCTCAGATTGATAAGCTTTTGGAGCAAATCGGACAACCGCAAATGGTAGTTTACTAGTGTACTTTTTAAGTTTTTTACGAATATTTCGTAACAGAAATATTTTATGAGAAAAATTATTAAGAAAAAGTTGTTACACAAGTAAAGAGCAACAACTTTGCCCTAGCACATTTTTTGATCTGACCAACTTTAAAGTTTTTTAATTTTTTTTGTAAGTCCAAAAAAGTTCATATTATATACACTCCATATGAATTTATATGAACAATTTTTTTTTTGTTTTTTTTTTATATTCCTAAAAATTTATATACACAATATGTACTTGTATCTATGCATATTATTCTTTTGTTGATGACATAAAACTAAAACGGTAAAATATTTGTTAGCAGATTCAATATTAATCTTATGTTTATTTTGTTGTTTACACTTTTTATTATTTTTTACTTTTAATATTTTTGAATGAAAAAAAAATCATGTACCTACATTACATAATAATGCAAATGGATGTATGAATGAATGCACATACATACATATGTAAATACATGTATTTTTACGATTTCATTGCTTATTATTGTTATTGAATAAAACAAAATGTTGTTAAATTATTAGAAGTTATTTTGCTTTGATATAAAATTATTATTATAAAAAAAATCTATAAATTTTGGCATTGTACTTTTCGGGTAGGGGCGGTCGGTCCTGTGGTGGAGACAGCTGATTTTTCTTTATACAGAAATGATTTTTTTACAGAACTAAATTGAGATAAAACAAACAAGAGGAATGTATAGAAACAAATGCAATGGAGCCAGACTAAGCATTTTAGAATATTTATATTGGAAAAATAAAAATGTACGAAACTGATCGTCTGTATGTATTATTTAGTCTGTGATAAAACTGAGCTGAAACTCAAATCTCACTTCTTCAAACGAAAATAAGAGTACAAGGTAGTATTTCTTTGAAAAAGTGAGATTTGAGTTTAAGCTGGGTTTTATGCATTCAATCCAATATTTACAAAAATTATAATTTTTTCATTTGTATTTTAAGAAAACTAAGTATTTAGATTTTTATATTTGAAAGTTTTTTAATTAGACTATTAATTTTACTTAAATTAGTAAAATAAGATAGTTTTTTTGTGCCCTCTAACAAAATTGGGATAAATATTGTAAAAGAACTGGACACAAAACTCTAATGTCTGCGATATTTCTTTTGGGTACATTAAATTAAAAATATAATAGTAACAAATTATATTATTGATAAGTTCAATGAAATTGAAAGTTTAAAATTGGTCACCAATTCTTTTCTATAAAAATATAAGCGATTGCACTATTTTCTTCAAGACTAGAATCTAAAAATATTATAAAATTAAAAAAAAATTTTAATTATAAAAATGAATTAATGAATTATTCATTTTTTTTTTTATAATTGTTTTTTGAAAACCGTAAAACCCACTTTTATAAGTTGAGTATGTAATTTTAAGTATGTAAAAAATTTTATAACACCTTCAACGTATTACACAAACTTTAAATGAAATTTGAAGTGGAAGTTAACGCAGTACTGCTCATTGATAAAGTTGTTGATAAGGAAGGGCTATATGAAGAATAAAAAAACATTAAGTTTTCTGAAGAAAAATATTATTTAAAACATATTTTAAAGCTTATCAGTATTTGGTGGTATTACAGAATCTTGTATTTCGGATACTATAAAGAATAAGGTTGTGATAAAGTCCATTCTTCTCCATTATCCAATATAAGAATTCTAGCTTTCTCAAGAGCAAGATATTTCAATGTTTCATCGTCTGTAATTTCAGACCCATCAGATTTTAATACCAATCGCGATTCTTTTCAGCAATTTTAGATAGAGATATACAAATAATATTATTTAAATATATAATTATTATTAAATTATATTTTAAATAACCTTTTTTCAAAACTGCGTTTAAAGTAGGTTCACACATAAATCCTTTACCATTTTGCTGGTAAAATTTTATTTTTCCTCGTATCGTAGTATATATTGTTAATTGTTGTATATCTAAACCCAATTTTTTTAAATTTTACACACATTTTTTGACAAAACTGCGTACAATTTTTATACCCCTACGATAAGTATCGGGTATAATAAAATTACTCCTCTGTTTGTAACACCTTCAAATGAGCAAGATAGATACACCTTCAAAGGTATGGATCGGATCAGAATCAAATTCTGAGTCGATTAAGCTTTGTTCGTCCGTCCGTCAGCACGCTAACTCAAGAACTAAGAAAGCTAGAGTCTTGCACTTAACAAAAAATATTCTGAGATCAAATTGTAGGTTCCCTATTTTATTTGGTTGAAATTCAAATTTTTCCATACAAATTTTTCAAAAGTTTCACATCGTTTGAAGTAGAGCTATGAAATTTTAAATGCGAATAGATATTCTAAAAAAATTAATTTTATGAAACAACTTTTTCTGTAGCCCCACCTGTTACGGAGCAACAGCCCTTCAAAGTTCGAAAAAGTTCTATATTTAAATGTTTATAACACAAGCTCTATAAGGTATATCTTCAATTTGAAAATGCCAAACGATAGCCGCTTTTATGAGCTTTACAAATATATATATAATAAAGATATACTTATACCATACGATGTCTTAATTTACAGTTATGCGAAACTGAATTATTGCGAAATTCTTTAACCCTTCTACCTTTTAAATAGTTTAAGTTAGAAACTTGAAATTTTGAGAGGAGTTATATCTTTGAAAATACGTAGTCACTTCAGAAAATATTCTTGTATAGCCCCCCGTTTAGGAGTTGTAAGGGATTAAAAACTGAAAATTCCTATTTTTAAACCCCTGTAAATTGTACACCTGTTCAAATTTTTTTGAAATAATACATACAAATTAAAGCTGCAACATTATACTTTTATTTCTGTTACAACTTTTCTTAATAACACAGCGTTACCTTCAAAATTGATGAGTCACACTGACTTGATTTTTTCAAATTTTCTAACAAATTTCTTTAACGAATTTTTTGAATTTTTTATTACTTGACAATTTAAAATTGTTGATATAATGCGTAGTACAAAAAAATGTTAATAAATAAACAACGTAACGGTTACTTTGAAGAATTTTTATTTTTATGATATTGATATACATAGTTATATAATATCATGTTTATTTACATATCGTATATGTCACTGATGAATGAATGATTTAATAATAAGAGTACATATAGAAATACTCGTATATACATATGTATATATGTATGTACTTATATAGCGACGTATTTATACGTGTTTCATTGTAGTTACATACAAGAAATTATTCTATGAATGAAATATTTCTAAAGAAATATTGCAATGTATGGCGTTATATAAAAAAATCAGCTGTCTCTACCACAGGACCGACCGCCACTACACAAAAAGTACAATGCCAAAATTTATAGATTTTTTACATAAAAATTTATATCAAAGCAAAATAACTTCTAATAATTTAATAACATTTTGTTTTATTCAATAAAAATAATTATATGCAATGAAATCGTAAAAATATATGTACATTCATTCATACATCCATTTATTATTATTATTATTGTAATGTAGATACATGATTTTTTTTCTTTCAAAAAATAATATTAAAAGTAAAAAATAATAAAAACTGTAAACAAATACAAAACAAACATAAGATTAATATTAAATCTGCTAACAAAAATTTTACCGTTTTAATTTTATGTCATCAACAAATGAATAAAATGCATTGGCATAGATATAAGTACATACATATGTATGTATAAAATTTTTTAGAGATATAAAAAAAAAAACAAAAAAAAATTGTTCATATATATTCATATGGAGTGTTACGTATGAAATTTGGACTTAGAAAAAAAATTAAATAAAAGTTAAAGTTAGTCGGATCAAAAAATGTTCTATGGCAAAGTTGTTCCTCTTTACTTGTGTAACAACTTTTTCTTAATAATTTTTCTCACAAAATTTTTCTGTTACGAAATATTCGTAAAAAACTTAAAAAGTACACTAGTAAACTACCACTTGCGGTTGTCCGATTTGCTCCAAAAGCTTCTCAATAAGAGACATTTACGTCAAAACCTTAAATATGAAATTTCAAAAAATTCCGCTCAGTCGTTTAAGCTGTACACGTGGCCACAGACATACCCACACACGCACCCAAAAGTTCATATTATATACACTCCATATGAATTTATATGAACAATTTTTTTTTTGTTTTTTTTTTATATTCCTAAAAATTTATCTACATAATATGTACTTGCATCTATGCATATTATTCTTTTGTTGATGACATAAAATTAAAACGGTAAAATATTTGTTAGCAGATTCAATATTAATCTTATGTTTATTTTGTTGTTTACACTTTTTATTATTTTTTACTTTTAATATTTTTGAATGAAAAAAAAATCATGTACCTACGTTACATAATAATGCAAATGGATGTATGAATGAATGCACATACATACATATGTAAATACATGTATTTTTACGATTTCATTGCTTATTATTGTTATTGAATAAAACAAAATGTTGTTAAATTATTAGAAGTTATTTTGCTTTGATATAAAATTATTATTATAAAAAAAATCTATAAATTTTGGCATTGTACTTTTCGGGTAGGGGCGGTCGGTCCTGTGGTGGAGACAGCTGATTTTTCTTTATACAGAAATGATTTTTTTACAGAACTAAATTGAGATAAAACAAACAAGAGAAATGTATAGAAACAAATGCAATGGAGCCAGACTAAGCATTTTAGAATATTTATATTGGAAAAATAAAAATGTACGAAACTGATCGTCTGTATGTATTATTTAGTCTGTGATAAAACTGAGCTGAAACTCAAATCTCACTTCTTCAAACGAAAATAAGAGTACAAGGTAGTATTTCTTTGAAAAAGTGAGATTTGAGTTTAAGCTGGGTTTTATGCATTCAATCCAATATTTACAAAAATTATAATTTTTTCATTTGTATTTTAAGAAAACTAAGTATTTAGATTTTTATATTTGAAAGTTTTTTAATTAGACTATTAATTTTACTTAAATTAGTAAAATAAGATAGTTTTTTTGTGCCCTCTAACAAAATTGGGATAAATATTGTAAAAGAACTGGACACAAAACTCTAATGTCTGCGATATTTCTTTTGGGTACATTAAATTAAAAATATAATAGTAACAAATTATATTATTGATAAGTTCAATGAAATTGAAAGTTTAAAATTGGTCACCAATTCTTTTCTATAAAAATATAAGCGATTGCACTATTTTCTTCAAGACTAGAATCTAAAAATATTATAATATTATAAAAAAATTTTAATTATAAAAATGAATTAATGAATTATTAATTTTTTTTTTATAATTGTTTTTTGAAAACCGTAAAACCCACTTTTATAAGTTGAGTATGTAATTTTAAGTATGTAAAAAAATTTTATAACACCTTCAACGTTTTACACAAAATATAAATGAAATTTGAAGTGGAAGTTAACGCAGTACTGCTCATTGATAAAGTTGTTGATAAGGAAGGGCTATATGAAGAATAAAAAAAATTAAGTTTTCTGAAGAAAAATATTATTTAAAACATATTTTAAAGCTTATCAGTATTTGGTGGTATTACAGAATCTTGTATTTCGGATACTATAAAGAATAAGGTTGTGATAAAGTCCATTCTTCTCCATTATCCAATATAAGAATTCTAGCTTTCTCAAGAGCAAGATATTTCAATGTTTCATCGTCTGTAATTTCAGACCCATCAGATTCTAATACCAATCGCGATTCTTTTCAGCAATTTTAGATAGAGATATACAAATAATATTATTTAAATATATAATTATTATTAAATTATATTTTAAATAACCTTTTTTCAAAACTGCGTTTAAAGTAGGTTCACACATAAATCCTTTACCATTTTTCTGGTAAAATTTTATTTTTCCTCGTATCGTAGTATATATTGTTAATTGTTATATATCTAAACCCAATTTTTTTAAATTTTACACAGATTTTTTGACAAAACTGCGTACAATTTTTATACCCCTACGATAAGTATCGGGTATAATAAAATTACTCCTCCGTTTGTAACACCTTCAAATGAGCAAGATAGATACACCTTCAAAGGTATGGATCGGATCAGAATCAAATTCTGACTCGATTAAGCTTTGTTCGTCCGTCCGTCAGCACGCTAACTCAAGAACTAAGAAAGCTAGAGTCTTGCAATTAGCAAAAAATATTCTGAGATCAAATTGTAGGTTCCCTATTTTATTTGGTTGAAATTCAAATTTTTCCATACAAATTTTTCAAAAGTTTCACATCGTTTGAAGTAGAGCTATGAAATTTTAAATGCGAATAGATATTCTAAAAAAATTAATTTTATGAAACAACTTTTTCTGTAGCCCCACCTGTTACGGAGCAACAGCCCTTCAAAGTTCGAAAAAGCTCTATATTTAAATGTTTATAACACAAGCTCTATAAGGTATATCTTCAATTTGAAAATGCCAAACGATAGCCGCTTTTATGAGCTTTACAAATATATATATAATAAAGATATACTTATACCATACGATGTCTTAATTTACAGTTATGCGAAACTGAATTATTGCGAAATTCTTTAACCCTTCTACCTTTTAAATAGTTTAAGTTAGAAACTTGAAATTTTGAGAGGAGTTATATCTTTGAAAATACGTAGTCACTTCAGAAAATATTCTTGTATCGCCCCCGTTTAGGAGTTGTAAGGGGTTAAAAACTGAAAATTCTTATTTTTGAACCCCTGTAAATTGTACGCCTGTTCAAATTTTTTTGAAATAATACATACAAATTAAAGCTGCAACATTATACTTTTATTTCTGTTAGCAACTTTTCTTAATAACACAGCGTTACCTTCAAAATTGATGAGTCACACTGACTTGATTTTTTTCAAATTTTCTAACAAATTTCTTTAACGAATTTTTTGAATTTTTTATTACTTGACAATTTAAAATTGTTGATATAATGCGTAGTACAAAAAAATGTTAATAAATAAACAACGTACCGGTTACTTTGAAGAATTTTTATTTTTATGATATTGATATACATAGTTATATAATATCATGTTTATTTACATATCGTATATGTCACTGATGAATGAATGATATAATAATAAGAGTACATATAGAAATACTCGTATATACATATGTATATATGTATGTACTTATATAGCGACGTATTTATACGTGTTTTATTGTAGTTACATATAAGAAATTATTCTATGAATGAAATATTTCTAAAAAAATATTGCAATGTATGGCGTTATATAAAAAAATCAGCTGTCTCCACCACAGGACCGACCGCCACTACACAAAAAGTACAATGCCAAAATTTATAGATTTTTTACATAATAATTTATATCAAAGCAAAATAACTTCTAATACTTTAATAACATTTTGTTTTATTCAATAAAAATAATTATATGCAATGAAATCGTAAAAATATATGTACATTCATTCATACATCCATTTATTATTATTATTATTGTAATGTAGATACATGATTTTTTTTTCTTTCAAAAAATAATATTAAAAGTAAAAAATAATAAAAACTGTAAACAAATACAAAACAAACATAAGATTAATATTAAATCTGCTAACAAAAATTTTACCGTTTTACTTTTATGTTTAATAAAAATTTTTTACTTTTAATATTTTTGAATGAAAAAAAAATCATGTACCTACATTACATAATAATGGAAATGAATACATAATAATGGTCAACAATAATGTCAGGTCCACAAGATATACCAAATTCTTAATTGAAACAACACATAGAACTGAATAGGGGAAAAACGAACCCACAAACAGGTGTTGCATATTATTTAATCGATTCGACAACATTTTCTGTGACACAATTTCAAAAAATGCTTACAAATCTAAATTACATAACATTCTTAAACAATCGTAAAACATTGACATAATTTATTTCTGAATGACATAATTTATTAAGAATAATATTTCCTTTGTTTTTGTTTTTTTTTTTTTTACACAACTAACTAACTATAAACTCAAAGTAATAAAAATTTAGCATAAGTATTATGTGATAAAAAGAAGAAAACAAAAAAAAAAAAACCATATTAAAAGCATTGACTCATTTTACATACATAAAATAAAAATAACTTTTGTCTTTATTGTACCTATCATAATTAATTTAATTTTAACGAAGTACAAAAAATTTATTGTACCATCTTACATCTTTTTTTTTTAATAGTAAGACTAAGCTAAAGGCATAACTTAGCTTCTTTATATTGCTCTGAATGATTCATAATTCATACATTATAATTTTTAAATGTATCTAAAAAAAAAAAAAAATGTAAAAAAAGAAAAAAAGAGAGAAAACAAAAGAAAAAACTAAAAATAAATTGTAATTTTTTTTTTTAGTCTTAAGTCAGCAAAATAATGTACTTTTTTTTTGCATTGTATTGTGTAATATTAATTTTAAGTTTAACATTAAGAATTTTTGTAACGACCTTGCTTTGGGTCTAAATAAATAAATGGATGTATGAACGAATGCTCATACATACATATGTAAATACATGTATTTTTACGATTTCATTGCTTATTATTGTTATTGAATAAAACAAAATGTTGTTAAATTATTAGAAGTTATTTTGCTTTGATATAAAATTATTATTATAAAAAAAATCTATAAATTTTGGCATTGTACTTTTCGAGTAGGGGCGGTCGGTCCTGTGGTGGAGACAGCTGATTTTTTTTTATACAGAAATGATTTTTTTACAGAACTAAATTGAGATAAAACAAACAAGAGAAATGTATAGAAACAAATGCAATGGAGCCAGACTAAGCATTTTAGAATATTTATATTGGAAAAATAAAAATGTACGAAACTGATCGTCTGTATGTATTATTTAGTCTGTGATAAAACTGAGCTGAAACTCAAATCTCACTTCTTCAAACGAAAATAAGAGTTCAAGGTAGTATTTCTTTGAAAAAGTGAGATTTGAGTTTAAGCTGGGTTTTATGCATTCAATCCAATATTTACAAAAATTATAATTTTTTCATTTGTATTTTAAGAAAACTAAATATTTAGATTTTTATATTTGAAAGTTTTTTAATTAGACTATTAATTTTACTTAAATTATTGATAGTGTTTTTGTGCCCTCTAACAAAATTGGGATAAATATTGTAAAAGAACTGGACACAAAACTCTAATGTCTGCGATATTTCTTTTGGGTACATTAAATTAAAAATATAATAGTAACAAATTATATTATTGATAAGTTCAATGAAATTGAAAGTTTAAAATTGGTCACCAATTCTTTTCTATAAAAATATTAGCGATTGCACTATTTTCTTCAAGACTAGAATCTAAAAATATTATAAAATTAAAAAAAAATTTTAATTATAAAAATGAATTAATGAATTATTCATTTTTTTTTTTTATAATTGTTTTTTGAAAACCGTAAAACCCACTTTTATAAGTTGAGTATGTAATTTTAAGTATGTAAAAAAATTTTATAACACCTTCAACGTTTTACACAAACTATAAATGAAATTTGAAGTGGAAGTTAACGCAGTACTGCTCATTGATAAAGTTGTTGATAAGGAAGGGCTATATGAAGAATAAAAAAAAATTAAGTTTTCTGAAGAAAAATATTATTTAAAACATATTTTAAAGCTTATCAGTATTTGGTGGTATTACAGAATCTTGTATTTCGGATACTATAAAGAATAAGGTTGTGATAAAGTCCATTCTTCTCCATTATCCAATATAAGAATTCTAGCTTTCTCAAGAGCAAGATATTTCAATGTTTCATCGTCTGTAATTTCAGACCCATCAGATTCTAATACCAATCGCGATTCTTTTCAGCAATTTTAGATAGAGATATACAAATAATATTATTTAAATATATAATTATTATTAAATTATATTTTAAATAACCTTTTTTCAAAACTGCGTTTAAAGTAGGTTCACACATAAATCCTTTACCATTTTGCTGGTAAAATTTTATTTTTCCTCGTATCGTAGTATATATTGTTAATTGTTGTATATCTAAACCCCATTTTTTTAAATTTTACACACATTTTTTGACAAAACTGCGTACAATTTTTATACCCCTACGATAAGTATCGGGTATAATAAAATTACTCCTCCGTTTGTAACACCTTCAAATGAGCAAGATAGATACACCTTCAAAGGTATGGATCGGATCAGAATCAAATTCTGAGTCGATTAAGCTTTGTTCGTCCGTCCGTCAGCACGCTAACTCAAGAACTAAGAAAGCTAGAGTCTTGCAATTAACAAAAAATATTCTGAGATCAAATTGTAGGTTCCCTATTTTATTTGGTTGAAATTCAAATTTTTCCATACAAATTTTTCAAAAGTTTCACATCGTTTGAAGTAGAGCTATGAAATTTTAAATGCGAATAGATATTCTAAAAAAATTAATTTTATGAAACAACTTTTTCTGTAGCCCCACCTGTTACGGAGCAACAGCCCTTCAAAGTTCGAAAAAGTTCTATATTTAAATGTTTATAACACAAGCTCTATAAGGTATATCTTCAATTTGAAAATGCCAAACGATAGCCGCTTTTATGAGCTTTACAAATATATATATAATAAAGATATACTTATACCATACGATGTCTTAATTTACAGTTATGCGAAACTGAATTATTGCGAAATTCTTTAACCCTTCTACCTTTTAAATAGTTTAAGTTAGAAACTTGAAATTTTGAGAGGAGTTATATCTTTGAAAATACGTAGTCACTTCAGAAAATATTCTTGTATCGCCCCCCGTTTAGGAGTTGTAAGGGGTTAAAAACTGAAAATTCTTATTTTTAAACCCCTGTAAATTGTACACCTGTTCAAATTTTTTTGAAATAATACATACAAATTAAAGCTGCAACATTATACTTTTATTTCTGTTAGCAACTTTTCTTAATAACACAGCGTTACCTTCAAAATTGATGAGTCACACTGACTTGATTTTTTTCAAATTTTCTAACAAATTTCTTTAACGAATTTTTTGAATTTTTTATTACTTGACAATTTAAAATTGTTGATATAATGCGTAGTACAAAAAAATGTTAATAAATAAACAACGTACCGGTTACTTTGAAGAATTTTTATTTTTATGATATTGATATACATAGTTATATAATATCATGTTTATTTACATATCGTATATATCACTGATGAATGAATGATGTAATAATAAGAGTACATATAGAAATACTCGTATATACATATGTATATATGTATGTACTTATATAGCGACGTATTTATACGTGTTTTATTGTAGTTACATATAAGAAATTATTCTATGAATGAAATATTTCTAAAGAAATATTGCAATGTATGGCGTTATATAAAAAAATCAGCTGTCTCCACCACAGGACCGACCGCCACTACACAAAAAGTACAATGCCAAAATTTATAGATTTTTTACATAAAAATTTATATCAAAGCAAAATAACTTCTAATAATTTAATAACATTTTGTTTTATTCAATAAAAATAATTATATGCAATGAAATCGTTAAAATATATGTACATTCATTCATACATCCATTTATTATTATTATTGTAATGTAGATACATGATTTTTTTTTCTTTCAAAAAATAATATTAAAAGTAAAAAATAATAAAAACTGTAAACAAATACAAAACAAACATAAGATTAATATTAAATCTGCTAACAAAAATTTTACCGTTTTAATTTTATGTCATCAACAAATGAATAAAATGCATTGGCATAGATATAAGTACATACATATGTATGTATAAAATTTTTTAGAGATATAAAAAAAAAACAAAAAAAAATTGTTCATATAAATTCATATGGAGTGTTACGTATGAAATTTGGACTTAGAAAAAAAATTAAATAAAAGTTAAAGTTAGTCGGATCAAAAAATGTTCTATGGCAAAGTTGTTCCTCTTTACTTGTGTAACAACTTTTTCTTAATAATTTTTCTCACAAAATTTTTCTGTTACGAAATATTCGTAAAAAACTTAAAAAGTACACTAGTAAACTACCACTTGCGGTTGTCCGATTTGCTCCAAAAGCTTACCAATCCGAGATATTTACGTCAAAACCTTAAATATGAAATTTCTTAAAATTCCGCTCAGTCGTTTAAGCTGTACACGTGGCCACAGACATACCCACACACGCACCCACACACACACACACGCACACACAGACGGACATCATGCTAAAAAAATTTTTATAGCCTTCTCCACACCGGAGTTTTTTTAGTTTTTTTAATTAAGTCCAAAAGTTCATATTATATACACTCCATATGAATTTATATGAACAATTTTTTTTTGTTTTTTTTTTATATTCCTAAAAATTTATATACATAATATGTACTTGTATCTATGCATATTATTCTTTTGTTGATGACATAAAATTAAAACGGTAAAATATTTGTTAGCAGATTCAATATTAATCTTATGTTTATTTTGTTGTTTACAGTTTTTATTATTTTTTACTTTTAATATTTTTGAATGAAAAAAAAATCATGTACCTACATTACATAATAATGGAAATGAATACATAATAATGGTCAACAATAATGTCAGGCCCACAAGATATACCAAATTCTTAATTGAAACAACACATAGAACTGAATATAGGAAAAACGAACCCACAAACAGGTGTTGCATATTATTTAATCTATTCGACAATATTTTCTGTGACACAATTTCAAAAAATGCTTACAAATCTAAATTACACAACATTCTTAAACAATCGTAAAACATTGACATAATTTATTTCTAATTGACATAATTTATTAACAATAATATTTCCTTTGTTTTTGTTTTTTTTTTTTTTTACATAATTAACTATCTATAAACTCAAAGTAATAAAAATTTAGCATAAGTATTATGTGATAAAAAGAAGAAAACAAAAAAAAAACGAGGAAGAGTGAAGTAGAGTAGACTATGTCAACTGTGGGATACCCGTATGAACGTAATATATCCTGTTTCTATAAAACTTGATCATCTTTTAAAAACATTCAGAGTTTTAGTACCGAACTACAGAGATATATTTATGTAAATTGTGGAGTTGTATGATAGCTACCCGAATCTATTGCGCCTAGCTTCATTAAGTTCCAAGAAATGCAAAAAGCCTGAACCGGCTGCTTTAGACCATTCAAATTTTACAAAAGTTTTTGGCATGCAACTCGACATTTTTTCACTAAATTTCAGATAGCTAGCTTCAATAGACACTGAGTTATTTTCATTTAAAAAAAGAAGTTGTGTGGCAACTATCCGAACCTGTCATATCATCACAACAAAATTTTACAGAAGTTGTTGCCATAAAACTCGATCATCATTTGCAAAATTTCAGATACCTAGATTGAATAGACACTGGGTTATTTCCATTTAAAAAAAGACGTTGTATGGCAGCTACTCGAACGCGGCGGCCGAAAATGCTGGAGTTAAATAGCAAAACTAACAATTTTACAAAAGTAACGTAAAAAAATTTTCAGCCTCCTAGCTCCTCTATTTTTTGAGTTATAGTGCGGACGGACACTGAGTTCTTTCATTTAAAAAGAGATTTTGTATGGCAGCTACCCGAACCCGTCACACCACCACAACCAAATTTTGCAGAAGTTGTTGCCATAAAACTTGATCATCATTCGCAAAATTTCAGATACCTAGATTGAACAGACACTGGGTTATTTCTATTTAAAGAAAGACGTTGTATGGCAGCTACCCGAACCCGGGGACAGAAAATGCTGGAGTTAAATAGCAAAACTAACAATTTTACAAAAGTGACGTAAAAAAATTTTCAGCCTCCTAGCTCCTCTATTTTTTGAGTTATCGTGCGGACGGACACTGAGTTCTTTTCATTTAAAAAGAGATTTTGTATGGCAGCTACCCGACCCCGTCGCACCAGCACAACCAAATTTTGTAGAAGTTGTTGCCATAAAACTTGATCATCATTTGCAAGATTTCAGACGCCTAGCTTTATTAACTTCCAAGAGGTGCAAGAAGCCTGAACCGGCTGTTCTAGGCCAAACAAATTTTACAAAAGTTGTTGGCATATAACTCGACACTTCTTTACTAAATTTCAGATTCCTAGCTTCAATAAACACTGAGTTATTCTCATTTAACCGGATAAGTTGTATGGCAGCTACCCGAACCCGCCGCACCACCACAACCAAATTTTACAAAAGTTGTTGCCATAAAACTTGATCATCATTTGCAAAATTTCAGACGATTAGATCGTTAGGTTCCAAGAGGTGCAAGAAGTCTGAACCGGCTGCTCTAGACCAACCAAATTTTACAAAAGTTGTTGGCATGTAACTCGACACCTCTTTACTAAATTTCAGATTCCTAGCTTCAATAAACACTGAGTTATTCTCATTTAAACGGAGAAGTTGTATGGCAGCTACCCGAACCCGGTGCACCAGCACAACCAAATTTTACAGAAGTTGTTGCCATAAAACTTGATCATCATTTGCAAAATTTCAGAAACCTAGCATGAATAGATACTGAGTTATTTCTATATAAAGATAGAAGTTGTATGGCAGCTACTCGAACCCGCCGACCGAAAATGTTGGATTTAAATAGCAAAACTAACAATTTTGCAAAAGTGACGTAAAAAAAATTTCAGCCCCCTAGCTCCTTTATTTTTTGAGTTATCGTGCGGACGGACGGACGGACGGACGTACATGGCTTAATCGACTCAGAATTCGATTCTGAGCCGATCCATACCTTTGACACTATATCTAGCTCGACTCCTTTAAGGTGTCACAAACGTAATGGCAAATTTATTATACCCTTGAACATAGTTCATACGGGTATAAAAACCATATTAAAAGCATTGACTCATTTTACATACATAAAATAAAAATAACTTTTGTCTTTATTGTACCTATCATAATTAATTTAATTTTAACGAAGTACAAAAAATTTATTGTACCATCTTACATCTTTTTTTTTTAATAGTAAGACTAAGCTAAAGGCATAACTTAGCTTCTTTATATTGCTCTGAATGATTCATAATTCATACATTATAATTTTTAAATGTATCTAAAAAAAAACAAAATGTAAAAAAAGAAAAAAAGAGAGAAAACAAAAGAAAAAATTAAAAATAAATTGTAATTTTTTTTGTAGTCTTAAGTCAGCAAAATAATGTACTTTTTTTTTTGCATTGTATTGTGTAATATTAATTTTAAGTTTAACATTAAGAATTTTTGTAACGACCTTGCTTTGGTTCTAAATAAATAAATGGATGTATGAATGAATGCTCATACATACATATGTAAATACATGTATTTTTACGATTTCATTGCTTATTATTGTTATTGAATAAAACAAAATGTTGTTAAATTATTAGAAGTTATTTTGCTTTGATATAAAATTATTATTGTAAAAAAAATCTATAAATTTTGGCATTGTACTTTTCGAGTAGGGGCGGTCGGTCCTGTGGTGGAGACAGCTGATTTTTTTTTATACAGAAATGATTTTTTACAGAACTAAATTGAGATAAAACAAACAAGAGAAATGTATAGAAACAAATGCAATGGAGCCAGACTAAGCATTTTAGAATATTTATATTGGAAAAATAAAAATGTACGAAACTGATCGTCTGTATGTATTATTTAATCTGTGATAAAACTGAGCTGAAACTCAAATCTCACTTCTTCAAACGAAAATAAGAGTTCAAGGTAGTATTTCTTTGAAAAAGTGAGATTTGAGTTTAAGCTGGGTTTTATGCATTCAATCCAATATTTACAAAAATTATAATTTTTTCATTTGTATTTTAAGAAAACTAAATATTTAGATTTTTATATTTGAAAGTTTTTTAATTAGACTATTAATTTTACTTAAATTATTGATAATGTTTTTGTGCCCTCTAACAAAATTGGGATAAATATTGTAAAAGAACTGGACACAAAACTCTAATGTCTGCGATATTTCTTTTGGGTACATTAAATTAAAAATATAATAGTAACAAATTATATTATTGATAAGTTCAATGAAATTGAAAGTTTAAAATTGGTCACCAATTCTTTTCTATAAAAATATTAGCGATTGCACTATTTTCTTCAAGACTAGAATCTAAAAATATTATAAAATTAAAAAAAAATTTTAATTATAAAAATGAATTAATGAATTATTCATTTTTTTTTTTTATAATTGTTTTTTGAAAACCGTAAAACCCACTTTTATAAGTTGAGTATGTAATTTTAAGTATGTAAAAAAATTTTATAACACCTTCAACGTTTTACACAAACTATAAATGAAATTTGAAGTGGAAGTTAACGCAGTACTGCTCATTGATAAAGTTGTTGATAAGGAAGGGCTATATGAAGAATAAAAAAAAATTAAGTTTTCTGAAGAAAAATATTATTTAAAACATATTTTAAAGCTTATCAGTATTTGGTGGTATTACAGAATCTTGTATTTCGGATACTATAAAGAATAAGGTTGTGATAAAGTCCATTCTTCTCCATTATCCAATATAAGAATTCTAGCTTTCTCAAGAGCAAGATATTTCAATGTTTCATCGTCTGTAATTTCAGGCCCATCAGATTCTAATACCAATCGCGATTCTTTTCAGCAATTTTAGATAGAGATATACAAATAATATTATTTAAATATATAATTATTATTAAATTATATTTTAAATAACCTTTTTTCAAAACTGCGTTTAAAGTAGGTTCACACATAAATCCTTTACCATTTTGCTGGTAAAATTTTATTTTTCCTCGTATCGTAGTATATATTGTTAATTGTTGTATATCTAAACCCAATTTTTTTAAATTTTACACACATTTTTTGACAAAACTGCGTACAATTTTTATACCCCTACGATAAGTATCGGGTATAATAAAATTACTCCTCCGTTTGTAACACGTTCAAATGAGCAAGATAGATACACCTTCAAAGGTATGGATCGGATCAGAATCAAATTCTGAGTCGATTAAGCTTTGTTCGTCCGTCCGTCAGCACGCTAACTCAAGAACTAAGAAAGCTAGAGTCTTGCAATTAACAAAAAATATTCTGAGATCAAATTGTAGGTTCCCTATTTTATTTGGTTGAAATTCAAATTTTTCCATACAAATTTTTCAAAAGTTTCACATCGTTTGAAGTAGAGCTATGAAATTTTAAATGCGAATAGATATTCTAAAAAAATTAATTTTATGAAACAACTTTTTCTGTAGCCCCACCTGTTACGGAGCAACAGCCCTTCAAAGTTCGAAAAAGTTCTATATATAAATGTTTATAACACAAGCTCTATAAGGTATATCTTCAATTTGAAAATGCCAAAAGATAGCCGCTTTTATGAGCTTTACAAATATATATATAATAAAGATATACTTATACCATACGATGTCTTAATTTACAGTTATGCGAAACTGAATTATTGCGAAATTCTTTAACCCTTCTACCTTTTAAATAGTTTAAGTTAGAAACTTGAAATTTTGAGAGGAGTTATATCTTTGAAAATACGTAGTCACTTCAGAAAATATTCTTGTATCGCCCCCCGTTTAGGAGTTGTAAGGGGTTAAAAACTGAAAATTCTTATTTTTAAACCCCTGTAAATTGTACACCTGTTCAAATTTTTTTGAAATAATACATACAAATTAAAGCTGCAACATTATACTTTTATTTCTGTTAGCAACTTTTCGTAATAACACAGCGTTACCTTCAAAATTGATGAGTCACACTGTCTTGATTTTTTCAAATTTTCTAACAAATTTCTTTAACGAATTTTTTGAATTTTTTATTACTTGACAATTTAAAATTGTTGATATAATGCGTAGTACAAAAAAATGTTAATAAATAAACAACGTAACGGTTACTTTGAAGAATTTTTATTTTTATGATATTGATATACATAGTTATATAATATCATGTTTATTTACATATCGTATATATCACTGATGAATGAATGATGTAATAATAAGAGTACATATAGAGATACTCGTATATACATATGTATATATGTATGTACTTATATAGCGACGTATTTATACGTGTTTTATTGTAGTTACATATAAGAAATTATTCTATGAATGAAATATTTCTAAAGAAATATTGCAATGTATGGCGTTATATAAAAAAATCAGCTGTCTCCACCACAGGACCGACCGCCACTACACAAAAAGTACAATGCCAAAATTTATAGATTTTTTACATAAAAATTTATATCAAAGCAAAATAACTTCTAATAATTTAATAACATTTTGTTTTATTCAATAAAAATAATTATATGCAATGAAATCGTAAAAATATATGTACATTCATTCATACATCCATTTATTATTATTATTATTATTGTAATGTAGATACATGATTGTTTTTTCTTTCAAAAAATAATATTAAAAGTAAAAAATAATAAAAACTGTAAACAAATACAAAACAAACATAAGATTAATATTAAATCTGCTAACAAAAATTTTACCGTTTTAATTTTATGTCATCAACAAATGAATAAAATGCATTGGCATAGATATAAGTACATACATATGTATGTATAAAAATTTTTAGAGATATAAAAAAAAAACAAAAAAAAATTGTTCATATAAATTCATATGGAGTGTTACGTATGAAATTTGGACTTAGAAAAAAAATTAAATAAAAGTTAAAGTTAGTCGGATCAAAAAATGTTCTATGGCAAAGTTGTTCCTCTTTACTTGTGTAACAACTTTTTCTTAATAATTTTTCTCACAAAATTTTTCTGTTACGAAATATTCGTAAAAAACTTAAAAAGTACACTAGTAAACTACCACTTGCGGTTGTCCGATTTGCTCCAAAAGCTTACCAATCCGAGATATTTACGTCAAAACCTTAAATATGAAATTTCTTAAAATTCCGCTCAGTCGTTTAAGCTGTACACGTGGCCACAGACATACCCACACACGCACCCACACACACACACACGCACACACACACACACACGCACCCACACACACACACAGACGGACATCATGCTGAAAATTTTTTTACAGCCTTCTCCACACCGGAGTAGTGCATTTTTGCGAAAATCTCGGGTACAAATTTTTAGTATGAAAACAATACCTACCTTATACATTAATGTATGCGGTCGGTAAATATAGTATGTATATAATATATGAATGAATGCATATGCATATTAATATATATTTGGTATTTTGTAGTAAGTTTACTATAAATTAATATAAATATGTATGTACATTTGCCGCTTAGTAATAAATGGTAATAGCATATTTGGAAAGGTTTTGAATTGATAATCGTTAGATAGAAAATTAGGATCTGCTTTTGAAGAATGTTTAAACATATAGGTAGTTTGAATATACATACATACATATGTACAAACCATAGTAAAAAAAAGAAAATAAGATTAACACAAAGATAATAAAAATGATATAATTTCGAAAATTTGAAGTGTGGAAATTTTTAAGTGCTTATGAAATTTATTTAGAGGTTATTACAATTCAGAGAATCGGATTGAATAATTTCCTCTAAGGTTTGATTGGTTGAATAACTTGTACACATTTTTCATTCTTTTTTTATTTATATGTGTTGTTTTTATTTTACTTTGATTGCTTTAGATACAGAAAAATAAAAAGAAAGAAATCAAAAATTATTTGGATTATATTTTGATTATACATTTTATTAATATTATTTTTATTATTACATTTAGCAGTGATTTACTTCCCAAGTTATTTTTTTTGTTTTAAAAAATAAGTGTTTAAAAAATTCTCATATGATGTACTTATCTATATGTTATTTATCTATGGTACAATCTATTTTATGGTACTATGGTACAACCATTTTTAGTTTCACACCCACTGGTGTGTAGCGCAAAAATATACGGAAAAAAAACAACACTATATTACATATTATCTTTAATTATAATTTAGTAGTTTTCAGCCACACACTACGTATTATGAATTCCGTTTCAAGCTTTGACCATCAGTAACTACATATTTTTTACGATTTTTCTGCTATAAAACCTATACATAATATTAAAAATAAAACATAAATAACACATTTCATATTTACATTGCAGTAGTATGGTACCTACTATAGTCGGTAATAAATAGTAACAAAACGTATATAACAGAATAACAAAAAAAAAAAACACAAAATTATAAGAGACGTTCTCACTTACTCTCTTTAAAATTGTGTATTGTTTTTCTCGACTCGAGTCTTGACTCGATCGCAACGGCTCAACTATTCTTTGGCTATATGTATGTACATACTATGTAATGTGCTTTAACTTATGCATGTATGTAGGATCTGATAAAAAAAAAATATGCACCAAATAATTTTATTTTAAATTAAGTTTATTATTATTTTAAGTTATAAATTAATTTATTAAAAGTAATATTTAAAATATATTATATTAATCAATTTTACAATTCAAAAGTATAAAAAAAAAACTAATGTTCAATAAAATATGTTTAATTCACTAATAAAAATTATTTCGATTATTTTGTTATCCACGTCCACATATATCTGTCCTGATTATCCTTTTTTCTTCTTGTTTTATACCTTTGGGCATAACTGCTATTCTAAAAAAAAAACCAAAAGGTTAATGACTCTTTGAACTTGAATTTTTAAATTAATCAATCTTCACTAATTGATTGATTTATTATTTATGTGATTTCGACTATCGATAGCTAGCTTCACTAGCGGCTAACTTTATCATATGTTAAAAATTGATAAAAATCATGATTTATTACAATATGTATTGAAATTTTAAATAATGATATTGATCTGATATTAATAATCAATATGTATCTAAGTATGTTCAATCAAAGAACATAATTTATTCATTTGTAGGGTAGCATGTACTATTACTGTTATTAGTTTAGAAAGAATACGAGGACATTAACAAAATTATTCTTTTTTAATTAGATAATTATTTTCAAATTTGTTAATCAATTTTATAACTTAAAGTTCTTATAAAATAACACAATTAGGTATTTCCAGAATTTAGTAAAATAATATAACAACATAAAAATATAACATTAAAATAAAATTAATCCAGATTTCAATAAAACAATAATAAATTAAGACAAAGTGAAATAGTTACTACAAAATATAATAAAATTACAGATATAAAAAATAAACTAAAGAACTATTTTTGAGTTCGTATAATAGTATTATGAAATTTTTTTTTAATATATCTTTGTTATTTAGATCCTCAAACAAAATTCTTCTTCATGGGACTCGCAAATGGGATCATCTTCATCATGAATTTCATTAGTATTATTATTATTATTCAAAATATTTTAATAAAAATTTAATTTTTCCATTGACCTCCATTCGGAACCAAAATGTTTTTTTAATAGGTTATCTACATCAGTTAATTTAGCGTCTTTTACTTTTACACCATTTGGCAATATTGTTGGTTTCATCATCGCAAATTTTTTCATTTTTTCATATTTGGTTTAAAAACACCAGTTGAAGATCTATAAAATATTTCACCTTTAACAGTAACAGTGTTAGTTGCAAATTTTTTCAAAATGAAGCGCTTGGACTCATTGAATTTAAAGTGCCATGCAGAAGGTGGCTTAATAAAATTTGAAACTTCTTCTTTAAAATTCATTACTTGGCAATCACAACTTCCTAAATTTATTGTTTTACCGTGCTCCTGGTATATACTTAAATACTCTTCTACATCAATTATTGTTTCTTTCGTCCTTACTTTTTTTTCTATCTGAGCAAAAACTCTATCTGGAGGGATAAAGGAATTACCACGAACTGGAAATATTAATTCAATGCTCTTAATGTGGGGTGGCGATTTTTTTGCCAACCAATATTCACACATTCCAACCATTACAGAATTCTTATTTTGCCCGCCACATCCATCAGCAACTAAGCGAATTGTAGTAATTTCTTGCATATTTGTATCGCAAAGACGATTGAAAACGGCCGAAGCAATTTCATTAGAACCTTTTGCACGACTATTTTCCGTCCAGTAATATAAAAATACATTTTCAGTTGTAAGAGCTGAATGGGCTGTTCCCACAACTATACCGAAAAGATATAAATATAGCTGACGGCTATAATATGCTGCCTGATCGGATAATTTGGGTAATGTCATATTTTTCTGGCAATCAAACGACATAGTTAATAACCCTATCTTCTCTTCATTAAGTATGTCAAAAAATGCCCTGCTGCGGAGCTTTTGTATACGCAACTTTGTTATTAAATTATTTGTTTCTGTGGTATTTTTCTCCATTTTCAACAGTTCTTTCAGTTGTAGGCAAGTGGAACACACATCGGTTGATGGAATTTTAAAACCAAGATTAAAACATGTGTTGAAAACCTGTCTGAAATAGCTTGATTTAATTGGTTGATGTGAATTGGCATTGTTATAACTACGCCACATTTTGTTTATAGACAGTTCGCTTGGTAAATATTGACGCTTGCGAACTTTACTTCTACAATAATGAACCTCGACAGTTTTGTATTTTTTAATAAATTCAATTACATTATTTTTTTTAATTGCATTTTTCATTGTCTTTCTATCACCACCCCGTTTGTCAATAGGAGCTGAACCAGTTTCAAAATGCTTTTTACATATATTTTGAACGCTACCTTTACTTACCTTTAAAATATTTAAAAATTTCTTTTGGCAAATCTTTAATATTGCCTTTGATTTGGTTCGAATAAAATAAGTAACGTAAAACCCTTTCCTCGATCCATTTTTGTTGTTTCGGTCTGTTCTTTTTGGAATGATGATTTGACAGTGACACAAAATAAAACTTGCATCTTGAGCAAGTTTTGTGTTAGCTTTATAAAAACAATTCGAAAAATATAAGGCATCTGATATTTTCAGCTGCTTACATTTGAATGAACCGTTTTCTGAATGATTGCAATTGCTTATAATATCGGGTAATTCTTTTCTTTGATAACTAAAGAATATTGTAATATTTAATACAATATTAACTGAAACTGTGAAGTTTAAAAAATAATTATTTACCGCTCTATTTTAGCAATCGATCTTTTCCAATTTTTTTTTTTTTCTACAATTATTGCTTTCATCCATTTCAATTGGGAATTCATATGACTCCATATTTTTGGCCAAATATAATAACAACTAATATAATAAAAGCAATATAAAAGATTCTTTAATATTAAAATGTATTTTATTTCATCAACCATTCGAAGCAACTGGTACTAATAAATTAAACTTTTCAATACAAAATTAGCAATATTTACATGTTTTGCCGCCAAAATTTAGAATAATTCAATTTTTTATTTAAATTTTAATATTATATATAATTTTACATTGGAATAGGCCAACTTTGATCAAGAATTGGAATAGACTAATTTTGCATTTAAACGTCACTTGGAATAGATCACCTTTGAAACAAATATGAAAATTTAATCTTATTTTATATGGGAATTGACTACTTTTGACTAAGTTTAAATTCTTTATCAAGTTATACTCAAGATGTGAAACAAAATGTAGAACAAACTTAATTTTTTTTAAAAAATGGAATAGGTCACTTTTGAACCTAATAGTCACATATAATTATAAGAAGTCTCACCTCATACAAATTTTGAAAATATTTTTTTTCATATGTGGGTCGTAATGTGAATGTGACAACCCACATAAGATATTTTGTTAGAAAAACTAATGAAGCTATCTTGATGAAATTTATATAGTAGGTTACTAATCACGAAAGGAAGACTAAGTTCGAATCTGGACAAAATCGGTCCATGGGTTCGGGTTCTAAAAGCTTCCGAATGATTCCGGAGCAAACGAGATTATCTCCAAAACCAAGAAAGATAGAACCTTTAAATTTTGTACAATAATGTTCCTTCCCATTCGATTTCTATCTCTGAAATTTAAGAGGATTTGGTCCATGGGTTTGGATTTTGGAAGCTTCCGAACGAGCACCAGAGCAAATGAGATTTTCTCCAAAACCAATAAAGATATAACCTTCAAATTTGACAGAGTGGTGTTCTTTCATGTTTGATTTAGGTCTCTGAAATTTGAGAGAATTTCGTCCTTGGGTTCGGATTTTGGAAGCTTCCGAACGAGCCTCAGAGCAGATGATATTATCTCCAAAACCAACTAAGATATAACCTTTAAATTAGGCAGAATGGTGTTCCTTCATGTTTGATTTATGTTTCTGAAATTTGTGAGGATTTGATCCATGGGTTAAAATCTTGGAAGCTTCCGGACGAGCTCCAGAGCAAACGAGTATATCTCCACAACCCAAAAAGATAGAACTTTTAGTTTTAGTACAAAGGTGTTCTGTTATGTTTTCTTTTCTGTAAAATTGGAAACTGACATTTGAAAGAATTTGAACCATGGGTTCGTATTTTGGATACTTCCGGACGAGCACAACAGCAACGAGCATATCTCCAAAACCAACAAAAGTAGAACCTTTAAATTTAGTACAATGGTGTTCTGGCATGTTTTCTTTATGTTCCTGAGATGGATTCGATGAATTTGAGTGGCAATTCGGGTACCTGACACACACCTCCCAAGGACTAACAATCTTCGAAATTAATAAAGATAGAAACTTAAAATTTTTTACAAAGGTGTCAAGCATATCCCAAGAGGATGCCTCTTTTACTGAAATTCGAGTTGAATAAGACAGAAAAGGGAAGAAGTTCAAGCAGCTGCCAAAAAAACTTATGGATTTTTAATTTAATTCGAATTATTCAGGTGTAGGGTATTAATAAGTCGGTTGCATCGACTTACTGTTACATTTACTTGTTTTTAATATTACTTTTATTTATTAGAATTATATTTATTAGGTCAGAAAGTTTTTGTTTGATGGGTTTGGGTTTGTTAATATTAACCATTTAATTTATTAGGTTGGCTTATTATTTTTAACTAATTTAATTATTTTATTTAATTACTTAAGCTAAACAATTTTTTTTTTATTAATCTAATAATTAAAGTTTTAGCTCTAAATCTTAATCCTAGTTTTTCTGCTTTCTTTTTTGTAATTATATATTATTTAAACCAAATGAAGTACATATTATACACATGTCTTATTAATCTTTATCAAATAAAAGTAATTATTATACGAAATAAATGTAATTATTATATGTAACGCAAATAAATTATTAAGATAATTAAATTTAAATTATTTATTATATTAAATGTAAAAAAAATAGAAGAGAAAAAGAACCGCAAATAACATGTACTAAACTTTTTAACTTCGTACCGCGTAAATATCAAATATGTTAATAGACCAAAGTGTCAATATGTTTGTATTGTCATAAATTATTATATTATTAAGATTTAAACTTATATCTATTAATGATAAAATATATATATATTTTTTTACTTCATAATCTTCAACTTATATCTAGTCATTAATTTTTTTCTTAAACAAATAATAATATATCTATGTTTCATCTTTTGTATACTTTGTGTTCTTAAACTTTTATTTAATATTTAAAATAATTTTTTCTTCTTTTTCTTATTCTAATTTTTATAATTCCATTTTTGTAATTCATAATCCTAAATCCTAATTATCTCTGATATTTATATAAAAAAATTTTTTGTAGAACTTAAATGAAAATTTAATGATTCATTCATTTGATATTTTTATTTCTTTTGATTTTGTATTTTTGCTGTTCAGGAACTGAAAACTGGAGTATTTTTAAATTTATTTTTTATTTAGATTTTTTATTATATTTTAGGTTTGTTTTTATTTATTATGTGTTTTTATTGTGTTTTTATGCTTAGAGTGTTGTTTTTATTAGTTGTGTTTATTATTTTTAATTTTAGTTTGTTTTTATTAGATTTATTTTGTATTTTACTTTATTTCTTATTGTTATTTATTATTTTAGTTTTTGGAGTTGTTAGCTTTTCATCTCTCATTCCATATCCTATGGAAAGGGTAAAGGAATATTACTTTAAGTAGTTATAATTTGTAGTTTTGGATGCTTTTTTGTTTCACATTTTTCAACAGCCCAAGAACAATGCTTTCTCAATAGAACTAGAATTAAAAAATTTAATAATTTCATCTTATGATCATAACAGTCAGTGAACCATTCCGGAGTTACACTTTTACATTTTTCGATAATAATTCGTTTAATGCCTACTGCTTGAGGATTTATATTAAATATCTGGTCAAATACTAAAATAAATTTTTTACTAACATCAATAAATTGTTGTGATGGTGCATTTAAATTTCCAAATTCCGAAAAAGAACTATAATATATATTTTCAAAAATAAATATTTCTGATGGAGCTGTTAACACTTCATCCTCTTTTTTTAATGCACAATTGCATTTATAGCAATTTAGTTTAGATAAAATTTTAAATGCTACATATCCAATAAAGTATCTCATTGAATTTAAATCTACCGGAAGATGTTTGGATGCTCGGAATGTATCTTCTTGAAAAAATTTGGCATATGCATCGCTTTAAAAGTCTGTATCAACTGATTCATTATATATTTCGATTTCTGTGTGTAAATTTGATGTGCCGGATTCCATATTTAGCATTAGCACACTGTCCACATCATCTTCACAGTTACTAACAGAGCTCGATTGCACTATATTTAATGACATTATTCGAGTTATTATTCCATTCAATTCAGCTAAAGTAGGATTTTTATTATTACACCCCTTTTATCTTATAATAGAAAACAAATTTTCAAGTGCATCTTGGTTAAAACGTCATTAAAAAAAATATTTCAGATTAATTTTTGAAAATATCTTCCGATAGTTCCAGTATAGTGTTCAACGAAATTTGCATTCCTTCCAAGAAATACACCTTTTTCTTTTTAACTAATTCGATATTTTTTAAATAGTTTCTGAAGTCTTTTAAAAATGATAAAGATAGGCTATTTAATTTGTTTGTTGACATTGCTATTTCATTCCCGGTCTTAAAGCCAGGTGTTTCAACTTTTGTTTTAATAGCAGCACTAACACTTCTGCTAAAAATTTGTGTAGCCAGTCTTACTCGCATTTTTTCAAACGTATTTGGATTAATATGCTGCCTGGTTAGCTTAGTACATATCTTTGTTTTTCCATTTAATTGATACTCCCATAATTCTCTAATAATATTAAAACTAGCAATTCCATCAGGGGTTCTCAGATCGGAATCTAATAAGCAATTTCTAAGAGATTTTATTAAGTGTGGAAAGTCGTACATGCAATATATTTTGTTTTCCTTATATTCAAAAAAAGAGTTTGTTGGGGAAATATTTAACATGGAAAAACATTTCCTATTGGAGGAACTTTAATCACATGTAATTACACGTATTATTATACCAATCTCAAATAACATTTCTAAATTTTCTTTAATAATTTTAAAAAGTATTTCATCAGATAGCCCATTTTTTGTAACAAAATAGTTAAACACAAGTTTCCAATTTGAAATTAAACCCCGTAGCATAAAAACCATAACTTGTTTTCCATGATTTTTACTGCGGCAAAAACCGTCATTTTGAAACCCATCTATTAAATCTAATTTTTCGTTATATCTGAGTTCTTTCCAAATAGCTATTTCGTCAAATATCAGAACTACGTTTTTTTTATCAATTTCTTTTAAGGAATCACATTTTTTTTAAATTCCTCAAAAGCACTAATTTTAAAGCCAGGTTGAAGCGATTTTATTGGACTCCATCTATGTAGCGAGCTTATGTGTGGTAAATTTAAATGCAATTTATTTCTTAAAAAACAATATGTAGACTGTGAAACATAAAATATATTTTGGGCTAACGTTATCTGGATATTTTTTTCTTCGCTATTGAGAAGAAGTTTACAAAATATTTTCGATTCATTATTCATATAAGAAATGGAATCGATAGAGCTTTTGATGTTGTTAATCATCATCTTAGTTTTCTTTGCACGCTTATTTGAGATCGGCTTTTTAATTTTTTTCATTAATTTTATTTTGGCTAAAAGTGCAGTGTTCTTTTTTAAAGTTAAATTATATTTTTTCATGTAGTAATCTCTAGCTTTTACATATTATTCACAATTGTTGCAGGCAGAGTCTATAAAATTTTCACAACTACTTAAACGTTTTTTTTTTTCAGGTGCGCAAATATTTAAAAAATTAATGTTTTCAATACTTTCTTCTAAATATGTACCTAATTTTACAGAGGATATAGTGTCGGATTTCAATTTATTCTTTCCTACATATAAATCAATGTGGCATGTTTAAATACTGTCTTCATTAAAGTAAGTGTTACAAAAATAATGTGGTTTAACTTACCTATATCGCTTGGATTAAAATGGTTATTACAAATAAAAAGTTTTTTCCAACTACGAGCACGCAATTTAAAATACCACAATTTTCGCGCCAAATTTGACCAATTATGGAATCTTGTGGAGGAAATTTAAAAAGTCTGAGTGCTATGTTATCTCGTTCAGATTTTTTACAATCAGAAATGCAACATTTTATTCCTGATTTGTAGAAATTTCGGGGTTTTTTAATCTTAATATTATTTTCACAATTCATTTTAATTTATTTTAATTATAACTAAGTCTGAAATGTTCACTCTATACGCTTTTACAAACTTTACTCATAACTTTAAAACATTTACAATTTTTGCATTTACAAATGCACTAACAAAATTTTTCAAATAACGCATTTCTTTTTTATTCTTACATGTATTTTACAGTGTCATGTCAAGTCAAATAACAAAAAATATTAATAAAGAAAAACAAAACAAAACAAAATAAAAAATCAAAATCAATTTCTATTGATTCTAATTCTAATTTCTACTTCTAAAAGAATTCTATTCTAATTTAACTCTATACGAAACGAATACAATATTATCTATACATACATACAGATCTCTATAGAATATTGTTCTTTGTATTGTTTTACTAACCAAAGTCCGAAGTCCAAACCATTAACCAATAATAAAAAAAAAATAAAAAAAGAAAAAGGTAAAATAAAAAATTTTAAAGAGAATAAGAGAATGCTTTTTTATTTTATTTTTTCCTCCGACCGTACGCATCATAGGTGTAAAAATTGAAAAAGTGTTCTGATGAGACTTCTTTTAATTATATGTTCTTTGGTACAATGTACATGTATGATCAGGGGGCAGAGTCTCTTTAAAATTCAAATATATAATTGTTTTGGTTTTGTACATTTCTATTAAATTGTTGCATTTATGTATGAATGTTTGTATATTATTTGAAGCGATTAAAAAACTTTCCTAATTGTATTCTTGTTCGAATTCAATTCTTCTCATATAAGTACTTAAATTTTAGTACACAGCAGTTCTTACTGTTTTGGCGTTATTATACTCTACACCTAAAGTATAGGGTATATTAACTTTGGTATGGTGTTTGTAACCACCAAGAGGAAGCGAGTTAGATATGGACTTGTATATATATTCTGAATCAGGATCACCTCCTGAGTCGATTCAACGATGTCCGTCCGTCCGTTCGCACGATAACTCAAAAACTAATAAAGCTATCTTGATGAAATTTATATGGTAGGTTAATAATTACGAAAAGAAGGCTGAGTTTGGTCCATGGACAAAATCGGTCCATGGGTTCGGATTCTGGAAGCTTCCGAATGATTCCAGAGCAAACGAGATTATCTCCAAAACCAACAAAGATAGAACCTTTAAATTTTGTACAATGATGTTCTTTCCCGTTCGATTTATGTCTCTGAAATTTAAGAGGATTTGGTCCATGGGTTTGGATTTTGGAAGCTTCCGAACGAGCACCAGAGCCAAATGAGATTATCTCCAAAACCAACAAAGATATAACCTTCAAATTTGACAGAGTGTTGTTATTTCATGTTTTATTTAAGTCTCTGAAATTTGAGAGGATTTGGTCCATGAATTCGGATTTTAGAAGCTTCCGAACTAGCTGCGGAGCAAACGAGATTATCTCCAAAACCAACAAGGATAGAACCTTTAAATTTTGTCAAATGATGTTCCTTCCCGTTCGATTTATGTCTCTGGAATTTAAGAGGATTTGGTCCATGTGTTTGGATTTTGGAAGCTTTAGCTCCAGAGCAAACGAGATTATCTCCAAAACCAACAAAGATATAACCTTCAAATTTGACAATGTGGTGTTATTTCATGTTTTATTTAAGTCAATGAAATTTGAGAGCATTTGGTCCATGGGTTCGGATTTTGGAAGCTTCCGAACAAGCCCCAGAGCAAACGAGATTATCTCCAAAACCAACAAAGATAGAACCTTTAAATTTGGCAGAATGGTGTTCTTTCATGTTTGATTTAGGTCTCTGAAATTTTAGAGGATTTGGTCCTTGGGTTCGGATTTTGGAAGCTTCCGAACGAGCCCCAGAGCAAATGATATTATCTCCAAAAGCAACAAAGATATAACCTTTAAATTTGGCAGAATGGTGTTCTTTCATGTTTGATTTATGTCTCTGAAATTTAAGAGGATTTGGTCCATGGGTTTGGATTTTGGAAGCTTCCGAACGAGCTCCAGAGCAAACGAGTATATCTCCACAACCAAAAAAGATAGAACCCTTATTTTTAGTACAACGGTGTTCTGTTATGTTTCCTTTTCTGTAAAATTGGAAACTGACATTTGAAAGAATTTGAAGCATGGGTTCGTATTTTGGAAACTTCCGGACGGGCACAAGAGCAAACGAGCATATATCCAAAACCAACAAAAATACAACCTTTAAATTTAGTACAATGGTGTTCTGGCATGTTTTCTTTATGTTCCTGAGATGGATTCGGTGAATTGGAGTGGCAATTCGGGTACCAGACACACGCCTACCAAGGACTAACAATCTTCGAAATTAATAAAGATAGAAACTTGAAATTTTTTACAAGGGTGTCAAGCATATCCCAAGAGGATGCGTCTTTTACGTTCCTAAAATTCGAGTTGAATAACACAGAAAAGGGAAGAAGTTCAAGCAGCTGCCAAAAAAACTTATGGATTTTTAATTTAATTTGAATTATTCAGGTGTAGGGTATTAATAAGTCGGTTGCATCGACTTACTGTTACATTTACTTGTTTTAAAAATAATTTCAGTTAGTGTTTTGACGAATTTGGTTTTACTTTCTGATTTTTTACGTTTTGTACTTTTTCCATAAATTCTATTTTTCTAAACTACAACTGTCTATTGTATGAATTGGGATTCAACATAGAATTTAACTACAAAATTAACAGGGGCCCCTAGTTATTATATATTTATATAATTTTATTTGGGTATCAAAATGTATGCGTTTGTGTGAGTATAATATATTAGGTATATATGGATTAAGGACCACTGAAATTGAAATTGTGTGCATAATACGTTTGCATAATAGTTTAATCATATATAGAGCTTCACCAACTTTTTTAAGATCTTCGTTACTTTCCTCCATTCTTACTTCACTTCAGACATCAATCAAAAATTTAAAACAAAGTTAAGTTAGTTCTATTTCCATTTCATTTTTGATTTTCGATCTTTTATTGATTTTTAACTTTCACAGATAATACATATACGTAATACATAATACAACTATTGTACAATGCACATGCATACAAATAATGCATATTGCATATATTACAGTTTACAAATATTGTATAATACATGCATAATACTCTTACACATTTTTTTATGTAAATACATATTTTGTTGTTTTTTACGGTTTTGTGGTGATGAGAGAGAATGCAAAATAATTAGTATAATAATAAAACATGATTACATGTATGATTGCAATACATTAATCGAAATCAATAACATGATCAAACATAATTATGATCAAACTAGATTAATCATGATTATTTGGACCTCTAGTGCATATACATATATATAATACGGATACCCAAATAAATATTCAATTTATTTGAATTTTAGTATGTTTTTATATCATTTCATTTTTTTAGTATTTTTCGTGCATGATAGATAAATTCTTATTACTAGTAGTTCAACAACACCAGCTGAAGATTCCACCATATTTTTTTTTCGGCTGGTTGATAAGTGCAAATACTGGATCATCTAATTCTATTTGAATTTCTATAATTTTTGTTTTTTCTATAATTTTATATTTTTTTTTTATTTTTTAATTAATTTCTTTAGTTTTATTTAGTATTTGAAACTTTAATTTTTAAATTCAATTTTTCTTTTATGAAACTTTTAATTTTGGAATTTCTTAATTTTAATTTTATTTTAATTTCACTTCTTTTTAGTTGTTAGTTTTTTTTATAATTTATTTATTTTTTATTTCTATTTATTTATTTTTTATTTTATTATTTATTTTTATTAATATTTTTCCTTTCTTCGATTGATAAATATCTCAGCCAATGGAAAATTGCACACCTTTCTCCAATTCCCAAAAAAGGTGACAAAAGGGACCCTTCAAACTATTGACCATCACTTCGGTCCTCTCCAAAATTATGGAAATTTTGGTAAACAAAAGGCTTTTGAGATACCTGAATAGCTCGCGTATGTTAAACGATCGCTAATACGGCTTTCGCAGTCATCAATCTGCAGGTGATCTTTTCACTTGTCTCTGCGAGTTGCTCAACACCAGCATTCATTGTTCCGATGAATCTGAGGTTGTAGCTCCCGATATCTCAAAGGCCGTTGATCGAGTATGGCGTTCTGCTCTTCTGAGCAAATGTCAGGCCATTGGTTTGGGCAGCTAGCTCCTTCTGCGCATGGATTGAGGATTTTCTTTCGAATCGTCGTATTCGTATCCTTGTCGACAGTTTTATGTCTGACACTCATAAAATAAATGCTGGCGTTCCACAAGGCTCTGCCTTATCTCCCAGTCTCTTTTTAATTTTATTTAACGACCTACTCAGTTCTACCCTCAATCCAATCCATAGTTTTGCCGACGACAGCACTGATTTTTTTTAACACCATCAAATGCTACTCGCAATCAGTTAAATAAATCCATACAAATTCTACGGTTCCAAGGGAAAAATATACAGCGGTCTGCAAATTTAAACATTTTAGGCATGCAGCTTAATCAAAAAATTTTGTGGACTGATCATATTTTTGACATAGCAAAAAAAGCTGCCAAGTGTTAAGGTTTTCTTTTTCAATGTAAAGCGATGTAAGATGTAATATAATTCTCACATATGGGCTGGCACTGCTTAAACATCATTAGGTTACCTGGACAAAATCCAAAATCGTGACTTACGCCTGATTGGCGACCCTACTGTTCAGGGAACTTTTACTCCTCTTAACTGACGCCGAAATATTGGAGCTTTATCTCTCTTTTAAAGATATCTTGTAGGTCTCACGTGCCAACAACAGTAGAGCTAATTAATAAAAACATTATAATTGTAATTTTTATATTTACTTTAAGTTGAATATTCAATAAATATAGATATAAAAGTATTTAAAGTTTTTTTTATTAAAAATCATAATTTTTACAGCTATTTTTGAAATCGAGTAATTTTTTAATTTAATTAAAAATTTTTGAAGAATTTTTTTTTGTTCTCATTATTGACAAGGTGAAGCGTTAAGTGGCGCTCGAGCAGGGACCATATTGCCAAACAGTGTATGTAGAGCACACCAAAAGCCAACTAAATTTTGTTAAAAAAAAAGAAAAAGTTTTTTATTGGAAGAAAAAAACGGGTGAACTTTAAGAAACTTTATTTGAAAAACAAAAAGGAAAAAAAAAACTTTGTGTTAAAAATTAACTAAACAAAATTAAAACTTCAATATAATAAAAATTTATTTAATTAAAAATATTTAATTTTAAAAATCTTTCTAACGAAATTTAACAAAAATAGTGTGAAAAGAAAGAAAAAAAAAAACTTTAAAAGACAAAAATTGAGAAAATCAATTAACAAACGAAATATAAAAGTGGAAAATAGTGGTATAAAATTCAGATTAGAGAGCAAAATCTGACAACATCACTTTTGGTGCGCGTAGCAAGTACGACAAGGATCAAACCTGTCAGAAGTTGGTTCAGCAATACGAGATAGGAAACGAGGCCCCCGAGTAGCTTTTAAACAGAGCAAAAAGAAGCTGTCGCATGGTGGAGTAAGCAGAACCACTACAAAGTGTAAACAGCAGCCGCCTATTTCGCTAGAACAAAATAATACAATGACCCAACCTACAATTAGAATTCACCTCTCAATAATACTATTTTTATTGCATTAAGCATTGGGAGATGTGCAGATTTTGGAATATACTGGATCACATATATTTTTTTTATTATTATAATTTAATCTTTATTCTTCGTTGGAAATTCATACAAAATGCTTACAACTAATAAAATATTATGATTAAGAACAAAAAAAAAACTTAAAAATACATTACTTCATTACAATAACAATAATAACCACTTTAGGATTCATAAAATTGCTTTAAAAAATTCAAAATTTACTAAGAAAATAAAATTTAAAAATTTTTCCTAAACTAAAACTATAAAAGCTTAAAATCAAAAAATCCAATTTAGAATAACTGATGGTATTGTATATTAAAATAAAATAGTTTTAAATGCCATATCAATTCAGAGTTCAACAACGTAAAAAGGTGAGGTGATAAAGGAAATTAAAATTTATATAATACAAAAACAAAAATATTAAGAAAATATAATACAAAAGATAAAAATATTAGGAAAATATATTACAAGGAGAAGCAAAATAAAATAAAAAGAGAAGCAAAAGTGATGAAAGAATAATAATTTCTGTATCAAATTAAATAAAAAAAAAGAAAAATTAAAAAAATGTTTATAAGTACCACAAAAACTAATCTAATCAAGTAAACGCTCAATTACATTGTGATCAAACTGCAGAAGCCAAAGCTCGACAACTTTTAGAAACTTTCTCAAAAATCTAACCTTCCTAATATACAAAGGAGCCCTATTAATTAATCTTGCTGCTGTTATGAAGTAGGAATTCCGAAAGTTTGTAGTCCTAAAATAAGGAATAATAACTGTGTAATCAAAATTGGAGCGAAAATTGTAATTGTTTGAGATTCTGGAATTCAAATAGCCACATTTTTTGTAAAATATCTTTAGCACCTTAAAGAAGTATAAATGTCTTATTGGAAGAACTTCAAAATTTTTAAAAAAATCCAATGAGTGATATCTTCTGTTTTTTTGAAAATTTTTCGCATAATTGACTTTTGGAGGGTTACAATCTGGTTAATCTTATTACAGTATATAATAATATATACTGTAATATACTGTAATTTCTTTTATCGTTGACGACGCTGATAATTGGTTATTACCGGTTAACTCTCATGACGAAATTGACTTCGGTCTTATTAGCAAGTTCTACGGTAACGATTTACAACAAATTATCAGTTATCCTAATAGTAATAATAAGTGGTTAGATCTTGCATTTTCAAATGCATATGATAGAGTGTCGGTTAAATTCGCTGATGATGTTGATAATCTTTTTACCAACTCTGCTCATCATAACGCACTTTTTTTCGAGTTCTCCACTTCTATCCCACTCTTGGCCAAATCTTACAATAATGAAATTGTATACGATTTTTTTAATGCTGACTATCAAAGTATTAATTATGCTTTGTCATTAATGACATGGGACGAACTGTTAGTTCAACAGGATATCAATTTACTAATCTCTATCTTTTATTCAAATCTGTTTCAAATTATTGATGCCTTTGTTCCTAAAATTCGCAAAAAGCATAAAACAACAGAACCATGGTTAGATAGAGATCTTCGGAACTTGAAAAATCGGCGCAATAAAATATACAAAAAACTTAAACTTCATCAAGCACCATGTGACGACTTATTGAATATGTATAAGCAACTTGCAATTGAATTTAAACAAAAAGCCAATGCAGCATATGAAAACTATGTCACGGATATTGGCAACAAACTTGTTACTGATCCTAAAAAATTTTTTGATTTTGTTTTGATTTTGAACACAAAACGGAAATTATTTGGGTATCCCAATTCAATGATATCAAAAGACAATGTGGTTTCTGATTGCCCAAAAGAAATTTGTAACTTCTTTTCTGATCATTTTCAACAAGTTTATCGTCCAACAGCACCAGTTACCATATCGACTAATTCCTTATCTAATAGCTCAAATTTGCTATTTACAGACGTGTATCTTTCTGAAAATGATATTCTTGAAGCAATTTTGAGCCTTGATATAAAAAAGAGTGCTGGTCCGGACTTAATTCCTCCAATATTTTTACATAATTGCTCTCACAGTCTAATCTTCCCTCTTCATTTTATTTTCAATAAGTCACTTTCAATTGGGATTTTCCCACAACAGTGGAAATCCTCCCACTTAACCCCTATTTTTAAAAAAGGGGATAGAGCATTGGTGAAAATTATCGAGGTATAGCAATCCTTTCGACTATACCTAAATTTTTTGAAAAAATTGTCGTTGATAGAATTACTCCTATCATAAATGCAAAACTAAATGAACAACAACATGGTTTCAGAAAAGGTCGTTCAACTACTACGAACGTGATGGTTTATACATCTGAAATCCTGAATCAAATGAAGAAAGGGTACCAAGTTGATGCAATTTACACTGATTTTAGCAAAGCTTTCGATCGTGTAGATCACTTCACTTTGCTAAACAAACTATCAACTTTTGGCATTTCGGGTTCATTTCTTGAGTGGCTTAATTCTTATCTTATAGAAAGAACTCAAAATGTTAAATTTCGTGGTGTATTATCCAACACCATCGGGGTCACAAGCTTATCAGTGTTACAAGCTTGGTGCACGTCAAATAAATTAGAACTCAACATACAGAAATGTAAGGTTATAAGCTTTACACGTAAACGGTCTTCTTTAATATATGACTACAAAATAGATAATGTAACTCTTGAAACAGTTTTTAGCATTACTGATTTAGGAATTCTTCTCGATAATAAACTTAATTATAATCTTCACTATGATCTAATAGTTTCAAAGGCTAATAAAATGTTAGGTTTCATTAAGAGAAGAGCTAAAGAATTTAGCGACTTAGCTGTGACTAAATCTCTTTATTGTTCCCTAGTTCGACCTATCTTAGAATACGGTAACATTGTTTGGGATCCAGCCTTTGCAGTTCATTCCAATAAAATCGAATCAGTTCAAAAGCAATTTCTTTTATTTGCATTAAGGAATCAATATAACCCTTTTGATTTTGCTAATCTACCTAGTTCCAGTACAAGACTTAATTCATTAAACTTGCTTTCTTTATCTTTACGTAGACAATTATTGTCATCATGCTTTACTTTCGATATTTTGAATAATAGTATTTCTATTCAATCTCTTAATAACAAGTTTCGACTTAACGATAGTGTTAGGCAAACTAGAAATACTAAATTTTTAATGGACTGCAAACATAATACAGAGTACGGTAGAAATGAACCCATCAATAGATGTTGTACTAATTTTACAAAATTAGTCATCTCTATTCTACATCTATCTCCAGAAATACTTTCAAACACATTGTACAACTACAATTTTCCAATTTAATGACCTTAGACAATTAATTCTTACTTAAGCAAAAAAAAAATTTTTTTTTTTTTTTTATAATTATGATATAATTTTAAACATAGCACATTTATTGTATTGCATTATAATACAACTAATGTTTTTTATTTAGATCATTTTTGTTGTACATTTTATAGATAGTAATGTAATGCTTTTAGGTATTGTTAATAAAAAAAAAATTAAATTTTTTTTTTTTTTCAATTTTACTTCTACGTAATAATAAGATATTATTATTTACATTTTTTTTACATAAAATGTTAAATTGATTGTCATTATATGTATCTGTACAAATATCATATTTCAATTTTTTTGTTAAAATAAAGTTGTTATTGTAGTTTAAATAAAAATTAATGATAACAATAATAATAATAATAAATTAACTTTTTTTATAATTTAAGTTATTATAAATTTAGTTTTAAGTCATTCTTTTGTTTAATTTTAATTATAAGCATTAATTTAAGAATTTTTTTTGTAACGACCTTGTTTTGGTTTTGTTTTATAAAATAAAATAAAAATAAAAAATAATAATCTTATTACAGTATATAATAGCTATAAATATAGGCTGGGCAAAAATTCAGGAGGGAAATTTCCGACTCATACATATCAGTGATCTGGGTGCTTTACAAAATACTTTAGAGGAAATCAACAACGTTCTAGAAGAAAATAATTAAGCAGCACCCGCTGTATCATTATCTTCGTCACGAAACAATGCCAGTTCAAAATCTTCTAGATGAATTCAAGACTCCTAGGAAGAAAAGATCAATCAATTATTTTGGTTCAACATGGAAATAGATAGCAGGTACGCCAGTCCACGAGGATTTTTTAATTTAGATTTATAAGCAACTTGCAATTGAATTTAAACAAAAAGCCAATGCAGCATATGAAAACTATGTCACGGATATTGGCAACAAACTTGTTACTGATCCTAAAAAATTTTTTGATTTTGTTTTGATTTTGAACACAAAACGGAAATTATTTGGGTATCCCAATTCAATGATATCAAAAGACAATGTGGTTTCTGATTGCCCAAAAGAAATTTGTAACTTCTTTTCTGATCATTTTCAACAAGTTTATCGTCCAACAGCACCAGTTACCACATCGACTAATTCCTTATCTAATAGCTCAAATTTGCTATTTACAAACGTGTATCTTTCTGAAAATGACATTCTTGAAGCAATTTTGAGCCTGATATAAAAAAGAGTGCTGGTCCGGACTTAATTCCTCCAATATTTTTACATAATTGCTCTCACAGTCTAATCTTCCCTCTTCATTTTATTTTCAATAAGTCACTTTCAATTGGGATTTTCCCACAAAAGTGGAAATCCTCCCACTTAACCCCTATTTTTAAAAAAGGGGATAGAGCATCGGTGAAAATTATCGAGGTATAGCAATCCTTTCGACTATACCTAAATTATTTGAAAAAATTGTCGTTGATAGAATTACTCTTATCATAAATGCAAAACTAAATGAACAACAACATGGTTTCAGAAAAGGTCGTTCAACTACTACGAACCTGATGGTTTATACATCTGAAATCCTGAATCAAATGGAGAAAGGGTACCAAGTTGATGCAATTTACACTGATTTTAGCAAAGCTTTTGATCGTGTAGATCACTTCACTTTGCTAAACAAACTATCAACTTTTGGCATTTCGGGTTCATTTCTTGAGTGGCTTAATTCTTATCTTATAGAAAGAACTCAAAATGTTAAATTTCGTGGTGTATTATCCAACACCATCGGGGTCACTTCCGGTGTACCGCAGTCCACGAGGATTTTTTAATAATAAATAGAAAAATAAATAATTTACTAAATAATAACAATAGACAGGTTGTAATAAATAATGTTTATAATGATACGATTAACATTTAACAATATTACTCAGATAGCTAATGACTTACTAAAAAATATTAGATTAGATCAGGAATTTGATAATCAGTCTGCTTTCAAATTACAGTATAAGTTAAAACTTCTCAAAGAAGAAGTCATAAATCTCAATTATGCTGCTCATTGGGTCAAAGTAGGTGTAGTTAACTCAGTACTACCATTGAGTATTAATATATTATAGGAGGATCAAATTTCATATAAAAATTTTTTTAACCTTTTTTTCATAGTAGCTCAAAAAAAAAATATTATTTTGAATGTATTGGAGTGAAATCTAAATTCCACTCATCACTCATCGTATGTGTATATATTTTAATTTTTTGACTACACATAGAGTTAATCTTTATATTTTTAAAATCTATCAGTTATTGATACACACATTCAAAATAATGTCAATTATTAATTGTTAGACAAAATCAATATTTTTGCTTTAAAAAAAATTTAGTTTTTTCTCTTTTACATTATTTTTCTTGCATAATATTATTGATTTTTAAAAAAAATTCTCATTATGTACGCTTAATTATTATTGCCGAAAGTATCAGAATGGTATCAAATGAGTGATCATATTATTATAATATGATCTTTACCTGTTTTTTATTGAATTAATATAATATATGTACATTCATGTTCACATAATTAATAAAAAAACATATTGTACAAAGTCATTTTATTGTTGTTATTATTAAATACAATATTGCTATATCATTTGTATAATTTAAAAATAATTTTTTTAAAAACTTAAGTTTTAAAGATTTTCATTTATTTTTAATATATGTATGTAATGTACATATATATTAAAGATATACGATCAAAAATCAAAAATGCAAGTATTTATGTACCTACTTGCAAAAAATGCACTTAAAGAAATATCAAATACATACACTGTCTATACAAAAAACTGATTAAAGTTGATTAAAATATAGGTGTCAACAAATATTATATAGTATTTTTTTTTTTTTAATTTAAATATTTTATATAATTCAAAAAATTATTCTAATAACGAATTTTAAAAATATTATAAGTATTTTTTGAAATATATATTAGAAAATCTAACTTTGAAATCTAAATTTGAAATATATACTCGTATATGAAAATTCAGGATAAATCACATCAATTTATCAATATGGTAATACTAATAAAATAATGTTGTACACTTGTACCCAAGATAAAAAAGTTTTTTATAAAAAATATAAAATAAAGAAAAAAGTTAAGCAATCATAGCTATTATAAGGTATAGTAGATTGATAATGGGAAATAACTTATAAAATCAAGACTGGTCATTTTTATAAGAACTTTTTATATATGTATGTATGTAGGTACATAATTTAAAAGCAAGTTAAAAGTAAATTTAGTAAAATAGATTTTAGTGTTATAAATATTATAAACAATATTGTAATATAAAAATTTACAATATAAAAAGAATATTGATATATTTTTATATTGCCAAATTTATTATTTCCTTTCTCTAATATGAATTTGATTTATATGAAGAAAAAAACTTACTAGTTTCTTGTTCTTCTATGATAAGATAATATACCTAGTAAGTTTTTTTAATGCATGTACTGACAAATTGCGAATAGAAATATGTTCTGTGAAAACAAAATTAACTAATGTACCTAATTAAAAATTTCTTATTTAAGATTACTTAACCAACAAAACTTCTTTCTTACAAATAAAGTATGTAAGTTAACATGAAAAATATTTTATATGTACTCGTATGTTTATTTTGAAATTGGAATTGTGAATTATTGTTAAATTAGAAGATATGAAACGTTAGAATAGAACTATTTTGTTCAAGAGATAATGTGTTTTTTTTTGGAATTATAGAATAAGAAAATATAGACGTAATATTAAGGAATTTGATTTTTTTTTATTGATTGATTTGATCTTTTGATTTTACTTGTTATACCCGTACGATAGGATCGGGTATAATAAAATTACTCCTCCGTTTGTAACACCTCGAAATAAGCGAGCTAGATATACCTTCAAAGGTATGGATCGGATCAGAAAAAAATTCTAAGACTTTTGAGCCATGTCCGTCCGTCCGTCAGCACGCTAACTCAAAAACTAGGAAAGCTAGAATCTTGAAATTTACACAAAATATTCTGGCAGTAATATGTAGGTCCCGTTTTTTTTTTGGTTGAGTTTGGACCAAACCCTAGGGTAGCTCTCGAACACCTAACTTTTAGATCCCCACATTTTTTTTGAAATAGAGCTATGAAATTTTAACTGCTAATAGATTTCACAAAAATATTAATTTTATTTTAAATAACTTTTTTTGTACCCCCACCCGTTACGGAGCTACAGCTCCCCAAAGGTTCAAAAAAGCTCTATATTTAAATTGTTATAGCACAAGTTGTATAAGGTATATCTTCATTTTGAAAACGCCAAACGATTACTACTTTTATTAGCTTTGAAAGTATATATACAATAATTATATTATTGTGGCATACGGTGTCTTAATTTACCGTTATGCGAAACTAAAATTTTGCAAAATCCTTTAACCCTTCTATCTTCTAAACGGTTTAAGTTGGAAACTTGAAATTTTGACAGAAGTTAGATCTTTGAAAGTAAGTATAAGTCATTTCAGAAATTTTTTTTGTATCACTCCCCGTTTAGGAGCTGTAAGGGGTCAAAAACTGAAAATTTCCAATTTTTAAATACCTGTAACTTGAACACCTGTTAAAATTTTTTTGAAGTAATACACAAAAATTAAAGCTTCAATATTATACTCTTATTTCTGTTAACACCTTTATTTAATAATATATGGTTACTTTATAATTGACGAAAGAGTTACTTGATTTTTTCAAATTTTCTAACAAATTTCTTTAACTAATTTTTTGCATTTTGTTTTACTCGATAATTTGAAATTGTTGAGGATATAATGCGTAGTACAAAAAAATGTAAATAAATAAACAACATAACGGTTGCTTGAAGAATTTTTATTTATATGATATTGATATATATATACATACTTATATAATATCATGTTTATTTACAATATATCGTATATGTCACTGATGAATGAATGATAAGAGTATAGATGTATATTATATAGCGCCGTATTTGCATACATATATGTATTTTATTGTACTTATAAGAAATTATTCTGTCAATGGAATATTTAAAACTATATTTATTATTTTATACTAAGTAAATTTAATATACATTTACCGCTTAGTATTAAATGGTACTATAGAATATTTGAAAAAGTTTTGGATTGATAATCGTTATGTGGAAGGTTAGAATTTGCTTTTGAAGAATGTATAAACATATAGTTTGAATATATCTACAACCCATAGTTCTAGAAAATATAAAATTCACCCAAATTATTTTAAAATACTAAAATATTTAAAAAATAATATTGTAAGCAGAGTGACAGGCTGTGAACATACTAACGGTTCGTACGGGTATCTAAGAGTTGACAAAGGCAACTGTATTCTTCCTTATTTTTTATTAACAATAACTCGTAATATAACAATGTTGTTTTGATGTTACTTGTTTAGAAACATTTGCTGTCAACAAATTGTTTAAAAACTTAAACATAACAAGTTTCTTTATTTATGTATAGGTACATATGAAAATTTAAGTTAGTGCAAAAATAATCATGATTTTTTCAATTGTTTTTAATATCTTAGGGAACTGTAGAAAAAATAACAAATATTAAAAACCATATTTTACAAATGGTAACAGAGAATTTTATAAAGTAAATAAAAATTTAAAGTAATTATGTTTTCAAAATTTTTTTATTGCATTACATACATATATATGTATGTAGGTATTTCCATACATACATATTATGAGATACTACGTAAATTGATATATGTAGGTACATAATTAATTTTTTAGCAATAACAATTTTTGAATATTTTTATTAGGTTTTTTATTTTTAAATTGTTTTTCATTTTTGTTCGTTTTTGTTAGCTTTTCCAATTTTCTTTTACAAGTAAATTTAATCAAAACTAAAATAAATTTATTTAAAACTGCAGAAATATGATATGGTTCTTTATGATCATTTTCAACTTTATTTAAAAATGATTTTGAAATATTATTGCACATTTGTATAATTTTATTTTTTAAGCTAACCAAGTATAGAAGTTTTCATAAAAAAAATTTTCAAATAATAAAAACCACGAATATGATTGTTCAAAAAAATAATCGGAGGGTGACAGCAGGTTGCCAAAGCTGTTGCTATATATATTGCAATTTTTTGCAATAATTAGATTTTCGCTATGACTTGTTTTAATTTTTTCTGTTTTCGATAAAATATTTAAACATAATTCGCAATTTGATATTTGTTTCAGACAAAAACCAGAAAAATATCTTACCACTAACTCATCAAAATCAACCAAGTTCTGATTAGAGGTAAGCTCTTTGTTTATGAAAACAGGTACCTTATTTACCTTTTCATTATCACAGTTTTTATATATGTTTTCAAGAAACTCGTTGATAGATTTGTTGTTGATTATTTCTTCTTCATCATCAATACTAACTCCCTTTAAATCCACATCTAAATAAATATCTATTTATTCTTATCATTTTCACAATTGGATTTTATATTGTTTTCATAAATAAATTTTACGCTTGTTAATTTAGTGAAAATAATTCCGATCTGTTGTGATGATGGATTTCTGCAATATCCGCAAGTGGATCTTACATTAGAAAACATATTTTCTAGAGGATCTTGATTCAAACGACGAGTTAATAAAAAATTAATTTCGTTATTGTCAACAATCTGTTCAGATAATAGCAATGTTGCTTTCAAACTTTGAATTAGTCCATCTAAACAAACATTTTTTTTGAGGCCTATGGGTTTTAAATTTTTTATGTATTCAATCATTTCTTCCAATAATAAAAAAGCAGAATTCTTTAGAATTTAAATTTAAAATTTAAAATAAAATCAGCGGTTGGCTTTACTTTACTTGACATTGCATCAAAAAATTGTCTATTAGTGTTATTCACTGCGGTGATGGCTGCATATGTACTATGACTGAATAGTTGGAAAGCTAATTTGACAGAAATTTTTTGAAATGTATTTGGATAAATATGAGTTAACCCAACTTTTAGTAAAATTTTGCTTGAGCGCCTTTCATCCTCAACAACAATTTTTTTAACAACATCACAACTAATTATTCCTACATCTACATGCTCGAAATCAGATTTGATGAAAAAATTTCTAACTGACTTTACCAAATGTGGCATATCAAAAAGAGCATAAACTTTGTTTCCATGTAAATCATAAAAATATGGGCTGTCATTATTAACGTTGAGTAATTTATATAGGTTGCGATTTGTGCTACATTGATCACATACTGTTGCCAAGATCTTAAAATCGATTTCTGTTAAAATTTGTATGTACTCTAATAGCAATGCCTTTAAGGATTCAACTTTAAAATTATTATTTGAAAAGTTGTAACTGAATGCATATTTGTAATTTTCAAACAAGCCACGAACCATAAAAAGTGTGCTTCGGTGGAAAGTTTTCCTGTTCTTTTTCCATTTATGTCTTCAACACCATCTAGGCAATCTCTTTTATAGCTTAATTGTTTCTTTATAGACATTTCGTCAAATAGAAGAACAGCCAATCTGGATTTCTGTTTAACATTTAAAAGTTTTCTATATTTTTCTAAAGTAACTATTTTATTTAAACATTCATCACATGAATCTGGTCTAGGAAAAATATTTTTTGAAATGCATTTAGTGCAATCGCAACTTATATTAGTTAAATCGTGTGGATCAAAGTTTTTGCTTTCATCAATATCCATTGATTTTCTTTTCTTATTAATATATGTTGCATTCTCAGTTGGAGTATTTGGAGCTTCTGCAATTGGTAATTCAGGTAATTCTACATAGTTATAGACAGCATTAGCATTTATTTTATTTGTTTCTTGATTTTTTAAAGGCTGTTGCAAAAAAGAAACTAGAAAGGTGGATATTGTATTGGAAATTGAAGAATAATAAAAACAATATTGTGTCTTACTATTTGTTAAATATAAAGAAGGAATGTCCGTTCTCTTAATTGTAAGTATTCCGTGATCTTCAGGTAAAAAATGAAGATCGCAAATAAAATAATTTTGTTTTTTTAGCGATTCAGAAGGTATATTTAAAACCTTAAGCCAAGTCTTTCTTCTTTCATAATTTTTGGGCAAAAGATAATAACTTCTGTCAATATTTATATTTCTATTTGATATGCAATATTTTAACATGCACTTCAATTTTTTTTGTTTATGTTTATTACAATACCTACTTATTTGTAAAAAATAATTATTAGTTTTTTATTTTTTTTCAAATTTTTTTCAATAAAAATTAAAATCCAATAATAAATTCACTTGCCAACTTCACTTGCTGACTATTTAAAATGATTTACTTTAAAATTATAAATCATTCCTCATAACACAATCTTTAGTTCTAACGGTTAATATACATACATATGTATATGTACATACAGACGTACATATGTATATAAAATACTGACATTATCAATAAAAATCAAGTAAAATCAAAAACTCAAATAAATCAATAAAAAAATCGAATTCCTTAATATTACGTCTATAGTATATATTCTTATTCTATAATTCCAAAAAAAAAAATATCTCTTGAACAAAATAGTTCTATTCTAACGTTTCATATCTTCTAATTTATCAATAATTCACAATTCCAATTTCAAAATAAACATACGAGTACATATAAAATATTTTTCATATTAACTTACATACTTCATTTGCAAGAACGAAGTTTTGTTGGTTAAGTAATCTTAAATAAGAAGTTTTTAATTAGGTACATTAGTTTATATGTTTTCACAGAACATATTTCTATTCGCAATTTGTCAGTACATGCATTAAAAAAACTTACTATATTATCTTATCATAGAAGAACAAGAAACTAGTAATATTTTTTTTTTTCATACAAATCAAATTCATATTAGAGAAAGGAAATAATAAATTTGGCAACATAAAAATATATCAATATTCTTTTTATATTGTAAATTTTTATATTACAATATTGTTTATAATATTTATAACACTAAAATCTAATTTTACTAAATTTACTTTTAACTTGCTTTTAAATTATGTAAATACATACATACATCTATAAAAAGTTCTTATAAAAATGACCAGTCTTGATTTTATAAGTTATTTCCCATTTTTTGCAAGTACATAAATACTTGCATTTTTGATCGTATATTTTTTGTGAATTCGTGTAACTAGCGGGAAAAATTGTAAAAATTGCTATCACATATCTTTAATATATATGTACATTACATACATATATTAAAAATAAATGAAAATCTAAGTTTTTAAAAAAATTATTTTTAAATTATACAAATGATATGGCAATATTGTATTTAATAATAACAACAATAAAATGACTTTGTACAATATTTTTATACCCTACACATTAAGTATAGGGTATATTAACTTTGGTACGGTGTTTGTAACCATCAAAAGGAAGCGAGTTAGGTATAGACATGTATATATATTCTGAATCAGGATCACCTCAGGAGTCGATTTAGCGATATTCGTCCGTCCGTCCGTACGCACGATAACTCAAAAAATAATGATGCTATCTTGATGAAATTTATACTGTAGGTTAATAATGACTAAGGTAAGGCGGGAATTGTAAATGGGCGAAATCGGACCATGCGTTCGAGTACCTCCCATACAACTCCCAAAACCGAATACGCATATCTTCGAAATTAATAAAGGTAGAAACTTAAAATTTTGTACGAGGGTGTGTTTTCCTGAATCCCTGATATGCCTAAAATTTGAGATGAATTGGAGTGGTTGTTCGGGTACCTCCCATACAAATCTCAAAACCGAACAAGCATATATTCGAAATTAATAAAGATAGAAACTTCAAATTTGGTACTAGGGTGTTGTGTCTTGAATCCCTTATTTGTTAAAAATTTGATCAATTGGAGGAGCTGTTCGGGTATCTCCCATACAACTCCCAAAACCGAACAAGTATATCTTCGAAATTAATAAAGATATGAACTTCAAATTTGATACGAGGGTGCTGTTTTCTAAATCCCTGATTTGCCTAAAATTTGAGATGAATTGAAGTGGTCGTTCGGGTACCTCCCACACCACTCCCAAAACCGAACAAGCATATTTTCGAAATTAATAAAGATAGAAACTTCAAATTTGGTACCAGGGTGTTGTTTCCTGAATCCCTCATTTATCCAAAATTTAAGATGAATTAGAATGGTTGTTCGGGTATCTGCCACACAACTCCCAAGACCAAACAAGCATATCTTCGAAATTAATAAATATATAAACTTAAAATTTGATATAAGAATATTCTACCCTGTTGATGTCTCTAAAATTTGAGATGAATTGGGGTGGCGGTCCGTGTTCCTTCTCACACTTCCCAAGACCTAAGAAGCGAATTTAATAAAGATAAAAATCTGAAATTTTGTACAAAGGTTGTAAAAGCATTTATTTTTTTAGCTTAGTTATATTAAATACTTAACTAAAATAACTTATGGATTTTTAATTTAATTTGAATTTTTTAGGTGTAGGGTATAAATAAGTCGGTTAAATCGACTTACTGTTACTTTTACTTGTTTTATATTAACTATGTGAATATGAATGTACATATATATTAATTCAATAAAAAACAGGTAAAGATCATATTATAATAATATGATCACTCATTTGATACCATTCTGATACTTTTGGCAATAATAATTATCCGTACATAAGAGAATTTTTTTTAAAATATTATGTAAGAATATTATGCAAGAAAAATAACATAAAAGAGAAAAAACTAAATTTTTTTGTAGTTTTTTTTAAAAGAAAAACTATATTTTGCCTAACAATTAATAATTGACATTATTTTGATTGTGTATCAATAACTGATACATTTTAAAAATATAAAGGTTAACTCTATGTGTAGTCAGATAATTAAAATATATACACATACGATGAGTGATGAGTGGAATTTAGATTTCACTTCAATACATTCAAAATAATATATTTTTTTTAACTACTATGAAAAAAAGGTTAAAAAAATTTATATATGAAATTTGAACCTCTTATAATATATTAATACTCAATGGTACTACTTTCGAAATCAGAAATAGAAACTCTTACCAAAATTTTAGATAAGGAAAATTTTCCATATTTCAAGACTGAAGATGCTTTAGATTTTGCTAACATGAAAATAATCTCTAATGGTACCTGTTTGTTCTATCTTCTTGATATACCTCTCACTGATAATTATATTTACGAAAAGTTGCTGCTTAAACTGATCAAAAATGAAAATATTGTAATAAATCTCGAATTTTATAATATATTGTTAAATGATGATATTCCTAATAATGAAATTTGTATGATATTAATAATATTTGTAAAAAACTGAATAATGTATTTATATGTAAAAACAAAAATATTGTAAATTTTAAAAGCTCAACCTGAATCTTTAATCTACTGAAAGGAAAGAATTCTACCTGCAATGTAACAAATAATCATATCCAGACAGTTGAGAAAATAGCCGAAGAAATATTATTACTTAACCAGTTTGACGATGCTATCGTAATTGATAATGAACTACGTAATCTTTCTGGAACGTATGTCATAAAATTTCATAACGCAAGTATTAATATTTTGTGTAAAACTTACGTCTCAAAAAAAGTTTCATCAGTTAACGTATTACCAGAAATTCTCTAGCCTCAATTTACAAAAAACGAGCTACAAGAACACCTTCCTCTAGAACTCGTGAAGGACATACATCTGAACAATACAAAGGAAATAGACTTATTAAAAGAAGAGAAAGAAACCAATACAATTTTTAATATCATCACCTTAGTACCCACAACTTTCATCATATCATCCTTAGTAATAACAGTAATTATATTAGCGTGCAAAAGAACAAATAAAATAGTAAACAATTATCGCAGTCAACCCAAATCAGGCGAACAACAACAAGAATGTAAAAACAAATTGTACCATAGTAACAGAAAAAGCGTCAGATGAAATCTCAACGCAACCCAAGAATTTACCAAGAGTACCAATGAAAAGAAATCCACAACAATTATCATCTTCTAAGCTTGATCAAGTGAGGACACTCGATTTTAGAGGATGGAGGAGTTAACACACGCAATGCAATTTATTATAAAATAATTATAAGGATCATATTTCATTTCAATATTTCACAATTTTTTTAGCAAAAAAATATAATCAGCAATAATCAGCAATTTTATATTGGGAAATAAAGTTTATTTGCGTTCCTACGAAATGAGGTCTCACGTGGCAACAACAGGTAGAGCTAATTAATAAAAACATTATAATTGTAATTTTTATACTTAATCCAAAAAATCTTTTTTCTGTACTATTTCTTAAGATACCAAGTATCCTCAAATAAATTTTTTGATTTTGTTAACACAAAACGGAAATTATTTGGGTATCCCAATTCAATGATATCAAAAGACAATGTGGTTTCTGATTGCCCAAAAGAAATTTGTAACTTCTTTTCTGATCATTTTCAACAAGTTTATCGTCCAACAGCACCAGTTACCACATCGACTAATTCCTTATCTAATAGCTCAAATTTGCTATTTACAGACGTGTATCTTTCTGAAAATGATATTCTTGAAGCAATTTTGAGCCTGATATAAAAAAGAGTGCTGGTCCGGACTTAATTCCTCCAATATTTTTACATAATTGCTCTCACAGTCTAATCTTCCCTCTTCATTTTATTTTCAATAAGTCACTTTCAATTGGGATTTTCCCACAAAAGTGGAAATCCTCCCACTTAACCCCTATTTTTAAAAAAGGGGATAGAGCATCGGTGAAAATTATCGAGGTATAGCAATCCTTTCGACTATACCTAAATTATTTGAAAAAATTGTCGTTGATAGAATTACTCTTATCATAAATGCAAAACTAAATGAACAACAACATGGTTTCGGAAAAGGTCGTTCAACTACTACGAACCTGATGGTTTATACATCTGAAATCCTGAATCAAATGGAGAAAGGGTACCAAGTTGATGCAATTTACACTGATTTTAGCAAAGCTTTCGATCGTGTAGATCACTTCACTTTGCTAAACAAACTATCAACTTTTGGCATTTCGGGTTCATTTCTTGAGTGGCTTAAATCTTATCTTATAGAAAGAACTCAAAATGTTAAATTTCGTGGTGTATTATCCAACACCATCGGGGTCACTTCCGGTGTACCGCAGTCCACGAGGATTTTTTAATAATAAATAGAAAAATAAATAATTTACTAAATAATAACAATAGACAGGTTGTAATAAATAATGTTTATAATGATAGGATTAACTTAACCTACATACATATAGATGTATGTAATGCAATAAAAAAATTTTGAAAACATAATTATTTTAAATTTTTATTTACTTTTTAAAATTCTCTGTTACCATTTGTAAAATATATCTCTGTTACCTAAGATATTAAAAACAATTGAAAAATCATAATTATTTTTGCACTAATTTAAATTTTCATATGTACCTATACATAAATAAAGAAACTTGTTATGTTTAAGTTTTTAAACAATTTGTTCACAGCAAATGTTTCTAAACAAGTAACATCAAAACAACATTGTTATATTACGAGTTATTGTTAATAAAAAACAAGTAAAATCAAAAAATCAAATAAATCAATAAAAAAAATCGAATTCCTTAATATTACGTCTAGATGTATATTCTTATTCTATAATTCCAAAAAAAAAACATTATCTCTTGAACAAAATTGTTCTATTCTAACGTTTCATATCTTCTAATTTAACAATAATTCAGAATTCCAATTTCAAAATAAACATACGAGTACATATAAAATATTTTTCATATTAACTTACATACTTCATTTGCAAGAACGAAGTTTTGTTGGTTAAGTAATCTTAAATAAGAAGTTTTTAATTAGGTACATTAGTTTATTTTGTTTTCACAGAACATATTTCTATTCGCAATTTGTCAGTACATGCATTAAAAAAACTTACTATATTATCTTATCATAGAAGAAGAAGAAACTAGTAAAGCTTTTTTTTTCATACAAATCAAATTCATATTAGAGAAAGGAAATAATAAATTTGGCAACATAAAAATATATCAATATTCTTTTTATATTGTAAATTTTTATATTACAATATTGTTTATAATATTTATAACACTAAAATCTAATTTTACTAAATTTACTTTTAACTTGCTTTTAAATTATGTAAATACATACATACATCTATAAAAAGTTCTTATAAAAATGACCAGTCTTGATTTTATAAGTTATTTCCCATTATCAATCTACTATACCTTATAATAGCTATGATTGCTTAACTTTTTTCTTTATTTTATATTTTTTATAAAAAAACTTTTTTATTTTGGGTACAAGTGTACAACATCATTTTATTAGTATTACCATATTGATAAATTGATGTGATTTATCCTGAATTTTCATATACGAGTATATATTTCAAATTTAGATTTCAAAGTTAGATTTTCTAATATATATTTCAAAAAATACTTATAATATTTTTAAAATTCGTTATTAGAATAATTTTTTGAATTATATAAAATATTTAAATTAAGAAAAGAAAAAATACTATATAATAACCATTTGTTGAAACCTATATTTTAATCAACTTTAATCAGATTTTTGTATAGATAGTGTATGTATTTGATATTTCTTTAAGTGCATTTTTTGCAAGTACATAAATACTTGCATTTTTGATCGTATATTTTTTGTGAACTCGTGTAACTAGCGGGAAAAATTGTAAAAATTGCTATCACATATCTTTAATATGTATGTACATTACATACATATATTAAAAATAAATGAAAATCTAAGTTTTTAAAAAAATTATTTTTAAATTATACAAATGATATGGCAATATTGTATTTAATAATAACAACAATAAAATGACTTTGTACAATATTTTTTTATATTAACTATGTGAATATGAATGTACATATATATTAATTCAATAAAAAACAGGTAAAGATCATATTTGATCATTCATTTGATACCATTCTGATACTTTTGGCAATAATAATTATCCGTACATAAGAAAATTTTTTTTTAAAAATCAATAATATTATGTAAGAACAATAACATAAAAGAGAAAAAACTAAATTTTTTTGTAGTTTTTTTTAAAAGAAAAACTATATTTTGTCTAACAATTAATAATTGACATTATTTTGATTGTGTGTATCAATAACTGATACATTTTAAAAATATAAAGGTTAACTCTATGTGTAGTCAGATAATTAAAATATATACACATACGATGAGTGATGAGTGGAATTTAGATTTCACTTCAATACATTCAAAATAATATATTTTTTTTGAGCTACTATGAAAAAAAAGTTAAAAAAATTTTTATATGAAATTTGAACCTCTTATAATATATTAATACTCAATGGTACTACTTTCGAAATCAGAAATAGAAACTCTTACCAAAATTTTAGATAAGGAAAATTTTCCATATTTCAAGACTGAAGATGCTTTAGATTTTGCTAACATGAAAATAATCTCTAATGGTACCTGTTTGTTCTATCTTCTCGATATACCTCTCACTGATAATTATATTTACGAAAACTTGCTGCTTAAACAGATCAAAAATGAAAATATTGTAATAAATCTCGAATTTTATAATATATTGTTAAATGATGATATTCCTAATAATGAAATTTGTATGATATTAATAATATTTATAAAAAACTGAATAATGTATTTATATGTAAAAACGAAAATATTGTAAATTTTAAAAGCTCTACCTGAATCTTTAATCTACTGAAAGGAAAGAATTCTACCTGCAACGTAACAGAGAATCATATCCAGACAGTTGAGAAAATAGCTGCAGAAATATTATTACTTAACCAGTTTGACGATGCTATCGTAATTGATAATGAACTACGTAATCTTTCTGGAACGTATGTCATAAAATTTCATAACGCAAGTATTAATATTTTGCGTAAAACTTACGTCTCAAAAAAAGTTTCATCAGTTAACGTATTACCAGCAATTCTCTAGCCTCAATTTACAAAAAACGAGCTACAAGAACACCTTCCTCTAGAACTCGTGAAGGACATACATCTGAACAATACAAAGGAAATAGACTTATTAAAAGAAGAGAAAGAAACCAATACAATTTTTAATATCATCACCTTAGTACCCACAACTTTCATCATATCATCCTTAGTAATAACAGTAATTATATTAGCGTGCAAAAGAACAAATAAAATAGTAAACAATTATCGCAGTCAACCCAAATCAGGCGAACAACAACAAGAATGTAAAAACAAATTGTACCATAGTAACAGAAAAAGCATCAGATGAAATCTCAACGTAACCCAAGAATTTACGAAGAGTACCAATGAAAAGAAATCCACAACAATTATCATCTTCTAAGCTTAATCAAGTGAGGACACTCGATTTTAGAGGATGGAGGAGTTAACACACGCAATGCAATTTATTATAAAATAATTATAAGGATCATATTTCATTTCAATATTTCACAATTTTTTTAGCAAAAAAATATAATCAGCAATAATCAGCAATTTTATATTGGGAAATAAAGTTTATTTGGGTTCCTACGAAATGAGGTCTCACGTGGCAACAACAGGTAGAGCTAATTAATAAAAACATTATAATTGTAATTTTTATACTTAGTCCAAAAAATCTTTTTTCTTTACTATTTCGTAAGATACCAAGTATCCTCAAATAGAGGAGGAAACGAAAAAAAACTAACATAAAAAATCAAATTAAATTTTTTTTTAATGAAATAAAATTTTTAAGAAAAAAAAACTTATTTTACAAAAAAAAGCAAGTCGACTAAATTTTTACTACAATAAATAAAAGCTATAGCAAAAAACCATAATGTTGAAAAAGGAGGAAATAATTATTGAAAATATTTTGAATTAAAAAGAATTAAAAAAAAAAAACAAAAATTAGAAATCAAATAAACGCAAACTGGGCCCAATAATAACAAAAAGAAAAAAAATCAAAAACTAATAATAAAAACTAACCAAATTAATTAACTAAATAACTAAAATACTAACCATATCAAATTTTCTTTATAATTTGTAACAATATTTTATTAAATTAAATTTTTAATTTTTTTAAATCTAGAAATCAAATAAAAAAGAAAAAATATTCTAAGTTTAATTAAAATTTTTATTAGTTTTATTACCTAACTATCTTCAATTTCAAATTAAAAAAGGTTCTTTTTAAATTGTGTAAATATAGAAAAAACGTTTATATTTAAATACATAAATCAAAATCTGTAATAATAAAAAAAAAAAAATTTATATTAAGAAAAAAGTAAAAACTAAATATTGCCGTGATTTAAGCCTACTCGACGACTACTCAATGTGAGTCTGCCTTGAGCACGGTAATACAAAAAAAAATCAACAATATTAATTTAGAGAAAATAGTAAGAAATAAATAAAGTTTTTTTTGTATAAATATTAAATTAGGAATATTAGCGTAAATTTTTTATCTAAAAAACATTAATAAATAGTAATAAATTAATTATAATATTAATAAAACCTTTTTCCTTTTTGAATATCTTAAAATATAATACTTTTTTTATAAATTAAATTATTAAATTATTTTAAAATAACGTTTAAAAAAAAACGTTTAAATTATTTTAAAATATCAAATCGTTTAATAAACATAGAAAAAAAATAAGAAATTTGTGAATATTAAATAAAAGTTATTGAAAACCTATTAAATTTTTATAAATTGAATTTTTTCATAAAATTAATAAATAAAATTATGTTTAAGTAAATTATTTTAAATAAAAATATTGATTCAAATAAATATCGATATAAAACTTTTAAGTAAATTATTTTAAATAAAATAAAATTATAAATTATCCATTTGAACAAATTAATTAAATAAATAAATTAAATATTATAATTTTTTTAGAATAAGGTTTATTCTTAAGAATTTTATTAAAATAATTTTAATTAAAAAAAAAGAAAGATCAGAAGATTTTTTTAATGTTAAATTATAATATACCTTTATAATTTTAAAACTTATATTTTAATTTTTTAGCAGCATTTTTATCTTCTTTTTGTTTTGAATATTTTTTCTGTATTCTTTATTTCCAGCACTATCGAAGGATAGAACAATCAAACGACATAAAAAAAAAAAAAATATTCTAATTTTTATATAGCTTTTGATTTCGAAAAGTTGTTATTTTAATTCGAAGCATAAAAATACACCTTTAAACTGGCAAAAAATTCTAAGATGTCTTGATAGGCACTACGATGACAAAAGGAACATTCGAACGCATCAAATGTCAAACAAGAGGCAAGGAAACTCCTCGGTGGAAAGCTTGGACAACTTTCCTCACAAATAAGTTTATTCAATCCAAGAGACCAGCCGCAATCTTTAGATTTGTGTTTTATAGCAAACAATTCTCCAAAACACTCCAAACATAGTCCAGATTACAAATCAAATACGCAAACCGGATTCAATACTAGAAATAGACATTCATTCGCATACAGAGATGGAAGACCACAAAATACGTATCGAAGAACTAACTTCCATAACCACATACGAAGCTCATGGGAAACCAATAATAATCATTTTTATAGTCACAACTCGTCCCAGCAACAGCCTAGAGAGCAAAGAAGTCAGCAACTAAAGGCGGGTCTGCATGTTCAAACCAAACACATTTACCTCGATACAATAGAAACTTCAGCAATAGACCAGCATATCACAACAACTACCATTACAATTCCAGAAGAACATATAGCAGCAACTACAAGAGAATCACGCCTGATGAGTCACACCAGCCCAATAAACACAAAGGCTTAATTACACGAGACCTACTCCATTAGATGAAAAGAAAAAGGAGAAGGACAGTTGCAAAGAATGCTCATCTTGCAAGCAAAAAGTACCTAATCCTTTTTTAGATTAAGCTCATCCACAATTCCACACATCGAACATCAAGCGGGGAACTGAGAAATACTAAAGTTTCTTATAGACACGGGGTCTAACAAAAATTATTTTCAACCAAGATGTGTAAGAAATCCAATAACAGGTAACATAACAGTCATTCATCATGCCGAAATAGATCACTTTAAACAGACACCAGAAATACCAAAAATAAAATTTTTTATATTACCAAACTTGACCACTTTCGACGGGATTATAGGAAACGACACACTAGTGAGTCTAAATGCAGTAATTCACACAAAAAAAAGCTGTTTAGTCTTACCAGAAAACCTGAGATTTCCACTTAAGCAATTAATATCCGACTCCGTCAATAAAGTAGAATTTAGAACGTCTCATCTAAATCCTTTTCAAAAAGAAAAACTAAGTTCACTCATAACAAATTATCCAAATTTGTTCGCGAATCCTAATGAAAGGCTGACTTATACCACCGTAGTGAGAGCTGAGATAAGAACAACAACAAATGAACCTATTTTTTTCAAAAGTTATCCATACCCTATGGTCTTAAAACCTAACATCGACAAGCAAATCCAACAGCTTCTGGAAGATAAGATCATTATGCCTTCCAGGTCGCCATACAATTCGCCGGTATGAATTGTGCCGAAAAAGGAGGATGCTTCTGGTGAGAGGAAATACAGGATGGTTATTGACTATAAAAAAATCCACAAAATAACAATTGCTGATAAGTACCCAATACCAGAAACAGTAATCTACGTAATCTTTCTGGAACGTATGTCATAAAATTTCATAACGTAAGCATTTATATTTTGGGTAAAATTTACGTCTCAACGTCTCATTAGTTAACATATTACCAACAATTCTCTAGCCTCAATTTACAAAAAACGAGCTACAAACACTTATATCTAGAACTCCTGAAGGACATACATCTGAACAATACAAAGGAAATACACTTATTAAAAAAAGAGAAAGAAAAAAAACAAATAGAATTTTTAATATCATCACCTTAGTACCCACAACTTTTATCGTATCATCTTTTGTAATAACAGTAATTATATTAACGTGCAAAAGAACAAATAAAATAGTAATCAATCATCGCAGTCAACCCAAATCAGGCGAACAACAACAAGAATGTAAAAACAAATTGTACCATAGTAACAGAAAAAGCGTCAGATGAAATCTCAACGTAACCCAAGAATTTACCAAGAGTACCAATGAAAAGAAATCCACAACAATTATCATCTTCTAAGCTTGATCAAGTGAGGACACTCGATTTTAGAGGATGGAGGAGTTAACACACGCAATGCAATTTATTAAAAAATAATTATAAGGATCATATTTCATTTCAATATTTCACAATTTTTTTACCAAAAAAATATAATCAGCAATTTTATATTGGAAAATAAAGTTTATTTGCGTTTCCACGAAATGAGGTCTCACGTGGCAACAACAGGTAGAGCTAATCAATAAAAACTTAATAATTGTAAATTTTATATTTACTTTAAGTTGAACATTCAATAAATATAGACATAAAAGTATTTAAAATTTTTTTTATTAACAATCATAATTTTTACAGCTATTTTTGAAATCGAGTAATTTCTTAATTTAATTAAAAATTTTTGAAGAATTTTTTTTTGTTCTCATTATTGAGAAGGTGAAGCTTCAACACCTTACTACATGAGGTCATTATTTAAGGCAACCTCCACTGTCACTGTAGCGGCTATTATTGTTGGTATTAGTATTCTTAATTATATTATTATTTTACTACAGAGTCAGGGCCATCAGTGGATTACAACGTACAGCAGTACATAACACCTTACTTCATGATATAACCAAATAATACTCCACTATAGCAGCTCCTATTATTGTTATTATTACTATTATTATTATTATTATTATTATTATTACTGTTATTATTATTATTACTATTATTGTTTTTATTACTATTATTATTTTTTTTATTATTGTTATTGTTATTACTATTATTATTATTATTATTGTTATTATTACTATTATTATTATTGTTATTATAATTATTATTATTACTACTATTAATTATACGATATACATTATTACTATATAAAATTACTACATATTTTTTATTTATATGACCTGACCGGAATTTGAACGCAAGACGCTTCGATTGGAAGATTGGGGACTTAACCGCTGTGCCATGAGTAAGATAATGATAGATATTTTATATTATTTTTTATTTTATTTAGACACATTTATATTTTTATATTTTGTTATAATTGTTTTTACTTTTTTTTTAAACAAAACAAAACAAAAAAATAATGATTTGAATTTATTATATTTAGACATGTAGTAGTAACAGTATATTAACATAATATATACGATACTTTTTTCATTTAAAAAATATATCTATTAACAATTTTTTAAGAGATTATATGTATTGTCGTTTTATTGCAGGAATTCTTGTTGCTCATAAAATCAAATGTCAATGTGAAGTTAACCAATATTCAATATAATATTATGACATTTTTCTCTTATTTTTTTAAACAAAATAAAATAAAACATTTTTTTTCTCTTTGCTCATAAAACAAATTAATAGAAAAGAAAGTTTACATTTTAAATTTTTATGTTTTTTATTTTCCTTAGTTAGTATTTACCATAGATATAATAAAATATAGATTGCCAGCTTCTCTTTCACTCTAATGTGTTTCCTATTCAACCATTTTCAACCAAAAATTAACATATGTACTCTTATGCTAAGACAGCTGTTTAGATTTTGTACAATTTATGCGTTCATAGAACAGTTTCTTTTAAATGCACATCTAACAGTACTTGTATAAGTTAACCACGTTAATAATATTAAATACTAAAATATAAAAATTCCATAAATAAAAATTATCTAGCAAAATTCTACATTTTAAATAACAAATAAATAATTTTCTTTATTCTTTGAACTTGAATTATTATGTCATAGTATTTTGCTTAATTAGCATTTAGGTACTTGAATGAAATTATTATAAGAAATTACTACAAAATATAAAGAACCTCAATTGTAAATAAAAATGTGTTCAAATAAAAAATTGTAATTTGACACTTTAAAGAAAAACAATAAAAAAAATTATTATTTTTTAAAGGTTCTTATTATGATAATGTTTAAGTGTTCTAAAAAGAAAGTAGGCTTTTATTTTTTTAATAAGAATTTGTTATTAATAATTTTGTACGTTGTTTTGTCTGATAAGCGAAATTTGTATTACATATTTCTGCTTGATTGAAATTCCGCTTATTAGTCAGAATAACACTTTTTTAGACCACCAAGGAAATAATGTAATTTTTAATTTTATTAAAAAATCTAGATTATCAGTTCTAGGAAATGTAATGGTAATCTAGATAAATCAATGTAATAATATTCTAAATTCTTAAGAAATGCTAATCTAAATTTATAAGAAAAAACTGTTCTTTTAACAAAAATTTTTATTATAAATAGTCTAAAAATAATTCAAAAATATTCTTTATTAATTTGTTAATAAACCAAGGAGGATTATCTCCCATTAAATTATAAAAATTCGTTGTTTTTATTATCTATTTTTAAAATAGATTAACTGGCGCCCGAGCAGGGACCCTCAAGGGTCCGGGGACCGTTCGTTAGCAATTAGAAAATTCGGTCACGGTTACTAATAAATAAATCACTTTTTTAAAATCTATTATAATTGTTATATTGTGATCAAGCCTACAAAATACCTAGAGTGAGGCTGCTCTAGGCACAATATAGCAAGTTTTCTAGTTTTTTTAAAGAAGGAAAATAAGTGAATAATAATTATTTAAAAATAAAAATATAAAAAAATATTAAAAGCATTAAAAACTTAAATAAAATAAGTGAATAATAATTATTTCAAAATAAAAATAAAAAATATTAAAAGCTTTAAAAAACTTAAATAAAATAAAAAGAAAAAACTATAAACAATAACCTGAAAAACAATAAAAAAAAGTGATTAAAATATTGGTAGAGTGAAAAACCATAAAGAAGATTCTTTGCTGACAAGTGCATCTGGCCTGGTTAACCCGAAACGGAAAAGAGACAAGGAACGAGGCGCCCTAGTAGTGGATGAGCAAACGGGAGTACCAGTGATACAGTAACTAAAAATCACCAAAATCACTGTTGCAGCCACTTGTCTCGTTAACCAGGATGATCACGGCGGTGCCGAAAATGAACTCAATCATGAGGAGTACAATTTTCATGTGAGTTTATAAAATTTTTTTTTTAAGAAAAAAAAAAAAAACTAAGATTATAAAAGAATAATCCAAAAAAAAAAAAAAAAAGAAAAAATATAATAATAAATAAATACTTTCATAAAGAAAAAAAAATTTTTTAAAAAGAAATAATTTTCATAAAGAAAAAATAAAGAATTCAAAAAATTATTTTCATAAAGAAAAAATAAAAAATTCAAAAAATAATTTTCATAAAGAAAAAAAAATAAATTAAGACTTTTTTAACTTTGTCTAAGAACAAGTATCTATTTTTAACAAGGAGAAAATTGAGACAATTCTCAACGAATTCAACCTCACTTAGCAAAGTTAATTTAAGTTATATTTTTCTTCTCTCCCAAGAAGACTCCTTGTCAAGAACAAGTATCTATTTTTAACAAGGAGAAAATTGAGGCAATTCTCAACAAATTCAACCTCACTTGTCAAGGTTATTGTATTTTTTTCAATGTCCGATTTAAAAATAGAGTCGTTAGAAAACTCTGATACTGAGGACTTTTCTGCACATTTCATAAATTTAAGACGATCTGAATGGAAAAAATGCAATAAAAAATTTATTGAGAGAAAAGTTAAAATTCAAATAAAGAAATTGAATATTAAAAAAATAAATTAAAACAAAGCGCAATTAAACATATTAAAAAATTATAAGAAAAACAATTTTGGGCCCAAACAAAATAATTAAGTAGAAATTATTTAAAATAATTATTATAAAAAAAAAAAATATATTTTGAACTATTTTATAAAAAAAAATTTTATATTTTAAACTATTTTATCAAAAATAATTATAAGAAAAAATTTATTATATTTCAAACTATTTTTATAAAAAAAATTATTATTAAAATATTTTATTAGAAAAAATTTTTTTAAAACTTTTTTGAAAAAAATTTTAGAAAAAAGAAAAATTTTTTTATTATAAAAACTATATTATATTTTAAACTATTAAAGAAATTTTTTACAGAAAAATATATTAAAAATTATACTAAATAAAAAATACATCTCAGTGTAATAGTTAAAGGAAAATCTAGTAATCCATCTTTTTATTATTTTTATGATCTAAAAAATTTTTCAAAAAAAGTACTATTGTCTTACTATATTTATTTTTATTTTAGTGATTGTTTCTAGTAGTTGTTTCTTATAAACTAAATAATTTTTTTTTTCCTATCTAGTTGGAGCAGCATTTATTTCTTATATTATTTTTGTTTTTTTTTAAACTTTTATAGTTTATTTTGTAAAAATCTGGGTTTTCTATATATTTTTTTTGAACAATGGCTGATGATAATTCTAGCAATGGGGGTATTATTAATAGCGATGCCTTATTAATGTATTATTCCCGTAGATGCCTCAAACTTAAAAGCTATTGTAGCAAAATTAGTTGAAATAGAGACGAAGAAAATTCGGGAAAAGGAGCAAGCACAAGCTCAAGTTCAAACTGAAAGCGAAACCCAGCACGTACAATAACAAGTTCAAACAATGGGGCAAAATTATTATGAGAGATTTTGTCAGGATTTAAAAATATCTGAAATTGTAAAAGATTTAAAGGAGTTTTCGGGGAAAAAAGGGGAATATGATTATTGGGAACAAGATGTCGAAGACGCATTGGACATGTTTGATGACTTAAAGGGAACACAGCAGTACAACGCAATACTAAGGACAATTAACAAAAAAATAGTAGGAGAAGCTGAAATTACATTGAAATCGTATATCACCTCCTTAGACTGGGAAGAAATAAAAAAATGCATGAGACGACATTATGCTGATAAGACCGATATTGACACCATTGAAGAAGAAATGTCATCGTTAATAAGAAGTAATAATTCAACACAGGAATTTTACCGAGAAATCCAACAACACCTTACCCAAATTCTAAGTAAATTATCTACAATGAATCTTGCCGACAATGTTCTTCAGTCTAATATAGCCACTTACAAAAGAAAAGCTTTAAAAGCTTTTATCGGGGTTATGCAAGGAGATGTACGAAATTTTTTAAAATGGCGCACACCTAGGGATAACAGAAGCATTTGAAATGTGCTCTAGACTGGAAAACGTTGACGCTAAACCAAACTACAATAAATTGACTTTGAAAGGACCACAAAATCTTTCAAATCAACTAAAGGCACCAATCAACCAAATTAATCTTCCACTTAATTCTCCTCCAAACCTGCCACCAAGAAGCAGCAAACCAAACAGATTTGTACCAGCACATGGTCAAAATAAATATTTTTCTTTACAATATAACAGCCATAATAAATACTCAAATCCATTCCAAAATCAAAAACCTAATTTTCAGAATAATAATTAGAATATAGAAATAATCAAAATAATTTCCAAAATAGAAACTTCTATAATAATTTCCAGAATAACGAAAATTTTAATCCTGCACAAATTAAAAAAGAGAATAGAACACAATATTCTCATGCTGTGAATTACCAAAATTTCAAAAGACCAAAATCTCAAATGGATGGTCAGATAAATAAAATACAAAGAATATTTCATACAGAAACCGAGAAAACAGTTGACGAACAACATTACAATAAACATTGCACCTGCAATACTCAGGCAGAAAAAAATAGTAATGACAATATTCCCACTAGTAAAGAAAATTTTTTAGACTAGATAGTTCTTCGCTCCCATACCTTGAATATGAAGCGAAGAACGGAAAAATATTAAAATTCTTAATAGACACTGGTTCTAATAAGAATTATATTCAATCTTATTTAGTAAAGAATCCTATACAAAACAACAAAACATTCTATGCAAATTCAGTTGGTGGAAATATTCTTATTTCACACCACTTCCTTTTTAATCCATTTAACAATGATATTCCTAAGTTAAAATTTTTTATTTTACCCAGAATAATGACATTCGATGGAATAATAGGAAATGATAGTCTTAGAGAATTAAATACAGTTATAAATACTAAAGACAATTACATTACAATACATTCAAAATTTGAAATTCCAATTATTACGATATCAATTAACAATATTAATATAAGAAATTCTCATTTAACGGAAAATCAAAAAATCAAACTTAATAATCTTATTAACGATTGTCCACATTTATTCGCAGATACAAATGAAAGACTTACATATACCACAACTGTTAAAGCTGAAATTAGAACTTCCACATCAGACCCCATTTATTCTAAATCATATCCATATCCGATGTGTTTAAAAGAGGAAGTAGAAAAACAGATAAAAGAACTTTTGATGGCATTATCAGACCTTCACGGTCACCATATAACTCATCCGTATGGATAGTACAAAAAAAAGAAGATGATTCGGGAATAAAAAAGCATAGATTAGTTATTGATTATAGAAAATTAAACAATGTGACAATAGCCGACAAATATCCAATACCCGATATTAACGAAGTATTAGCCAATTTAGGGCAAAATAAACTTTTTTCAGTGATCGATTTAAAAAGTGGTTTTCACCAAATCTTATTAAAAGAAAAAGATATTGAGAAAACAGCATTTTCGGTAAATAACGGAAAATATGAATTTACTCGTCTTTCCTTTGGACTTAAAAATGCTCCTTCAATATTTCAAAGAGCTCTTGACGATATTCTTAGAGAACATATCGGTAAAAGATGCTATGTTTATATAGATGATATAATCATATTTGGAAGGAGTGAGGAAGAACATTTTGAAAATTTAAATGTTATTTTTCTCACCTTGGAGAAAGCCAATATGAAAATACAGTTAGACAAAAGTGAATTTTTGAAGACTGAGATTGAATTTTTAGGATTTATAGTATCCCTAGAAGGAATAAAAGCAAATCCGAAAAAAGTAGAAGCAATTTGTGATTTGTCATGATAAAGAAAAAGGTAAATAATTTACTAGAGAATAATAATAAACAAGTAATAATAAATAATCTTTATAATAAAAAATTAAATAATATAACTAATATTACTAACGCAATATTAGAATCAATTAAACATAACAATATTATTGACAATCAAGCTATATTTAAACTGCAATATAAAATCAAATTATTAAAAGATGAAATTATTAATATCAAATATAGTATTCATTGGGCTAAACTAGGTATGATCAATTCCTTTTTAGTATCAGAAGTAGAAACAATTACTAAATTATTAGATAATGAACAGCTTCCTTATGCTACAGCAGAAGAAGCTTTAGATTTTGCAAACATTAAAATTATAACTAATGCTACTAGTTTATTGTATGTTTTAGAAATTCCTTTAACTAAATTAGAAACTTATAATAAGTTATTAATAAAACCGATTAAATTTAAAAATGTTATAAATGAAATAGAATTTAAGGAAATACTGTCAGATAATTAAAAATTGTACGGAATAAAAGAAAATTGTAATAAAATAAACGATTTAACAATTTGTAATAAAAAGAATATTGTTAACATAGAAAATTCCACTTGTATCAAAAATCTATTTAAAAGCAAAAACTCCCTATGCAACACCACCAACAACCACCACATACCAACAATAGAGGAGATACAGCAAGGCATAATTCTACTAAATCAGTTTGACGGTGAAATCATCATAGGGAACGAAATACGCAACATGACTGGCACATATCTTATAAAGTTTCACAACACCACAATTTCAATAATGGGGAATACATTTACTTCAAAAGAAATATTGACAACAGAAATATTACCTCCCATCCTTCAACCTAAGTCAATACAAGGTGATTTTCGTGAGCACTTATCTCTCGAATTTTTGAAGGAGGTTCACATCAATAATACAAAAGAAATAGAGCTCCTACAAGCAGAAAAATCATTCAACGAAGCAATCAGTTATGGATCATCAACAACAGTAGTTATTGTATTAATTATCATAATCATTAACACAAAATTAAAAAAACGACGTAGTTTAACAATCAAGAACATAACCAATAAACAAACCACACAACAGAATACAGCTAGTCAACAAGAGCAAAAACTACCACAGATAATTTTAAAATTAACATCAAATGAGGACATTTGAATTTAAAGGTGGAGTTAACCAAAGGAGTTAACCACGTTAATAATATTAAATACTAAAATATAAAAATTCCATAAATAAAAATTATCTAGCAAAATTTTACATTTTAAATAACAAATAAATAATTTTCTTTATTCTTTGAACTTGAATTATTATGTCATAGTATTTTGCTTAATTAGCATTTAGGTACTTGAATGAAATTATTATAAGAAATTACTACAAAATATAAAGAACCTCAATTGTAAATAAAAATGTGTTCAAACAAAAAATTGTAATTTGACACTTTAAAGAAAAACAATAAAAAAAATTATTATTTTTTAAAGGTTCTTATTATGATAATGTTTAAGTGTTCTAAAAAGAAAGTAGGCTTTTATTTTTTTAATAAGAATTTGTTATTAATAATTTTGTACGTTGTTTTGTCTGATAAGCGAAATTTGTATTACATATTTCTGCTTGATTGAAATTCCGCTTATTAGTCAGAATAACACTTTTTTAGACCACCAAGGAAATAATGTAATTTTCAATTTTAATAAAAAATCTAGATTATCAGTTCTAGGAAATGTAATGGTAATCTAGATAAATCAATGTAATAATATTCTAAATTCTTAAGAAATGCTAATCTAAGTTTATAAGAAAAAACTATACTTTTAACAAAAATTTTTATTATAAATAGTCTAAAAATAATTCAAAAATATTCTTTATTAATTTGTTAATAAACCAAGGAGGATTATCTCCCATTAAATTATAAAAATTCGTTGTTTTTATTATCTATTTTTAAAATAGATTAACTTATATATTTATTTAGTTAAGTTAAGTAGTAGCAGAATCAGAAGCAGGAATAAAAACATATTGATATTGATAATAAAAAATATAAGAACAAAAGTATAGATTAGAATAATAAATCAAATAATAGGTAAGAAAAATAATTTAAAAAAATAATTTTGCACGATTGAAAATAAATATTTAAGTATTTTCAAAATTATTTGTTGAAATTATGTTTTTTGGAAACATGTAAAACATTTTCTATATGCATTAGAACACCCCTTTACACAGCAACCATACTAAATTTTAAACATTGTTTCACTATATTACTATTTATTAATAATCACTTCTATATCTCTATATTGTTTTATTTCTTTATATTATTTATTCAAATTTATTTATTTTTTTAAATATTTTATATTGTTTTTTATTTTAGTTAGATACATTTATTTATTTATTAATTTTTTTTTAATTACAGACACTTCTGACTAACTACTTCACTTTTTATTTTATTTTGATTTCTGACTTTTTAATTCGGGAATATTTGCGGGAGAAACTAAATAATGTAATAAAATAAATTAAAAAAATTTTTAAAAAAACAGCTTTTTTGAACTAAAAAGTAGAAAATAAATTTTTAATAGCAAATTTTTCTGTAATTTTCTAAACTATATTGTTCCAATCAGGATTTCTTTGAAAAAGTTTATTTCAATATGTCAAATATATATATAAATATAAGTATATATAAGTTTTACAGTCTGTAAAATTAATATAAAAGCTGGAGGCAACAAACGCATAACTATAAACTTATATTTTTAAATTTTGCCTCCAGCTTTTATATTAATTTCACAGACTTTAAAACTTATATATACTTATATTTATATATATATTTGACATATTGAAATAAACTTTTTCAAAGAAATCTCGATTGTAACAATGTAGTTTAGAAAATTACAGAAAAATTTGCTATTAAAAATTTATTTTCTACTTTTTAGTTCAAAAAAGCTGTTTTTTAAAAATTTTTTTAATTTATTTTATTTTATTCTTTTTAGTAACGACAAATATAAGTATTGAATTGATATTTTTTTTTTCCTTGTTTAATTTTGAATTTTTACAGTTGCCCTCATAGTCAATAATTATATTATTACCTGTTATAATATAGAATATATTGAATTTTTTTATTATTAATTTATTGTGGCAAACTTTTTAAAAAATTAAGAAAATGTTGCATAGCTAAATTCAAAATTTAAATAAAAATATTGCAATTTTACAATGTTCTTTATTTCCACTTAAAATGCGACCCTTTAAAAACTTTGATTCATACACTGCCTTGTTTTTTCTTTCTTTTATAGCATGACATTTTAATATTTCTTTTTTTCTATCTGTTATGTGTGTAAATATCAGATCTGCACATATACATAAGAAATAGCCTTTAAAAATATTTAAAAACAATCAAAGTAACATTTTTTGTTCTCTTTTTTATACCCGTACGATAGGATCGGGTATAATAAAATTACTCCTCCGTTTGTAACACCTCGAAATAAGCGGGCTAGATATACCTTCAAAGGTATGGATCGGATCAGAAAAAAATTCTAAGACTTTTGAGCCATGTCCGTCCGTCCGTCCGTCCGTCCGTCAGCACGCTAACTCAAAAACTAAGAAAGCTAGAATCTTGAAATTTACACAAAATATTCTTGGAGTAATTTGTAGGTTCCCTATTTTTTTTGGTTGAGTTTGGACCAAACCTTAAGGTAGCTCTCGAACACCTAACTTTTAGATCCCCACATTTTTTTTGAAATAGAGCTATGAAATTTTAACTGCTGATAGATCTCACAAAAATATTAATTTTATTTTTAATAACTTTTTTTTGTAGCCCCACCCGTTATGGAGCTACAGCTCCCCAAAGGTTCAAAAAAACTGTATATTTAAATTGTTATAGCACAAGTTGTATAAGGTATATCTTCATTTTGAAAACGCCAAACAATTACTACTTTCGTTAGCTTTAAAAGTATATATACAAGAAATATATATTTGTGGCATACGGTGTCTTAATTTACCGTTATGCGAAACTAAAATTTTGCAAAATTCTTTAACCCTTCTATCTTCTAAACGGTTAAAGTTGGAAACTTAAAATTTTGACAGAAGTTAGATCTTTGAAAATTAGTATGAGTCGTTTCAGAAATTTTTTTTGTATCATCCCCCGTTTAGGAGCTGTAAGGGGTCAAAAACTGAAAATTTCCTATTTTTAAACACCTGTAACTTGAACACCTGTTAAAATTTTTTTGAAGTAATACACAAAAATTAAAGCTTCAACATTATACTCTTATTTCTGTTAACAACTTTTTTTAATAATATAGGGTTACTTTATAATTGACGAAAGTGTTACTTGATTTTTTCAAATTTTCTAACAAATTTCTTTAACGAATTTTTTCCATTTTGTTTTACTCGATAATTTGAAATTGTTGAGGATATAATGCGTAGTACATAAAAATGTAAATAAATAAACAACATAACGGTTGCTTGAAGAATTTTTATTTATATGATATTGATATATATACATACTTATATAATATCATGTTTATTTACATATCGTATATGTCACTAGTGAATGAATGATAAGAGTATAGATGTATATTATATAGCGGCCGTATTTACATACATATATGTATTTTATTGTACTTATAAGAAATTATTCTGTCAATGGAATATTTAAATATAATATAATATAATATTTAAAATTATATTTATTATTTTGTACTAAGTAAATTTAATATACATTTACCGCTTAGTATTAAATGGTACTATAGAATATTTGAAAAAGTTTTGGATTGATAATCGTTATGTTAAAATCTGCTTTTAAAGAATGTACATATAAACATATAGTTTGAATATATGTACAACCCATAATTCTAGAAATTATAAAATTCACCCAAATTATTTTAAAATACTAAAATATTAAAAAAATAATATTGTAAGCAAAGTGACAGGCTGTGAACATACTAACGGTTCGTACGGGTATCTAAGAGTTGACAAAGTCAACTGTATTCTTCCTCGTTTCTATTCGTTTTTATTTTTCTTCCAGTATTACATTATACTTTTTTTTTCTGTTATTTAGGTACACTAAGAACTTATTTTTTTTTTTTTAATATTAAATTTATGCATACAGTCTATTTCAAAAATAGAAATTATTAGCTATAGAACATTCTGAATTTTTTTTTTGTTCGTTTATGTTAAACGTCCATTCATATGCATACATAAAATTTTTTTTTGTTCGTTTATGTTTACCGTCCATTCATATAAATATAACTGTTGCCTACATATTAAAAAATAATAAATCGATAAATCAACTAAATAATAATAGTTGGGAATTTGGGAATTTGGTGTGACTGTGTTAGCAGATTTTTAATAGTACAGCACACATAAAAATATGCATACCATTTTTGTACATGTTTGTACCTACATACATATGCAGTAAAAAAATTTGGTTTTAAAAGTATGTAATTGAGAATATATTAAATTGCTTACTTCTAAATGCTAATGTTTTTGAATTAAAAAAAAATTATTTTGCTTTTTCTAGACGATGTAGATATATGCTTATAAATAAAAATGTATACTAAAAATCAATTGATTTGATGAAAAAAAACTTAAATTTAACACTTGCTAACTAAATTTTAAGTAAATGCATATTAAACTTTACACTGTGTTCTCAAGTGCGGCACATTATTTTGTTTACACATTCATATTTTTCAAATTCATCGCTTTCAAACCAAAAATATTTTCGAAGCACATATTATTACATATTTTTAAGTATGTACCTATATTTATATATACACATACAATGCAATGGTCTCCATAAAAAACAATAGTCTTTTATAGAAAAAAAAAAACATTTATGTATTACGGATACGTATTGGTATTGGTATTGGTGAGTTTAGTAAATTTAGATAAAATGTTTTATTTTGGTTCTGTAATAATTCTGTTCAAAATTCTGTTATATCTTTGTATGAAAATTTAATTTTGAAATTAAGCTACTTTCTCTAATGTTTTTCGATATTATTATTTTAAAATCATGTATTGTCATCGGGATCTGCTAATGAAGAAAATTTCAAGTCTCTAGCTCAACGGGAAGTGTGTTTAAAATGGCTTCTAAGATTCCATCCTTTACCCAACCAAGTTAATAAAAAGCTGTTAATAAGTGAAATTATATCAAAAAAAAAAAGGGGAACCTATATATATTTAAAAATTATAAACTAATAAAAATAAAAAATTATTTGCAATGTTTGTCGATAGTCACGACGAGGACACAATCCCGTTTTACCCTCCGTGTACATGGGAAGAATAAGAACAATATTATAACATAAATTAAATTATTTATTATTAAAAAAAAAAAAAAAAAAAAAAAACAAAAATATATGAAATTCAAAAATAAAAAAAAATATTTTATTACATAAAGGTTATTATATTATATAAACTTCAAATAAATATTTTTTTATTGAAAACAAAAAAATAATAAAAATCTAACTATATGGTGATTGCGAATATTAAATCCAGTTCCTGTTATCCTGTACATTGCTGCTTAGTTCCTGTTCATCTCGTTGCTGTTTAAGTTCCTGTTTATCCCGAAGCTGATCAACATCAAAAACAACTTTAAAATTTTAACGTAAGCAATAATTTAGAAATTTTAATATATTAAAATAGCGATTAGTACAATTAGGCCAAGTTTTAAGAAAAAAAACCGCAATAGAAAGCGTTCTTGCAATATTTAAAATTAGTAATAGTTTTTTGAAAAAAAAATTATATTTAAGTAATTATTATAATAAAAATAAAAATGACTGAAACTCAATTAAGCCTTACTATTGACCCCCTGAAATATCTCGATAAATTACCCGACTTTACTGGAAACTTTAAAGAACTACAAAATTTCACAGATTTGGTTGATAGGGTAAGCCCTTTATTAGGCAAATATGACGACATAAGTCAAAGTATATTTGCAGACTTGATTAAATCAAAACTTAAGGGAAAAGCGAGGGAAGTAGTGGAAATAAACAACCACATTAAGAAATGGACTGAAATAAAAGACGTCCTTGTAAAAAATTTTAGCGATCGGTGTAGTCTTGAAGAACTTTTTGACCAACTGAGAGCTACCACCTTTAAGACAAATTCCGTCGATTTCTACAACGAAATTAAAAATACATTAAGAAGATTAAATATAAAAGTTAGCTTAGAATTAGGAGCCAACTCAACAGTCGCTCAACAAACAATAAGTAATAATAAAAACTCTGCTCTAACTATTTTTAAGAACAAAATGCCCGAACCAATGCGTTAAATTTTATATTGTCGTGACCCTAAAACACTTGAGTCCCTCATTGACATTTTACATGAAGCATGCTACGCACATATTAACCTTAATAATTTTAGTGGTGAAAAGACATTTAATCCTATTAATAAAAATAAAAACTTTTCTGGTGACCCAATCACCAAAACCAATTACAATTATAATCGTACCAATAATAACGCTACTATCAATAATTCTAGAAACTTTAATACTACAAAGCTTCATAATAACAACTACATTAGGAACAACCAAAATAATAACAATTTTAATAGAAACAACCAAAATAATAACAATTTCAATAGGAACAACCAAAATAATAACAATTTTAATAGAAACAACCCAAATAATAACAATTCTAATAAGAATAACCAAAATAATAATTACAACTATAGGAACAATCAAAATAACAGTATTGTGTTAACAGAAAAGTGTTAACAAAACAGAATTACCAGCAAATTTTCTTTTAACTGCCTCGAATCTCAATTACCATATATCTTAGTTAGTGGGAATATTAGACCACTTAAATTTATAATAGATACCGGAGCAACACACTCTATTATAAATCCTAACCTTTGTCATCCAATGTATTTAACAGAACTTCAAACGCCCATAATTATTAAAACTATAAATCAAGATGTAAAAAGAACTCATAAAGCAGTTATACCTCTTTTTAAAGAATTGGGAGACTCAACAAAGAAGGTTGAAATGTATGTCTTTCCTTTTCATGACAATTATGACGGGCTAATAGGCAATAATATATTAATGCCATTAAAAACTAAAATCGACTTAGGTCAACAACTTTTAACCACAGTTTATAATGAAATCCAAATACATTTTAAAAATAAAAATAAAGAAACAAAATATAATATTACTCAGAAAGGTGAATATGAATTAACTGTACCAGTACTTCAAAAAGATGGTCTCGCTTATCTGCAGGAAAGCAAGTCCTCAGATGGCGAAATCACAATTCAAGAAGGAATATATGAAGTACAGAACTATACAGCCGCTGTAAAAGCAAATATTCTTAGTAGCGGTAATAAATCTATAACTTTTTCACCATTAGAAACTGAGATTGTAAATCATAATAACTTTAATATAATTTCTGAAACTGATAACAAATTCAATGTCCTAAGCGAAATTCGTAATGAACATTTATCCAACTTTGAAAAAATGCATTTATTACAAGTTATAAAACAATACTCGCATTTATTCTATAACGAAAACTTAGATTTATCTTTCACAAACGCTATCAAACATCGTATTCGTACTATTAATGACGTTCCAATATTCACTAAGTCTTATAGATACCCTCAAATTCACAAAGAGGAAGTACAAAAGCAAATTAACGAGATGTTGGACAAGGGCATTATTAGGCCTAGCAACTCCCCATATTCTGCTCCTGTCTGGATCGTCCCAAAGAAAGAGGACGCCAGTGGGACACAGAAATGGAGACTCGTTATTGACTATAGGAAACTAAACGAAATTACTTTGGACGATAGGCACCCTATACCAAATATAGATGACATTCTAAATAAATTGGGAAGATGCCAATATTTTACCACGTTAGACCTTGCTAAAGGTTTCCACAAAATAGAAATTGACGAACGCGACATTCACAAAACCGCGTTCACTGTCGAGAATGGACATTATGAATTTATTCGAATGCCGTTTGGACTTAAAACAGCACCAGCTACCTTCAGGTTAATGAACCATGTTTTAAAAGACTATATAAATAAAATTTGTTTGGTGTATTTAGATGACATCATCATTTTCTCAGCATCTATTGAAGAACACATAGATTCGCTGAAAAAAATTTTTAAAAGGCTCGAAGAAGCCAAATTAATGATTCAATTAGATAAATCGGAGTTTATGAAAGAAGAAACTGAGTTTCTTGGTCAAATTGTGACTTTAGAAGGAATGAGACCAAATCCTAAAAAAATTGAATGCGTCAAGAACTTTCCTATTCCCAAAACTACAAAACAAATTAAACAATTTCTCGGACTATCAGGATATTACAGGAAATTCATTAAGGACTATTCCAAAGTCGCTAAACCAATGACAAAATACTTAAAGAAAAACGTAAAACTAAAAATTGATAATCCTGTTTCGAAACTCTCAAAAGACTACTTATAAATGAATCAATCCTTATTTATCCCGAATTTAATAAAACTTTTACTTTTACAACAGACGCAAGCTAATTCGCTCTTGGTGCCGTACTATCACAAGAAGGACGCCCCGTGTGTTATGCTAGTCGTACTCTTAACGAACATGAAGTACACTACAGTACAATAGAGAAGGAATTATTGGCAATCGTATGGACCACAAAGCACTTTCGCCCTTACATTTTCGGAAGAAAATTCGTAATTGAGACAGACCATAAGCCACTCCAATGGCTCTTCTCCATAAAAGAACCTAACTCAAAACTAGTTCGTTGGCGTCTCAAGCTTTCCGAATTTGATTACGAAATCAAATATAAAAAAGGTGTTCAAAACGGTAACGCCGATGCGTTATCACGTATAGAAGTAAACCTTAATGAAGAGCAAATGTTCCGAATTAACGAGACAAATGAACTTATTAAAAATAATAGTATACCAATTAGTAAATCTCCTTTAAATGTATTTAAAACTCAAATTTCTATTTATAAAACAAATTCAGGTTCTCTTAGAATTAGGAACTTAAAAATATTTAATAAATGTAGGAAAGTAATTCACACTAAAAATTTCGATGAACAAACAGCCATTACTGTCTTGAAAAATCATTTCAATCCCAAAACTATCAATGCAATTTATATTGAAGATTCTAATATTTTAGAAACCTTACAAAAAATATTTTTCGAACACTTTTCATCTAGTGGCTAATTAAAATTAATTAAATGTAAAAAATTATTAGAAGATATAGTAGACGAAGAGCAACTTGCCGAAATTATAGAAAAAGAGCATTAAAAAATAATCACCGCGGAATTTCAGAAGTATGCAATGAACTGAAGTTACTATACTACCACCCAAAGTTATGCGATAGAGTAGCGCAATTTATAAACAACTGCGAGATTTGTAATCTCGAAAAATATGAAAGAAAACCCATAAAAACAAAGTTCAAAATAACAGAAACGCTTTTAGGTCCCAACCAAATAGTCCATATTGACGTTTTTTATAGCCTAGATCAAACATTATTTTTAACGTTTATCGATAAATTTACTAAGTTTGCTCAAGCAATCGAAATTAATTCCCGAACTTGGACCGAATTCAAAAGAGCCGTTTTACAATATTTATCTATTGTGGGAATTTAAAAAAAAATACTAGTTGATAACGAATTAGAGTTCAAAGCCCTCCCGTTACGGGAATTTCTTCAAAATCAATATATTGAAATTCATTATACCTCAAATAATAATCATACTTCGAACGCCGATGTCGAACGTCTGCACAACACTATTAACGAGCATATTAGACTACTTAAACATGACGAACGAGTAAATTTGGACACCATTGAGGAAAAAATTCTAAAAATTATAGCAATGTATAATAATACTATTCACTCGACAACCAACCATAAACCCATCGACTTCATAAATGGTAAAGTTAAGGATACTGACTATGAGAATATCCGTAATAAAATTCTAAAAATTAAAGACAAAACGATAGATGCTCTTAATAAAAATAGAACCGATATTGAAATATAGATGAAAACCATATAACTAATAAAGATACTGGTCTAAAGTATTATAATTCTCACGTCAAACCCAAAAAGAGATTTCAAGATAATAGTAATCCATCGGTCAAAGCAAAAACAATAAAAGTTAAAAAGAAAAAACGAAATCAAAATCAAACTACAAAAAAAAAAAAAAAAATAAATGCTTCTTTTCAGATCACAATGTTCAAAATTACCCTCTTAATTATAATATTCATACCTTTAATATTATCACAAAAATTAGAAGTACAAAACATTGATAACAACAATGGTTTTATTACAATAAATCTAGGTAATAGAAAAATTATCAGAGATTTTAAAAAGGTATTACATATCATAAACATAACAGAATATGAAAACAGTAGAGTACTAATACACAAAAATATTGAACTAATACAACTAAATTTTAGTAACCCTATGTACAATACAATTAAACGTAATTTCGATCTACTAGATAAAAAGATAGATAATCTTAAACCACACAAAAGACATACAAGAAGTTTATTTAACGGAGTAGGAATCGGACTAGAATACCTTATCGGTACAATGGACTATAATGATGAACAAGCTATAAACGAACAAATTGAAGCATTATCTAAGAACTCCAAATCCCTTATTAACGAGAATAATAAACAAATACTAATTAATAATCAAATTTCTGACCAAATCAAGAATATCACAAAGCAAATTAAAATTCAACAAAATACAATTTCGGAATACCTAAATTCTTTTAATATGCAAACCAATAATGAAATTTTGGAAATAGAAGACGAAATAAAATATATACAATATATGTATCAAATTAATTATGATATAGACCTACTCAAAACTCACGTTGACGATATGGAACAAGTAATACTAACAAGTAAATTAGGCATACTATCAAAAAACATTTTGACAGAAAAAGAACTAAATATACTTTCTGATTTTGAAAGCATTCAAGATATTAAAATTACTGTAAAATTTTATTTAGAATCAATTATTATTATATTACTAATTCCAGAATATAGTGCAAGACCGCTTTCTGAAATTCACATTGAACCAATACCAAATAAAAACAAGTAAAAGTAACAGTAAGTCGATGTAACCGACTTATTTATACCCTACACATAAAAAATTCAAAATAAATTAAAAATCCATAAGTTATTTTAGTTAAGTATTTAATATAACTAAGCTAAAAAAATAAATGCTTTTACAACCTTTGTACAAAATTTCAGATTTCTATCTTTATTAAATTCGAAAATAAGCTTCTTAGGTCTTGGGAAGTGTGTGAAGGCACGCGGACCACCACTCCAATTCATCTCAAATTTTAGAGACATCAACAGAGTAGAATATTCTTATATCAAATTTTAAGTTTATATATTTATTAATTTCGAAGATATGCTTGTTCGGTTTTGGGAGTTGTATGGGAGGTACCCGAACGACCACTCCAATTCATCTCAAATTTTAGGTAAGTCAGGGATTTAGGAAACAGCACCCTCGTATCAAATTTGAAGTTCCTATCTTTATTCATTTCGAAAATATACTTGTTTGGGAGTTGTATGGGAGGTACCCGAACAGCTCCTCCAATTCATCTCAAATTTTCAACAAATAGGAATAGGGATTCAGGACACAACACCCTAGTACCAAATTTAAAGTTTCTATCTTTATTAATTTCGAATATATGCTTGTTCGGTTTTGAGATTTGTATGGGAAGTACCCGAACAACCACTCCAATTCATCTCAAATTTTAGGCATATCAGGGATTTAGGAAAACACACCCTCGAACAAAATTTTAAGTTTCTATCTTTAATAATTTCGAAGATATGCGTATTCGGTTTTGGGAGTTGTATGGGAGGTACTCGAACGCATGGTCCGATTTCGCCCATTTACAATCCTCGCCTTACCTTAGTCATTTTTAACCTACAGTATAAATTTCATCAAGATAGCATCATTATTTTTTGAGTTATCGTGCGTACGGACGGACGGAAGGACATCGCTAAATCGACTCCTGAGGTGATCCTGATTCAGAATATATATACATGTCTATACCTAACTCGCTTCCTTTTGGTGGTTACAAACACCATACCAAAGTTAATATACCCTATACTTAATGTGTAGAGTATAATAATAAAACTATTCTATTAGAGAACTATAACGTTCTTATAGACGACACTAATATTTGTTGCAATTCAAATGTCGAAAATAATTTAAAGACAAATTTAAAAATTATAGAAAATGAATGTATCAATAGTATATTTAAATTTGAAAAAGCACATTGTAATATGCAAACATTTTTAAATAAAGAAGTTAAAGAAATAATTCAAGGCATAATTATAACCAAAAATATTGGAAAAACAAATATGCAACACAATTGTAATAATTTTAACATTACTATAACGGGTAACAATTTAATAAGGTACGAAAATTGTAAAATTAAAATAAAAGAAAAAACTTATGAAAATTTTTATACTAAAATTAATGACAAAATAATTTTACCTTTCTATACTACAAAAATAATTGAAAATAAAACTTTGTATTATATAAAATTTGAAGAATTTCATGTAAAAAATATAGAAAATAATAGAAAACATATTAACGATATTGTAAACAAAAAATATAAAAATCATGTAATAAATAGATCTATCAATATTTTTCTTATGTTTTTTATAATTATTGTAATTTTAATAATAAAATGTTTATACAAAAAACATAAGAAAATCATAATAAATACTTCGTCGGAGCCTCAGAGTAACGGTGGGGGTGTTATAAACGGTAATGACACCACTAACAATAAGAAAACTTTATTTTAAATATAATTATTTTCCCATAGATTTATTTTCAATAAATCTAAAACATTCTTGTCAATTCAGCATTTGCACATTATAGAAATACATATTATTACTTTCCCATAGACAAAATTCTCATTATGTTAATACGACACCTATATTCTTAAAAAAAGTAAATAATTTTTATTCCATAGATTCACCTTCAGTAAATCTACACATTCCTGCAAATTCAGCATTTACAATATTATCATAAAAACATAATTATTTTCCCATATGCAAAATTCCTACTAATCGAACTTTTAATGTTCCCACAAAATAATATCTTTCCAATTAATTTTATATGACATAAAAAACTAAATTATCCCATAGATTTACTTTCAATAAATCTATATACAAGTTCCTGCAAATTCAGCATCTGGAACATTATTATAAAAACAATTATTTTTCACACAGACAAAATTCCTACTAATCCTACTTTTATTGTTCCCACAAAATATTGTTTCAATAAGCAAAAATTATAATATAAATATCAGGAAATAAACGAATAAAATTAAGTTCTGTTCTGGATTTCAAACTCACCGAAGCTCCGTATTAACATTTAAAATTAATTAAATTAAGAAATAAAAAGTATAATTAAATAAATTAAATTAAAGTATATTTAAATTGTGAAATTAGTTGTTGATTAAATTGTAGAATATAAGTTATTTTTTTGTATAAAGAAAAAAAAGAAAAATTAAAAGGTGTTAAAACAAAATATTGTGTTTTTTTTAATGTTTGCGAAAATCGAATCAAAAATTATTAATTCCATTAGTAATGTAGATCTCCTTGCTAAAAGTTTAACAATTTTAATTTATAAATCTACCACAGTCAGTTCGTCAAAGAATAAAAATAAAAAAACATATCTGGATAACTAACGAAATACTTGAAACCATTAAAATTCGTGATTCGTTTCTTAAATTTAAGCGTAAGTATCCAAATGATACACATACATCAGAATTATATAGTATGTATAGCAAAAAAATCAAGTCCTTGATTCTTGAAGTGAAAACAAAATTCTGCTCCGCGGAGATAGCAAAATATCCAAATTATGGGAAGAAATTATGGGAATTATACAAAAATATAATGTTTAAAACCGGCAAAAACAAGCAAATAGCCCAATTAAGGAGATTAAATACAAAAGTAAGGTAGTCACAGAAGAAGAAGAAATATCTGAGTGTATAAACGATTTCTTCACAAATGTAACAAAAGGCTATTAATACTTTTCTACAATTAATATTTAATATAATTAGTATATAATAATTAATTGTTATATATAATATATAACAATTAATATTTCAGCAGACCCTATTGAGCTGAGCAACTTTGAAAATTTCAAGCAGAATATATACAACTCCTTTGATTTGGCCCCAACTACAATTGAAAAAGTAGCAACATCGGTTACGTCTCTAAAATCGTGTTCCGCTACCGGATATGACAATGTCTCAACAAAATTTGTTAAAAGATTTGTTGACAAAATTATACCACTATTGCCCAAATTTATTAATGATTCTTTCGAGTCATATGTTTCTCCGAACTCTTTGAAGATTGCTGTTCTAACGCCAATTTTCAAAAAAGTTGATGCAACTGATCCAACAAACTACAGGCCGATATCGGTACCCCAAGGCTCGATATTAGGATCTGACTTATTTAAAATTTTCATTGACGATATTGCGCGTCTTAAACTAAAGGGTAAACTTCAACTATTTGGCGATGATTTAGCAATAAAATATATAAAATATACATGAAGTTGAGCTTAAATCATTAATAATGCATGCTTTGTTTTTGATAGTTTACTTAGGAATGGTTATTGACTCTAATCTAAAATGGATGGAACACATAGCTTTTGTATGTAAGAAAATCGCCCCATACATCTTTCTATTAATAAGATTAAAACTATTTTTAGACAAAAAACGCTCTTTGTTATTTATTCGTCGTATATTAATTCGAATATTACTTACTTAAACCCAATCTGGAGTAGAGCATCCAAGGTTCACATAAATAAACTAAATATTCTTCATAAGAAAGCTCTTACAATTATTTGTAATTACCCATTAGTACATCCAACGACTTCCTGTATTCGCCTCAATTTCCAAGCCTCGATTTTATTTGCAATAGAGAATTATACTTTTTAGCTTTCAAAATAATAAATAATTATATCAAACATAATTTTATTCTAAATCAAAATATCTTCTTCTTCTTCTTTGCGTTTGTACCAATCACTTGGTGTCCGCTTTACTTGTCCTGAGGCGCCAAGTTTTTCTATCTTGGGCTGTCTCGTTGTTAAGATGCTTTTCTTTCAGATCTTTTTGTACTCTAGTAAACCATGTGCACTTTAGTCTGCCAGGTTTTCTCTTGGGTGACTTGAGTTTCAAAACTTTTTTAACTGGGTGGTTTTCTTCTCTTCGCATTACGTGTCCATACTAACGTAGTTTTGACTCAGTAATTTTATCCCTAATCGGTGCTATTTTCATAGTACCATGAATGTAATCATTTCTTATGTGGTTTCGGAGTGTTACGCCACTAGCCCATCTTAGCATTCGCATTTCAGTGGTACTCATTCTATTTTCATGCACCTTTTTTGCAGCCCAACATTCAGTACCATACATTAAGGCAGGTCGGACGATTTCTTTATAAACCTTACCTTTAACCTTGTGAGGCATTTTCTTATCACAGAGAGCGTTTGAAACGTCACGCCATTTCATCCATCGTCGGTGTTAAAATTTAGATGCATGTATTCGGTTTTGGTTCGGCTAATTCTTAATCCGTTATTTTCAAGTGCATATCTCCATTTATCTAATATGTGTTGCAATTCTTCTTGTGTTTCGCTAATTAATACAATATCATCCATGTACAGCAAGGTGAGAAGACCAAAGTTTTGTAAATGGGCTGTTGTATGATCCATCACAATATTAAAAATGAGAGGACTGAGTGCAGATCCTTGATGAATACCTACACTAACTGGTAAGTTATCTGATGTTCCAGAGCATGTTCGGACATTGGTCTGAAAGTTTTCGTACATGTCTTCTATTATTTTCATATACGATTCGGGAATCTGCTTAGCTCGCAAAGCTAAATCAAAATATCGACTTTCATAATTATAATACAAGAAGCAAATCAAATTATTATACTTAGTTATTCCGAACGTGAAAACAAAAAACGAATTGTCTTTACAATTGCCTAAAGACACATAATGATTTGCCTTCACATATTAAAGAAATAAACAGTTTCTCTCTCTTCAAAAAGAGAATAACATGCTTTAATTTCCAAAATATTAAAAGAAACTGCATTTTTATATAAAAAGAAAATAAAAGAAATTTTTCTGTAAATAAATTTTTTTGTAAATAGGAGACAAATTTAAAAAAAATTTGAGATATTTTTTTCAAATTTTGCAATATAATTTTACATTCTTAATTATAATAACAATAGTATTCTTCTCGTACAGATATTTCTGTGTTTTCTATAGCGTCAATTGACTTGCATTGCAGATATATTATTTTATTAAATTTTGGCCCCAACTACAATTGAAAAAGTAGCAACATCGGTTACGTCTCTAAAATCGTGTTCCGCTACCGGATATGACAATGTCTCAACAAAATTTGTTAAAAGATTTGTTGACAAAATTATACCACTATTGCCCAAATTTATTAATGATTCTTTCGAGTCATATGTTTCTCCGAACTCTTTGAAGATTGCTGTTCTAACGCCAATTTTCAAAAAAGTTGATGCAACTGATCCAACAAACTACAGGCCGATATCGGTACCCCAAGGCTCGATATTAGGATCTGACTTATTTAAAATTTTCATTGACGATATTGCGCGTCTTAAACTAAAGGGTAAACTTCAACTATTTGGCGATGATTTAGCAATAAAATATATAAAATATACATGAAGTTGAGCTTAAATCATTAATAATGCATGCTTTGTTTTTGATAGTTTACTTAGGAATGGTTATTGACTCTAATCTAAAATGGATGGAACACATAGCTTTTGTATGTAAGAAAATCGCCCCATACATCTTTCTATTAATAAGATTAAAACTATTTTTAGACAAAAAACGCTCTTTGTTATTTATTCGTCGTATATTAATTCGAATATTACTTACTTAAACCCAATCTGGAGTAGAGCATCCAAGGTTCACATAAATAAACTAAATATTCTTCATAAGAAAGCTCTTACAATTATTTATAATTACCCATTAGTACATCCAACGACTTCCTGTATTCGCCTCAATTTCCAAGCCTCGATTTTATTTGCAATAGAGAATTATACTTTTTAGCTTTCAAAATAATAAATAATTATATCAAACATAATTTTATTCTAAATCAAAATATCTTCTTCTTCTTCTTTGCGTTTGTACCAATCACTTGGTGTCCGTTTTACTTGTCCTGAGGCGCCAAGTTTTTCTATCTTGGGCTGTCTCGTTGTTAAGATGCTTTTCTTTCAGATCTTTTTGTACTCTAGTAAACCATGTGCACTTTAGTCTGCCAGGTTTTCTCTTGGGTGACTTGAGTTTCAAAACTTTTTTAACTGGGTGGTTTTCTTCTCTTCGCATTACGTGTCCATACTAACGTAGTTTTGACTCAGTAATTTTATCCCTAATCGGTGCTATTTTCATAGTACCATGAATGTAATCATTTCTTATGTGGTTTCGGAGTGTTACGCCACTAGCCCATCTTAGCATTCGCATTTCAGTGGTACTCATTCTATTTTCATGCACCTTTTTTGCAGCCCAACATTCAGTACCATACATTAAGGCAGGTCGGACGATTTCTTTATAAACCTTACCTTTAACCTTGTGAGGCATTTTCTTATCACAGAGAGCGTTTGAAACGTCACGCCATTTCATCCATCGTCGGTGTTAAAATTTAGATGCATGTATTCGGTTTTGGTTCGGCTAATTCTTAATCCGTTATTTTCAAGTGCATATCTCCATTTATCTAATATGTGTTGCAATTCTTCTTGTGTTTCGCTAATTAATACAATATCATCCATGTACAGCAAGGTGAGAAGACCAAAGTTTTGTAAATGGGCTGTTGTATGATCCATCACAATATTAAAAATGAGAGGACTGAGTGCAGATCCTTGATGAATACCTACACTAACTGGTGAGTTATCTGATGTTCCAGAGCATGTTCGGACATTGGTCTGAAAGTTTTCGTACATGTCTTCTATTATTTTCATATACGATTCGGGAATCTGCTTAGCTCGCAAAGCTAAATCAAAATATCGACTTTCATAATTATAATACAAGAAGCAAATCAAATTATTATACTTAGTTATTCCGAACGTGAAAACAAAAAACGAATTGTCTTTACAATTGCCTAAAGACACATAATGATTTGCCTTCACATATTAAAGAAATAAACAGTTTCTCTCTCTTCAAAAAGAGAATAACATGCTTTAATTTCCAAAATATTAAAAGAAACTGCATTTTTATATAAAAAGAAAATAAAAGAAATTTTTCTGTAAATAAATTTTTTTGTAAATAGGAGACAAATTTAAAAAAAATTTGAGATATTTTTTTCAAATTTTGCAATATAATTTTACATTCTTAATTATAATAACAATAGTATTCTTCTCGTACAGATATTTCTGTGTTTTCTATAGCGTCAATTGACTTGCATTGCAGATATATTATTTTATTAAATAAGAAGATACATGTTTCTTTTTAATACGGATTTGATTACATAATTTAATTTAAAAATTATTTAAATTATTAATGCCATAATTAAAAACATAACAGGAAAGCAAAGTGAATTAAATAGCAACATTTTTTGTTTTAATGGTTTAGAGATTTTTTACGTATTAAAATTTGATTTTTAACAGGGCCCTGCTTATGACTAGATTATTTCGGGTACTCGAAAATTTCGAAATTAGTAATCATTTTTATTTTGCCAACTCATAAACAACATAAAACGGTACACAGATATTATATTTAGATATAATTATAACGAAAGTTATTTTTGTAACAATGTACTGCAAAGAGTCTTTCAAAATACAGAAAAGACAAAGTTACGGATATATTTTGTTAACAAATGTGGTTCACATAGTTTGGAATTTTTGGAATTTTTTATACGAAATGCCAAATTGGACTTAAAACGTATATGTAAATAAAATTACAAAATTTTCCTTAAAACCTTAAATTTTAATAAATCAGATTAAGTTTTAGTCAGTAGTCTTTGAAAGAATTCCCAGATTCAATAATTAGGTATTTATTTTACTTTCTAAACTTCATTAAAAATATTCTGTAGTATATTCCCCTCTATATAATTTTAAATATATATGCATACATAGTTTAGTTCATATAGTTTTATTGTAACCGGTTTTGACATTTCTGTTGCTAAGAAACATGTTATACCAAACAACGTCAACAAATATCAAACATTCTTAGTTAGTTTAGTTGAATTTATTAAAGAAGAATAGAAAAAATGAAAATTCCAGAAGAATATTCAGGAAAAGTTATAAATGCAATTTCGATTTATCCAAATTACAATGAAAAACGATTTATTAATACTGAAACATCTACAAGTTCATTACCGAAATTGGAAAATGCTGTTACACAAACCGATGAGATGTCCTCAGTTGCGGTAGGCATTTTTAAGTTTAATAGCACGATTTTTAAAATAATTTTTTTTTAAGACTCAAATATGTTATAAAATTTCACATGATATTATGGTTGACAATAAAAGTTTACAATGTTATGTAAAATTCATTACTTCAATTGTAACTGAGCAGTTAGATCAAGGAATTACATCCTGTCCGGAATCATTATTAGAAGAAACAATTTATGATAAGAAAATCTCTTTAAGACCTTATCAAATCATTAATTTTGCTTCCCAAAACATAAATCCGCATGTCAATGCTATTTGCACTTGGCTTTCAATTAAAGCTTCTACTGCTCCGACTTTGGTTGTTGGAACGTCTTCTTTTAAAGACGCCCTAACTAATGGAAATAAGGTTGAAAATCTAGAATCACATATAGCGATTTACAACCCTGTTATTAAGGAACCAAACTACATAGTTTTTTCGGAGCAGAAATCAATTTCAATTAAAGCTACAATCAATCATCTGTCAACCAATCCTTTCAACAAAGAGGTATATGCAACTCAAATTTTATAATATTAGTTAGTAAGTTAAACAAAATTAATAACTATCATTACTTAATATATAAAGCAAAATGTTTGATTGTTTTCTGAAAATTCATGTAAAAACCGTCGATCCGATTTCAAGCAAATTTCATATCAACGTTCTATGTCAGTTAACCCGTTTCGGCTCGAGAGCCTGTTAAAATTTTTTCAATTTTTCGTTGTAATGCCTAAACTGTTGTAATGACCGATTGTGTTTAAAGTTTGCATAGTTGTTAACGGTTGGTAACGAAATTTAGCAAATTATTTGGACCAGGAAGTCTGTCAAAAAATCTTTGTTTGTGTTTTTTGTCCAATTTTGAAGGCCGATTGACATACCTTGAAAAAAGCCGATGGCGAAATTTATGTACATATATAAATTAAGGTTCGTTAACCTTGTCTGATACAATTTTTCTTATGACATTTAATACATTTTTTTGTTGCCCTGATTTAAGGGTTTGACCGATTAATTTTGAAATTGGCACAAGCGTTACTATGTGGCGAATTAATTCACTATATTTATTTCGGTGCATTAACCCACTTAACTCGGTGGTTTGCTAACAATTGTTTTTTGATATGAATCCAATTTTGAAGGACGAACTTATGGCTTTAGAGCATTCGCGAGGTATGTTTTAGTATAAATAAAACAATTAGTTCGTTGTGTGCTCTTAAAACTAATTCGCAACCTTAGCATAATCAGGCTATAACTGCTGAAAGCCTCATTTCGAGAAAATCAGTATTAAAATTTTAAATACTAATGATTCACCCATTTTTATTACAATATTATTGTATTTTGATAACTATAATTTATTTGTAATTATAATAGAAAAAAATATTTGTTTTTAGAATATAAGGGTCTTTCAAATTGAGTTTTAAAAAGTAAATAATTAAAAGACATAGATTTTGAATTGAAACTGGAAAAGTTTTTATTTATTTTTGAACTACAATGTTTGCCATTTATACTCTGAAAATGATATCTCCGAGACCTCTTGCGTCTCTACGGTACCTGAGTCTTTTATCAAAATTTTCGGTGACATTCTGGCATAGTTGCTGCTCTATCTCACCGATAACTCAAATAATTTCTACTTTCAATGCTTCAACGTTTCGAGGATTATCCTTGTAGACCTGTTCTTCCACATAGCCCTAGAGAAAGAAGTCTAACGGTGTCAAATCACAGGATCTTGAAGCTCAACTCAAGTCACCGGATCTAAAAATAGCACGGTCTGAAAACTTTGTATGCAGTTATTGCAATGTTTCTCTGGCTGTATGACACGTAGCCCCATCTTGTTGGCCACATGTCCTCAGTATCAATATTTTCCAGTTTTGGCTATAAAAAACTTGTGATCATGTCGCGATATCTGGTATCGTTAACGGTTATGGCGCTTCCAGCATCATTTTCGAAAAAGTACGGACCAATTACACCACCAGATCACAATGCACACCAAACAGTGACTCTTTGTGAATGCGTTGGCTTCTCTTGGATCACGCGAGGGCTTTCCTCTCCCCAAATATGGCAATTTTGTTTATTAACGTAGCTACCGATGTGTTTAGTCCGAAAAGATGATTTTTTTTTTTGAAAAATCGTCGTTTTATTCCAGTATCCAATTGGCAAAGTCCCGACGCCTGGAATGATCTTGTGGCACCAACTCTTGTGTCAATTGAACTTTGTAGGCCTTCAACGCTAAATCCTTGTGCATAATACATAATACATAATACAGTTGACTCAGAAAGTCCCAATTGTTGTGAACATCGGGAAATTGACATGGTGGGGTGAGCTGCAACACTATCATTCACAGCACCAATATTTTCTTGTGAACGTCCGGCACGAGCATACTAATGTCTTTCTCAATCTTGTACTGCACCAGTTTCTTGAAATTTCCAGCCAATATTACCAATTTGTTGCTTAGTTGGACGATTATGTCGACCATAAACATCGTGTAATTTGCGAAATACATTTCTTACATTTTTATAAAATAATTCAATAATTTCACCACGTTGTTATAATGTATACGACTCTATTTTTATAAATAGCAAACCTTCAACTGCGTTCATGTGTGGGTGCGTTCAATGTTTGAAGTGTGTTACACAGGCGTCTACTTTTGAAAACTCAATTTGAAAGACCCTTTATTATAATTTTTAATTAGCTTTAGTTATTGAAATTTTGCAGATATAACTTTATGTTAAAATAAAATAGCTTGTAAACTACAACACAGTTCTATGTGGTAGTTACAATTATTTATTCCATTAAATTTACTGATTTTCAAAATTTGAGCTCTAGCTGTATTTTGGGAAACAAAACTCATTTTTAAATTGAATAATAAAACAACTTGAAATAATTAATTTTTTAAATAATTTTTCTTTTTTGTCTATTTTCATGTTAAAATAATTCTTTATTATTCCCCTCTATATAATTTTAAATATATATGCATACATAGTTTAGTTCATATAGTTTTATTATAACCGGTTTTGACATTTCTGTTGCTAAGAAACATGTTATACTAAACAACGTCAACAAATATCAAACATTCTTAGTTAGTTTAGTTGAATTTATTAAAGAAGAATAGAAAAAATGAAAATTCCAGAAGAATATTCAGGAAAAGTTATAAATGTAATTTCGATTTATCCAAATTACAATGAAAAACGATTTATTAATACTGAAACATCTACAAGTTCATTACCGAAATTGGAAAATGCTGTTACACAAACCGATGAGATGTTCTCAGTTGCGGTAGGCATTTTTAAGTTTAATAGCACGATTTTTAAAATAATTTTTTTTTAAGACTCAAATATGTTATAAAATTTCACATGATATTGTGGTTGACAATAAAAGTTTACAATGTTATCTAAAATTCATTACTTCAATTGTAACTGAGCAGTTAGATCAAGGAATTACATCCTGTCCAGAATCATTATTAGAAGAAACAATTTATGATAAGAAAATCTCTTTAAGACCTTATCAAATCATTAATTTTGCTTCCCAAAACATAAATCCGCATGTCAATGCTATTTGCACTTGGCTTTCAATTAAAGCTTCTACTGCTCCGACTTTGGTTGTTGGAACGTTTTCTTTTAAAGACGCCCTAACCAATGGAAATAAGGTTGAAAATCTAGAATCACATATAGCGATTTACAATCCTGTTATAAAGGAAGAAAACTACATATTTTTTTCGGAGCAGAAATGTTTTTTGTCCAGGCTATAACTGATGAAAGCCTCATTTCGAGAAAATCAGCATTAAAAATTTAAATACTAATGATTCACCCATTTTTATTATAATATTATTATATTTTGAAAACTATAATTTATTTATAATTATAATAGAGAAAAATATTTGTTTTTAGAATATAAGGGTCTTTAAAATTGAGTTTTAAAAAGTAAATAATTAAAAGACATAGATTTTGAATTGAAACTGGGAAAGTTTTTATTTATTTTTGAACTACAATGTTTGCCATTTATACTCTGAAAATGATATCTCCGAGACCTCTTGCGTCTCTACGGTACCTAATTCTGTTATCAACATTTTCGGTGACATTCTGGCATAGTTGCTGCTCTATCTCACCAATAACTCAAATAATTTCTGCTTTCAATGCTTCAACGTTTCGAGGATTATCCTTGTAGACCTGTTCTTCTACATAGCCCTAGAGAAAGAAGTCTAACGGTGTCAAATCACAGGATCTTGAAGCTCAACTCAAGTAACCGGATCTAAAAATAGCACGGTCTGAAAACTTTATATGCAGTAATTGCAATGTTTCTCTGGCTGTATGACACGTAGCCCCATCTTGTTGGCTACATGTCCTCAGTATCAATATTTTCCAGTTTTAGCTATAAAAAACTTGTGATCATGTCGCGATATCTGGTATCATTAACGGTTATGGCTCTTCCAGCATCATTTTCGAATTAGTACGGACCAATTACACCACCAGATCACAATGCACACCAAACAGTGACTCTTTGTGAATGCGTTGGCTTCTCTTGGATCACGCGAGTTATGTTTAATTTTAAAATAAAACAACTTGCTTGTTTTTCTACGGTCTTAAGACTAACTTTTTATTTTTCCTAATTTTTACTTATATTAAAAATTACAAAATAACTTAATGTTAAGGTAAGCATTTCTTAATATTACAAAAAAAAAACATTATTGTTATTACTTATTATTAAAATTGCGAAATGCTAATCCAGTGTTTTTATTTTTTTTATTAATTTGTTCAAACTTAATTAATAAAAGTGAATTAACGGAAATGCTGAATTGCATTTCCTTTATTGATTAATTCATTCATAAAAGTTGAATGAATTAATTTTAGGTTAGATTAATCAAGGTTGAATGAATATGTAACTCCTCCTTCCCTAAGTTTTAAAACTCTCCTGAGTTTGAATTACATGTATAAATTTACAATTATACAAAAAAAATATTTGTTTTGAAATAGTTATGAAAAGTATACATAGATTGAAAATTTTAATTGTTAAAGTACATATAACTAACTATTATGTCCAAAACAAAAAAATTTTTTTTTTATATTTGTTTTTTTTTTTTTATATCAGTTTACAATTTTTAGACTTTATTATGTACATAGTTCGTAATATTTGAACATCTATCTGTACATATAAATTGCAATTTTTTTGCATAAACAGTTTAACAAAAAAAAAAATTAAAACAATTTGTTTTTTGTTTTTTTTTTTTATAAGTTAAAGTAAAAATAGTGTAACATTAGATAGTTAACCTTAAAATAACAACTAACCTACATTAACAATACAAAATTTGGTTTTTATACAGTACAAAAAAATTTGGTTTTTTTTTTTTCTTTTATTATTATTCTGAATTTAATAATATAAAATGACTTAAAGTTAATTAGTATATCTTTTTAATATATCTTGAAAATTTGTATCTTCTGAAGTTTTATTTACAATATTGATTTTTGGCTATTTATTTTTGTACAATACATAAAAAATTAAAATTATTATGAGCAATACTAGTACTATTACTACTGTTATATTAAAAGTGTAATTTAAAGTATTGTGGTATTTAAGTCCTTCGATTTCTTTAATATTATTTTCATAATTAATTTGAATTTTTTCAAATGAAAGTTTTGTATTATTTAATGTTACATTTTCATATTTAGGTATTATAAATTTTTCTGTAAACATTCTAAGTTTATTGTTAAATTCTCTATCATTAATTTCAACGGTACAGTTATTGAAATTTATAAAATAGTTACCTCTAAATTGCATAGTTCTTTCATCACAAGTACTTTTCAATTTTGCAAACTTAATGTTATTAATTATAATTATATTATTTTCTATAAATAGTACTTCTTCATTATGTTTATTAATAAATTCACAATTTTTTAGAATAATACAATTTTTACTTTTATTTAATTCCTTTAATGATTTTCCTTCAGAATAGGTAAACACCTGATTTTGGTGCCTTTTAATATATTCTATATCAGAATCTACTTGTAAATTCTGTGAATTTGTTATAGGTATGAGGATATTTTTACTAGCTATAATGCTGTGAATTGGGATTTTTATAGCGAAAATTATTGAGTTATCTATGTGTTTTGCAACAGTTAGACGGATGTTAGAAAGTTTATGGAAATCAATATTATAAGCGGTTATTTCTTCATCATTTAAAATATTTGGATGTAAGATATCTAACCTTGCAGAGGCTATATTATCTTGAATATGTTGAACTTGTCTTTCTATATAGTCGAGTTTAAACATTTGTTCTAAGAACAGATTTTCTAGAAGAAGTTTTCTTTCAGTAACGTTAACCACATTTAACATATTTAATATTTTATTCCTATCTGTTTCAATTATAGTTTTTAACTGTGAAAAAGTTTGATTGAAATTGTCATTAATTGATATTTGTTGATTAAGATTATTTATTAAATTATGATTGTTTTGATCTACAATATTAAAATGCTTTTCGATATTTATTTGATCTTCGTGGTCCATTGTTCCAAAGATCCACTTGAGATATGAACCACCTAAATCTATTAATCCTCTCTTATGTCTAATTGGTAAGAGTGTATTTATTTTATTTTTAATTCTATTAATTTTATGTCTAATAAAACCCTTATGATTTTAAAATTTTAAAGTACTTAAAGTTAATGCTAAATTACTCACTAAATTTAAAATATCCTTGGGATATATTTGGAGTATTATAATTTCGAATTTATCTGCTATTTCAACTATATCTATACTTTAATTTCAGTATTTCCTAATTCAGCTTCTATTTTTTCAATGCTCATTTTCTGGTGTGTTATAGTTGGTATTAGTAGCAGAAGTATTATCAGGAATACTTTCTTGAGGCTGATGGTTTTGATCTGTAAATTTAAATGGACGTTTTATGTTGATCTCATGAACATTAGTTAAATTGTATTTTCTAAATTTAGGCTACTCTTTATGCCTTAAAGATTTATAATTTTTTATAAAACCTACTTTTCTTTGTTCGTCGTATTGTTTCCTATTTTTGTTTCTTTTATGAATAAAATATTCTTTTGCTTTAATTAATCTGTCATAAATTGTTTTAAAAACTACTTCTCTATTATGAACATGAAGAGGTGTTGTTTTAATAGTAGAATGATAAGACCTATTGTACATCTCTACTGCTTTAAGAATTTGAATTCTAATATGCAATTTTTCTTCTAAATTTAAGGCTTTGATTTTTTCTGTTAGAGTCCCGTTAAGTCTTTCAACACCACCATTGCCTGTATGGCTATTTGGTTTTGTTGTATGATACTCTATGTTTTCTTTTTCGCAAAAGTCTTTTATGTATTTGACGCGAATTCGTTATCGAAAACTAACTTTTTCAATAACTAATTGTTATTATTTGTCTTAATTTTTCTAATATAGTTATATGGTTTCTATCTTCTAAATGCAAACTGATAGCATATTTTGAAAACTTATCAATTACGTTAATAAAATTATTTTTACTATTTGTATAAATATCCATATGTACAATTTCATTTATTGTTTTAGGAGTTTCTGTGATTTTAAACTTTTTTTTATCGGTTTTCTATCATATTTTGCCCCTGTACAAATATCACAGTTGTTTATAATTTCATGAATTCTAAATTTCAATTTCGGGTTATATATCTTAGTTTTTAGTTCTTTATAGGTTGCTATTATTCCGCAATATCCTGATTCTTTCTTATGAAAAATTGAAATTTGTTTTCTTAACTCGTCTTCGTTGTCGAAGTCCTTAGCAAAGTAACTGCATTTATATAACTTTATAAGATTTCTATTTGGAAATAATTTAATCAATTCTTTCTGAAATTTATTATATTCTCGATCATTCAATTCGGAGTATATACCTATTTTATGTTTTTGAGTAATATACTTTGTAAAAATGTCTGTTTGTTGTTCTAGATGATTTTTATCAACATATATTCTCTTATTATTGAAAATTTGTTCACATTCTTTTTCTTTTTGTTCGGTAAAAATAATTTGAATTTTAAAGCGGTTCACTACTGTGTCAAGTATAGGAATATGGTCATTAAGATCTTCTCTTTGTGAATGCATTGTTACATCCAAGGAATCATGTAATGAAGTACTAAGATTTTCTATGTTAGTTTGAGGTTCTTTATTTACATACCCTTCCTTTTTAGGATTATTCGTCTCGAACAAGTTAATTTCATTTGTTTCCGAGTTAATTCGACTAAGGAAATCTGCTACCTTATTTTTTCTTCCTTTTATATAATCAATTTTAATGTTGTATTCACCTAATTGAAGTAACGATCGTTGTAGGCGAGGATTAATATCTTTACCGGTATTTTTAATGTGCATGTGAAATATTAGAATATCATCCAAATAGACTACACATATTCTATTGATATATTCTCGTAAAACTGTATTAATTAATCTTTGGAAGGTTGCCGGCGTATTTTTAAGGCCAAATGGCACTCTTAAGTGTTCGTAGTGGCCAAATGGTGTTGAAAAAGCAGTTTTCTTGCTGTCGGATTCTTTCATTAAAATTTGGTGAAAGCCTTTAGCATGATCGAGAGTAGTAAAATACTGTGCTCTTCCAAGTTTATCCAATATACTGTCGATATTGGGTATGGGAAACTTATCATCCACAGTAACTGCATTTAGCTTCCTATAATCAATGACAACCCTCCATTTTTTTCACCAGAATTGTCTGCCTTTTTTGGTACAATCCATAACGGACTATTGTAAGGGGAGTTACTTTCTTTAATAATTCTCTGTTCAAGCATTTCTTGAATTTGTCTTTCAATCTCTTTTTCATGTATTTGTGGGTATCTATAAATTTTCGTGTAAATTGGTCTTTCTGTTCTTGTTGTTATTTCGTGTCTTATCTGGTTCGTAAATGTTAGTTTTTCTCCCTCTTTGAAGAATAAATTTTCATTCCCTTTTAATAAATTAGTTAATTTCTCTTTTTCTTCTATATTTAAATGATCAAAATTAATTTTATCGAAAAGATTGTTTGAGACGGTGTTTAAAGAACATATTTCGTTAAGTATATACGGATAATTATATTCTTCAAAGAAAATTTTAATATTATTTACTTCTATGAATTTACTTTCTAAATTTATTTTAGCCTTAAAAGGTACTAAAAAGTTATGACCCATTATTGCATCATAATTTTTGTTTTTTAAATCTATAATTTTCCAGGTTATATTACCAAAGAATTTAAATTCTTTTAGAATGGGTGTTACTATTTTTCTGATAATTTTATTCGTTCCATTGATGGTCGAATAATAAACTATTTTATTTAATTTTTCTTCTTTGTATTCGTTAAGAATATTTGGTTTAATGACACTGGTAGCTGATCCAGTATCAATAAGACATTTGATTTGTTGGTTACCTAAAGTAATTATTATAATAGATATTTTTGGTTGCGAGGCATTTATTGAAAATTTACGTCTTGGTCTATTTATTCTAGTTTGGTTTGAAAAAATTTTTGTCTGATATGAATTAGCAGTTTTATTTTGAAAACGATATTGACCAGGAACATTGTGCTGATTATTGTTGAAATTATTTTTAAAATTATGATTATTGTTTTGGTAATTATTTGACCTATTGTTAAAATTTTGGTTATTATTATAATATTTATTACTATCATTAGCTTTATTATAATTATTGAACCTACTGTTAAAGTTATTCGTATTATGAGAAGGTTTATTTACTTCGAGGGAATTATTAAAATTTTGAGAAGGTTTATTTAAATTTAAGCAATTATTATAATTTCTCGAACTCTTATTGTTAAACGCTTGATTTTTTACTTTAAAGGAATTAAATTTTTTACTTTGTTTTTCTACCGCATCTTCGTTATCTAAAAGTTTTAGTTTTTCAAATTTATTATATATTTCATTTAAGCTAAAATTTTCAGGTATATTACCTCTTAAAAAATCATGAATTTTATTACTTGCAATATCTACTAAATATTTATCATTATTTTTAGGGTGATATGTTTCAGGTTTCATATCATCAAATTCATACAATTCATTAAGTTTATAATTTATTTCTCTTATATTACTAAAAAGTTCTCTTAAAGTTCTCTTTTGCTTCTCCTTGTGTTTTTTCATTGATTATTATGAAGGTTGCATACTCTTTTAATCCTGGGTTGTTTGCACAAAGTTGAAAACTACGTTCTACATAACTAATGAATTCCTGTATTGTATATTCATTTTTCCCATTAAATTCTCTTAACTTTGTTATGTAATTCAGGAACTGTTCTGGTGTTAATGAAAAATTTTGAACTTGTTTTTGTTGAATTGCTGGTTGTTGTTCTTGTTGTTCTTGTAATTGTTGTACTTGTTGTTGTAGTTGTTGAATAGTACCTTGCAGTTGTAGGTTTTGTTGTCGAAAACCTATTAATTGAGTTTCTTGTTGGAGGATTATTTCCTTAAGTCTTTCAGAATTTAATTCAGCTTCTGCCATTCTTCTATTTTTTGCTTTATTTTTTTTTGTTTAAAAATTTAATTGGTTTTTTCCAACTAAATTTTCACTTAATTCACTTATGTATATTAAGCGATATAAATTATAAATTGCCTTAAAAATCACTTATTATAAAATTACTCTTCAAAATTTGCTTAAAGTTATTATTTAAATTAATTATTATGTTATTATTATTTAAATTAAAAAGTGTTCATAAAAAAAATAAAAATAACCACGTTGGGTGGGCTGCGGTTGGTTATTTGGATGGCGGGATTACAGGATTTATTTTAAATTTATTATTAAAAATTTTAATTATTTTTTATTTTTTTTTATTTTAATTTTATCTTTAGATAAAATTTTTTTTCCCGACTGCGCCAGTTATGTTTAATTTTAAAATAAAACAACTTGCTTGTTTTTCTACGGTCTTAAGACTAACTTTTTATTTTTCCTAATTTTTACTTATATTAAAAATATTCTTATAGAAAAAATATAAAAACTTTTAAATTTAATAAAGAACTTTTAAACACAAGAAATAAATAATATAAAATATATACCTAATATTAATTAATGTTCAACTTTTCTTAACTATAATATTACTAAAATTAAGTACGTTTCCCTTTTTTGTTAGTTAGGCTGTTCTTAGTTGTACGTAGAAATTTCGGTTTGATCTGAAAAGCATTTTATTACTATATGATATTATAAATATGTATAATATTATACAGTAATAAAATATCTTTTTCAATATCTTTTAAGTTGGTTGGAGCCACTTGCGTAATAGTTAATGCCTACCTTTTGTTAACTTGCTTTAAAATTTGAAATAACCTTAACGGAGAAAAGTATTCATTTTTTCTTAAAATTTTTTCGATTTGAGCTAAGATAGGTACATAATCTTAGCTACTTGTTGAACAATTGAATGTCCAGAATGTTTTGTATTTCATTAAAACACACCCTGTTTCTGAGAGTTGAGACTGGAAAATTAGTTGTATAGTAAAAGTTATAAAAGCGTTGCTATTTTGGGGTTAGAAGACACAAAAATCACTCCAAGCAACAATTTTTTTTTAAATTATGGTCTTCTAAAATTCGATTTAAAATCTTACAAAGCGATATTGTTTCCCGTTCTTCCACAAGTGTATTAATTTCATATTGCACAATATACTTTTTTGGTTGCAGTTAGATTATAAACATTCAGTTTTGATAAATAGAATGATCTCCTGTTTTAACTTTTGGGCACGTTAAAAAATTTTCAACATTGAAACTTATTACTAGTATACCACTTATTTTATCGTTTTCTGTTACTTTATGCATTTCTTGTTTAAGTTTAAGATGCTCCTTGAAATCTCCACTTTTGTTTTTAATAGTTTTGTTTACTTCCCATTTTCCACATCCATCAGATGTCGGCATATGGAAGTCTAAATTAAAGTTTGGGTTAAAAACGTATCTGTAGTAATTCTCTTTTAAAATAGCGCGATTATAATCTTCAAATATTTTCTAATGTAAGTAGATATGATGTGAATTGGACATGAGAAACAATCATGCTGTATCGTACCCAAGACCACGCCCTCCCATTTCGTATGACCTATATTTTGATTGATGTTTTTAATGTAGCTTAACGTTGATTAGTAGGTCTAAAACTAGTTTAGATTGTTTTCATTTGTCTTGCAAGATAGGTTGAAAGTGTGGGTTGTTAACTTATAAGTTGCAAGTGGTTGTATAGTAGGAAGTTAAGGTTATTGGTACTATGGAAGTTGTCAGACAAGGTTAATGAACTGAATAATGGGTTTTATGTAGGATATTCTTGGTTAGGTAGGTCAGAAACTTGTTATGATTATTTTGGTTTAGTTTACAAGTTAGTTATAAGCATGGGTTGTTAACTTATAAGTTCCAAGTGGTTGTATAGTAGGAAGTGAAGCTTGGCGATACTTTGTAAGTTGTCAGGCAAGGTTAATGAACTGAATAATGCGTTTTATGTAGGTTATTCATGGCTATTTGTTTAACCACTTGTTGTGATTGTTTTGGTTTAAATTACAGGTTAAGTTATAAGCATGTGTTGTTAACTAATAAGTTTCATTTCTAATGTACCAACGTTCTGACTTGATTTAGCCAAAAAAATCTTCTTTTTCACCTTGTTGTAAACATGAAGGTTGAAAAAGGAGTGGAAAAAGTAAGCACGTTTCCCCCCCAAATATAAAAAAAGTCTTAAAGTTGTTATTATACTTTTAAATTTGCAAAATAAAAATATCATATAAATAGTCAGAAAAGATTTTTTTTTAAATCAAATACACTTTTTTTCATTGCGTAAATTCGTAGGCTTAATAAAATATAGGTAAAAGGAAATATAAAAGAAACTAAAATTGTTGAAGGTACTACATGAGACCTACATATTACATATATTAAATAAGTACATATGAACTTTAATAATATCTTGCATTCTTTTAATTTTTGTTTAGTTGGTGTACAATAAATTGCTATTTATTACAATTACAATTCGATTCTTTGAAACAGTTTAAAACGTATGAATGCTGATAGTAAAAAATTTAAAACAAAAATAAAAGAAAAAATTATGTAATTATAGGTGCAATTGGAATTAAACTTCCTTTTGCAAGCTCTTTTAGGAAATACTGCTTTTCATTTCCTCGTAAAAATTGTTGGTCAACTACGAATATTTGTTTATCCATGTCGAAGGTTTTTGGATGAATGTTCGATAGAAAAACTAAATTTATAATTATATTGATTTCAAGAAAAGACCTTTTTGTATAAATATAGGTTAGCTATGCTAGTTTTTAACTAATACAATTATGCTGCTTCATCCATTTACAATGATGGTGGCTGGGCCATCCTACTGCGGTAAAACCACTTTTATTCATAATTTAATAAAACATAAAAAAGAAAATATACTTTCACACATTGATAGAATTATTTGGCGTAATCCAGACAAAAAAGCAGTTCCACTATACATGAAAGATGTTGAATATAGTAATACAATATCAGATTTTAATGATAATCAAGAACCTTTGTTGATTATTATCGATGATATGATGCTAAATTCTGATGATAAGTATGTATGGGAGTTATTTACTAGAGTTTCGCACCATAGAAATTTGTCTGTAAAAAATTTGTGACTCAAAATATTTTCCATCCGGGTAAGTTTTCAAGAGACATTCCACTTAACTGTAAATATCTAGTACTTTTTAAAAATCCAAGAGACAGATCACAGATATTACCCTTAGCTCGCCAAATTTATCCAAATCATATCAAAGCATTTGAAAAAGTATATAATGAAGTGACGTCAGACCCATATGGGTATATATTAATAGATCTTACTCAAGATGTTAATGATTTATTTCGAATAAAATAGTGATATTATTTCGAATAAGAAGTGATGAGTTTTTGTACAAGAAATCAATTAGAACAATATTTGGGAAAGAATATGACACGTTTGAAGGGCAACCGTTATATATTGCACCTATTAAAAAGCTCTAAACCAAAATTTTAGAAAGTAATTATAAAACACTGTGACTCTGAAGTAATAAAATCATTTTGTGAAATGGCAATAAAATTTCATATCTATCAATCTATCTATCAATCAATCTATCTATCAATCAATCTATCTATCTATCAATCAATCTATCTATCTATCTATCAATCAATCAATCAATCAATCAATCAATCTATCTATCTATCTATCTATCAATCAATCTATCTATCTATCAATCAATCAATCTATCTATCAATCAATCTATCTATCTATCAATCAATCTATCTATCAATCAATCTATCTATCAATCAATCTATCTATCTATCTATCAATCTATCTATCAATATCTATCTATCTATAATCTAAAAAGATTATAGGAAAATGAGTGCGAAAATTGTTGGAGAAAACTACGACTTGCTCAATGTGATGAAAAATATAATGAACCAATAAATGCAAACGGGGTCATTTCCAAAAAACAGGAATCATTAGTGATACTTGTTGAAAAAGTTAAGAATAGCTCTAAAAAGGAAGATTTTAGGCCAATTAATATGCTGTCGGTGATCGAAAAATTTTTAGAAAAAAGTGTGAAATTGCAACTAGTGAAATATTTAGAGAAATCATTCATATGATTGAATTGGATTATTACCAGATGAAAATGTGAAATATATAAGAAAAAGATAATTTACAGCGTGTTCCAGATAATTTGCCGATCTCAAAAGAGCATTTGAAAAGGTGGAACCGTTTATTTTACTAAGAAAGATGGAAAAGTATGGGATTAAAGGAAAGGAGCAATAGTCAAAGAACAAGAATTAATGGTAATCTGTCAACAAGAAAATTTATCAAATTAGGAGTTCCGCGAGGATAAATACTATGCGTGTAAAAAGATGGCTATAAAATTGATTTTTTAAGAAGGATAAGAACAAAATTGTCATTAGAAAGTGCAATAATATCTATAACCATTTTGTTTCTGGCTAACCAAGGAATAATTAATAGACTGCAAAAACTTCAAAATAGAGAGAGAGAATAATTTTAAAGGTTAGGAGAGACACCTCCATTTCAATTATGCTGGAAATACGGAAATGGCTAAATCTAGAGCAAAGATCAAGTTGAACATGTTGTTATTCATTCATTAAGTAAAATATGCAAGAACAACGGATATATCAGTGAATCTAATTCAATACGTGGGACAAACCCAACCCTACGGGCTGAGAAATAATTTACATTTTAGATTGCCGAGATGTTATAGCAGTGCAGAACAGAACTCATTGATTTTGTTTTTATTCAATGATCTTCCAAATTATCTTAAAGAGGAAAGTAATGTAGCACATTTTAGAAGGGGATGTATGAATACATTATGTTTAATGAAGTTGTGTATAGCTACACACTAAATAAAAAAAAAAAATAAAAAAAAAACAAAAATAACAAATAAATCACCCAAAAACATACAACTTTTAGCCATACACAACTGAAGCTCATTTCTACCTCATTTAATGTAGTATTGTTATTCTTTAGTTTATAGAATTAAATTAGAAGTAATTAGAAGTAATGTAGGATGTAATATAATATGGCTTAGTGTAATAAGATTGTGCCCGTTAATATAATTTGCACAGTAGTGTATGTTAATTAGTATGTGGAAAGCAATTAACATTAAACGGTTGGTAAAATTTCTTGTTTACATACTGCTTGATTCAATCTTGACATGTTGGAAATTGGATCAAGTGGTGATTGTTGAATGAATTCACACTCGGTTCGTGTAAATAATCATTATGTTAATATGCCTCTTTTTGATCTACTCTTGACATGCTGGAAAATAGATAAAAAAGAGTGTTTGATCCACTATAGATAAAAATGTCCAGTTGTAATGCATTTATTATTTTGGTTGGTGGTTGCAGATTTACTAGCAGTGTTCTAGTTTTTAGTTATTTACAATTGGAAGTGTAAGTTAAGTTTCGCCTTTAGATATTATTGTATGTTGTGTTATAATATAATTGTGAACTGCAAAATTGATCAACTTTCTTACTACAAAAGACATTTATGATTTGCCTCCAACATTTATTAGGAGGCAAATCATAGGATTGGTGAAGGCAATTGCTAACAACTAGTCTGGTCGCTCAGCAAAATTAAAATTTTATTTTGTAATGAATTGTAAATCATATAATGAAATGTAATTTAAATAGGAATGCTAGCCATAAGGATTACTTATGTTAGAAAAAATTAGGGATTTCAAAAGAATAAATCAATGTCCAGCTCATGGACAACAGGAATTCATCTTTGAATTATTATCCGGAAAATACATTATTAGCTTTTGCAAACATATATTTCTGAAAATATATATATAAATAATTTTATTCCAAATGCATATGGAGAAAACTCGGAAAAAAGAATTACAATCCATATCGGAGGTACGGAAGTTAGGTATAATAGTATTGGTACAACATACATTCCATACAGATCTGAACAAATTAATTGTGATTTTAAAGCATTTGTTTTACCAACACTAATTCTAATCATTTGATGGATATATAAATACAGAATATGAACGTAAACTTACATGGCAAATTTATGATTATATTACTAAAGATTCTAGTTATATAAAATTTAAAGAATTAGCATCGTATGTTGGAAAATTAATTAAAATTTGTGTCAATACTCCAAAATAATTAGAAATAAAGAGTGGAAATAAAGTTACGCGGAGAAGGTGATTTTACAATAGACTTTTTTATTAAGGAATGTTTTAAACAAATTTTACAAAAATCTCCAGACTTTAAAAAGCATAAAAATAGAATTGTAGAACTATATAAATCATATTTAGAAACATTATACTTAATATCAGTTATTAAGTCTGATATTATATTTGTATATACTGATGTTATTGAACGACATATCGTAGTAGATAATACTATAAGAAGTTTATTTAGCAATAACAATTAAAAATGTATTCGTATATGAAAATTATTCAATAGAATTTAAAAATGAATAATCAAAAAATTTTAAAAATATTTATCAATAAAATAAGTTTTGACAACATTTCTATTTCATTATGTGGTAAGTATGGTAGTCCAATGAATTTCTCTACTAGTAGAATTCCAACAAAAGTTGAATTGCATTTAAAAAAAGTATAAATAAAAGAAATTTTGTAACAATATTTACATTATACTTAAAACACAACCCGTTCAGTCAAGTATATTGCGTTCTGAAGAAGTTTCCTATAACCCTGTCGCTTTTCTAGATAATCCTTCAGTCATAGAATTTGTTTCATTAGGTTATGGTGATACATATAGAGACTTATCTTCTACATATATAAAATTAAAAATTCAAATTTAAAAAAAAGATGGAACTTAATGGAATAAAGTTAAAGACAAAAAAACCGATGGAACGACTATACAACAACTAAGTGTAGTTAATAATATGTTAGACTCATTAATAAAATGCAACGTTCAACTAAATGAAAAAAATATATCTCCATCAGATGGCAATTACTATTACAGAGCTTATATTATAAGTTTAATCATTATTGAATTACGGTACAGATGCCGCTACAACCCATTTAGAAAGCGCTGGATGGACGCTAGATAAGCAAAACATAGGAAAATCTGATAATAGTAGTTCAAAAGAACGACAAAAATTATAACAAAATCCAGGAATAGAGGCAAGGCTATCAAAGCCCCTTAAATACTATTTGCTATTGTTTATGGAGAATTTGATGCAAGCTTACAAATAGATAAAAATCGAAATATATTCACAAACATATAAATAGCATACATAAAAGTAAATATGAATATTTGACAAAATGTCACTGTCTTTGCACTTCTGGATGTAAAATTTTGTAGTGATGATAATAATAACTTGTTTGCGAAAGATATTTGTGTAGTTGTTATTAAAGAAGCTTGCAATAAGATTGTAAAAAAACTCAAGTATAAATTTCAAACTAAGAATTTGGTAAATGATAATTTTGAAAATTACTCTTTCGGTACTGTGTACAACTATAAAATAAATAACGAGCTCTGTCAAATATTAGAAAAATTTGATGCTATTATAACAAATAAAAAACTGAAAAAAGAGTTTTTATCGAACTATATTAACGAAGCAACCAACGCATATGACTTGAGTCAATTTGATTAATGAACACCCTAGAAATAAGCAGCGCATTAAAATGTAACAAATACACAATGTAGCATAGGTGATCATCTGGAACAAAACTGCTACAAATTTTACAGTACACTTCCCCACATGTATGCTTCCTATTTGCTTTATAAATTTCGACACAGTTTTTATATTTTCTAATTTCCATCACACATTGAAGTTGAGGTTTTATGATTGTCAAAACACGTTTGATCTCAAAAGTAACGATTGCAGTTGACGCATAATATATTTGTTATATTTTGTCAGCATACTGGTGTTTTCTGACAGAAAAGACAGCTCTTTGAACATTTATATTTATTTTTAAGATAATATGGATTGTGGCATTGTTCACAATAAAAATCAGCCATAAATGCTGTAGTGAGAAAAACAATAATATTATAGTGATGTTCAGCAGCATCGTTTAACAAGTTAATTGTTTTACCTCCATTTTCTCCTTCAAATATTACTTCTCTGCCTTTTTTTCCATATTTATAAACCACAATCTTATAATTTTGTAAACATTTCTGGAATTGTTTTAATTCGGGAATTCCGCAACCTTTTGAAGGAATAGACACGCGTGATTTTTTTATCAGCTGTAAAGCTAATTCAGGCTTTCCAGTATCACATCCAATTTTTTTTTCAATATATCTTTCAATTTTAGCTATTGAAACAATAATTGCTCGAAGTAAACATAAATTATTTTCATTTTTAATGGTAATTATTCCTCTTTGCACTTTGCATTGTTCATGAATATTTTTTCGCCTTTCCACTTCCAACAATATTTTTTCGCCTTTCTACTTCCAAATAACTTTTCATATTATATCCCATATATCAGAAATTTTTTGTTGATTTGCCAATTTAAAATTAATGAATGCTTCAAAATTTTCTCCTCAAAATGTTTTTCCCAACATATCATTTGGGTTCATATTTTTCGTGCCATCATTATAACAAAATAAAATAAAAACAAAATAAGATCTTGTGTATATCTTCAAATAGAAAAGAATTATAATATGCAACATTGTATTCAAGACATTTTAATAAATTATAGTTCTGTAAAAATAAAAATAAAAATACGATCTTAAGTCTATTTAAAAATAGAAAAAGTGTAATTTGCAACAATATAGTTAAATATCTAAATGTCATTTCAATAAATTATAGTTTTTGAAAACAAAAATAAAACCTATCTGCAATATGTTTTAAACTAGTATAAATGCAGTGAAATTTTGTATAATAGTTACAGTTTAATTCAATATTTAGAAAAAACAAAATGGTTCAAGAATACATTAGCATGTTCCTAAGTAATATGTCTAATGATGCTATTTCGTCCGTGCGTCTTCCTTTAAAAAGAAGGAAAGATCAACCACAACAACAACAACATCATCTGCAATAATTACAACAATAATCATAACAACAACAACAATCACCGCAACAACAACACCTTCAACAAACACAAGAAAATGGATCATCCTTCTCTAAAAATGGAAGATTTTCAAAATTATGCAAAACGTTAAATAGCATAAATCATTTTAAGAAAATTTTTAAAAATGATATGGAACCGAAAAGGTGGGTTCTATATTGTTGAAAAAATTAGGAAATATGGAACAAAAGTGAAGAAGGAAAAGTGGGTTTTCGAAATTCAAAATTATTTTATTTTTGCGCCGTACATAAGAATTTTTAAATATTAATTTTAATTTTTTGTAAATAACTTTTTAAAAACTTTAAATAGGTTAAAATAAAATTTAAAGTAAATAAAAATGTTTGTTCTTAATTTGTTTTTCAGATTGGGATTAGAAGGGAATATATGGGGATTTAAATTCCGGAACAAATAAAAACTTTTACTTTTTAAAGTTTCAGGTCCTCATCAACAAAAGTAACAAATTTTTAAAATAAAAATAAAAATGTTTATACCTACACCTAAATAAATTTTTTTAATTATTTTTATACAGATACGAAGAGCAATAAACCTGTGTTACTTGCAGTTTAGAATGCAACGTAATAATAACAAAAACAAGTAAATCAAAGATTTCCGGTTATTTTCCGAAAGTTCTTATTGAAAAGAAAAAAGAAATCTGACATAATAGATGCACCTATAATTCCATAATTTTTGGTCTTTTACTTTTTATTTTAACTTGGTGTAGTTTGACACTCGAAGAGAAAGCACACTTGAAAACAGACACTCGTCTATTTAGAATTTTTTATTTTTTTTTATTTTGCGTATATTTCATAATCATAATTCTAATTCTGTTTGTGTGTATTACAATTTCGGATCGGGAATCATAAATAAGATAAGTGCACTTTTTTCTCCTATTATTTTCCTTTTTTATTTTTGTCTATTTAATTTTGCCATTTCTGTCATGGCAAAATTATCGCTTATCCAATACAATAATGGAATATTATTTTTCTTTAACATAAATAAAATACAAAATTATTAAAATTATTAAATTTTTATTTTATTATTTTTTTTTTCCAATATATTTTTTTTTATTGGAATTAATTAAATTAAATTTTTTAAATTCGAAAACATTGTTTTTATTTACAAACGTGCGCCTGAAGTACACGTCAAATGATCAAACAATAGATATCCGTTCCTTTCAAACATTCATGTTTTTGTGATAGATTATATTGTTGTTTATTCTATTAATTTTCTACCTCATTTTGCTATGTTTAGATTAAGCATTATTTAAGTATCGCGTTCACATTACCCGTAATTTATTTTGAGTTGCAATTACTTTTGATAAGGAACTAAAAACTGTTAAAAGTATTTTCCAAACTTTTTGTTATCTGTGGTGATTATTATTGCTTAATATTAATTATTTATTAATTTTGATTGTTTATCTTTTAATTGGTTATAAAGTGCTAATAGGGGCTTCGGTGGCCTAGTGGGTAAGAGCGTATAAAATACGCTGCAAACACCGAGGGAGTGTGGGTTCGAGTCCCACACACGTCGTAAGAGTTATTCTCCCACGCCTGAACAGGAAAGGCTGTGTAATTTCCTGTCCACTTTTATGTTTAAAATTAAGTGCTAATTATTGATTTTATTGATCATTGGCACTCAATATTAAAATTCAATTAACTTTGGTTAATTTTTAAAAAAACAATATTGCCCTTTTCTATAACTGTAAAAAACAATATTGCCCTTTCTTATTTCTAAAAATATAAATTTACAAGGCTAGCAGGTGCACTTTGTTTTAGGAAATTATTGTACATTTACTTTACAGATACGACTGCGCAATTTCTAAATCCACGAACCTGTTAGATATATACCTTTGAAATTGATTTCATTGTGAAAATTATCTGCGAAATATAGAGATGGTACATTAAATTTAATATCTCAAAAATTATCAGTTAGAACCTCCTGATTCTAAGATAGTGTAATACTAACATTTATTATAAGAATGTTAACTTATTTATACTTAAAATTTAAAACTTTAAAGTTACTGAATGTCAAAATCAGCATTTTTTAATATTAATTAATTTTACATTTCATTTAATATACATTTAATTAAAATTTTTCAATCAAACGATAAGAATTGCTAAATTGCATTTCCTGTTAATTAACTACGTTTATAATAGGTGAATAAATTAACATTGACATTTATATTAATATTCATACATAATATCAATGTTACGTAAGTTAAAATTTTTTTTTTTTAAACAAAAAAGAACATTATTCAAATTTCAAACTTTTGAATTCAAATGAACTGAAATGTCACCACATAATATTTTGTGTCAATAGTACATAATGTGTTGACAGTTTATATCTAATTGAAAGTCAAAATAAAGGAGTGTGTCCAATACTCTAAGTACATTATTACTTGCAAAATGGCGCTTTAGGTTTAGAATGTGAAATCTAAGTTATTTAATTTTTTTTATAGATTCCTGGAGATTTCTCTGCCAATCCCGGAGACCGGAGAATTATCATCAAGCCCGGAGTCTTCGGGTGAAAAAGGCACTGTTGGCAACCGTAAAAATTACAGAACAAAAATAATTCTGAGAACTTCCTAATGTAACTCTGCTAGTAATAATTATATAAATCTCATTTACAATTACATACTTATTTGTAATTAATAATTAATACTAATACAGTTATGTAGTTTTTTTTAATGATTTTGGTATTACACTAATTTTTCACATAGTGAATAAAGCAATAAATTAAAATGTTAACAACCACATACATACATATATTCAAAACTCAAAGTAAAACAAATAAGAAATAATATGTACTAAAATTAACAATTAGATTAAAATAGTTTAAAAGCAATTTTTTGTTATTCAGTATTTTAGAAAATAATTTTCTTTTCTAATTTAACTGTCGATTGGTAAGTAAAACTTGATTTATAAAAATTGTCAGAAAACGCAATTTGTTTTCCTATCTTAATAATGTTCGAACTAGCAATAACTTTTTTTTATCTCAATAATTTTCTGTCCTTAATAATTTTCTATATTTTGTTTATAAATATATGTATAATTACAAAATGTTCCGCTTTGTTGCAATTATTACAAAAAACATAAAAAATACTATAACAGTCCTCTAAATAATTTAAAAAGCGTTTTTTGTAAAGGCAGGCTATTCATTTTCGGTCACAAATAACAAAAAAAAATATAACATTCTGTGTAATTTATAAATAAATGGTTCATAGATGATTCTTTAAAGAATGTTAAATGATCGAAATAAATTAATTTTTTTTATATTATTCCGTTTGTAAAGCGGGGAATATGGCAATTCATTTTATTCTTTCTTTGGTAAAAGCTGTTTTATTTTCCTAAATAATAATTTAGGTTATACTTTACTTTAGGTACATTGTCTGATTGAAAATCGAATACTTTTTTATTTATTTTTCAATTTTATCTTATTTTTTATTCAAATGTTTTAAAATAAAATAATTTGTATTTAGAATATTCCAAATTAACAAGAAAAAAAAAACCTTTGTATAGCTATAGGATTTACAAAATTACGAGTAACCAAAGTTTAAAAAAAGTTATTCGTCCGGGAACCGATGCCATCACTCTACCATAATACTTGTAAGAGTTAAGAGCGCTAGCAATTTAAAATAAAAAATCATTCAATTACGAAAATCATATGAATTATATTTACAGATTTAAAAATTGTTAACGTAAGAAAAAAGTAGTAACGGTTTTTATTATAAAAATTATTATGAGTAAGTATAATTATTAATATAATTCACACATTCAAACATTAATACATTCAACAATGATATTATACCATTTATATGTACTATTCAAATTAGTTTCTATTCTTTATGTTAAATAAATTCTTTATTTACATTTTACACATTCATATTATTTTCATAAGTAATATAAATACATTTAAGTGTACATATACGAGTACATTTACGACTGTAAAAAATGATTTATTCTCATTTACAAAATCCTTATAATTTATAAGTGAAAATATTTTGAGTATTGAGTAAATTTGGGTACAATAAGATGTATATTGAGTAATTTTGGGTACAAAACGTTTTTAAGAAATTGGCGAGAAAATTTTGTTCTGGATGAATACTCTATGTATATAGGTAGTTGTTTTATGATAATTTATACTTAGCGTGTTGTTCAAATAGAATAAAAAAGAAACCAATTTAAAAATTGGTAAAATATCATTATTCATCTATAATATATGCATTGAAAATATTATGATGAATGATATTTATTGAGATTTTTGTTTTATTAATTTTACTTTTATAGGCTTTGTTTTGATTGTTTTTATTTTGAATATTTTTCTAAAACCGTTAAATTTAAATATTTATAAAGTGTATACATATTATATGTTGTAAATTTATAAAGTGTCTCTTTGAAATTAGGTACACAGGATAAAGAACACAGGGTTACAGGGCCTTTAGTAAACATTTAATGTACTTATGCAAAGACAATAGTACAAAATTACATTTATAATTATATTATTTATAAATGCAATTATATATACAATAAATGTATATTATTTATAATGTATTATTCATTGTTTTATTGCGTACCAATTGAATGAACTGGAAAGTGCATTAGTAGTCTACAATGTGTTTTTGTTTTCGCTTTTCTTTTATTATTTCTACATCTTTATTCGTTAGTGGGTCATATGTGTAATGCGAAATTGAAAAAATAGAAAGAAAAGATTATTTTACCCTACACCTATGGATAGGGTAGCCATATTAAGTTTTTTGGATTTTTCTAACGCTTACATGGAAGTATGAATCATATGAAACAGTATATATTATGTGTGATCAGCAAAAGTCGATTAAACTATGTCCGCTCCTTCATCTGTACTTCTGTTCGTCCCTCCGTTTGTCAGTGGGCGCGATTAAAAGGTATTTCAATTTTCAAATCATCAATATCTCATTTTTTATTTAACTTAAAATTTTAAAATTGTTATTGTTTTAAACTTAAAATTTTCTTTTTCGAAATTTTTTTTACGAAATATTTTTCCGTAATTTTGTTTTCGAAAATTTATTTTCCGAAATTTTATTTTTCGATATTACGTCACCGACCCGTACATTATGACCCGTACATTTTATTTGTTGCCTTTTTTTTTGGTAATAAAAATTGGCACAATTGGATTTACTTCTTGGGAAAGAATTTTACTGATTACAAACCCTATGTTCTTGTTATATATTATATTATGTTCTTCCCCAACTTCAAAATTTTTTCTCAACGTTTCGTATTTAATTTTCCAGTTGTATTTTTTTATTATTAATCTCCTTTGGCCTGATTAGAAGAAAGCATTTATTAAAATTATTTTTAAAATGTTTGTTTTGTGAATAAAAAGCAATAAATTCAAAATATTTTCTGATCTGATATTATCAAAATTGATTAAAAATATTTTCAAAACTACAATATATGTATTCAAAACTGAAAATAAAACAAATAAGAAACTAAAATGTTATATTATGTACTAAAACTAACAATTCATGTTATGAATATTTAATTTTATTTTATTTAATAATTAAAACTGCTTTTTTATTTTTAAAATAGTTTAAAAATAATTTTTTGTTTTCAGTATTTCAGAAAAAGTATTATTTTTCTAATTAAATTGTTAATTGAATAGTAAAATTTGATTTATAAAAAATGTCATAAAAAGTTAGTTTTCCTATCATAATAACATTCAAAACTAGCAACAAATTTTAATTATTTCAATAATTTTCAGTCCCTAATAAATTTCTATATTTTTTTTATAAATATATAACTACAAAACTTTCCGCTTTGTTGCCATCAAATTATTAAATAGTAAATATAAAAAAATACTGTAACAGTATAAATTTAAAGAACGTTTTTGAAAAAGAAATTTATTCATATTTGCTCAGAAACAACAAAAAAAAATATGTAATATAAATAAATGGTTTATGCTATGCTTGAATATTAAATGATGAAAATAGTTTAATTAGTATTAAACTTTTTTATATTATTTTTTTATATCTGTTTGTAAGCATAATGTAAGCATACATTTTATTCTTTCTTTTGTGGAAACTATTTTATCTTCCTAAGTAGTGATTTATTCTATTTTTTTATCATTAAGTATTAAAAAAATCAGCTATCTCCACTGCAGAACCAGCCGCTATTACACCAAAAGTATAATGCGAAATTTCATAGATTTTTTACATAATAATTTATAACAGTGCAAAATAACTTCTAATAATTTAACATTTATTTTTCAATAACAATAAAGTCAATGCCAATGCATTATTCGTAAAAATATGTACATTATAAATCAGAGTTATTTATAATTTATGGAATTTATTAAAATGTAAAAAATGTTATTTAAGAAAATAAAGATAATTATAATAATAATAAATATGTACATTCATACATATATCAATTCATATACATGTAGATAATTTTTTTTTCATTCAAAAATATTACAAGTAAAACAAACAAAAATAAAAACAACAAAATAAATTAGATTCACAAAAATTCGCAAAAATTTTGTACATTATTTCAGACTTTTCAGTTTTAAATGAAAAATATATAAACCAAATGTAAAATTATATATGTACTATATACATTTAATTTTGTCTATAGGCAGCTAATTATTTTTAATAAAAAATTTTCAAAATATATTAGAAGGCAACAACCAAACAAACACATGAAGAAGATTTTGCTAGCTCTTTTTTCCAAACAAATATTATATAATATGTTCATTTAATTTTGTCTATAGTTAATTAGAAGGCTACAACCAAACAAACATACATACATCAAGTCAAACTTCATACTTTTATTTTATTCTGTAATAATTCTGTTCAAAATTATGGAAATTTAATTTTGTTAATTTGTTTAATTTCGCTGCTGTATTTTTGGAATAATTATTTTAAAATCATGTATTGTCACCATGATCTAAACTGTGTCCAAAGTTTCAAGTCTCTAGTTCAATGGGAAAAGTGTCTAAAATAGCTTCAATGATTCCAAGATATATTTAGCTATGAGTAAGTTCAGTACAAGCTGTTAAAATGTGCAAACAAATTTATTTATTTTACCTATTTATATACCTATTATACCTACATACAAAAGGTACAAAACAAACGAAGGGGTATCATAATGTCAAGCTCCATAATGTGAATTGACATTATGAGCCATTTAAAAAGCCCATAATGTCAATTGACATTAAGAGTATTTTGAAAAGCTTATAAAGTCCATTGACATTATCTCCATTTTGAAATTGACATTATGAGTTTTTCAAAATGTTTATAATGTCAATTAATTAATATATAATAATATTATATTGATTAATAATAGAGTATGTTTTTAAGAACCTGAAATAAAAGTATAAATCCATAGCTTAATGCATAGAATAAAACCAACTTTTTTCAAATGTTTTTATTTTTCATTCGTCAACAAAATAAATAAAACAGTTTTCTTGCTGAAATTAAAAAGAAAAAATAACAAAATACAAACAAAAAATAAGTAATTACGTATAAATTTTACCAGAATTTTCAACAATTTGTCTACAACATGGCCACAAAATTTTTGATTTATTTTTTAAGGATAATTCGTATAAATTTTTAAAACAGGGAAAAAATAAGTATTTGCTAAACAATCTACGAACATTTTCTTTATCTTTCAACATGTTCGTGAATCCAGATATCCGTGGTACCAGATATCGCGACAAGATCACAATTTTTTTAAGGCCAAAACTGGAAAATATTTATACTGGGGACATATGGTTTCAACAAAATGGTGATACGTGTCATACAGCCAGAGAAACACAGCAATTTCTGCATACAAAGCTTCCATACCGTGTTATTTCCAGATTCGCTGACGTGAATTGTCCTTCCAGATCCTGCGATTTGACACCGTTAGACTTCTTTCTCTGGGGCTATGTGAAAAGACAGGTCTACAAGGATAATCCTCGAAACGTTGAAGCATTGAAAGCAGAAATTATTCGAGTTATTCGTGATATAGAGCCGTAACTATGCCAGAATGTGACAGAAAATTTTGGTAAAAGAATCAGGTACTGTAGAAATGCAAGAGGTGGTCGCAAGAGGTGGTCGCAAGAGGTGGCAAGAGGTGGGATATCATTTTCAGAGTATAAATGGCAAACATTGTACTTCAAAAATAAATAAAAACGTTTCCAGTTTCAATTCAAATTCTATGTCTTTTAATTATTTACTTTTGAAAACTCAATTTGAAAGACCCTATAGATGTATGGATCCTAAATTGAAACAGTAATGTTTAATTTTTAAATAATGAAAATTTTTAAAACAATTAAGTATTAAAAGGCAAAAAATTCAATTAAAATAAATAATACTTTATTTTATTTTGCATTGAAATAATGTACACATAATTTAAATTACTATGTGCAATTAAAGTGAATCATACTAAAAGCTTATTTTGTTTAAATATTTAAAAAAAAAATAATTGAGAAAAAGTAAACACGCTAAAATATAAAGGTAATAGTTTACTTTGAATTTATTTAGTTTGTTTGAAACTTTTGAAGTTAAACAAGTAATAATACATAATGAACTTATATTTGTTTACTGCCGCTATAATTATTATGAGCAATTTGTATATAGGCGTAAGTTAAATTGATTGAAAGTTTAAAAATTAATTAAAATCTATTTTTAAGTATTCTCAAGTTCTTGGCGGATCCGGTCCACAAGTCTTAAGCAGTCCTCCAAAAAACGCAGCTGGTTTTGCTACAGATATACATTTGGTTTAATAAAATATATTTTATGCAATTATTCTGGTAAATTCAATTTTTTACGATTTAAAAATTAAAGATGTAAATTAAACGAACGCACAAAAATATTATCTAAATTTACAAAAGTATGATTAAATAAATATAAAAAGTTCTTTACAAGGTGTTGAATATTATACTTATATTATATTATATCAAGAGTTATGTATTATATTATATTATATTTATTATATTTAACATATTTTATTTACATATATTATAATTTTCATTTTTAGAATAAAAAAATTACAGTTTTCAGTTTTATACAGGCATATACAATTCGAATACTTTTTTTTACTTTATTATTTCAATTAATTATAATTTTATGACTTAAACTAGTTTATAATTTTGGTTAAAATGATTTTTTTAGAGACCTTAGCCGTAGCCGTCAGGTTATATAATTTAAAGATTTAAATTTAGATATTTAATTTACATATAAAATTTACATAAATTAAAGTTTGAATGTTCATTAACTGACTGTATACAAGAATTCATTAATTAATTTTAAAATTAGATTAAATTTAAAAAGTTCCTTTTAGAATTAGATTTTTTTTTCATTTATTATATAATTATCTTTTATCTATTGTATAATTATATTTTATCTCCACCACTTATAATAATTTCTTTAATTCTACTTTCGAAAACACGAGCAATGGTAATATTTTTTAAGCCATCTGGTAATTCAGTTCAGTAATATAATCAGTTCTTACTCTGGTTATTAGTACGGAATACAGTTAAATAGAAGTTTGATTTGTTTCTTGTATTGCGTGTATGTATGTATATCGAGCATTCTATTTAATAAAAAGTTGTTTAATTTCGTTGTTTGGTAATTTTAAATGCAATCATATATAACTCAAATTTGTAAATGTTGGTAAAGCTTAAGTATCGCTCCGAATAAAGATCGCTTATAGGAAATCTAGTTGGATACGCAAGAATAGTTTAGACGGCTTTTTTGTGGAGAATAACCGGTTTAAATGAATTAACCGAACAACCCGATTTCAATTAATTTTTGGGAACCTACTCCATATTGGATTTAGATATATTAGATTGGAGTGAATGTAAGAGCATCAGTATACCATATACAGAGTGTTATGATCCAAATAATTTCGCAATCTTTTTAATATAAATATGTAAGTATAAATGTTGCTAATGATATGGTTAATATGTTTATCCCACTTTACCTTACTATCTAAGACTAATCCCAGATAGTTAAACGTTTTTACTATTTTAATTCGTGAATCTCTAAAATAGAGCTGCGATGTTAGAAATGACCTATTTTCAAAGAGTATGATTTTGGTTTTTTTAATATTCAATTTTAGACGATCATGTTGAATTGAGTCTATTAGAGTATGTTAATTTTTATTTAAACTTTACAAGACTAATGTCTCGGAGGCATCACGTAGAAGTTATAAAATGGCTCGAAATGATTCTAAAAAAATTAGCAGTCAAAAAAAGTTCCTGCATAACCAGAGGTTGAAGCATACAATTTTCCACAAACCCAACTGCAATCGTTCTTTTTGGACATTTGCAGAATTTTTGTAAATCTTCATTTCCTGCCTTGATTGATAATAATGACTCTATTATATCAGATTCGGCTGGTAAATCTAGCTTGTTTGCAAGAATTTCTACAGAAAATTCCACACTCCCTCCTACAACTCAACTTCCACCAACAATTCCTGAAGTTGATCGCTCGTGTAAATTTGGAAAGATTTTCTTCAGGAATCGAGTTGTAGTGAAAGTTCTGAAGAATCTGAAAGTTCTGAAGAAGAATCATAAGAAGTTCACTGAACTTGATGGAATCCCCGCCATGGTTCTAAAAAATACTGCCTTCTCTATTTCGAAACCTCTGAGCAACCTTTTTTACCTATCGTTTTCGACTGGTATCTATCACAGTCAGTGGAAGGTTGCTCATGTTTCCCCAATTCCCAAAACAGGTGACAAAAGCGAACCCTCAAACTATAGACCTGTAGTTATCATTTCGATAATTTCTAAAGTTATGAAAACTATTATCAACTCTAAGCTCAAGAAATATTTAGACGATAGGGGTATCTTACATGATCGCCAATACGGTTTTAGAAGCAACCGATCCACTGGTAATCTTATGACATACCTCAGCGGTAAACTTAACAGCAGTATTCACTACTCTGGTAAATGTACTGTTGCTGCTCTCAATATTTCAAAAGCACTTGATCGAGTATGGCATGCTGCTCTATTGAACAAATGTCAAGCTCTAGGTCTTGGTTCAGTTTTATGCAAATGGATTGAAGACTATCTTTCGAATCGTTGTATTCGTGTTCTGGTCGACAGCTACACGACTGACATATTTCAAATAAACGCTGGCGTTCCACAAGGATCCGTCCTTGCACCTACTCTCTTTTTGATTTTCGATCTTCTATCTTCAAGTTTCAATCCAGTACACAGCTACGCCGACGACAGCTCTCTGGTGGCATCTTAGAATTTTCCGAGAAAGTCAAATGTCACAACCCCCGCAATTAACATAGCTGCGCTGTCTATGACCAATATGGTTAACGATGATCTAACTAAAGTCGCTAGTTGGGGCTCCAAAAACATAGTGGAGTTTAATTCTTCCAAAACCCAATGCTGTCTGATAACGTTAAAAAAAACGAATTATAACCCCAATCTGAGGTTTCTTGGGGAAATCATGCACCGATCGGAAAACCTGAACATTTTGGGCATGCAGCTATGATGTGGAATTATCATATTTTTGATATAGCAAAAAGTGCTGCCAAATGCTTGGGTTTTCTCCAGGGTTGTAAAAGAGCGAACTCAAATGCAAAGCTCAACTCAAATATTGAGCTAGCTCAGGATTGAGCTATAAACAAAAGCTCACACGTTGAGCTAGCACAAACTTTGAGCTATATACATGCGCTTACAGTTTGAGTTAACTTAAACGTTGAGCTAGAACTTTTGAGTTGAGCTTGAGTTGAGCTCGCTAAAATTCATGATTTTTTTAAAACATATATTATAGGTATTTCAATCTGATATTAAGGGCATAAAATAAGCTAAATTTCACTATTCATAGAAAAATATAAACAAAAAGAAAATATACATTTTTCATAACGAAAATATTTACATTTTAAAAACAATAAAAAAATCAACAATATACATACTTCAAGTTCTTCTTTTAATTCTTTGTTAATTTAATATTGTATGAATTAAAAAACCAACCATAAAATTTGCATTTAAAAATACAAACCTCTGCCCCAATTTAATATGCATCTTCATATCTGATATGAGTATATATGAAAATGCGTTTAATTTTTATTATCTTATGCATGTAGTATTAACAACTATGAAACAGAAATATATGGCTTTTGACTGCATTGCATATTACATTTGGGCAAATATTTGAGATATTTGAATAATTATATAAATCACCAGTTCAATAAAATTACAAACTGAATATTTACTAATATATAGTTTAACAATTAAAATCTGTTAGTGTTACTTTTCGTATTAATTCGATATAATAAATAGGAAAACAAATTAAATTACTTAAATGTATTATACACCTTCACATTCATAACAGTCGGTAAGTCTGATTATAAATTTTTTATTGTTATCTCTTTAGAATTTCGTGATTTCAAATTCGATGCCGTTGCATTTTTTTTTTGTTAATTCTCTTCATTTATTTCCCAGAAAAAAAACAACATAGGTAGGTTAGGTACTTCTAACTTTTTATTTTTGTTTTCTTTCCTTGTCTTTATTTTTTCAATTGTTCTTTAAATTTTTTTTGTATAGATTATGAATGGTATTTTTTTTTAAATATTTTTAATCTTTAATAAGAATTTTGAAAAACAATTACTATTGCATATGAAGGAGAAATAGATATAAAGATCTAACGGAGGTACTAATATTTCCTTTTACTTTAACCCGATTTTTTTACAGAGGCATTATCAAAATTTGCTCTATAATTTTTTTTTTGTTTAAGTTTATTTAATTGTTTAAGCTTTTCATAAAAAATGAATATTTATTTTTTCATGTATATTTGAATATTGTTTTGTATTTAAATTAAAAATAATTATAATTTACGTAAAAAAAATTTTTTGATTTATATTTTTCTATGAACAGTGAAATTTAACTTATGTTTTGTCCTTAAAATCAGATTGAAGTACCAATAATATATGAATTAAAAAAAAATCATGAATTTGGGTTGAGTTGGATTTTGAGCTTTTTACAACCCTGGTTTTCAGGTGTAAATCTTATTTCTCTTCAAGGGACCTGTCCAAAACCTATAAAGCATATATATGGCCTAAGATGGAATATAACGCACATATTTGGGCTGGCCCCTCATTCACTTCCTTAAACTTTCTCGAACAAGTTCAAAAATACGCCATTCTTCTAATTAATGATCCCATAGTGGGTAATACTATAGCCTCGGTTGACATCCGTCGTAATATAGGAACTCTTTCTATTTTTTATAGATATTTTGTAGGTAATGCACTTGCTCAGTTGAAATAAAATCACTGATGCCTCCCCTTAAACAATTCCAACGCACCAAAAGAGGGGCAGCAAATGCGCATTTCTACTATGTGGAACTACCCAAGTGGTACTCTACTGGTTAGAGCAATTCGTTTGTTGTTAGAACTGCAAAAATTTGGAATTTATTACCATCCACCGTATTCCCAAAAGTTGGCGGTTTTGATAATCTCAACAGATTCTTCTCCAATTTACCCCTCAACTCCCCATTATCCTTATTTGTTCCATCCCTATCCCAACCCATATAATCACAACTACTTCAAGTACAAAGGACCATATTCCTTGTTTGTGGTTTTAGTATAAAAAAAAAGAAAAAGAAAAAAAGTATTTTAACATGGCAGCGTCTACATAAAGCTAAACTTGACCATTGAGGTTCAATTGAGTTAAGTAATCTATAAATAATTTGAATAGGACGACACCAAGTATTGAACCTTGTGGTACTCCTTTCAGAACCCTTCTCGGTTTACTGAGTTTAGTATCAATATTGACTCGTCATGTTCGTGCTTTTAAGTAAGACTAGAAGTATGATTTTTGATTTTGATTTTGATTTTGGGCGACTGAGGAAATATAGCTATATGGAATGATTTGTTTATAAATTGCACAAGGATTGGACACAGATTTTCTGTATATCTTTAGATATTATCAAATCCTGTGGCTGCTGCTAACTTTAACTTAACTATAGTTCGACTCACTTAATTTATATTGCTTGGATATAACTCAAAATTATGAGTAAGTTTTTTTGGGAAATTATTTAGATATTCAAAATCTAGAGGTTCATTCGGAATATTTAGTACGTTAGTTACATTCACGAAATACTCATTTAGATGATTAGCAATATGCAATTAGCAATATCGACTCACTTCATTTGTATTGTTTGGATATAACTCGAAATTATGAGTAACGTTTTTTGAGAAATTATTTAGATATTCAAAATCTAGAGGTTCATTCGGAATATTTAGTACGTTAGTTACGTTCACGAAATACTCATTTAGATGATTAGCAATATGGTCTTTGTCAACAATCATGGTACCATTATCGGTTTTAAATATCTTACAACATTTACTATAAAACAAGGTTTTTCATTAAACATTGTTTCATAAATCCCACAGCTTTTTCCAATTGTTGGGATTTTGGGCCAGTTCATTACTATAGAAACTTAGCTTGGCCTGCAAAATTAGCTGTCTAGTTTTTATTTAGTATTTTTTGTAATGTCTTTTTACCCCTTTATCTAGCGGATATATTGCTTTAAATTTATAGTAAGGATCCTTAATTTTGATTCCACAAAAGATTTTTTCTACCATTCAGGCATGTTTATGGTAGCATTTTTTAATTGATATTATTTTTTTGTTATCTTTAATTATTTCACTTAGTTCAAGAACTAGATGGTCGAACCATTTATTTCATCTATTAACACCATACCGAGTAGCAAAGTGTTCCGATATATTGTTGCACATCAGATAACCGTTACTAAGAAGTGGATCTATGAAATTTCTAGCTTTAAAACTATCATTAAGTAAATTTATATTAAAATCCAGTATAATAGAGTTTTTATATTTTAGAGCGTGCTCATATAATTTTTGAATAAAATCATTATAATTGATGTGATGAGGTTTGTAAACCGCAATAATATTAATATCTTGACTTAATAATTTTACAACCAAAATATTACAATTATGAAATTCTTCTTTGAAAACTAGAATGCTAGAAATAGTAGCTATTACATAAATGGCAAGCTATCCATAGGATTTGACTAAATTTGAGAAATAAAGTGAGTATCCTGGAATATTGAAAAATATATTTTCGGATTCATTAACCCAAATTTCTGTGAAAACTATTACATGGATATCACAATTATATTATTTCAACAATTATATGATTTCATATCAACAATTCCAGATTGTTTAGTTTATTATGTAAGCGATGTATATTTAAGTATAATGAATTAAAATTACCATTGTATAAATTTTTGTACACAGGATTGTTAAATTAGCCTGTATAGTGACTTATATTAAGATTGCTTACAACAGATGTATCATATGTAATCATTTGTGATCGTGGGAAATAAATGATGTATAAAAAAATGTATTATTAAAATTGGTAAACAAAAAATTGTTGTGTATTAGTGACGTATATTATTATGAAAGTTGAAAAAGTACAACTCCAAAAGAGTATTTTTATTTTATTTTTATTTGTATGCAGGTTATAGTAGTTATATAGTTATATGCAGGTAACTTGTTTACTTTTATTATATAATATTCGTATGACGTACACATAATACTCATTGTAATTGTTGTTGTTTGAATATATGATTAAAAAGGGACCTCGGTGGTCTAGTGGGTAAGAGCGCATAAAATACGCTGTAAACACCGAGGGAGTCTGGGGTTCAAATCCCACACACGTCGTTGGAGTTATTCCCCCTTACGGCACACCTGAACAGGAAAGGCTGTGTAATTCCCTGTCCCCATTTATGTGGCAGAGAAATGCATTAAAAAAAAAAAAATTTAAAAACTTGTTTGTTTTAAATAAAAAAATACGAGTACAAAAATAAGTGTAAAAAATTTTATTCCAATTTTATTTTGATTTTTTTAATCAGACATGTCTATTTTTAGAAATCTTTTTTCCCTTTCAATTTTGTATTACAAAGTAAATCAGTGGTTCAAAATTAAAAACTACAAAAAATATATTTGTTAAAATGTTTTAAATGAAACTATTTTATTTGTATTAGATACCCACCAATTATATATACATATACCAAATGTAAACAATTTATATTTGAAGATGTGGTATCTCATCACTTTACGGTTTGAAAAGCGCAGCTTTATTTGAAGTCCTCTTCTCCGTATCTTAATATAAGCTATTTTACTTTTTTCTTATTTTTAAAAAGGCGTTTACTTAGGCAGATGAAATCCTACATAAATGCTCCAACATTCATTTTAATTTTAAACCAATTGTTGCTAATACATTTCCGTTTAGCAAATCCTAAACAAAGGTTTTAAATCTGTTACCTAAGAAGATTTTATCTGATCTGAAACTGATAGTAAAAACGTTATTATTTTCTAACGAAAATTATTTTTTAGATTCTGTTTTTATATTAGTCTATGCTAAATCTGAATTTAGAGTTTATCGTCGATTAATTATTGAATCTTACTACTTTATTAGAGGTCTTTGAAGCTCTGTTTTAATTCAGATAAATCCGAAAAGAATTTTTGCTAAACTTGTATAATCTTCTAATAAGCTTGTTTTTTCCAATACTTTTTTTATTTATTTATTTTATTTAACCTCTCAAAATCAGCGGCATTGTTTGTGTAAAGTATACAGTGTGTCTCCGACTCGATGGTCTTCCTTGAAATGGGTGATTGGGCATGTCGAGATGAACAAACGAGATTGTATTGATGGGGGGAATAGACTTTTCATAAATCTATAACTTTTGAACGGTTTCCTATAGTCCGATAAAAAAAATGCGTTCTGAAGAGTAAGTTATCATCTTTACTTCGTGTACTAATGATTCTCATATCATAAAAGTTACAAAGCTATAAATAGTACCCTATGTACTTTTCTATTCTTTATATCTCAAAAACGGTTAGATATAGAAATAGGTTTGAAATAGAAATAGAAATAGGTATTTCTATATAGAAATATAGAAATAAATTATATCATATATAAACATAGCATTTTATAAATTAAACATTGATAGATGTTTAAAAATGTTTTGATTTGGTGTGGTTTTATTTAAGTTTATTAAAATCAAATGTGTGATTTATATTAATTATTACCTACCCATTAATAACATCCTGTGAATTGGTTCATTTTTCATTCAATCAATTTCAGTCAATCTTAGACGCGAATTAGAGTTAATGTTAATATTGTAGAAATGGTGGGTGATATGATATTTCCTTTAATTATTTCAGTTAGAAAAATAACATTAGCAACTTCTGTTCTAAGTTTTAAGTTTTTAAATTAATTAAATTTAATCTACTTTCATAAGGAGGTCAAATAAAAGGATCATTCCAGGTAAGGTTTCTTAAGACATAACGAATAAATTTTTTTTGTATAGACCCAATATGAGATTGATAGAAAGGAGACCACACCTGACTAGTATTTTCAAGATTAGGTCTAACTAGACATATTTATTAAGATTGTATAAAGTGTGTAAGGATCAGTAAATTCCTTTAACCATCGTTTAATAAAACCAAGATATCATTTCGATTTATGAATTATGCTTTCATAGTGGTCCTTGAAAGTTAATTTACTGTCAAAGAGAATAGTTAGATTTCTTATTGAATTAGGTTTAGTCAAACTTGAATTGTTAATAGAGTAATGAAAATTAACATTATTGAGTCGCCGAGAAAATGTCATAAATGCACATTTACTGACATTAAGAAGAAAATTGTTTATGTTATACGAACAGAAGAAATTATTTAAGTTAGCTTGAATTAAGTTACCATCTTCTATGCATGCCATTATTTTAAGCATTTTCATGTCATCTGTGTAAATTTTAAAGTCACTGTGGCGAATGAAGGTAGTAACATCATTAATGGACAAAACAAAAAGAAGTGGTCCAAAATGGTTCCTTGTAGAACTCCTGATAGAAGTACAGGATCTAAAGACAACACTCTAATTTCTGTCCTTAATATAGGAATTTATCCACTTAATAAAACGTTAATAAAACAGGAAAACGATACTTTTTTAATTTTAATAAAATGGTACTATGGGGTAAAATATCAAATGCCTTGCTAAAGTTAATATATATAACATCCATTTAAAACTCTCATTCCATATTATTTAGGAATATAGACGTTGATTCAGCAGGATTTGTGGTGGTTGACTTATATTTGTCGAAACCATTCTGATTATCAGAAATGATTCTAGAACACTGAGAATAAATTGAATTAAAAGGTATTGCTGACAATTTACCTATCGGACGATAATTGTTAACAATATTTTTCTTATCTTTCTTAAAAATATGCTATAAATGCTTTCTTACAAATAATCGGTAAAACACCTAGATTAACAGAAGTATTAAAGAGAATAGATAATGAAAGAGAAAGTGAATTCCTGTGAAGTGAAAGTGAACAGTTTATTAATATAGGTATACTTGGAATGCCATCTGATCCAAGACTATAGTTTAGTTTAAGTTTAGATAATTACTGGTTTACTTCAATATCAATTATGTGTACATTTAAAGATGAAACTTCATTATTTCTATTTATATTATTGAAATTATTAATAACTGCACAAAAAGTAAAATCAGAGTAAGGTAAAAAAAACACTCTTAAAAATATTCAGTAATTTTAGATGTATCATTACTTGTATTACCATTAAAACTCATATGTGTGGGATATTCATCACATTTGCGTTTAGTATTGACAAATTTCCAAAATTCTTTTGGATTAGATGTAAGTTTAGCCGACATGTTTCGAACACATAATTTATAAAGATCTTCAGATAAACTTTTAAATTCGTTGTACAATATTAAGAAATTGCTATATTCAATACTAGTTTTTGTTTTTAAATATTTTTGCCAGCATTTATTTTTTTTGAGGTCGCGTGTGAAACAAGAAGGGCAGGAGCTCGTTGATCTATTTTTGGTCATAGTTATAAATTTATAAACTACCAAAAATAATTTCATAAAGATTACTTGTTATTTTATTGAGATCTATATTATTTAATATAGAAGATAAATCGTAAAAATTTCGAAAATTATTTATAGTCGAATAGTTCGCTCTTTCTAAAATTGAATTGGTACATAATGAGAAAACACATGGGAGGGTGGAAGAGATCAACGTTGAACAAAGGAAACGGAGAATTTATAGTTATTAGATTGTTAAAATCTGAGGTAAAGATTAGGGCAAGTTGTTTACCTTAAAAATTAGGTATAGAAGAAATTTGCTGTATGTTATTTATACAGATATTATCAATAAATGAGCTTTCCAATTCATTATTAAAAGTATTAAGAATCATGACTAATGCATTTTATATTTGGGAGGTTGAAATTACCACATTTAAAAATTTCGTCAGATTCCTCTAGATTGTTACTAGTAAAATCAATTGCATTATTAACTTTATTATAAATTTCAGCTTTATTGTTAGGAGTAATATAGCAGCAGACAATGAATAAACTTTTATAATTAAATTCAATTTTAACACAGAAAATTTCTAGTTCAGTAGAGTCAACAATTGTAACAAGATTACAGTTAAATTTATTTTTAATTGGATTTGCAAGAATGGTGTAGTAATTAGATTAGTTAGTTGTAACAGATGAACTAACCTGCGGAATGATAGAAGCTGGTTGGTTTAAGCCATGAGAAACAGATGAAACAGTTTAAGTCCTATTTAAAAATTGAGAAAATGACTGTGCGGTTGGAATCTGCTTGCCCAAAAGAACTTTGTAACTTCTTTTCTGATCAGTTTCAAGAAGTTTATCGACCAACAGCACCAGTTACCGCTTAGGCTAACTCTTTATCCAATTGCTCGAATTTTCTTATTACAGACGTGCATATTTTAGAAAATGATACTCTTTCAGCAATTCGGAGGCTTTATATAAAAAATTGTTCGGACTAAATTCCTCCAATCTTTTTATATAATTGTTCTCACGGTCTAATTTTGCCTCTCTATTTTATTTTCAACAAGTCACTTTCAATTGGGATTTTCTCACAAGAGTGGAAATCCTCCCACTTAACCCCTATCTTTAAAAAAGGGAATAGAGCATCGGTAGAAAGCTATTGAGGTATAGCAATCCTTTCGAGTACAGCGAAATTATTTAAAAAAATACGAAGAGAGTGAAAGCAAGAATTGAATTTGCAAGACAAGTGGTTGGTTTAGTTGGAACAGTTTAATTTCACAAGGATGATGTGGTAATTGGATTAGTTAGTTGTATCAGATGAACTAATCTGCGGAATGATAGAAGCTGGTTGGTTTGAGCCATGAGGCACAGATGAAACAGTTTGAGTCTTATTTAAAAATTGAGAAAATGACTGTCGGTTTGGAATCTGCTTGCCCAAATGAAATTTGTAACTTCTTTTCTGATCATTTCAAGAAGTTTATTGACCAACAGCACCAGTTACCGCTTAGGCTAACTCTTTATCTAATTGCTCGAATTTTTTTTTTACAGACGTGCATATTTTTGAAAGTGATACTCTTTTAGCAATTCTGAGACTTTATATAAAAAATGCTCAGGACTTTATTCCTTCAATCTTTTTATATAATTGTCCTCAAGGTCTAATTTTGCCTCTCCATTTTATTTTCAACAAGACGCTTTCAATTGGGATTTTCCCACAAGAGTGGAAATCGTCCCACTTAACCCCTATCTTTAAAAATGGGAATAGAGCATCGGTAGAAAGCTATTGAGGTATAGCAATCCTTTCAACTACACCAAATTTATTTGAAAAAATTGTCGTTGATAGAATTACTCCTATCATAAATGCAAAACTCAATGAACAACAACATGGTTTCAGAAAAGGTTGTTCCACTACAACGAGCCTTATGGTTTATACATCTGAAATCCTAAATCAAATGGAGAAAGAATACCAAGATGATTAAGAATTTCGTCAGATGATTTAAGAATTTCGTCAGATTCTTCTAAATCGTTACTAGTAAAATCATTGCATTATTAATTTCATAATAAATTTCAGCTTTATTGTTAGGAGGAATATAGCAGCAGGCAATGAATAAACTTTTATAATTAAATTCAATTTTAACACAGACAATTTCTAGTTAAGTAGAGTCAACAATTGTAACAAGATTAGAGCTAAATTTATTTTTAATTGCAATAGAACTCCTCCTCCTTTTGGTATAATGTCATTCTTAGGAGGAAAACCAGAATATCTATTTTTTCTTTAAACAGTGTATGAATTATTAAAGAGTTCTAAATTATTAATGGATTGATTTAACCAGGTTTCAGTTAAAATGAAACTACCATAATCAAGAATTGTTGAATTTGAAAAAAGGAATTTTGTTTCAGTCCTAAGGCCACGAACGTTTTGATAATACATTGAAATATTAATTAAATTATCAATCGCATTTGCATTTGCAAATTTTTTTAATGGTATAAGGTTATAAGTTTTTGTTGTTTAGGTTTGGAAGTGGACGAAAAAACTTCTCGTCGTTTTGTCTTGTTTTTTGAAAATAGTTAGTTCTTTCTGAAGAGATATGGAAACCTTATTATTTAAGATCCGATGAAACTTGATCACAAGTTAGTCCAAAGTTTACATTAAAGCTATCAAATAAAAATCTAAATTCTGCCAAGTCAGTAGGTAGGCCTTCTTGGTGAAGGGAAACCTTAATGTAAATGTTCGTTTTACCGTTTATCCAAACATGGTGAGGAATATTATGGAGATATGCAAGAAAAAAATCTTGCGTTATCGAAAATATTTCGATCTCTTAGACGAACAACCAAATATCTGAAGTTAAGGATTCGTTAGAAGTTAAGGATTATTTTGTTAGTTTAACAATAGATGGAATTAGTGAATCAAGAAAAGAGGGAGATTTGGATACAGAGCTAAAATACGAAGAGAGTGAAGGCAAGAATTGAATTTGAAAGACAAGTGGTTGGTTTAGTTGGAACAGTTTAATTTCACAAGAATGATGTGGTAATTGGATTAGTTAGTTGTACAGATGAACTAATCTGCGGAAAGTTTATCGACCAACAGCACCAGTTACCGCTTAGGCTAACCCTTTAGCTAATAGCTCGAATTTTCTTTTTACAGACGTGCATATTTTTGAAAGCGATACTCTTTAAGCAATTCTGAGACTTTATATAAAAAATGCTCCGGACTTAATTCCTTCAATCTTGTTTTATAATTGTTCTCACGGTCTAATTTTGCCTCTCCATTTTATTTTCAACAAGACACTTTCAATTGGGATTTTCCCACAAGAATGGAAATCGTCCCACTTAATCCCTATCTTTAAAAATGGGAATAGAGCATCGGTAAAAAGCTATTTAGGTATAGCAATCCTTTCAACTGCACCGAATTTATTTGTAAAAATTGTCGTTGATAGAATTACTCCTATCATAAATGCAAAACTCAATGAACAACAACATGGTTTCAGAAAAGGTTGTTCCACTACAACGAGCCTTATGGTTTATACATCTGAAATCCTGAATCAAATGGAGAAAGAATACCAAGATGATTAAGAATTTCGCCAGACGATTTAAGAATTTCGTCAGATTCCTCTAGATTGTTACTAGTAAAATCAATTGCATTATTAACTTCATTATAAATTTCAGCTTTATTGTTAGGAGTAATATAGCAGCAGGCAATGAATAAACTTTTATAATTAAATTCAATTTTAACACAGAAAATTGCTAGTTAAGTAGAGTCAACAATTGTAACAAGATTAGAGTTAAATTTATTTTTAATTGCAATAGAACTCCTCCTCCTTTTGGTATATTGTCATTATTAGGAGGAAAACCAGAATATCTATTTTTTCTTTAAACAGTGTATGAATTATTAAAGAGTTCTAAATTATTGATGGATTGACTTAACCAGGTTTCAGTTAAAATGAAACAATCATAATCAAGAATTGTTGAATTTGAAAAAAGGAATTTTGTTTCAGTCCTAAGGCCACGAACGTTTTGATAGTACATTGAAATATTAATTAAATTATCAATCGCATTTGCATTTGCAAATTTTTTTAATGGTATAAGGTTATAAGTTTTTGTTGTTTAGGTTTGGAAGTGGACGAAAAAACTTCTCGTCGTTTTGTCTTGTTTTTTGAAAATAGTTAGTTCTTTCTGAAGAGATATGGAAACCTTATTATTTAAGATCCGATGAAACTTGATCACAAGTTAGTCCAAAGTTTACATTAAAGCTATCAAATAAAAATCTAAATTCTGCCAAGTCAGTAGGTAGGCCTTCTTGGTGAAGGGAAACCTTAATGTAAAAGTTCGTTTTACCGTTTATCCAAACATGGTGAGGAATATTATGGAGATATGCAACAAAAAAATCTTGCGTTATCGAAAATATTTCGATCTCTTAGACGAACAACCAAATATCTGAAGTTAAGGATTCGTTAGAAGTTAAGGATTATTTTGTTAGTTTAACAATAGATGGAATTAGTGAATCAAGAAAAGAGGGAGATTTGGATACAGAGCTAAAATACGAAGAGAGTGAAGGCAAGAATTGAATTTGAAAGACAAGTGGTTGGTTTAGTTGGAACAGTTTAATTTCACAAGAATGATGTGGTAATTGGATTAGTTAGTTGTATCAGATGAACTAATCTGCGGAAAGTTTATCGACCAACAGCACTAGTTACCGCTTAGGCTAACCCTTTAGCTAATAGCTCGAATTTTCTTTTTACAGACGTGCATATTTTTGAAAGCGATACTCTTTAAGCAATTCTGAGACTTTATATAAAAAATGCTCCGGACTTAATTCCTTCAATCTTGTTTTATAATTGTTCTCACGGTCTAATTTTGCCTCTCCATTTTATTTTCAACAAGACACTTTCAATTGGGATTTTCCCACAAGAATGGAAATCGTCCCACTTAATCCCTATCTTTAAAAATGGGAATAGAGCATCGGTAAAAAGCTATTTAGGTATAGCAATCCTTTCAACTGCACCGAATTTATTTGTAAAAATTGTCGTTGATAGAATTACTCCTATCATAAATGCAAAACTCAATGAACAACAACATGGTTTCAGAAAAGGTTGTTCCACTACAACGAGCCTTATGGTTTATACATCTGAAATCCTAAATCAAATGGAGAAAGAATACCAAGATGATTAAGAATTTCGTCAGACGATTTAAGAATTTCGTCAGATTCCTCTAGATTGTTACTAGTAAAATCAATTGCATTATTAACTTCATTATAAATTTCAGCTTTATTGTTAGGAGTAATATAGCAGCAGGCAATGAATAAACTTTTATAATTAAATTCAATTTTAACACAGAAAATTGCTAGTTAAGTAGAGTCAACAATTGTAACAAGATTAGAGTTAAATTTATTTTTAATTGCAATAGAACTCCTCCTCCTTTTGGTATATTGTCATTATTAGGAGGAAAACAAGAATATCTATTTTTTCTTTAAACAGTGTATGAATTATTAAAGAGTTCTAAATTATTGATGGATTGACTTAACCAGGTTTCAGTTAAAATGAAACAATCATGATCAAGAATTGTTGAATTTGAAAAAAGGAATTTTGTTTCAGTCCTAAGGCCACGAACGTTTTGATAGTACATTGAAATATTAATTAAATTATCAATCGCATTTGCATTTGTAAATTTTTTTAATGGTATAAGGTTATAAGTTTTTGTTGTTTAGGTTTGGAAGTGGACGAAAAAACTTCTCATGGTTTTGTCTGGTTTTTTGAAAATAGTTAGTTCTTTCTGAAGAGATATGGGAAACTGATTTATGATTTAAGATCTGATGAAACTTGATCACAAGTTAGTCCAAAGTTTACATTAAAGCTATCAAATAAAAATCTAAGTTCTGCCAAGTCAGTAGGTAGGCCTTCTTGGTGAAGGAAAATCTTAATGTAAATGTTCGTTTTACCGTTTATGCAAACACGGTCAAGAATATTATGGAGATATGCAAGAAAAAAATCTTGCGTCATCGAAAATATTTCGATCTCTTAGACAAACAACCAAATATCTGAAGTTAAGGATTCGTTAGAAGTTAAGGATTATTTTGTTAGTTTAACAATAGATGGAATTAGTGAATCAAGAAAAGAGGGAGATTTGGATACAGAGCTAAAATACGAAGAGAGTGAAGGCAAGAATTGAATTTGAAAGACAAGTGGTTGGTTTAGTTGGAACAGTTTAATTTCACAAGGATGATGTGATAATTGGATTAGTTAGTTGTATCAGATGAACTAATCTGCAGAATGATAGAAGCTGGTTAGTTTGAGCCATAAGGCACAGATGAAACAGTTTGAGTCTTATTTGAAAATTGAGAAAATGACTGTCGGGTTGGAATCTGCCTGCCCAAAAGAAATTTGTAACTTCTTTTCTGATCATTTTCAAGAAGTTTATCGACCAACAGCACCAGTTACCGCTTCGGCTAACTCTTTAGCTAATAGCTCGAATTTTCTTTTTACAGACGTGCATATTTTTGAAAGTGATACTCTTTAAGCAATTCTGAGACTTTATATAAAAAATGCTCCGGACTTAATTCCTTCAATCTTTTTATATAATTGTTCCCACGGTCTAATTTTGCCTCTCCATTTTATTTTCAAGAAGACACTTTCAATTGGGATTTTTCCACAAGAGTGGAAATCGTCCCACTTAACCCCTTGCTGCACGTCAAATAAATAGAAACTTAACGTACAGAAATGTAAGATTATTAGCTTTACACGAAAACGATCTTCTTTGACATACGACTACAAAATAGATGACATAACTCTTGAAAAGATTTTTAGCATTACTGATTTAGGAATTCTTCTCGATAATAAACTGAATTTTAATCTTTACTATGACCAATTAGTTTCAAAGGCTAATAAAATGTTAGGTTTCATTAAGGGAAGAGCTAATGAATGCAGTGACATAGCAGTCACAAAATCTCTCTATTGTTCCCTAGTTCGATCTATCTTAGAATTTAACATTATATGGAATCCATGCTTTCAAGTTCATTCCAATAGAATCGAAACAGTTCAAAAGCAATTTATTTCATTTGCATTATGAAATCAATATAATTCTTCTGATTTTGCTAATCTTCCTAGTTACACTACAAGACTTAATTCATTAAAAATGCTTTATTTATCTTTACGTAAAAAATTATTGTCATCATGTTTTACTTTTGATATTTTGAATAATAGCATTTCTATCCAATCTCTTGCTAACAAGTTTAGACTTAGCGATAGTGTTAGGCAACCTAGAAGTACTAAATTTTTAATGGATTATTTACAATAAAGAGTACGGAAGAAATTAACCCATCAATAGATGTTATACTACTTTTAACAAAATTAGTCATCTTTATTCTACATCCATCTCCAGAATTACTTTCAAACACATTTTACATTTTTTCCACTTTAAATGAGTTCAGACAATTAATTCTTACTCAGGCAATAATTTTCTTTTTAATTATGACATAATTTAAACATATGTATTGCATTAAAATACAACAAATCGGTTTTTGTGTTTAATTTGAATCATTTTATTTTTTTTATTTTGGTACATTTTATAAATTGTAAATTTTATTTTTGTACATTTTATAAATTAAGTAATGTTGAAGAAAAAAATTTATTTTTTCAAGTTTACTTCTACTTAATTATAAGATATCTAATTACATTTTTTTTTTATTTATTATTATTTAATCTTTATTCTTCATTGGGAATTCATACAAAATGCTTACAACTAATAAAATATTGTGATTAAGGAAAAAAAAAACTTAAAAATACATTACTTCATTACAATAACAAAAAACCACTAAAGTGATTCATAAAATTACTTTAAAAAATTCCAAATTTACTAAGAAAATATAATTTAAAATTTTTTTCTAAACTAAAACTATAAAAGCTTAAAAAATCCAATTAAGAATAAGTAATGGTATTATATATTAAAATAAAATAATTTTAAATACCATATCAATTAAGAGTTCAACAATGTAAAAAGGGTGAGGTGACAAAGGAAATTTAAATTTATATAATACAAAAACAAAAATATTAAGAAAATATAATACAAGAGATAAAAATATTAAGAAAATATATTACAAGGAGAAGCAAAACAAAATAAAAAGAGAAGCAAAAGTGATGAAAGAATAATAAATTCTGTATCAAATTAAATAAAAACAAGTGAATGTAACAGTAAATCGATGCAACGGATTTATTTATACCCTACACCTAAAAAATTTAAATTAAATTAAAAATCCATAATCCATTTTAGTTAGGTATTTATTATAAGCTAAAAACATAAATGCTTTTACAACCTTTGTACAAAATTTCAGGTTTCTATCTTTATTAAATTCGAAGGTATGCTTGTTAGGCCTTGGGAAGTGTGTGAAGGCAGCCGGACCACCACCCCAATTCATCCCAAATTTTAGAGGCATTATCAGAACAGGGCAGACTCTTATATAAAATTTCAAGTTTCTATATTTATTAATTTCGAAGATATGCTTGTTCGGTCTTGGGAGTTGTGTGGGAGATACCCGAACAACTATTCCGATTCATCTGAAATTTTAGGCAAATCATGGATTCAGGAAAAAACACCCTCGTATCAAATTTGCAGTTTCCATCTTTATTAATTTCGAATATATGCTTGTTCGGTTTTGGGAGTTTTGTGGCAGGTACCCGAACAATAACTCCAATTCATCTCAAATTTTAGGGATATCAGGAATTCATGAAAATACCCAAACCCATGGACCGATTTTGTCCAAATTCGAACTGAGCCTTCCTTTCGTAATTAGTAGTCTACTATATAAATTTCATCAAGATAGCTTCACTAGTTTTTGAGTTATCGTGCGAACGGACGGACGGAAAGACGGACATCGCTAAATCGATTAAGAAAATTTTATAAGTACCACAAAAATTTTTTCTAATAAAAACGAGGAAGAATACAGTTGACTTTGTCAACTCTTAGATACCCGTACGAACCGTTAGTTTGTTCACAGCCTGTCACTCTGCTTACAATATTATTTAATATTTTAGTATTTTAAAATAATTTGGGTGAATTTTATAATTTCTAGTACTATGGGTTGTACATATATTCAAACTATATGTTTATATGTACATTCTTCAAAAGCGGATTCTAACCTTCCACATAACGATTATCAATCCAAAACTTTTTCAAATATTCTATAGTACCATTTAATACTAAGCGGTAAATGTATATTAAATTTACTAAGTACAAAACAGTAAATATAGTTTTAAATATTATATTATATTATATTTAAATATTCCATTAACAGAATAATTTCTTATAAGTACAATAAAATACATATATGTATGTAAATACGGCACTATATAATATACATATACACTCTTATCATTCACTCACTCACTAGTGGCATATACGATATGTAAATAAACATGATATTATATAAGTATGTATATCAATATCATATAAATAAAAATTCTTCAAGCAACCGTTATGTTGTTTATTTATTTACATTGTTTTGTACTACGCATTATATCCTCAACAATTTCAAATTATCGAGTAAAACAAATGCAAAAAATTTGTTGAAGTAATTTGTTAGAAAATTTGAAAAAATCAAGTAACACTTTCGTCAATTATAAAATAACCCTATAATATTAAAAAAAGTTGTTAACAGAAATAAAAGTATAATGTTGAAGCTTTAAATTTTGTGTATTACTTCACAAAAATTTTAACAGGTGTTCAAGTTACAGGTGTTTAAAAATAGGAAATTTTCAGTTTTTGACCCCTTACAGCTCCTAAACGGGGGGTGATACAAAAAAAATTTCTGAAATGACTCATACTTATTTTCAAAGATCTAACTTCTGTCAAAATTTCAAGTTTCTAACTTAAACCGTTTAAAAGATAGAAGGGTTGAAGGATTTTGCAAAATTTGAGTTTCGCATAACGGTAAATTAAGACACCGTGTGCTACAAATATATATTTACTGTATATATATTTTTAAAGCTAATAAAAGTGATAATCGTTTGGCGTTTTCAGAATGAAAATATACCTTATATAACTTGTGCTATAACAATTTAAATATAGAGCTTTTTTGAACTTTTGGAAAGCTGTTGCTCCGTAACGGGTGGGGCTACAAAAAAAAGTTATTAAAAATAAAATTAATATTTTTGTGACATCTATCAGCAGTTAAAATTTTATAGCTCTATTTCAAAAAAAAATGTGGGGATCTAAAAGTTAGGTGTTCGAGAGCTACCCGAAGTTTTGGGCGAAACTCAACCAAAAAAAATAGGGAACCTACAAATTGCTCCTAAAATATTTTGTGTAAATTTCAAGATTCTAGCTTTCTTAGTTTTTGAGTTAGCGTGCTGACGGACGGACGGACGGACATGGCTCAATCGACTTAGAATTATTTTCTGATCCGATCCGAGTATTTATTAGCTAGCTCGCTTATTTCGATTATAATATGTGATTATGTGATTATAATATTAATATAATATAATATTTAAAATTATATTTACTATTTTGTACTTAGTAAATTTAATATACATTTACTGTTTAGTATTAAATGGTACTATAGAATATTTGAAAAAGTTTTGGATTGATAATCGTTATGTGGAAGGTTAAAATCTGCTTTTGAAGAATATATAAACATATAGTTTGAATATATGTACAAGCCATAGTTCTAGAAATTATAACATTCACCCAAATTATTTTAAAATAACAAAATATAAAAAAAATAATATTGTAAGCAGCTGTGAACATACTAACGGTTCGTACGGGTAGCTAAGAGTTGACAAAGGCAACTGTATTCTTCCTCGTTTTTTTTGTTAATACTTTTTTAATTGATCTGAGTGATTCATATGTATGTAAAATGAAGTTGAAAATGTAGTTTAAATAGAAAATAATAACAACAATAATAAATTTACTTTTTATATGCTTTTATATTAACTCGTCGGTGTCGGTTTATTTATTTATTTATTTATTTGTCATTCTGTCACGCTTTTTATTATCTTCGTAATCTGTTAGCAACATTTGTAAGTGTTGTATGGTGCAAAGGAAAGTGTACAGGTTTCAAAAGTGGGGGTCATGTTGTTCGAATCCAGTTCACATGCAACTTTTTTTTTTTTAACTATCTATACATCAACATTTTTTGAATAAAATATGTATATATTTTGTATATATGAATTTAAAACTTACATTTTTATATCTTATTCATGCATACAATACACACGCAATATATTTTTGATCTTTTCTCCTATAATAGTATATTTTTATGTATGTTGCTAAAATATTTTGTTTACAACATTTGTTTAGTATTTAAATCAAAATATTTGCTGTCAACATTCTTTAATGCATATTGAATATGCATGGTTAAAAATTAAGATTTTATGTTCGTAATATGTAATATGTTCATTAAATTTTTAAGTGTTGTATAGTGCAGAGGAGAGCGTACAGGTTTTGAAAGTAAGAGTAATTTGGTTCGAATCCAATTCGTGTACGCACATTTTTTTTTTTGTTAACTGTATTCACCAACATTTTTTTAATAAAATTTTATGTATAATATACACATATTATTTGATCTTTCCTCCTATAATAATTTAGTTCAATCAATCTTGATGTGCACATGTATTTTGCATTAGGATTTAGCAAAACACAAAATATATAGGTACAATATTTTTATGTTGCTAAATTATTTTGTTTTAAAACATTTGTTTAGGATTTAAATCAGAATATTTGTTGGCAACATTCTTTATTGCATATTGAATGTGTATGTCGTTAAAAATTAATGTTTTATGGGTTTTATTTAGGAACATTGATTATGTATATTGTGTATATAGATATACAAATAAAATTTTATTCAAAATAATTCCAATTGCCAAATTCAAACTACATACATACATAATATTATTTTTGTACATAGTAAAAAATATAAAAAGTAAAGATCATTACAAAATTATGCTTTTGCGCATTACGCATTATGATTTACAAACAAAATTTTGTCAACACAAAAAATTAAAACTACGTATGTAAATATGTACGTACGTACATATGTACATAATATTTATTTATTTATTTATATTCAGGTACCGTGGTACATAAATGTGTAAGGTAGCTATAACCGCTGTTTCCTGGTAGGAATGTGGGGTGTACGTGATATAATGATATATAAAGTACTTACATATTGCGTAAAAGTAAATTGCTGGAATAAAAAAGAAACACGAACCTCAAATTTCCCAGATTTTTATTTAACCTTATTCCAGCAATTTACTTTTATCAGAGACTATTATCAGATACTTTTAGGCTGGAAGTGGAAAGTGGATGAAAATTCTGAAGAAAATAGCATACATTTCGGCTGAAAGTGTAGAGTGGACAATATAGGTTGTGATAGGTGGTTGTCACATTGGATGTTAAATAGGGCACTTTCGAAAATTAACCATGGTTACATAGCGATAAAACCACAAAAAAAAACCACTTTTTAAAATTCACCGGTAGAATTTCTACTACAAAATAACAAGTTCTAAAATTCACCGATAATTTATGGTTAGCTACTGAATTAATAATCTAGAAACCACAAAATAATTTTGGTAATCGTTTAATTTTGGTGATTGTTTGAATTCAAATATTTTTTGTGTTATTTTTTTAATTAAAAATCGTCTCAGTAACTCATTGTTGTATGTAGCAAAACATAGTTTGTGGTAAAACAACTTTGAAGTTTTAAAGAGGCATTGTGCTAAAACCTTACGGTAGAATTTTTTTAAACTTATTGCTATGAAAATTGAGAAACCAAGTGCAAATTTTCTAATCCGTACCGCAAACTTTGGCGAAATTAGCAAAGTTTTTACTCAAACAACAATTGTTGTATGCAACAATTTTTATAAATTTGGTTTGGCTATGTATAACATACAACAATTGTATATGGAATGTTGTCGTATTAAATGTGAAAAACTAAAAGATACAAAAGTAAATTCTGTTTTTGTTTTTTCCAATGCATATTTTTTTAAAAAACTAAAAAACACAATATTACACATTTTTGTTAAAAATAAAACAAAACAAAATAGCTAACTGAAAAAATGCATTACAAACTAAATATTAAATAAAAAAAAAAAACAGTTACTAAATAAAAATAAATAAATTTAAATTAAAATAAAATTTTCAATTCAGAATTCAATTTTTTTTTAACATAACATAAATAAACATGAAAATTCATAAATATTTTTTTTAAAATTCAACAAAAATAAATTAAAAATTAATCTTTTAAAATTGCTAAAAAGAAATTTTTGTCAGTTTGTGTTTCCAAATAAGGGATAATACTTTCAATATCCTTTTTTTACCCAAATCTAATTTTGATTTTGGAAGAACAGTTAAATTTTCATCAAATATATTATTTGGAGTAACCTTAACAATTCTTCCACGTTTTTGTATTTTATTTTTTTATTTTTCCTCAAATGAAGTCTTATAGCCTATTTGAAACAAATTTTCTCTTTTATATTTTAAAGATTTAAAAAATTATTTTTGTAAAATAATTGTAAATTATTTTTGTAACTTTTATGGTAAAATTTAAGAAATTATTTTGCTCCATTTGTAAAACTTTTAATTTAACATTTTCAAAATTCATATTAATCAAAAAGCGAATCAAGGCAAGCTGACTAGGAATTTCTAAGTGTCTCAGATATTTTTCAATAGTGCTATGTACACAATCAACTTCTTGCACACTTGAATGCTCTGGCTCTGAAAATTTTTGTTCAATTTCTTCTATTACTGGGTTATCATTTAAAAATTGCAATACTACTAGAGAAGTTTGTTGGTTTCTATTTTGAGGAGTGCAAGAAACACTCCATAGAATTGTTTTTCGTATTTCAGGATTATCTTTGATAACATTATTTAAAATTTTTATTAAGGCACTTGCAATTACAGTGCCCGACCTACCACAGCAAGTTTCGTTCCAAATGGAACAGTAAGTTATTTTGAATTTATCATACTTGATCAAAGTTCCAGTCAAATTGTACACATTTAACTTACGTTTATAATAAAAGTTAGGTGCAAACATTTTTGGCAGCGAAAAAATGTTTTGCAAATCGTAACATATAATTGCTACTCTTTGATCAATATTTTCACGATCCAAATCACGTTCCGCTTTGATAAAACGTTTTTCGTTTATATGCTTATTATACAATCCTTTTTCTTTTTCTGAATTATTTTCCTTATTAGCCTCAAATAATGAGCATTTACCACACCGGTCTTTTTTAGGAATGAAAAGTTAAAGTAATTATTGAATGTATCCCTATAAATACTTAAACTAACAGGTTCCAAAATATTCTGACTTGGATAAAGTGAATACATTTTTTGTAAGCTCAAATGGCTTTCTAAATATTTTCTAGAAAAAGTTGACCTACAGTAATGTGAATCTACGGTGCGAAACGTTTAGATGTGTTGTTTTACTTCACTTATTTTTTCTTCAGGTACTTTCTTTCTACCTCTGCTTTCACAACGTGATTTCGGAATACCATTAATTAAATCGATTTTTCTATTGAAAAAATAATAAATTCTTCGGTCTGTTATACCTAAAGTATTTAAAAAAATATTTTTTGCAAACTTGCAAAGTTCTTTTCTCAATTTTAAAATAATAATGATATGAATATTTTTTTTGATTATGTTTCATTTTTTCTTCGACGCTTAACATCAACCGGTTTAACGAAATTGGCATAAAATAAATACTTTTCGTTATTATTTAAATTTCAAAAATCTTGATGTATTTTTAATCTTGAAGATTCATTAATGTATCCAGTACATAAATAGAAACAATTTGATTCACATGGTGGACCTAAGCTTTTAGCAGCTTTTTCTTTTCCTTGTCGATCAACGTAACTCATACCTTGTTCACGAAGCTGCTTTCTTATATTCTGTTTCCACAATTCAGGATGCCTTTTACGTTTTCTACTACTTTTTGCATTAGCAGATTTACTACTTAAAAAAAATAAAGTAGGTATACAGGGTCGGTATATCGGTATTATAAAAATAAAACATACAAGTACTATAATTGGATGGTAGTCTACGAATTGGAGATTCACGTTGTGAAGGTCCTTCATTTTTATAAACGGGAAAAATGTCTCCTGTATTTTCATAAAAATATTCCAATTCAAAAGTGGGATCCACTCTTTCATCATCGGAAGAAAAGTCAACCTCGCTACTTGAACAATCAAGTTCATTCATCATGCTAAAAATAATTTAAATTAATTAAATATTTCAAATCTATAAAACAAAAAAATAATACAAATTGCAATATAAAGTTCAATTACTTACTCTTTTCTAAAAAAAAAATAAATCTAGAAACAGCGAAGATGATATTTTGCTTCATTGAAAATTTGATCACAACTGAATACTGATTTAAAACGAGGAAGAATACAGTTGCCTTTGTCAACTCTTAGATACCCGTACGAACCGTTAGTATGCTCACAGCCTGTCACTCTGCTTACAATATTATTTTTTTAATATTTTAGTATTTTAAAATAATTTGGGTGAATTTTATAATTTCTAGAACTATGGCTTGTACATATATTCAAACTACATATATGTTTATACATTCTTCAAAAGCAGATTTTAACCTTCCACATAACGGTTATCAATCCAAAACTTTTCCAAATATTCTATAGTACCATTTAATACTAAGCGGTAAATGTATATTAAATTTACTAAGTACAAAATAGTAAATATAATTTTAAATATTATATTATATTAATGCGTACATAGTATATTTATATTGTTATAAGTATATCGCCATACATTACAATATTTCTTTAAAAATATTTCCATTCATAGAATAATTTCTTATATGTACAATAATATACATATACGTATGTATGTAAATACGGCGCTATATAATATACATCTATACTCTTATCATTCATTCATCAGTGACATATACGATATGTAAATAAACATGTATGTATGTATACAATATAATACAAATAAAAATTCTTCAAGCAACCGCTATGTTGTTTATTTATTTACATTTTTTTGTACTACGCATTATATCTTCAACAATTTCAAATTATCGAGTAAAACAAAATGCAAAAAATTCGTTAAAGAAATTTGTTAGAAAATTTGAAAAAATCAAGTAACACTTTCATCAATTATAAATTAACCCTATGTTATTAAAAAAAGTTGTTAACAGAAATAAGAGTATAATGTTGAAGCTTTAATTTTTGTGTATTACTTAAAAAAAATTTTAACAAGTGTTCAAGTTACAGGTGTTTAAAAATAGGAAATTTTCAGTTTTTGACCCCTTACAACTCTTAAACGGGGGGTGATACAAAAAATTTCTGAAATGACTTATACTTATTTTCAAAGGTCTAACTTCTATCAAAATTTCAAGTTTCCAAATTAAACCGTTTAGAATATAGAAGGGTTAAAGGATTTTGCAAAATTTGAGTTTTGCATTACAGTAAATTAAGACACCGTATGCCACAACTATATATTTATTGTATATATACTTTTAAAGCTAATAAAAGCAGTAATCGTTTTCCGTTTTCAGAATGAAGATATACCTTATATAACTTGTGCTATAACAATTTAAATATAGAGCTTTTTTGAACTTTTGGAAAGCTGTTGCTCCGTAACGGGTGGGACTACAAAAAAAAGTTATTAAAAATAAAATTAATATTTTTGTGACATCTATCAGCAGTTAAAATTGCATAGCTCTATTTAAAAAAAAATGTGGGGATCTATAAGTTAGGTGTTCGAGAGCTACCCGAAGTTTTGGTCGGAACTCAACCAAAAAAAATAGGGAACCTACAAATTGCTCCTAGATTATTTTGTGGAAATTTCAAGATTCTAGCTTTCTTAGTTTTTGAGTTAGCGTGCTGACGGACGGACGGACATGGCTCAATCGACTTAGAATTTTTTTCTGATCCGATCCACACCTTTGAAAGTATATCTAACTCGCGTATTTCGAGGTGTTACAAACGGAGGAGTAATTTTATTATACCCGATCCTATCGTACGGGTATAAAAAGTAGTATACACAATAAAACAATGCACATTATAATATTTATATTCTAACAATGTAAAAGTATTGTATACATACGAACCTGAACATGCTACAATAAACCACAGTCCGCATGTCATTATAATATTTATATTATAACATTAATACATACATACACACAAAACTTAAAATAGGCAAAATTTAAAAATATAAGTTTATAGTTATGCGTTTGTTGCCTCCAGCTTTTATTTTAATTTCACAAACTTTAAAACTTATATATATATTTGACATATTGAAATAAACTTTTTCAAAGAAATCTCGATTGTAACAATATAGTTTAGAAAATTACAGAAAAATTTGCTATTAAAAATTTATTTTCTACTTTTTAGTTCAAAAAAGGTGTTTTTTTAAAAATTGTTTTTCTTTATTTTATTTTATTCTATTTAGTAACGACAAATATAAGTATTAAATTGATTTTTTTTTTCTTGTTTAATTTTGAATTTTTACAGTTGCCCTTACAGTCTATAATTATATTATTACCCGTTATAATATAGAATATATTGAATTTTTTTATTATTAATTTATTGTGGCAAAATTTTGAAAAAATTAAGAAAACGTTGCATAGCTAAATTTAAAATGTTCGTTTACGTTAACCGTCCATTCATATGCATACATAAAATATTTTTTTGTTCGTTTATGTTTACCGTCCATTCATATAAATATAACTGTTGCCTACATATTACAAAATAATAAATCGATAAATCAACTAAATAATAATAGTTGGGAATTTGGGAATTTGGTGTGACTGTGTTAGCAGATTTTTAATAGTACAGCACACATAAAAATATGCATACCATTTTTGTACATGTTTGTACCTACATAATATGTAGTAAAAAAATTTGGTTTTAAATGTATGTAATTGAGAATATATTAAATTGCTTACTTCTAAATGCTAATGTTTTTGAATTAAAAAAAAAGTTATTTTGCTTTTTCTAGACGATGTAGATATATATGTATGTATGTACATAACATATATTTTATGATTAATTCATAATTATTGTTATTGAAAAGAAAAATATTGTTGTTATTTACTATTTTTAAAAAAAACTGGATTTCTTATTTTTAATATATTCTTTTTGTTGTTTAATGTTTTTACATAATTGGAAATATATTCTTAGTTTTTATACTTCAGAAAAAGGCATTAGTGGTGCAGATCATCATTCCCTAATAGATCTTAATTTAAAGGCAGCTCCCAATTTAGATATCAATGTTAGGGCCATAATATGCGATTTTAATATGTTAAGAGTTTCGAAAGAAAAGCCCTATTTTAATTATAATTAAGAAAGGAAAAACACATATCTATATAAATATTATAAATAAACACATTGCTTTTATAAATAAAAATGTTATAACTAAAAATCAATTGATTTGATGAAAAAAAACTTAAATTTAACACTTGCTTACTAAATTTTAAGTAAATGCATATTAAATTTTACACTGTGTTCTCAAGTGCGGCACATTAATTTGTTTACACATTCATGTCTTTCAAATTCATCGCTTTCAAACCAAAAATATTTTCGAAGCACATATTATTACATATTTTGAAGTATGTACCTATGTATATGTACGCATACAATGCAATGGGCTACATAAAAAACAAATAGTCTTTTATAGAAAAAAAAAACATTTATGTATTACGTATACGTATTGGTATTAGTATTGGTGAGTTTAGTAAATTTAGATAAAATGTTTTATTTTGGTTCTGTAATAATTCTGTTAAAAATTCTGTTATATCTTTGTATGAAAATTTAATTTTGAAATTAAGCTAATTTCTCTAATGTTTTTCGATATTGTTATTTTAAAATCATGTATTGTCATAGGCATCTGATCTAATGAAGAAAATTTCAAGTCTCTAGCTCAACGGGAAGTGTGTTTAAAATGGCTTCTAAGATTACATCCTTTACCCATCCAAGTTAATAAAAAGCTGTTAAAAAATAAAGAGAAGCAAAAAAAAAGCGGTGCAGACTCAATAACATGGAAGTATTTTGAAATATTGGATAATGTTATTGGGTTGCAAATATAATATAAATGCACCCCCAGAATTAGTAGGTGGTACTCCTAGTGATGATGATGAAAATGAAAATAGTGTCACCAATAGTGAAATCACTACCCAAAATCAAAATTTAGGTAATACTAGTGCTGCAAGAAAATCTAAGACAAATAATTGGAAGGCTGATTATTTCAAAAAAAAATTAGATCTTAAAAAGCAGAATATGGAAAGAGAAGAACTTGAGTGGCAAAAAAAGTGCCAAATTGAGAAAAGCAAAATTGAGACAATGAAAGAATTAATAAAAGTTATGAAGGAACAAAAATCATATTGAAGAAACAAAAATAATATATTAATATTTATTGAAGAATTTTAAGTTGTGCTATTTTATGTTTGATTTATTTTTATTAATGTTTTATTTATGTTTGTGTTATTAAATGAATCTGGATGAAAATAAAAAATTTATGTTGTGTTATTTTATTTTATAAGTGAAATAATTATGAAAATAAAGACTTTAAAAACTATATTTGGTTCCGCTTTTTTTATTTTTAATGTATTGATAACAGAGTATTCATTATTCGATCTCTTTTAACAGATGCTTTAGTCACTAGCTCGGATAATTCAGAGTTACTACAGCGAATACAATTTTCTTGATCCAAAGTACTCACTTCATCCAAAAAATCTTTTTCATTGTTATTTATAGAAATATTATGAAGAATACAACTGGAAATAACGATTATTTTAATAGTTGAAAGTTTCAAACAATGCAAATATTTTAATCGTCTGAAGGTTCCCTTGAGTCTTCCAAATGCCTGTTCAATAATTACTAAGAACTTAATATTTTATTTGTTGAGCACTTAAATGTCCATCATCTTTAAAAGGTTTTAAAAGAAATGTATCTAGCGGATATGCACTTTCACCTAATAAATGGTAATTTTTCTTAATGAAATTTCCATTTTTAAATTTTTTATATAATGGAGAATTAGTCCACACTTTTGCATCATGAAGTGATCCATAATAAAACTAGTTATTTGAGTTCCATATGGTTAACAATAGTACTTAGTTTTTTATTTGTATTAGCATTAGCAGATAATAGAAATACTGTTAAATCTTATACTGATATATCCTTCAATAATAAACAAGGAATTTACTTTGAAAAGGTTGCAAATTCAGATATATATAGCAGTGAATGGATTTTGTTGGTTCATTTTAATTCAGCTCCATATTATCATCAAATAGAAGGCATTAAAAGCTCAATAAATTACCTGTAAGATGTTTGTGACAAATATGCAAGCGATGTGGAATTCGAAGAATATTGTATTCCCATTATATCTCAATTACGTCATCAATATGTAGAAGTAGAAAACGCTAACCAATTAATACATCATCAAAATAAGCTTACTGGTAAATGAAAAAGAGCTGCACTTGGGATAGTTGGAAGTATAGCTCACAGTTTATTTGCAGTCCTAGATGAAGAATGTGCTGAAAAATATGAAGCTCAAATAACTGAATTGAAAGCAAACGACAATAAAATTGCAAAGCTTTTGCAAAATCAAACTTCTATTACTGATTCTACACTCAATTTAATGAAAAGAGAACAGAAACAGAATTCTCAACAATTTTTAAACATTAGAAAGCAATTGTCAGTGTTATCAGACGAAATAAATAGAACTAAACAGCATCAAAATATTTTTGGAAAATTCAATTCAGCAGTTTTGTTAATTACATTAGATTTAAATAGTATCAGGCATATTCAACAAGCTATTATAGGAGCTATTTCAGATATTCATCATGGTAAAATCAGTCATTTGTTATTAACACCCACACAACTTTCTTCCCAACTTAAAATGATCATATCTCTAGAAATTTGAGGATTCCTTTAGATCAAGATGAAAACCAGATTCTTACTAATAATATACTCTTTGAAATTAAAATACCGCTATTTGATGCAAAATATTATACATTTTATAATATTCTGCATCAAATAGCGATTAATACCAATTCCTATGAATAACTCTAAACAGTTTGTGTACATTGAACCTTCGAGTAAATACCTACTTGTAAATGCATATCATGATCGGTATACACCTACGAAAACTGCTGATCTTACATTTTTCCGACATTGGAAATCGGATAATCTTTATTGCAAATTTAATTTACCGCTATATAGATTGCGATCTAATGTAAGTAAATGTGAAATTGAACTACTTAATATGGAAAACAATTTATTGCCGTTGTGTAAAATAAAAAGTTATGCAATGGTTACAAAATGGATCAGAATGCATACTGCAAATAACTGGATATACCTTTTACCTAAAAAGACTACATTCGACCTTTCATGTGGCAATAATTTGCAGCAAGTAACACTTGAGGCAAATGGCATAATTCAGCTTCAACCAACATGTTTTTTGAAACACTCAAGCATGTTTCTATCAGCCGATAGCATATTCACAGGCAATATAAGTTCATCAGTTTTATTAGAAACAAATATTCCAAAAAATATTTCGCATTCTATATTTAATCAAACTTATACTAACCCCAATTTGCTGCCTATGATACAAAATGAAATTACAGACACAGATTTTCAGGCTGTACATTCAATGATTGCAGAACAAAGGTCTCAACTTTCAACTTTGAAGAATAGCAGTTTTCGTCACATTCATCATTATACAGTTGCATATTTACTCTTAATAATAGTAATTATCTTAGGTATATTATATTGTTGTCGCAACTTTCGAAGCATTCATTTACAAAAGAAGAACGTGTCGAGCTAAAGGTGATAACAGTAAAACCCGAGAATTCTAATCCAACAAATCACACGTTTGGATATTAACCTTTGTGGCGGCAACATGTTTATGCAACAAAAAAAAATATTTAATTTTAACAATATCAAATAAGCGCTAATTTCACTTACTTAGAATATAATTTACTATAACTTTTACTTTAAATTACTTTTAATTGTTATTTTTGCTATGTAATCAAATTTTTGTTAAGTAATAATTTTATATATGAATGTAGGTCAAGAATTGTGATGTAACTTAAATTTTATTTGTTTAATTAATGCAACGTTAACAATTTTTAAATTGTTTTCTTTGTATATAAACCAGCAATTTTTTATGTAAAATTCATTCAAATAAAAGATATTAAACTTTCCTTTACAACTCAACAAATGTAAAATTTGTTTTACTTATTCTTTATCAGAATAATCACCCTGATTTGTCAAAATTTGAGATGAATTTGGAGAAATTCTTCGGGTACCTCCCACACAACTCCCAAAACCGAATAAGTATATCTTCGAAATTAATAAAGATTGAAACTTCAAATTTGATACGAGGGTGCTGTTTTCTGAATCCCTGATTTGCCTAAAATTTGAGATGAATTGGAGTGGTTGTTCGCGTACCTCCCATACAACTCCCAAAACCGAACAAGCATATCTTGGAAATTAATAAAGACAGAAACTGCAAATTTGATACGAGTGTGTTGTTTCCTGAATCCCTGATTTGCCTAAATTTTCAGATGAATTGGAATGGTTGTTCGGGTATCTCCCACACAGCTGCCAAGACCGAACAAGCATATCTTCGAAATTAATAAATATAAAAATTTGAAATTTGATATAAGAGTGTTCTACCCTGTTCTGATGATGTCTCTAAAATTTGAGATGAATTGGGGTGGTGGTCCGCCTACCTTCACACACTTCCCAAGACCTAACAATCATATCTTCGTATTTAATAAAGATAGAAACCTGAAATTTTGTACAAAGGTTGTAAAAGCATTTATTTTTTTAGCTTATATTAAATACCTAACTAAAATTACTTATGGATTTTTAATTTAATTTGAATTTTTTAGGTGTAGGGTATAAATAAGTCGGTTGCATCGACTTACTGCTACATTTACTTGTTTAAAGATGAAATGGGTACAAAAATAATTACCGAATTTTTAGGTTTAAGGTCAAAAATGTATTTTCTTCAGACTTTAGAAAATGAAAGTATTAAAAAAGCAAAAGGGGTTAAAAAATATATTGTTAATGACTTATATATAGAGGATTACAAAAGTTCTTTATTTCATGATTTGATTATATATAGAAATATGAAGGTTTTTAGATCGAAATTACATACTATTTATACGCAAAATCTTTTAAGTAGTTCAGATGAAAAAGGATATATATGGAATGATAATGTGAATACTTATGCTTGGGGACACTATGCTTTAAACGAAACGTAATGTAGGTAATATTTTTTTAAATATGTTTTTGATATCATACTTAAGATTGTAAAATTATTTATATATGTAACTATAAGTTCCTAACTACCTATGTATATATTAACTTCTATGAAAATAAACTTTATATAATAAAGTTTTAATAAACACAGAAAATATACACTTTTTTATTTTAGATCATTTTACAAATTTAAAATATAAATATGAAATTAAATTTAAACTTTAATTAGAAAAAATAATAAGAAAAAAAGGAAATCAAGTTCTGGTTAGGTGGCTTGGCTTTGATAAAAAACAAGATATTATTTAATGAATAATAATTTTTAAACTTTTAGTACAAAAAAAAGGAATAATGTTATTTAATATTAAAAACAACTTTTCAATCCCAAGTTTTTTATTCTTTCACGTTTGCAATTTGTATTTCATGATCACGGCTTGTACTTGAACTAAGTATAAAATTTAAAAAAAAATGAAGTAAGTATATTAATTCATATTAAAAGTTTTAAAAATTTGGTTTACAACTATTTACTTATAAGTACCAAAAAAGAAAAAACTTGATTTAATATTTTTATGGAGAATTAATTATGAGAAGTTAAATTAAAAGTAAAAAACAAGTTTTATGCAAACAGCGGAGCTTCTAAACCGTAAAGTACAAATAGAAAGATTTGTGTCTTTCATATTTTAAATTTGTGAAATGATCTGATATTCAGGCTAAAAGTTTTTAAAGTTTGGTTTAAATACGAAATTATTAATTAATAAAGTTATTATAAGTTTAAAAACTTTTTTAGTCAAGTTCACAATCAAATAAAAAGTCTCCATGACTTTCAACTTTAAAATGGCAGTTGAACTTAATTTTCAAAGAAAACGGATGAGCTTTATAAACTTTGAATGCAAACCCAACTTTGAAAATTTTTATTTTTAAATTTTAAAAAAAAATATTAAATTAAGTTTAAACTTTAATAATTCTGTATTTAAACCAAGCTTTTTAAACTTTTAATATTTCATTTCTTTTAAATAATTTCTTTTAAATATTTTCACAGAAACAGAAAACTTAGTTTATACTAGTTCAAGCTTATTATTATTTGTTTCAAAAGTTTTTTAGTCAAGTTCAAAATCAAATAAAAACTCTCCATGACTTTCAACTTTAAAATTACAGTTGAATTTAATTTTCAAATATAACGAACATGCTTTATAAGCTTTAGAGCTTTTTATCCAGAACCAACTTTCTGATAATAGGTCACCTTAGGAAGTATTTTGACCTTACCACAGTATCGGGCCTCTGTTGTGGTGGACCTTCCTTTTGCCGCGATTCTCGTGGGACCAAAAAATGGAACACCTAAATAAAAATACAGTAGTCAGTCGGTGGTGAGAAGAGGAGAGAGGAGGATTGGGCATGCAGCCATTCACAAGAAGCGCGAAGACACCAAGGTCGCCTGTGATCAAACCGGGAATTAAGACGCCAAGACGGTCGCCGGTGGTGATTTACTCTGATCCAGGAGAGACGACTACGGTGGAGTCAGACGTGAAGAACAGACCCGCCTTAGAAAGTTCGCCTTGGCGGGCTTTCATGAATAAAATGAGGGCGGACCAAGAAAATCCAGTACAGTGATGTAGCGAGATAGTTCAGGCGATGAAGGGTGCGCTGGATACCCAAAAAATAGAGCTTCTATGATTCTCATAGAGCTTGGTCCTGGGAGCAAGGATTGACAAACCTCTTGAAAAAATTAAAGTAACCAAATCTATAGGCTACACATATTATTCATATGAGGATTCGGAATTACATTTGGATGATTGGAAGTTTAATTTTTTGCCAACGCTTATTAAAAATATAACTCCTAATCCCGAGTTTACTCGAAATCAAGTTTTCAAAGAATGTTTTAATGAAGTTTTGACATATATCTCTACTCCTAAAAATTATGATGATGTAATATTTAAAAAAGTGTCAGAATTTAACTGAGGGGATTTAATTCGAATATCGGAGACTTTTGATGAAGATAGTTTCTATATAAAAGTTAATCAAAGTTCTATGTAGAAACATTACTAACTGAGTTATTTCACAGAAAAAAAATATAAAAAATTTCAAAACAAAATTACCTGAACTATTCAAATTAGCTGTTGCTAATAATAAAGATGAATTGAATGGAATGGTGTTGATTTATTCAGATATCATTCAATTATCTGTTTTTCGAAGTAGCAAAGTGCGGGCGTTGAGAGCTATCAACATAGAAAATTGTAGAATACCTGCAAATATTGAATTTGAAAATGTTCATGACATACAAATAGAAAAAAATTGTTTTGAAACGATAGCGATTAAAATTTGTAACCAATACGGTGATGGAATAAATTTTGTTTCCAGTTACTATCCAACAAAAATTGTATTACACTTTAAAAAGAATTGATTGCCCAAAAACAATATAAATACTACCACTCAAATATGATATCATATCAAACATGGACAGAGCTTACGGGAGATATTATTCCTCTCAAGTAAGAGGAGGAATCAACGGTATTGGACCTTTATTACAGTTTTATCCAGCTATGCAAAGAGGTCGTGGTTTTGGAAATATATTCGGAAGTTTAATTCGTTACTTAAAGCCAGTTTTTACATCAGGTTGGGACTTAATTAAAAAAGAGGCTGTAAACACAAGTAAAAATATTTTTAATTATATATAGGGTGTTCAAAATTGAGGTATCATTTTGAGATGTAATTAGGAAATTTCGAACAAAATTTGGTAGAGAAAATGCTCCAACAAATCGTGCCATTAAGCTGATGGTTGATAAATTTCTAGAAACTGGATCTGTTCTTGATAACAGAGGCAACATTTATCAACGTAGTGGCCGTTCAACCGAGAATGTAGCAGCTGTGAGCAGAAGTGTTGAAGAAGATCCAAAAACTTCCATTCCATCCACATTATTCAACATTTTGCATCGTGATCTGCATTTAAAGGCTTATAAGATCCAGCTGACGCAAGAGTTAAAACCAACTGACCATGCATTACGGCGGCAATTCGTTTCTTGGGCAATCGAAAAACAAGAAAAAAATGAGAATTTTTTTAACAAAATAATCTTCACCGACGAAGCTCATTTCCAGCTCAATGACTACGTCAATAAACAAAATTACCGCATTTGGGGTGAAGAGAATCCAAGGGTTATCTTAGAGCAACCAGTACATCCACAAAAAGTTACGGTTTGGTGTGGTTTGTGGTCAGGAGGAATCATCGGACCATATTTTTTTGAAAACGCAAATGGAAATGCGATTACGGTCAATGGAAATCGCTACAGGGAGATGATCCGAAGCTTTTTGTGGCGGGAAATTGATGATTTGGACGTAGAGAATATGTGGTTTCAACAGGACGGTGCTACTTGCCACACAGCAAGAGAAACAATGGATCTTTTGAAGGAAAAGTTCGAAGATCGCATTATTTCTCATAGAGGAGGAGTGATGTGGCCACCAAGATCGTGCGATTTGACACCGTTGGATTTTTTTTTGTGGGCTTTTGTGAAATCGAAAGTGTACAGCCCACAACAATTCAAGAGCTTAAAAACAACATTATCGAGCAGATTTCAACCATTGAAAACAGTTTATTGAACAACGTGATTCAGAATTTTGGTAAAAGATTGGAAGCCCGCCGAAGTAGTAGAGGGGGCCACTTGGCCGACATAATTTTTCATTATTAACCGGAACCTATTTGTAACCTATTATTTGAACCTATTAATATTTCAAAAAAAAAGTTTTTTTTTATTAAAATTAAAATGATACCTCAATTTTGAACACCCTATAGTATCTGGTGCAAACATAAAAGAAGCCGTAATTGATCAAAGCAAAGGCAGCATAACAAATTTAGGGAAATCAGTAGTTAACCAGCTGCATTCGATGTATGTACGAAGAGCTATAAAAAGACAAGTAGTTTTTCAAAAGACTCATTTGAAGTCGAAAAAGCGACGAAGAAAGGAAAGTAAAATCTCCGATATGTTCAATTAAAAATGGAATGTATGAAATCTGAACTTGATCTTTTTTCATCATTACCCGTCATCGCCGTCAACCATTGAATTTGTTCCGCTTGGGAATGGAGATACATATCGAGATCTATCCAGTACCTATATAAAGTTTAAAGTTTAAATAATAAAAACAAATGGATCACTTTGGAGTGCAACCGATAAAATAGGAACCGGAACTGAAGCAACGGCAGCTCCCCAGCCCAGTGTTGTAAATAATTTATTACACTCTTTAATTAAACAATGTAATGTAACTCTAAACGGAAAAAACATCACTCCTTCAGATTCCTTATACCATTTATACCACACAAAGCATACATAACTACTTTACTAAATTATGGTACAGATTCCAGTCAAACACATCTGGAAGTATCAGGTTGGGAATTCGATAAGCCAAATGTCAATGATTTCAACAATTCTGATTCTAAATCAAGCCAAAAATCATACAACAATTCTGCAATAGTAGAATTAATGGGAAAATTACATGTAGATTTCTTCAATACTTCCAAATTACTTTTAAATAATCTTGACATTCGCATTTCTTTAGCATTAGAGAAACAAGATTTTTATATTTTCTTTAACGATGAAAGTTATTTAAAAATTCTCGAAGCTACATTATACATGAAACATTTAACAATTCATCCTAGCATATTGATAGCACACAAAACTGTACTGGAAATGGCTAACGCGAAATATGTTTATACGAGAAGTGAAATCAAAACATTTACAATTCCAGCTAGCACTTCCAACATATCATTGGATAATATATTTATAGGGCAAATACCAAAAGCTCTTGTATTTTGTATGGTTAATAATGAAAATTTTAATCGTAAAAGATCGAAAAATCTATAGCATTTCGATCATCAAAATCTCACACAATTTCAATTATATGTGAATGGAGTGCCAACACCAAACTCTGCAATTGAAACAAGTTTTACATCGAATAATCTTTGTAATTCTCGTGCATATTTAATATTATTCAGTGGAACTGGCATACATCATTCTGATAGAAGACATCAAATTTTAAAAGAACTGTTTTCAAAAGTTTATACAATACCAGTTTTTGATTTATCACCAGACTGCTCGGGAACTGATACATGTCAGAGTTTATTAAACCAGGGAGTAGTAAAGATTGAAGCAAAACTCAGCTCTCCATTAACTTCAATATTAATTTGTATTGTATTTGCAGAATTCGATGCCAATATCGAAATTGATAAAAATCGTAACGTATACGTAAACATATAAAAGGAAGTTTAATGGACTATTTCTATTCATTTGAAAATGACATGTGCTCTAGTAGATTTATCGTTCTGTACGGACGATAACAATACAATATTTGTAAAAAATATTGCTGTTGCTGTCATAAAAGAAAAATGTAAAACTGTTGTAAAATAATTAAAGTATAAATTTCTTCTCAAAGATTTAAAAAGAACAGACATTGAGAATTACTCTTTTGGACATATCGATAACGAAAATATAACTAATAACTTAATAAATTTCCTTGAAAAATTCGATATAGTCTTAACAAATGGAAAACTTAAAGCAGAATTTTTAACAACATTTATACGAGGAAATATTCGACTAATTGATATTTCCCGTTTGCAAGAAAATGAATACACTTCAGATTTCAAAGATGCTGAAATGTAATAACTTAACACATAAAATATTTAGAGGTGTTAATGCTCTTGATCAATTACTAAAACAAGTTTCAAAACCTAGTATTTTGGTGGTAAATACTGATACTTCTAATGAAAAGGGAACACATTGGCTAGCAATATTTGTTCCAGTTCAAGGGTGTGCAGATTATTTTGATTCATTTGGAAATCCACCATTTCACAATGAGATTATAAAATTTCTACAAAATCAATCGAAATGTTTTGTTTTCAACAATAAGCATTAACAAAGTAATTTAACATCTGTTTGCGGACATTATTGTTGTGTATGGACATTATATTATCTATGGATTCGAAGTTCCTGTAAAAGTATGAAATATTTTCTTAATTTATTCAACACATCATCCCCTCTTAAAAACGATAAAAAAATACAAAGAATATTTCGAAAAATTTTTAAAAAATGTGGGAGTAAAACTATAAATACAAAATTCGAAAATAAAATTCATCAGTTAAAACAAAAAAGATGGAGCAATCAACAAATTCAGAAGTATTTGAAACACAAAAAGGGGAGCCAGCTCAGAACCTTTTATTAAGCTATATTTATTTTTTGGATAAAAAATAAACAATAAAAATTCAAATTGGATTTAATATTGAGAATTTTGCTGCTTCAATAATTTTCCAACGGCAAAACAAAGTCATAAGCGATATGAATTATTTGGAGGGGTATACATTTTATCACGATTTTAAAAACAGTCAAGCAAAATTAAATTCAAAAGGATTTTCGCTAACATTTAGTCATGCGGAGCGCACAAAAAAACTTACATTGCAGCTAGATGAGTACACTCGTTTTTGCCTCATGTTAGACTTTATAGAAGCAGTGATGTCATACAACAATGGAGCTGAACTTAATATACGAGAATATGTATTCAAATATTTTGAGAGATGTATTGAAAAGAATAATCTAAGATTGGAACAAGAAGATTTCATCTGACTCATGGCGCAGTGGTTAAGTTGCCAACCTTTCAATCGAAGGGTCTTGGGTTCAAACCCCGGTCTGGTCATAAATAAAAAATATGTAGTACTTTTATATCGTAATAATGTATATCGTATAATTTAATAGTAGTAATAATAACAATAATAATATTAATAATAATAATAGTAATAGTAATAGCAATAATAACAATAATTATAATAATAATAGTAATAATAATAATAGCTGCTACAGTGGGGCTATCTTTGGTTGTATCATGCAAGTAAGGTGTTATATACTGCTGCATGTTATAATCCACTGATGGCGCTGACTCTGTAGTAAAGTAATAATAATATTAATAAGAATATTAATACCAATAATAGTACCCGCTACAGTTACAGTGGGGGTTGCCTTCAATGGTTATATCATGTAGTACTTTATAGTACTACTACATGTTGTAACTGTTGAGACGGCTTTAGTCTTTAGTGACGGCTTTAGTGACACTGTTAGCTAAATAGTAATAATAATATGCGGATTGATAGTTTCCTTACAGTCCCACTCCCAATTCAAAGTTTCCGTATCCATTTCCTAGCCTTTCCTATCCCTACTCCCTAGCCAATATACTGCGTTCGCAGGTAAGGGTTTTCATCCCATTATATTGGCTAAAAGGGGGAGGTGGATTTAGTCAGTAAGAATCTGACACTACCAAGGGGGAAATTTTTGGTGTCTTTGGAAGATTCCCACCTCCCTTAGGAAAAAAAAACATTCCAATGAATTTACACATAGCTCAGTGTAACTATTTCAGACTATTTTATGAAATACCTATGTTTTTATCAGAAAAATTATCTTGGTCAACAATAAATAAAACAAATATTTTTTAAAACCAATTATTTTCTTTTGTTAAATACATATATAAATTCATACAATTTTTTACAGCACATCTTTTTAAATTTTCAGTAATGTTATGGTGAAAGCACATGGTTGTGAAATTTCTTAATTTGTTAAGAGATGGAATGTCATTATCTAAATTGATAACTTCTACTGAACTGGAAACAAATTTATCTAAAAATTCCTTTTTCTGGTACCCCTTTACGTAAACGATATCGAATGAATTTAAATGTTCGTTTAATGTATTTTTAATTGCTGAATATTCTATAAATCCATCATCCCAGTCAAGACCATTTATTTGTCTTTTATTGAATTCATTTTGCTGTTTAACATCACTATTTAACTCTTCGAACGAATAAGGTGCTTTATACATAAACAGCATTGGTATCAGTGACCCTTCAGCTATCAAAGATAATTTCTTGAAGAAATATTGTTTATTATTTTCAATAATAAACTGTAGATCAGCTACTGCTTTCCTACTGCTCATAAAATAAGCGAGCAGTCTGTTATTTATATCTGATTTCATCAACCATAGTGGGTAGTTCAAAATTGTACACAGTGGAAAATTTTTTTTTAAAATAAAAGAAACTTAAATATTATACATAAAGGGTTGTATGATGTACAGTCAATTAAAAACATGAGTAAAGTACTTTTGCAGGTGCAGATTCATTAATACCAATATTGCACGTATTCAAATTGCCGTATTCTTTGCAACATTTATCGGATGTCAATAAAAAATCTTTAACCGAAATAAAATTCAAGGTAATTTGAACATAATATATTATGTATGTTCAATTATTTAACTTAATAAATATTCTGTAAATTTGTTATTGTAAATACAAATATAATCTTAATATTCTAATACACACCTGCAAAAATTTTAGAAAGTTGTTTTTAATGCAATATGAATTTAGTATAAATTAATCTAAATTATCTAATAATAATTTTATTTAAAATAAGTGCGTCATGTCCGAAACGTATTCAATGGAACCCTTTGAATACGTAATTGGAAAATGTGAAGTTTTCCAATTAGAGACTGAGTTGGATTTATTCCAACAAATAAATTTAAAAAAGTTACCGTGCAAACTAGTCAAAAAGACAAGTGCGCTGCCAGAGCTCTGTCCCCAGCCGTCAGAACACACACAAGTGACGGAAAAGGCCAGACTCCAGCAGCCAGAGTCAATACAAGTGGCGGCGGAAAAGCTTCTCTGTCTTGAGAGAATGCCCATGTCCCGATTACGAGGGTCAACAGAAGTGGCGGTGGAAAAGTTTTTCTGCTTTGAGAGAATGCCCACGTCTTTTTTGTCGGAGCCGACGGAATTTGGAAAAGGGTGTAAAAATAAAAAAAACTGAAATTTTTAAAAATAAAAGAACAATATTTGAATTTTTTATGTTTCATTTATTTTTAATTTTTTAATTTTAATAAGACCAAAGAGCGAACCTGAAGTGTAAAAAGAATTAAACCTGAAATTTTTAAAAATAAATAAAAGAAGAATATTTGAATTTTTATGTTTTATTTATTTTTAATTTTTTAATTTTGGTATAAGACCAAAAAGTGAACCTGTAAAAAGAAAACAACCTGAAATTTTTAAAAAATAAAATAAAAGAAAAACAATTCAATTTTTGTAATTCTATATTTATTTTTATGCTTTTCTAAATTTCCGGAATTAGAACAAAGAGTGCCATATTCCATTAGGCGGTATCTCTCCCTGTAAATTTAAATTTTTTGGAATTGAGCTCTTGCAGCTCCGCCTCCGTTGTTACCTTTTTCGAAAAACGTTCTGGCAAAAAGAACGTTATACATTTTTTAGTTGACGGGTCCTGCACCTTTGCCAGAAGAACTCTGTGGCCCCTTTTGGTTTTTAAAAACCACCAATTTAACACATCATAATGCACTCCCACAGTAAGTGCGTCAATTGGCTGGTACACCTCTTGTTCCCCTTTTCCTGCGGCAATTAAATTGTTTAAAAAAGAATAAAAAAAAAATAAAAAAATCATATAAAATTATGATTAAATTTTAATAAATAAGTTTTTCTTACCATAGTTAATTTGTTACTAATTATTGAAAGAAGTATGAAAAAATTATAAATTTATAATCCTTATATATGATTTGAGCAATGATATTAATTTTCCCCACCTGAATTTTGTTTATTATTTAAAGATAAAATTACAATACTGAATTTTAAATTAAATTTTTTATTATTAGACAACATCAAAAATACACGTAATTAAATTTTTTTTTTATTACTTATGAAGAATTTGCAACTTTGTAAGAATATAAATAAATCTTTTAAAATAAAAATAAATTAATCGCAATTTGTGCACAAAACGATAAACGTACGATATGAACCCACCATCACTAAAATCAATAGCAATAGCTAAGTGGCTGTCTTCAGGACAATTTAAATTCAATTATTACGAATATTTGTGCATTCGTATGAATATTCAAAATATTAAATTTTATGGCCCCGACTTAAAAAGGTATATCACTATTCATGAATTAAGGAAAAATTGTAGATGGCTGGAATAAAAGAAAGGTCCAGATGGAAAAAATCAATTTACTAATATATGACAAAATATATATGACCTACATATATGACAAAATAATTGCAAAATGAAAAATTATACATTTTTGCTTCGATTTCTGTAAATAGTAATTAAAGGATGCTAAATAAAAAATAAAAAAATTTCGTTTTTCTTTTTATATAAAATATTTAATTACAGCTCTCTAACATATTTTACAATATTTAAGAGCTTCTTACTCTTTTATATCTAAAAGGTTGAGAAGAGAAATCATTAAAGAGTTTACGTTTTTCTGATTTCGCCTGATATTTTATATAAAAAGGCGAATGTATATTATATATTCGCCTGGACCGTAACGACCTCATGTTTTTGTGTGCGTCGGATATTATAGGAGAGTATATTAATATTGATGTCATTCGAGTTGAGCACAGCATCTTCAATTGAATTGAAATTAACCTTTTGAGAAGCTGAGTAGTTGAGATTAATTTCCTTGACTTTACAGATTATCTTTTCTTTTCCATCTTTAGTACTAAACACTTTGTAAGCATAATTTTTTGGCCCACCAAATTCTGTAATATAACTGTTGACACCATAACATTTCAACTCATCTGTCATATCACAAATAAACTCCCCTATTTATGGTTCATATTGTCCTTCTTTACTTATATATATTACGGAATCTGTATCACAATATAGTACACGACCACCAAGTTGTTGCAGATAATTATATAATTTAAGACGAGCCTGAGTAGTTGTATAGGCGGCAATGCATACATTTACGGTAGGTAAAATGTCTGCTACTTCCTCTTTGTAGTGCCAAGTAATTACAATATGTTTTTCATTAACAGGTAAAATATGGCACACTTCTATATTTGGGTTTGTTATCATTTCATAAAGTTCTGATGGATCATTTACTATCTTTGTTTTTTGTTGATTCTTTCTCTGACCAAACTTTCCCCAAAAAGAGTTTAGCATTAGTTTTGCAAATGATCGTAATCCATAATTATGACAAATTTTAGAAAACTCCAGCTTGATGTTTTCATTTTTAAAAAGATCTTCAATGTATTTTTCTTTTTCTTCTTCGTTTGAACATTTACTGGGCCAGCCTGAAGCTTCTTGTTTCATTTTTAAAAACTTATCCATCATGTTAGTGAATAATCCATCAATATTTGCTAATTCATCATATTGCACGACATTGTATTTCCACATTTCGTAAATATTTAAAATTTTATAACCCAATTTAACTGCTGTATTAACTTCATCTACAACCCATGTACTTAATAAGGCTCTTTCTTCATCTGAATGTGAGCAAAATTCATTTTGATTTTTTGAAAGCTGCAGCTTTTGCATAAGGTAAACATAAGTTTACCATTTTGTTTAAGGGGAAGTACAGGATGTAATAAATTTTCTGGTGGTTATTTTACATTTAATGAGTCCATCAGTATCTTCCAAATTTAACTTAGAACACTCTGAATTTCCTATATAAATTATAAGGTGTTCAACTGGAAATTTTCGTATTTACAAATCCTTGGATACAATGAACATACATCTATATATTTATTTTTTTCATCATCTTTGCATTTATAATACCTGCACATGTTATCTGTACGACCTCCGTAAAATGCATCTCGGGGGTTTAATTGTGTACAATTTACTAAAGGATGATTGTTTAAGCATTCTCGTTCTGATTTCCTTAACTTTCTATGAAATTCACAATTCCACATTTCAATTACTTCATAGCTTTAAAAAAGAAAAAAACAAAAATAAGTTTATGTCAATTTATAATAAGATATGTAAAAAGAATAAAATGTATACATACCCCAATGTTCTTAGTCTTTCTGATTTAGAAATGTGTCATTCGGATCATTTTGCAGCGAAGTGTCGCTATTATGCTGCAGACAAATTAGATGACCATGAAAGTAGCACCCATGAAACTCAAAAACTTGTCTTATTTCCTCGCAATATCCATCTACTTTAACACTGCTTACCACAGCTTCTCACCCTTTAGTTGCATGACGTATATTGATTCCCCTTTTTTCCTCTTCGTATATCAACCAGCACAAAGCTTCCTTGGAATGATTGTCAGCATATCTGTAACCATTCTCGGGAATTATTCCAATTGAATTGGATTTTAAAAAATTTCGCCTATACACAAGATTACAGGCTGATGCAATTGTTGTTGCTTCAAGGAAAGGCTCAACATTGCATTCATCCAAAAATAATTTTCTAAATTTTAAACAGGCTTCTGCCAGAATGTTTACATCGCTAGTGCAGTATTCAACTATATCGCGTTGCATATCAAACTGATCATTTGTGTTCTTCATACCATTTAAGAAAAGTAAAACATTCTTCTACTTTCATTGTATTTAGTTTTTAATCGTAATACGAAATTTACATCTTTGACAAAAGAAAAGATTTTCCTCATATAAACATAAATCGCATCGTTGTTCAAATATACATAGGTTAGCTTGATGTTGTTTAATTTCTCCTATAGATTCTTCATTTAACTTTTTTTCCTGTACAATTTGTTCTTATCGACTTTCCAAATCGTAAAATATATATAATATATCCCCTGTTTTTGCCTGCCGTACATTTGGCTGTATATCACATAGATGCTCTTGGTCCACATGTGTTTTACAAATTTTACAAAAATATTCTCCACAAAAATGTTTTCTATTTCGTAAATGTGTTTTTAAACACTCGGTACATCTTATCACCGTATCGGAAACACCTTTCTTGAAGATCCCGAAGCCTTGTGATAAGTGAGGCATTGTTGCCCTCTAAAATAACGATTACAATCCTCACATAAAATATTTTTTTGATCTTTTGGACATGCCAGAGATTGTTGACACTGTAGGCATGTACTAAAGCATCTGTGATTGTTGCTGTTGTACGGTATGTGACAAATTTCACAATAATATGAACAACAGAATGCAGCTGTTAATGATGTCACAACTTTGTAATGACCTTCATGATATAGGAGGTTCAGTCTTTTGCCATCACCACTTCCTGCAAATAAAACATCTCTATCTTTAGTTCCATATTGGTAAACGACAATTTTGTAATCTTTTAAATATCGCTGAAACTGTTGAAGCTCTGGAATCCCACACCCGTTTTCTGGTATATCTACTCCAGCGTTGTTGATGAGATCTGTGGTCATTTTTGATTGTAATTAACCGGTGTTGTTCTTGATCTTAGTATATTCTGAATATTTTTCTATATGGGCTTTAGTAACTATAAGTGCCCGTGGAGGGCACAGGTTATCCTTGTTTCTAATTGCGATGATGCCTTTACGTTTTGCGAATTCCTCCGTAAAGGAATTATAATTTTTATCACGTTTTCCACGAGCTTTAGGTAAGCGCACTGTAGTTATCCCCAGGCAAAAAGTATCAGTACTCAATCATGTAAATTATAACATACCTAAATATAGTTACTAAAAATATACATTTATGTTTAATACACTTACCTTAATTTAAAATTTTACTTATCATTTCCCAAATAGACTCAAATTTAACTTCAACAGCGTCTCTAAAATTTATCCAACCAGTACCCCGCTCTTCAAAACTTTTTCCACAGAAAGTTATACATACTTTATGTGGGTAAAATGTGTTTGGTGCCATATGTTATCACTTCATTTATAGCGTCGTTTAATTTATAATTATTTTAAATAAAAACATTCCATTTTATTTTTAAAATCACGATTTCAATAGAAAGTAGTTAACATATAATATATTTAATTTTATAATGTTCTAACTTGTATGTACAATAACTAAAAATTTAATTTACATTTTACAAAATAACTAGCAGAAAATTTACCAATAACTGAATTTTTTCCGATTATAAAATACAAAGTAATTGATATAATAAATCATTTCATATCAAACACCTGCATTTTTTGTTCAAGAAAATTAATCACTAAATACAACTTTTTTTTTCTCGCGATTTATACATACATATTAAGGTTAATATCTGCATGTTATTTATGTCATAAATAACAAATGCATTTTTGTATTAAAAAAGCTTTCAATCTAACATTTTTAATAATGCAAAAAACCACACCTCATTTTTCTACACCTGTTCTTAAATTTTCGTTCTACAACAACACGTACTTATAAATCAATAAATAGAACTTTTTTCTATTCTTTTTTTTTACGATTTTACACATACAACCTTTACTTTAAATTAAATTAATAATTTAAAAAAAAAAACTAAAAACTACACCTCATTTTTCTACACCTGTTCTTGAATTTTCGTTTTACAATAACATGTACTTATAAATCATCTTTTTTTATCTTTCTAATACAACTTTAAAAAAAAAGAAAAGAACTATACCTCATTTTTCTACACCTGTTCTTAAATTTTCGTTCTAAATTAACAAGTACTTATAAATCAATAAATACAACTTTTTTTCTCTTATGTACAATAACTAAAAATTTAATTTACATTATAGAAAGTAACTAGCAGACATAGCTGAATAGCTGAAGACATACCAATAGCTGAATTTTTTTCCTATTACAAAATCCAAAGTAATTAATATAATAAATCATTTCATATCAAACACCTGCATTTTTTGTTTAAAAAAAAATTAATCACTAAATACAACTTTTTTTTTCTCACGATTTTATACATACATATCAAGGTGCATTTTATTTATCTCATAAATAACAACTGCATTTTTGTGTTAAAAAAGCTTTCAAACTAACATTTTAATAATGCAAAAAAAAAAACATTTCAATCTATTATGCAATTATTCACAATAAACAACTTTTCTATATGCACACGCGCCAACAACATTCCTTAAAAGTTCAAACACCTTTGTCGTGAGCGCATTTGCATAAAGATTAATAACATTTCTATGCGCACGAGTTTTGTATAGTCTACCTGTACATTCCAAAATAAGTGCAGTAGACGCTAAGTCAGCGCTTCCTGTTATTCAAAATGTGGGAAACATTAATGTTCCAATCAAATTAAATATTTTACATAATAAAATATTTTTAATGCAAATACTCCATTTCAAAGCTTTTAAATAAAATAATGCTTAATTAACAAAATACTACCTTAAGCAATTTACCTTAATTAATTATAAGAAGATATTAAAAATTCAGTCATGTAAAATCAGCCAAAACATCCCTACATCATAAAAAAATATTGTGAATTCTAAGTGGAAATTAAAATAAAAGTGTTGTTTTGTAAAATTAATAAATAACTGTTTTTTTTATTCAATATTGTTTTTTAAGATAAACGAAAATCGTTTATTAAAGTGGCGCTTATTAAAAGATTGTACAAAAACAAAAATTTAAATAAAAAGTGCAATCCATTGATTCGAATACTACGTAAAAATTTAATTAAAATTAAAAACAATTTTTAATACAATTAAAAATAACAAAAAAAAAAGAATTTTAAATTTAAAAAACTTTAGTGCATTCATAATTTATTTACTTTGTTATGGTCAGTCCGGAAAGACATTAAAAAAATAAAATTAAGAACACTTAGAGAATTAAAAAAAAAAAAAAACAAATTTTAAAATTTTATGAAACTAAAACGTTCACAAATTCACGACAACAATAGGAACAACATGGCTCAACCAGGACAACAACAATTATCAATGGAACAACTTCAAGAACAACTGTTAATACAAACTCAGCAAGTCGAGAGATAACTCGACTAACTAACTATTATACAGCAATATCAACATCAAGCAGCACAAAATCAAAATAATCCAAATAATCAACAAAATCAACAAGACCAACAAAATAACAGGGAAAAAATTCTTAAAGAAATTCGCTATATATCCACATTTAACGGACATAGTGAAGTAACAATAACCTCATTCATAAATAGTGTTGAATATTATTTAACCGGTATCCAGGATTTAAACATAAAAAAACAAGCTGTGAGATCAATTTACTATGAAAAAATTCAGGGTGAAGCAAAGGATGCTATCATCGGTTTACCAGATCCAGATAACTGGGAATCAATAAAACGACATCTAAAACGAAGATTCCGACCGGATATGGAACCAGCCGAGCTATACAGAAAAATTGGCAGTATAAAAGTTAATTCGGTAAGTGAGTTAGCAATTACTATTCAAACCCTAAAAAATAAAGCAGAAGAATCAAAGATTTATTTTAATGATAATAATTTTATAGATTTAAGTAATGTAGATACAGTTTTATTAAATACAATCAAAGAAATGAGTCAAGGTACTCTATTAAAAAATTTATGGAAAAAATAATTTAAACGATGTAATAGAAATTATGCATATGAGATTTTATGAAGACTCTTGCATTAGGCCAGAGTTCAAAAAGCAATTTAATAATTATAATAATAGTAATAATAAAAAAAAAAATTATTATTTTAGTAATAATAAACAAAATAAAAATAAAAATCAAATGTTTCAATTTAAAAAATGTAGTGATAATCATTTAAACAACAACGAAAGGTACAATAATAATAATTCCTTTAACGATAGGTATAATTACAATAACAATAAAAACAATTATAGTTCAAATTATCAAAATGGTTATCAATATAATAGGAATAATAATAACAATAATACAGCTTTTAACAATAACAATTATAACCGTAATTCGGGTCAGTTTCGTAGCCCATATCAAATGTCAGGAAACTCTAGACAAAACTCGGGCAAAAATCGCTTAGAACAGAGTGACTTTAGATAAAGACAGTTTGAATCTATGGAGGTAGACAACATTCAAAAAAATCAAAATGATACAATACCAGAATCTAATAGTTTAGATTTTTTTACAAACTAGCCTCGGATGAATTACCTATGATTAAATTATCCTTTAAAAATAAAGAATATAAAGCTTTGATTGATACAGGATCTAGCCTTAGTATAATCACTGATACTGTAAAATATTTTGAAAAAATTAAAATTAAACCAATTGCTTTTTCTACAATAAATGGAAAAGATTTAATTAATTTTGAAGTTCACACTCGAGCACCAAGTGAATTTAAACTTTCACCAAATGCATTAGTGAGATGGAAAGTTAAAAACCTTCCAAATAGAAAATATGAATTTATAATCGGTATTGACTTATTAAAAAACTTAAATAGTATTATTAATCTAGAAGAAAAAATAATTTATTTTAATGAAAAATGTAGTAAATTTTTAAATAATCCTTATGATATTAAAGAAATATATGCTTTAGTAACTATCGATCCAAATTTAAATTACCTGAACTTAAACTATTTAAATGCTGAAGAATATAAAGAAATTGAAAAAATTGTGAAAAGATTTAGTAAATTATTTTTTAAAGACGGTGACATATTGACCAGTACAACTGAAGTACAACATGAAATGGTAACTACAACTGAACAATCAATTAATTCGAAAATTTATAGATACCCCCCTCAACATGATGAAGAAGTGAGGAGACAAATCAGAGAAATGGAAGATCAGGATATAATTCGTAAAAGTAATTCTAAATATTCTAGTCCTTTGATTATAGTTCCAAAGAAAAGTGATAATTCAAAGAAAAAGAAATTTCGTTTAGTAGTTGATTACAGAAAATTGAACGAAGTGACTGTGGATGATAAATTTCCACTTCCTAATATAGATTCTATATTAGACAAGTTAGGAAAAACCCAGTACTTCACTGCAATTGATTTAGCAAAGGGGTACCATAAAATCCTTATAAGAGAAGAGAATAGAAAAAAAAACCGCTTTTGTCACTCCACACGGTTTATATGAATTCAATAGAATGCCGTTTGGGCTTAAAAATGCCTCAGCGACATTTCAACGTTTAATGAATGAAATTTTAAGAGATTTTATAAACAAAAACTGTTTCGTATAGCTGGACGATATATTGATATTCAGTACCAGTCTTAAAGAACATATTTACGCTATTTCACAAATATTTAAAGTTCTAGAAGATAAAAATCTGAAAATACAAATAGACAAGTGCAATTTTTTAAGAAAAGAGACAGAGTTTCTGAGACATATCGTACAAGTAACGGACTAAAACCCAATCCAGAAAAAAATAAAATTATACAAAATTTAGAGTTACCAAAAACGAATAAACAAATCAAAAGTTTTTTGTAACTCACAGGCTACTACAGAAAATTTGTGAAGGATTACGCTAAAATAGCTAAAATAGCACCAAATATTTGAAGAAAGACGCAAAAATTAACATAAATGACCCTAATTACATAGACGCAGTTAAAAACTTTGATTACAACATATCCAATTATAAAATATCCTAATTTTGAAAAAATGTTTACATTAACAACAGACGCATCGAATTATGCGGTGGGTGCTGTTCTCTCACAGGAAGGACACCCTGTGTGTTTTGCTTCAAGAACATTGAGCAACCACGAGAAGAACTATTCAGCAACCGACAAAGAATTTCTTACAATAATGTGGTCTGTTAATTATTTTAGGCCTTATTTATATGGAAAAAAAATTCAAAATTTTAACTGACCACCAACCAATTAAATATCTAAATCCAAAGTATAGAGGCAAAGACCTTTCACCTAGACACCAAAAGTGGCTTCTTAAATTAGGAGAATACCAATTTGAAATAGAATACTTAAAGGGAAAAGGAAATCGCGTTGCAGATTTTTTTAGTAGAATTCAGAATGATAACATTAATTTAAATGAGGGAGAGAGTGATGAGAAAAAATGCCAAATTTTTGAAAATTTTAATATTGAAAATGAAAGTAGTCATTGTTATGCTATTGTTCACTCTGCAGAAGAGGAACAACTTAATCATTTTCCAATTAAAGAAGAAGTAGTAAACAAATATAAAACACAGATAATTTTAACCAATAACAAAATAAATGAAATTGAAACAATCTTAGGTAAAAGAATTATTTACGTAGCCGAATACGATTATAATAGATTAGGAGAAATATTTAAAAAATTTATTAATAAAGGAAAAATTGGAATATTCTCAGAACTTTCAGATTCTAAATATAATGTAGTTCAATTAAAATTAATCGAAATATACTCTAATGATAGTCAAATTAAATTTATAAAGTGTTCATTTAGAGCTCAAGACTTAACAACCGAAGTCGAAGCGGTAAAACAAATATCCCTTTACCATGTTAGAGAAAGTTGTCACTCAGGAATCCAAGAAACATACAACCAATTGAAATTAAAAATATATTATCCAAAATTGCTCGAATTAATTCAAATTATAATAAATCAATGTGAAATCTGTAAGCTAGTTAAATATGACAGAAATCCAATAAAAACAAAATATCACATAACTGAAACACCAAATGATATTAATTAAATTCTTCACGTAGACACATATGTTATAATGAAAAATACCTTTCTAACAGTAATCGATAAATTTTCAAAATTCGGCTCAGCTTATCATTTAACAAATAGAAACCATTTAACTATCCTAGAAAAACTTGAGGAACATATCACAAAATTCGGTAGACCAAATAAAATAATAGCATCAATAGCCCTCTGAAAAATACTAGGGGCATTTTTTAGTCCGAATGGTAATCTACAGAATTCGTATTTCCCATTATTGACACTAAACGCCGTTTTTTGTCTGTCCTTTTCTTCCAGAACAATTTGATGGAAGCCAGATTTTAAATCTAGAGTTGTGAAAAACTTGGATTTTCCTAGGTTTGTGAGAATGACAGTTGGGTCTGGGATGGGATAGCGGTCGGAAATAGTTTTTTCGTTCAGTTTTCTGAAATCGATTACCATGCGTAATTTGAGTTTTCCATCACTGTCTACTCCTTTTTTACTTACAACATGGATGGGAGAATTGTATGGCGAGGAGGATTTACGAATAATATGTTCTCTCAGTATTAGTTCAATTTCCTTGTTAATGAATTCGGTAGCGGACATTGGATAAGGATAGCTTTCAGTATAAACCGAATCATTATTTGTTGTATTTATTGTAGCTTTAACCTGTGTGTTATAAGGTAGGCTCGCATTGGCTTCAGCAAATACATTCCCATTTTTTTTTAATTAAGTCTAGAAATTGGGTTTTTACGTTATTTGGAACAAGAGTATGGTCAATATGAATTGCATTTGTTTGTGAGCATTTGATATGTTGAATGTTTTCCTGGCCATTTTTATTTCTGATTATTTCAGTTTTAAAGTCGATTTGAGCATCGATTTCTTTTAGAAAGTTATAACCGATTATACAGTCGAAAGTTTTCAAGGCGGGAAGCACAAAAAATTTTGAAGTGTTTCCTAGGATATGTACCTTATATTTTTGTATGATTTTGTTACTTCCATTAACGGAATTAACAATAAAAGGTTTTTTTACTGGGGTGATACCCTTTAAATAAAGTAGTTTTTTAATGAAGTTTCTAGAGGTACCTGTATCGATTAATATGCTCTTGACCATTTTTAGTTGTCTTGATTATAAATGGCAAGAGCGACCTAAGTCTAAAAAATTTACTTCATCAATGGAGCCGTCTTCTTCTTCGTTGTAGAAATCAGACCAGCCGCATGATTCAGTGTCAGACTGGTTTGATGTGTCTTGTTCTTGGGTTGTTATGTGATTAATTCTTTGGAATTTCTGGAAATGAGTTTTTTCCGAATTAATTGCTTCACGAGGTCTTTTGTTTGTGAAATTGTTGTTTATTGTTATAAATGTTGTTTATTGTTCTGTTGTCGAGTGTATTCTGTAGGGAATTCCTAGGTTGATTTACAGGGAGATTGTTTTTAGGTTGGTTTATCCTCCTCCATTGTGAACTACCAGGATCGACTTTCCTAGGAAGAGGTGGGTTAGAGTTACTAGTTCTATAGTTGTTTTTAATATTGCCAAATCTATGAAAGGGGCCCTTATGATCCTTTAGCAAATTTCCTGCTGCAAATGTCCGTGCGAAGTCGTATCTGCTGTGGCTTACTTCTAACTCTTGTGCTGTTGCTAGGGCGGTTGGTAAATCAGTGGGTCTCGAGGAAAATAGTATGTCACAAAGGGGTCGACGAAGTCCTGAAATAAATACGCGAAGAGCTGTTTCTCTAGCTTTTTCGTTCAAGGTAGTAGCTAGTGTCCTATTACCTGTATTTGTCATTATGTTCTTGTTTATGATTGATGTCAATTGTTTGTCTACAGTATCGTAATACTCGGCGATGGACATATTTCCCTGTTGGAGTATACTGAATTCATTTTCAAGTACGTGTAATGGTCTTTTGTCTGAATAGGTTTGATCTAACCGGGCAATAATTGCGTTATGATTAAGAACCGTATTGAATGCTGCTAGAGTTGCATGTGCTGTACCTGTTACTTTATTTCTTAGAATACCTGTCGCAATGTGAAATGTTTCGGAGCCCGATGTGTGATAGTTCATGGCGAATAGAGCAGCTGTTCTCCATGCAGGATATGATGTTGGGTCTCCTTGGAATTCTGGCAGAGATTTTACCAGGTCACGCCCAGTTTGGGTTTCTCTGACGTTTTGTAGGATAGATGCTGGTTGGTATGTTTCAACCAATGGAGGTTGCAATGATTGTATTACGGAAGTAAGGTTTTGTATTTGGGCCGTAAAATCTTGTCTAGTCCTTTCTATTACAGCAGTAATGAGGTCTTGTACTTGCTCTGTAGTTACACTCATAATCATTCAAGAGTTTTTTTCAATAAAATAATAAAATTAAAATTAGCAATAGTGTTGGCAAAAATCTAGCAGAAATTATTTTTTGTTTACTAATTATTTCTCAATTTTTCTATATCTATTAATTTTAGCCTTTTAACTACAATTTTTAATTTTCTCTGTTTAATTAATTGTTTTTGTTTTAGAATTTTAAAATATTCCGAGAAATCCTCGGTATTACAATTTTCATCAAAATATGGTTCAGACATTAATTTTTTGTTGTTAGCGGATTTAATAATTAGAACTTAAATTTTTTTTTAATTCTTAAATGATTTAAAAAATTTTTAAGACTTATTTTTTAAAAAAATATGTTTTTATTTCAAAATTATATTTTTTAATTTAAATGTTTTTCTAAAGTTTTTTATGATTTAATTTCAAAAAATATTTTAGTAATTCAAAATTATATTTTTGATTAACCTAATTAAGTTCCTACAATCCACTTTGCAAAAAAAATCTTTTAATACTACAAAATTATCGATCTTGACTTAGATGAATGTCATTAAGGTCCTTTATTTTTGGCTTGTTTAAAGACGTTCCGCAACTGCTCGTACTGCTTGTTCACACAAAAATTTTTTATTTTATAGTGCTCGCAATTTATTATGATCTCTATGTTGGGATCTGTTTTAATTTGTTTTTAATTAACAATGTTCGCTGTTTAATATTATTATCCCTTATACGGGGATCTTTGTAAGTTCACAATTAATTATTATCTCTTATACGGGTATGTTCACAAGTAATTATTATAGTCCCTTATACGGGTATGTTTTAAGTTCACAAGTAATTATTATTATCCCTTATGCGTGGGGATTCTTTTTTTTTTAATTTACAGTATTCACAGTTTTATTTCTGCGGTTTTTATTATGCGGGTTGTTTAGAAACCGTTTTATCCCTATATGGGGATTCGTATAGTAACTTTCTATTTAAACCACGTTTTTAAAAAAACTTTAAACAACCCCCCGTTGGGTGCCAGTTAAGATAAGGTATTATAATTTTTTTCTTTGTTATTGTGCCTAAGGCAGCCTAACCTTTGGTGAACGAAGAGAAAGGCTTGTTTCACAATAAAAGAACCTTATTCTTTGAGAACTAATTTTATTCTGTCTTATTTAAATAAATTCAATCATATTTATACTAAAATTAATATTTACCAAACAAAAACATAATTATTATTTTTAATACAAAAATGTCTAATAAGCAATTATTTAATTTAAAAATTATATTGTTCCCACGGGAAAGTAAATTAGAAATTAGTTTTAATGCATTGAAGGAAATTTGATCCTTTATGCGTGTATTTTTAAGCTTTTTAGGTGTGTATGTTAACTTATATATAAAAATAAAATAATAAGTAAAAAAAATAATTTTTAAAATACATACGCTTTTATCAAAACCGAATTCGCCCCCTAAAAAGTAGAAAATAAAATTGATTGCAAAACTTTAGCTTTTTGGACTGTTATAATATAAAAGTGAGTTGCTAGTGCAAGCATTTTGGACTGTTATAATATAAAAGTAAATTGTGGAATAAGATTAAATAAAAATCTGCGAAATTTGAGGTTCGTGTTTCTTTTTTATTCCAGCAATTTACTTTTAAAAGAAAGAAAGAATGTTGACAACTAATATTCTGATTTAAATCCTAAACAAATGTTTTAAAGCAAAATAATTTAGCAACATAAAAATATTGTACCTATATACTTTGTGTTTTGCTAAATTCTAATACAAAATACATGTGCACATCAAGATTGATTGAACTAAATTATTATAGGAGGAAAGATCAAATAATATGTGTATATTATACATAAAATTTTATTAAAAAAATGTTGATGAATACAGTTAACAAAAAAAAAAAAATGTACGTGCACGAATTGGATTCGAACCAAATTACTCTTACTTTCAAAACCTGTACACTCTCCTCTGCACTATACAACACTTAAATATTTAATGAACATATTACGAACATAAAATCTTAATTTTTAACCATGCATATTCAATATGCATTAAAGAATGTTGACAGCAAATATTTTGATTTAAATACTAAACAAATGTTGTAAACAAAATAATTTAGCAACATACATAAAAATATACTATTATAGGAGAAAAGATCAAAAATATATTGCGTTTGTATTGTATGCATGAATTTAGGAGATAAAAATTTAAGTTTCAAATTCATATATACAAAATATATACATATTTTATTCAAAAAATGTTGATGAATAGATAGTTAAAAAAAAAAAAGTTGCATGTGAACTGGACTCGAACAACATGACCCCCACTTTTGAAACCTGTACACTTTCCTCTGCACCGTGCAACACTTACAAATGTTGCTAACAGATTACGAAGATAATAAAAAGCGTGACAGAATGACAAATAAATAAATAAATAAATAAATAAACCGACAGCGACGAGTTAATATAAAAGCATATAATAATTGTAATTTAATAACAAACAAATTAACTGAAATAGATGATACGAATAATAGATGAATTAACTGAATAATAGATAAACGAAATATAACTATAACAGATAATGTATTAATTGATTTCAATAACTGTAGTAATAAAATTTTAGATCACTATTTTTCAAATATAAAAGATTATTTAAATCAAAGATTTTACTACCGTCCAAATCAAGATGTTAATAATTTTAAAAATAAGTTAACATTTGATGAAATTGTAATAGAAAACTTAAATTATGTAAACAGTATTGAAAAATTGTATTACCATAAAAACATTTCATATGGTTTAACTATTGTAACAATTTTTGTAATTTTTACTATTGTAATAATTGAGGTATTTGCACTAAAAACAAAATTCAAAGAAAAATTTTTAATTAGAAGATTTCAGGAGAATTCCAAATGAAACGGGGGAGACGTTATGTATAGTCTACCTGTACATTCCAAAATAAGTCCTGTAGACGCTAACTCAGCACTTCCTGTTATTCAAAATGTTGGAAACATTAATGTTCCAACCAAAAAAAATATTTTACATAATAAAATATTTTTAATGCAAATACTCCATTTACAAGCTTTTAAATAAATTAATGCTTAATTAACAAAATACTACTTTAAGCAATTTGCCTTAATTAATTATAAGAAGATATTAAAAATTCAGTCATGTAAAATCAGCCAAAACATCTAGATCATAATAAAATATTGTGAATTAAAATTAATAAATAACTTTTTTTTTATTCAATATTTTTTTTTAAGATAAACGGAAATCGTTTATTAAAGTCACGCGCCAACAACATTCCTTGGTGCTCCATTACTTACTCCACTGCAGTAACCGCCATGTTCCTTGCCCCCTGAGAAGTATCGTACATCGGAGATCGGTCGGCCAGGTAATCATTCATCATTTGGAGGAGATATTCCGGAACCTGAAGTTGTCCTCCAGTGCTCTGATGACGTCCACCCATCTGAGAGAGTTAAAAGCATTTCTCACATCGAGCGTCACCAAGAGGACCAGTGAACGTGAGAAATGGTTGTAACTCTCCGCCCGCTTTACGGAATTCATCACCTATAGCATAGCATCCACCGTTGACCTACCGGACCTGAAGCCATACTGCCGCGGAGAAAGCCCTCCTGCGTCTTCATGGCGGAATGCAGCCTCGCTCTAAGTAGCTTCTCCAAGATCTTCTCCGCCGTATCCAGCATGCACAGCGGCCGGTAGAAGGATGGAAGCTCCGGGTCAACCCTTGTTTTGCCGATCAGCACAATGTGCGCTGTCTTACTACCGCTGATGGCCCGGCAAAGCTCCTTCTTCTTTGCCTTGTGGTCGGTACACCAAAGAGTAATCTCATCCCGGAATCTAGCGTGCTTCGACGTGCGCCGTAGTCTTAAACATTCACGCCTCAACTCCGCGATATCATGAGTCAACCAGTATACCGGTCTTTTCCCGTGACGAGGACTTTTGCTCTTCGCACCGGCTCCGCTTCCCTCGGACAGCTACTATGGGTGCCACTACCTCCCATGAAACTGAGTGGGCGAACTTTGCCTCGTCAACCTTACTCATGGTCCAGGGAGAGCGACCAGCAGACACCGCTTGCCGCTGCTGGCTGTCGCGCAACTCGAAGACGATATACTGATGGTCACTGCTCGTATAGTCCTCGATCACATGCCAGTTCCGAATAAAGGGGGCGAGCTGCTTTAATGCAAAGGAGATATCTGGAATGGTTTCCGAATATACTGGCCGTCTAAAAGTGGAAACGCGACCGGTGTTTAAGACTAGTAAACCCGTCTTAGCCGCCATTTCCGAAACGTAGCCACCTCTAGCGCCGGATACTCCATCCACGATTCCAAAGCCTTAGCATTGAAGTCGCCGCCCCCAATAGGCCCCCAGAAGCACCAAGGATCATGTCTTCAAGATCGCCCACTTTCTTCATGAATTCGCCAATGGATTCGTGAGGGGTGAGGTACACGCTAACGAAAGTTGCCTCGCTACACCTAACGCAAACGAATCCGCGCCCACTTCCGTGCTCCTTCACCGGAAGTTTGCCCGGGTTCGGGATTCATATCGCTGCTGTCCCTAGGTCATCTGAGTACCATGGAGAAGGGTGGTTATGACTATACTGCTCACTAATGAGCAGTAGATCAATACCCTCCTCTCTGGCCACCTGGCGGAGGAGATCATTAGCACCCTACTCCTATTCAGGTTGGCCTGCAGGTTTTTAATCATCTTGATTCCCTCCCCTTCTGCAGTTCCGTCCTGCAGACTTTGCATCGTCCCTTTTCTGCTGTGTAGGTCAACTTTTCAGCCTTACAGCCCGCATCAAAACTAAGCACACAGTGCTCCTTTTCGCTGCACTCCTTTGCCAGATGACCCTCTCCGCCACACCTCTGACAGAGGCGACTCCTGTCTGGACCCTTGCACGTCCGTGCTATATGGCCAAAAGCAAGACACCTAAAGCAACGTTCCAAAGCTTCTCTTCTCCGGACTCTACAGTTAACCCAGCCAATTTTGATGTTACCCAGACCACTGAGTTTACGATATTATTTATTATCTATATATAATGGCATATGACTGCTGCTATTCTTTTTAGTCAGCCCTACCCGGAAGTCATGTGCCTCCGGGACTTCCCGCCTTACTGCTGCTTGCACCGCCGCCTCTGTAGCAAGGCTTCTCTATCCTTGCTCCCACGACCAAGGTCTATGAGAGTCCCTCCAGTCTTCGTTTGGTATCCGTATCGTCTTGACGTTTGTCCCCCAATCGTCTGGCTCGGATTCCATAGCTTCGGCCTCCACCTTCTTCCAGCTTGATCTGCAATGCGTGTTAATGTGCAGTCGCTCCTCAACCTCAGGTTTTCCCAATTTTATTTTGTTAGAGATGTTTTTTAGGGTATTCAGCGCACCTTTCATCGCCTGAACTATCTCCCTACATCACTGTACCGTACTTTCTTCGTCCGCCCTCCTTTTATTCATGAAACCCCGCCGAGGCGAACTTTCTATGGCGGGTCTGTCCTCCACGTCTGACTCCACCGTAGTTGTCTCTCCTGGATCAGAGTAAATCTCCACCGGCGGCCGTCTTGGCGTCTGAATTCCTGGTTTGATCACAGGCGACCTTGGCGTCTTTCCGCTTCCTGTGAATGGGTGCATGCCCAATCCTCCTTAGACAACTAAATTACCCCCTGTAAAAATTTCTAAGAAAAACGAAAAATTTATTATAAAAAATGTTTACGTTGTAAAATAAAAGTTGCACCTAAAATTTCTCTAAACGCTAAATATAAAGTTAAAGACTATGTTAGAATAAGTAAATACAAAGAAAAACTTTTGAAAAACGTTATCAACCGAATCGGTCTACTGAAATTTTTATCAATTTAAACAGTACCTATCCGATCACATATCAGCTGATTGATTATAAAAATGATTCAATATTTGGTGGTTTTTATGAGAAGGACCTCACATCTGTTAAACACCCAAATGTATATCTTGTCAAGAAAATTTTAAAGAAAAAAGGTAATAAAGTTTTTGTTAAAGGGCTTGGTTTAGACGAAAATATAGCACATTGATAAATTCAACAAATATTGTTTAAAATCTGTAATACACAACTCTAATAAGGATGTGAATAAACTTGATAACATCTGACAAATAAAATAAAATCTTAACACCTGAAAAATAAAATAAAATCCTAATATCTGAAAAAAATGAAAATAAATTTAGAACAGTACAAAATTTATTTGAAATAAAAATTTTTATTGAACAAATTCTTTATATAAAAATAAAACTTGATAACATCTGAAAAATAAAATAAAATCCTATCATCTGAAAAATAAAATAAATAAAGTCCTAACATCTAAAAAATGTAAATAAATTTGGAACAGTACAAATTTATTTCAAATAAAATTTTTTATTGATCAAATTCTTAATTCTTAATATAAAAAACATAATATTCTTAATATAAAATAATTCTTAATATATGTGGAACAAATTCTATAATATAAAAACTTAAACTATAATTATTGTTTTGTGGCGAATTGAAAATCACTACGTTCTTCTTTTAAAGTTAACTCATTTTCCTCGTTTACGAGGAAATAAGTATTTTTTCGATTTCCTCACGGAAATTTATAATAAAATGATAATGAAATAATCATAACCATCAAATACAGTAACTTATTATTGCGGTATATATATTATATTATTTAGGGTCTCGAAGACCCATTTTTCACCGTAAATGTTGTTTATTTGTTTAATTTTATATATTTTATAGAGCCTACATAGTTCCATATCTTTAACCTTTAAACATTTTTTTAAAGGTTTTTTTTTCGAGTTCTATAATTCCACCAGTTTTCTTTTTTTGATGGAATTTGATGTGGTTTCGTGATATACATAATGCTGGGCCAGCAAATGTTCGATTTACTCTTGTGGTTGATAAAATGAATATCGTTATTGTTGTTGCTCTTCTTGATGATGTTGCTGTTGTTGTGGTTGCTGGTGTTCATGATAAAGCGTCATTTTGGCCGTCTTCTTCTTTTTGTAGGAATTTGAGGAGCCTGAATGGTTACGTCATCCAACACATAAACCTTGTCGAATTCCTGTGCCATCCTGTTTGCTTCAAATTAAACTGATATTTTTATAAAATCTCGATGTATTTATATACAAATTTCGAGTAATGTTAAAACAAAATAAAAACTTTAGAACTAGTTACACTCTTGCAAATATTCTCTAAGTGGAAAGGGTAAAATCTATCAAACATGTCAGTTGATTACAATGTTGGTAATATTTTCCATGCAGAAAAGGGATAATTTATTAAATTACCGTTTGATTACAATGTTGTAATACTGTTTTATATTTAAAATACGTATAAGATGGGAATCTAATTAATAAAGAAATATAACTTATTATAGCGTCATTTGATTACAATTTATATCTTTAAGATAAGTTTATTTATATCTTAAGATAGGATTAAGATGGGATTCTAGTTAAAACAAATAAAATTTATCAAAGTGTCAGTTTTATTTAAGAGAATGAATTTGTATTGAAAATTTAATATTATTCTATTATTTAAGCATTTAACATCTAAAATTCGTATAAAGAAAATATCGAAAAAAATTATTTTACAAAAGTTTCTTGCCGAAACACAATAACACCTTACATAATAGAAAGCGAGAATTCGACATTTGTTAAACGGTTTAATATGAACGGTCATAAATAAAATTTGTAATTAAATACGTACCTGAAAATAGAGAACCAATTAGCTGGATTAAGGATGCTATACATCAAATAATCAGAATTGCTGTAAAAGATGTGAATTCTACTGATAAGATTGGGTTAACATTTTGTGGAGGCAGCTTTGAACATCAAGGTCCTGCGTATCTCAGTTTTAGATCCGCTCATGAACTTAAATTTAGGAACGTTTAGGCTGTAATTTCTAATGTTTTTTAAAGTAATTATGATGGTAGTTATTTATAATACATTTTTTGTTTCATTTATTATAAACTATTTTTATTTTACGTCTATAGGCTTAAGTACAGACACTTTTTGTTTAACAGATACGCGTCTTAGATTACCCACTGGTAAAGATAGAAATAATAAATATTTAAATTATAAAGAGGAATGCTTAAAGAGGATAGGATAATAACAATAAAAAGCAGCGATAATTTATGTCTACCATGTGCACTTGTTGTTTCAATAGCTAAAATTGAAAAATTGATTGAATATGAAAAATGTCGAAAAAATATAGGAAAACTTCAAAGTTTAACAGCTTTAAAATTATTAAAAACATCAAAAATATCAATTCCATGTGAATGTTGCGGAATTCGTGAATTGAATCAATTTCAAAAATATTTATATAAACACAAAATCGTTGTATATAATAATAGAACAAGGGGTGTAGAAGTAATATTTGAAAGATTTAATAATGGAAAAAAAAATTAACTTCCTATACCATAATAATCATTACAATGTAATAACTTCGCTCACAGCAGCTTTTTGCACAGCATTTTATTGTGAAGAATGTCATATTCCGTATTCTAAGAAAAATGAACATAGGTTTTGAAAAAGTTCCCCTTGCTGTCAAAACTCACCAGCTTGTTCAATTAATGATAAAAATACTTACTTATACTTAAACCAAAATTAATTATGCGAGGTATAAAAATTATTGTTATGATAATTGATAATATTAAATTTATTATTTCTATGAACTACTTTCCTATTGCTTTGGCAAAATTACCAAAAGCTTTTAATTTATCGATCAATTTTAAAAAGGGTTATTTTCCACATCTATTTAATAAATTGGAAAATGTTAATTACTTTGGCTTATTTCCAACAATAACTCTATACAATGAAAGCAGATGAGCGCAATGAATTTTTAAAGTGGTATGAACAAAATAGAAACTCAGAATTTAATATGGAGAAACATATTTTAGAATACTGTACAAATCATGTTGAAATTCTAAGTAAAGCATGTCTGGTTTTCAGAAATTTTTTGTTAGAAGAATGTAATGTGGAACTGTTTTTAGAAGCAACAACAATAGCTTCCGCCTATAATCTTGTATATAGAAGAAACTTTCTCAAATCGAATACTTTATTTTAGGTCAAAGCGACGCAAAGATAATAACAAAAAGAAACAAACAAATATTTTTAATTAATTATGATTATTATTTTTAAAACCCAACCCATTCAGTGTAGCATTTTACGATCTGAAGAAGTTTTCTACAATCCTATTGCTTCTTTAGACAACCTTTCAACTATTGAATTTGTTTCATTGGGGCAAGGTGATACATATAGAAATTTGTCTTCTACATATTTGAGATTAAAAGTACAGATTTTAAAGAAAGATGGAACCCATTGTAATAATGATAAATCTGTTGATGGAAAAATAATAACACAACCAAGTCTAGTTAATAACATTTTACGTTCTTTAATAAAATATTGTAATGTTGAATTAAATGGCAAGAATATAACACCATCTGATGGAAATTATCACTATAGAGCTTATATTGAATCATTATTGAATTATGGTACAGAAGTTGCTACAACTAAATTAGAATCTGCAGGATGGATTTTAGATAAAGCAAATATAGCAAAATCTGATAATAATGCTTTCCAAACAAAAATTCGGCTAGAATTGATGGAATCTCTATGAGAACAGTAAAGTACTGCAGATTTGAATTGGTCGACAATATTATGATGCTCATGAAGGCTTCATTAAAGGAAGGGAAAATGCCAAAATCTATGAAAATAAATAAAGTTGTACCAGTTTATAAAAATAGCGGTGATCCAAAGGATATTAACAGCTATAGGCCAATTTCAATTTCCACGGTGTTTAGCAAATTAATTGTAACATACGTGAATAACCAAATTGCTGAATATTTACAAAAAGAAAACCTTATCAGTAGCAAGCAGTACGGTTTTAGGAGGAACTCCAGTACGCAAGCTGCATTATTTGATATGGTCGCTGATATACAAGAAGGAGTTGACAAAAAAAAACTGTAACTGTATTATTTTTTGATGTAAGCAAAGCATTTGATTGCGTAGATAGAAGCATAGCAATTAGAAAATTACGCGAACTTGGTATTAATGGAAGAGAACTTGAGTGGTTTAAACGTTATTTTGCCGAAAGAGCTCAATACACCGAAAGGGAGAATCTAAGAAGTAGCATACATGATACCAAGTTATTCCCAAGTTTTATGGGAATAATAAAATAAAATTTTCCCAGGTGAATATTTCATATAAAAAATATGCTGAATTAGCGTCTGGTTGAAGGCATGTGTTATATGGAGATTTAACTCTTCCCTCCTTAAAAGTCCACGACCTCGTGGATCAGAAATTTAACTTTATTGGTTGAAGATTTGGTGGGTCCATTTCCTTGATTGTTGCATTTTTTGAAGAGATTTTGACCTTCCTGATATGGATCTTAAATTTTTTCAGGATGGTTGCTATTAACACTGCAATGATGACTAAGCCAAATGTAGCGTCAAGTGTTCTACTAGCCATTGAATTCGTAAAAAGTTCACTTAATTCTTTGACATTGCTCAGGTGAAGGTTGTGTAGATATTCCAAATTTACCTTCATTTTTTTATGTGAGTAGTTGCCATTCATTGTAGGTGGTAATATGATTTGCGATGTTTGAAATTTTCTGTTGGTATATGTCCAGTTCTTGATTTGTATTGTTTCATTGTGAAGTTCCTTTAAGTTGCCTTTAAGATTTCTTACGGTGTTATTTGTTTGGAGTGTTCCATTGAAGTTGTTGAGAAATATTGTGTCTTCGTTAATGATTTCGATTATCTCTTTATTGTTGAATTCGAATTCGCAATCATAGTTCGAGTTTCTGAGAATTTGAATGATGCAATGGTTTTCTTGAAGTTCTTCAATTTGATCTGTTCTACAAATAACGTTGTTCTTATAATTTTTACAATCCTCTGAGATGCCAAATATTTTATTGAGGCTTGTTAGGAAGCTTCTGTGAGTCAGGTGTAAGGTTTTGTTATATTTGGTGGTTGCTCTAATCTTGATATGGTTATATTCAAGGCTACTGGTTTTTGGAAGTGATAGAATATAAAGAAGCATCGTATCCTTGACAACGACGGTTGGTGTTGCATACTCAATTGCTTCGATGGTGTTGGAGTACGGTAGAGTTTCCATTTCCATAATGAAGCGATTGATTTCATCTTTATTTAGTAAATTTGTGTTCACAATTTTCTCTTTAGCTAATTGGACTGCTCTTATTATTTTTTTTATGTCTTCTTTTACCATATTAAGTTGATTAAAAAGAGTTTGGTAGTTAACTTCGCCAGAATTCTCGTTGAACCTTTGAATGATTCTATTGTACTGCATTAGGATGTGATTTATTTATTTATTTAATTTTTTTACCAGGGTTTTTAACACTTTCAAGGTTTTACAAGCCCTAATTAATACATTTTTTCTAAATTAACTTTACATAATTTTACAATTTTTATAATTTTACTTAATTTTACATAATATTTATACAAAATACATAATGAATAAAATATTAAATGAACTAAACAAAATTCTCTATATTATTAACAAAACTTAAATTGATTCGACGAAAATTAAATCTATTTATTTAAATACAAATTATAATATATACTTTAGATTAAGTTAAAAAGATTCACACTTTTTATAAAAGCGATTACATTTTTCATGGGACATTGGTTATCTTCTTCTAAATTTGAAAATCCATTTATTTTAAAAGTAATTTTTTTTATCTCTGTACTGCGAGCATGATTCAAAAATATGTTTAACAGATAATATAGAAGTATTGTCACATGAACAAATGGGACTTATCTGGGCATTTTCAAATAAATATTTGTGCGTAAAACTTGTATGTCCGATTCGTAGCCTAGTAATAATAATAGAATTTTTCCTACTTAGAGAGTCTATTGAATTCCATTTGAATATTGAGCTTTTAATTTATTTTAGCTTATTATTGGAATCGATACTAATCCATTCTTGGTTGAATGATTCTAATTGGGAACAAGTCTCTATAGAACATTTTAAAATCATTAATAACAGGGCCTGTTATAGCTTCCTTTGCTAATTGATCAACTTTTTCATTGCCCCTTATATTAACATGACCTGGAATCCAGATAAAACACCATTGATTGTTTGATTCCCAATTCCTTAATTCTCATTGCAATAGAGTGCTTTGGAGAGTAAGACAATAGTAATTGCAGTGCACTCAGTGAATCACTACAAATTAAAAATTTTGAATTATAGAATTTGTCATTTCCAAACTCAATGGCTTTTTGGATTGCAAAAAGTTCAAAAGAGAGAACCGAAGTATATTTAGGTAAATGGAATTTTTCTTCGTGATCCCTGCACTTAAATGCACTTCCAGTTTCACCGTTCAGCAATGATCCATCAGTATAGGTTATAGTGTAATTTTGGTATTGATTTTCCAAAATTTCGAAGAAAAGGCGCTTAAATTGGGTGTCATTTGTACTACTTTTCTTGAATTCATTCAAAGCCAAGTTTATGTTGAGGGTTTTCGCCATCCAAGGATGTGTTATGGGAAATCTTTGAGTATCAAAACTACTATTCATGGAAATTTCTAGTTTTTCTAGATAATTTCTGAATCTAATATGGAATGGTTGGTAATTTGGAGACAGATTTTTCTGTCTAATGAATAATGATTCTTTTCTAACATTTTCATACAATGGGTGCAATTTATTTCCAAAAATTTTCAATCCAAAATTAATGGACTGATATTCTCGTCTATATTTAAGTGGAATTTGACTAGCGTCACATATGACACTCACCCTTGAACTAGTTTTGAATGCCCCCGTGACAATTCTGGTACCTATATTCAATATTGGGTCCAAAATTTTCAATCGAGTTTTTGAGGCTGAATTGTAGATACAGCTACCGCATTCAATGCAGGGAAGTACTATAAGGTTAAGTATCCTTAACAGCATTTTTCTATCAGATCCATAATAACTATTACTTAGTATTTTTAATATATTAAGTTTTTTCGTCGCTTTCACTTTAATGTGCTTGATATGTTTATCCCAATTTAATTTAATTTTGGATTAGTATCAAAAATTAATCCAAGAAATTTATGAGATTTGACATATTTAATTGGTGCATTTGACAAAAAAAGATTTGGTTTGATTATATTAGATCTTTTCCTAGTGAACAACATTGAAACGGTTTTCCTTGCAGAAAATTTAAAACCTATTACTTCGCTCCATTTTGTAAGATGATCAAGAGAGTTTTGCAGAAGGTTCGTCATTCTTCCTATGTTTTTACCTAACGTAAAAATGACGAAATCGTCAGCAAAAAGAGCATACTTAATTGGGTGCTTGATTGTGTTCACAATGTTATTTATTGCGACAACAAAAAGCAGAACGCTCAAAACTGAACCCTGGGGGATTCCGTTCTGGAGTGACCTGTCTGTGGAAGATGTTTTACCTAAATAAACTTTTATTATCCTGTCAGATAGAAAATTTTTAATATAGTGGATCAAGTTACCTTTAAAGCCCATTTTTAAAAATTCTTTATAAGCCGATTTTTCCACACACTATCATATGCTGATTCTAGATCGAAAAAGATTGATACAGTGCTTTGGTTTTTTGCAAATCCATTCATTATTTAATACTCGAAATAAAAAAGATTATCAATAGTTGGGCGGTTTTTTCGAAAACCGAACTGAAATTTAGAAATTAAATTTCTGGATTCTAATTCCCAATTGAGTCTATTGTATATCATTCTTTCTAGAACTTTGCAAGTGCAACTCGTAAGAGATATTGGGCGGTAGCTTGAAACACATGTACGATCTTTATCTTTCTTGAGAATTGGAATTATTACAGCTTTTTTCCAATTTTTTGGAAACGTTCCACTAATCCAAATTCGGTTATAGAAATCTAAGAGTGTGGTTTTTCCTTGATCATTTAATTCTTTCAGCATTTCGTACCGGATAAAGTCAGGACCTGGAGAGCGGCCATTGCATGCTCTTAAAGCATTTTCGAGTTCGTTTTTTGAGAATAATCTATTGTATTTTTCGTATTTTCCGGAAGGAATATTAATTTGGGATTTTTCTTATTTTTCTTGTACTTCAAGAATTTTTTGGAATAGTTTTCGTCACTAGATATTTTTGCGAATGAATTAGATAATTCATTTGCTATTTTTATTTTTTCAGATACAATTCGGTTTTCAGTCATTATTGTAGATATATCTTGAGATCTTTCCCGGCCATGTATAGCCCTAATTTTATGGAATACAACAATGGATGGAGTATTACTTGAAATGGAAGACACGAAGTCCATCCATGATTTCTTTTTATAGTACCGTACCAACTTTCGTGTTTTATATTTTTCCCGTATAAAATGTTTGTAATCGTCTAGATTACTAGTTCGAAGAAATTTTCTAAAAAATTTTTTGCGGGCTTTTATACCCTCCCGTATTTCCAGATTCCACCAAGGTACCTTTTCTTTAAATGTCCGAAGTTTTTCGTTGGAATAGATTTATTGGCGGCACTCAGAATTACAGAAGTTATATAGTTTTCATATTGTATATTTCATATGTTTAATTCTTCTCTGAATCGATTTCAGTTAGCTCGTTTAATGCACCAATTGTCTCTTACTTGACTATTAATATCTGTTGAAAGAAGTTTAAGAATAATTGGGAAGTGGTTACTGCCATGTAGATCGTCCTCTACTGTCCATTCAAATAGGTTTTGAAGAACGGCGCTGCCTAAAGTCACATCAATAGAACTGAATGATTTATATGAAAAGCTAAATTGAGTTGGTTTACCATTATTAAAAAGATTCAAAGAATTAGCATCAATCAGATTTTCAATGGATTTCCCTCTTTTATCTGTTTTAGTAGAGCCCCAGATAATATTGTGACAATTAAAATCTCCGAGGAGAAGAAATGGGCAATCGAATTTATTAATTATATTTTGTAGATCGTTAGTATTAATTGAAGTGTTACAGGGAAGATATATATTACATATAACAAATTTTATGGGAAAAAGAACTTTTACTGCTACTGCCTGTAAATTAGAATTTAGATCAATTTGCTCACATGAGATATTCGATTTAACCAAGATGGCTACACCGCCGTGTGCTACTGTATTTGAGTCTACATTAACATTATATGTTTCAAAATTTTTAAAATTAGGATTTTCATTACTTTTAAATTTTGTCTCTTGTATACAGACAATATATGGATCATATTTATTTACAATAAGTTGAAACTCTTCATAATGGCTAAAGAAACCGTCAATGTTCCATTGAATAATATTAGTCATTTATAAACTATCTTTAAAAGGTTCAATATCACTAATTGAGCCAATACTATCGTCTACCTCAATAGATTCTATATTATTTTGATCTTCAAAATGCATAAATGATTTAGTCTTTTTTGATTTTTTCTTCTCAATTTTTTTAAGTTCACGCTTTTTCTTTGGATTAATATTCCTAGAAACTAAAATTTTATTCTTACCAATTAATTTTGTTTTGAAATTTTCTTTAGAAGGATTAATGTCTGACAAAACACTATGAGAAACTTCATTTACAATAATATGATTAATAGCGGCTGTGCTTGAAAATTTTCACGATCACAAACACTTTTGACGTTTTGATTGTTGCTCGTAACTGATGTAATTTTTGCAAAAGACTCCTTCAATGGAAATCTAAGTTTATAGCGCCTAACAGCTTCTCTGATGTCTACATTTTCTTTTATTTTAATCGATTTAATTTCCTTTTCTTATATAAATTGTGGACATTGTTTAAAAAAAGCATTATGTGGGCCTGCACAACTTGAACATTTTTGTGTTCGTTCACATTTTTCATTTTCTCCTAGGTGATATTCGTCACTACAATTAGAGCGGGTTTTCTTATTTTTGTAGATATAAGTCAGGTGGTTAAATCTTAGACAATTATAACATCATAGAGGTGGTGGGATATAGGCTCGAACATCATATTTTTGATATCCTACTTTGATTTCTTTTGGAAGATTTGTTGATTTGAATGTTAACACATATAGACCGGTTTCTTCTTCCACTTGATTATTATTTTTCTTTTTAAAACGCTTAATGGCGATCACTTGTTGTTTCTCCATTTCTGCTAAAATTTCACTATCACCTATATATTTAAACTCTGGGCAGTATACTACTCCTCGAGTTTGATTTAATGTGGCATGTTCTTCAACTAACACTTTAATATCTTTAAATTGAACCAGATTAATTAGTTTTTGAGCTTGAAAAGTATTCTTTGTTTTAGTCAATACAGTGCCATCTCGCAACTTAACACAGCTATTAACTTCACCTGATACACAGCTTAGAATAACCCGTTCAAGTAAAAATGCAGAAACGGATGTCATATTTTTATTTATTTCATTTCTTCGCATTACGAGAAATTTTTCACCTGGTGTTACATTTTTTAGTGTTTTGGATTGATCGAATTTCAAATTACTGTTCGTAAAAACTGTAGAGCCAGAATTATCTGGCGAGGAGTTAATCTCCCCCATTCTTAATTTTGACTTTTCTATTACTATTTGTTTTGTTATTATTGCTTATAAATTTATTAATATTATGAATTTGATTTGTTGTTTTTTTTTTTTTTTTTTCAAATAAATTTACTTGTTTTTAATTTTATTTTTATTTTCTAGTTTTGATATTACTAAGCAGATGTTTAATAAAAACCGGTTTTATATATATATATTTTTTTTTTGTTAAATTATTTTTTTATTATTATTATATTTTTTTTGTTTTTAAATTAATTATTTATTTGTCTTCACTAAAAATAGAGAAAAAAGAAGTTTTCGGTTTGACCTCTTTATGAAGACTGAAGGATGTGATTAGTTGTATTTGTTAGGATTTCGTTGATTTTATATTGCTGGTTGTTATTTTGAATTAAATTATTGTGACTTCTGAGTATCTCATCCCAGTCGGTGGCGTCGGGGTTGCCCGCTATCCATTTCCATGCGCTGCCAATCCAGTTTATTGACCGCTTGGTTTTTGAAGGATGTTCGATAAATTCGGTGATTAATTTTTTACTTGCTGAATTTAAAATGTAACCTGTGACTTAATGAAATTACTTGATGTTGTTTGATTAACTTCTAGTTCTAGTTTTTGCAGTATTTCTTTATAGTTGTCAACGTCAACTTTGTGAATTAGTTTTAGGTTCACATTTAATATATGTCCTACGTCTTCTTTTATTGTATACAAAGGTGACTTATATTCATATACCTGAAGGTCCTTGGTTGATATCCTAAGGAGAAAGCTGAAAAGAAAAATGTTTTTGTTAGTTGGCTGAATTTTTTATGTGTGCCTTGTGGATTCTTCTTCCGCTTTCTGTTGTTATAGTAACTTTATTATCCCTAGCGATTGTTTCTTTTTTGTAGAGAGGCTTATTTTTGCTTTTTATTTGTTTATTAACAACAAAAATGGTTTTGCCAGGTTGGTATGATTCGGGCATTTTTCTTTTATATTTCTCCCTATTTATTTTGTATTTTTGGTTTTTCCGAATTTTTTCTATGAGATCTTCTTGCACCTTTTCTTGGAAATTTAATAGATTTTGATAATTAATCGTCTGTGTTCTACCATAGAAAACATCTGAAGGTTTTTTCCCCGTAACCGAGTGAATGCTATTGTTATAGCGATCAACTGCTATATTGACTATTTCTTTTAGGGTCAAATTTTTATGTTCTTGTTGTAGGCACCTAGAAATTTCCTCTATTGTGGAGTGGACCCTTTCAATTGTGCCGTTTACTTCACTTCTTTGTGATGGCGTGAAGTATGTTTCGATTCGCAATGTTCTTATAAAGTCAGTAATGATGGAGCTTGTGAAACTTGGCTCGTTGTCCATGACTATCATACGGGGTGTTGTATAGTAGTGAATGATTATTGTTAGTTTCTGCCTTAAGTGGGCAGCTGACTTATTCTTGATTTTAAAGAATTTAGCGAACTTGGTAAATTTATCCACACATGTTATAAATTTTTCTTTTTTTATTTCCATCAAATCAATATGTAGGATCTCTGCTGGGTACGTGGGTATCGGTGTTTCGGATAAATGTGGACTATTAGGATGACGGTCATATTTGCTGGTGTGACATATCTCACAATTGGACGTATACTCCTTTATAAATTTAGCCATTTGTGGAAAGTAGTATTTCTCCATTATTTGCTCCTTGTTCTCTTTCCAGTTCCTATGTGCACGTTTGTGTTCGTGAGCTATTATTTGGTGTCTGTTTTCCACATTAACGATATCCTGCACGATTCTTTGGGTGATCCGAATTTTGTATCCCTGCAAGTGTTCTCTGTATAAATTCTGCAGTAGTTGAATTTGATTCTCTGGAATTTTGATACCATTAAGAATTACTGGTGATAATGTTTTTTTAAGTGCTTCTAAGATTGGTCCGGTAATGTCCTTAAGGCCAATATAGTGCCGATGATAGTTTGGATGTGGCGTTTCATATGCAGAAGCAATAGGCCCTTGTGAAATTATTACTTGGTTTTTAAAAACGTTAAGGGGGGCTTCGCAATGTGGTATTAGATCGCTGCTTTCCCCTTCTGCGCTGTGAACTGTTTCTGTTACTGAGATGTTAATTTCTTGTTTTAACCTTGATAAAGCATCTGCGACCTTATTTGTAACGCCTGGTTTGTAAATCAACTAGTAGTTGTATTCTTCGATCCGCCTTTCCATCGCTTCAGTTTAGCATTGTTGTTTTTGATTCCCAAACTGAATGTTAAAGGTTGGTGGTCTGTTAGAATTTTCACCTTTTTCGCTCCATAAAGATAACATCTGAACTTATCTAGGCCCAAACTATTGCCAAGAGTTCTCGTTCATTTGTTGCGTATGCTTCCTTCGTCTTGTTGAGTGCTCTTGAAATGTAATATATTGGACGATCTTTTCCAATTTCACCTTGTGATAAGACTTCACCGATAGCTTCGTTGGAAGCTTCAGTTGTTAATACAAATGTTTTCTCGAAGTCGGGAAAGATTAGAAGTTCGGTGAATGATAAGGCGAATTTTAGATCCTTGAGTGCCTTTAGTTCATTCTCGTTAAATTTTATTGGAACTTTCCGTGATTGGTTAGCTCTTATCTGGGCGTTTTCTCCGCGAGTTAAGCTATTAATGAAAAGTCCTTGATGAATCTTCTGGAATATGATGTCAGCCCTAAGAACCCCTTTTAGTTGTTTTAGGTTTTCTGGGAGTTTGATGTTTTGAATAGACATAATTTTTTCGGGATCCGCTTTTATTCCCTTACTAGTGATGATATAACCTAAGAATTTTGTCTCGTTCTTCATAAATTCGGTTTTGTTCAAATTAACTCTAAGATTAGCTTGCTCTAGCCTATTGAAAATTTTCTCGACATTCCTTAACTGTTCTTCCTCGGATTTGCCACCGAAGATTATGATATCGTCAATATAGACGTAGCATATTTTTCCAATAAATTCCTTCAGTACGTCGTCGATCATCCGTTGAAATATGGACGGCGCGTTCTTTAATCCAAGAGGCAAACGCATAAATTCATATTTGCCATTTAGGGTGGAGAATGCTGTTTTTGTTATGTCCTCATCCTTCATTTTAATCTGGTGAAAACAAGAAGTTAAATCGATCGTGGTGTAGTATTTTGAACTTCCTAGGCTTGCTATGGTATGTGTGATGTCCGGAATTGGATAAGCATCTGATCACGGCGTTGAGTTTTTTAAAGTCGACGACCATTCTGTATTTTTTAATTCCAGAAGAATCCATCTTCTTTTTGACTATCCAAATAGGTGAATTGTAAGGACTTTTGGAAGTCCTTATGATTCCATCCTTTAGGAGTTTCTGGATTTGACTTTCAACTTCGGTTCTCATATTGACTGGGTACGGGTATACTTTTGAATATATCGGTTCAGTCATTAAGGTTTTTATTTCTGCTCGAACGTTCGTGTCAATTATTTCATGGTCATTTATAGGTCCAAAGAGTTTGTGAAACTTGTTAGGAGCATAGAAATTTTTTCTCTGGATTCAGTACTTAAATGATTCGCTCCAATTTCCATGCTGTTCACTTCAATTGATTTTTTTACTTTTAGCGGTATTGTAACATTTGGAGAAATTGTAAGTATGTTGTTTTTGCGATCAATGATGGCTTCTAGCTGCTTGAGTGTGTCGTCACCGATAATTTTGTCAAATGATTTTAATCCTGGTAGTATGAAAAAGTCGAGTATAGTATCATTTCCGAATGGTTGAAATAGTTTCGCGCTGCTTTTTCTAGTAATTGTAATATCTCCACCTGCCGAACGGATAGTGAATGGTTGTTCTGTCGATCTTGGATTACGTGCCAATTCGGACTTGATGAAATTTTTGTTTGCTCCAGTGTCTATAAGAAACTTGGGCAATTTACCATCGGCTGTGGCATATTCTAGGTAGGGTATGCTCGAGAGGCTGGGAGTATAAAATTTAACTCATCTTCCTCTTCTGGCCGAACTTCTGTTTCATATTCCTCCTCATACGGCTCATATTCATATTTGACCTCTATTGGTTCGTTATATGGCTCATTTTCAGGTATTTCCAAATTGAAAACCCTTTGTTGCCTCTGTGGTGTATGGTATGAATCGTTAAAGGTTGGATTAAGGCGATTCATATAATTTACTTGCTTTGTTTAGATCGAACGATCTACATCCATCGGAACTGGTGGTTTTGGTTGAGTGGGCCTGCTTGGCGGATCTTCATTAGTTTTTTGCAATACGTTTTTATTGTAATTATATTGATTCTGGTACGGTGGTTGGTAACTTATCGGCCTGTTTTGCTGATAAAAATTTCTTTGCTGTGTTTGGATTTACTGGATTTCTTTTTGGAAGCTGGTTTATTGGAGTGGGGATCCTGTTACTTGAATTTTTGTTGTGTATTGGTATGTTTCTGACATTCGTATTTTGGATTTCAAGGCAGGAAGAATATGCCTCTGGTAATATTTGAGGTTTCTGTATCATAAGCATTGTTGAGAGTCCTCCATTAAGTCCTCTTACAAACACATCGAGGGCGTTGTTACGGTGTGTTTCGCTTAGTGTCTCCATTGTTTCTGCACTGTGTGATTCGGTTTTGATCTTGTTGATTATTAGCGATAACTGATAGTTAACGTTGGCATAAAACTCGTCAATTGTATGATTTTTCTGCGTTAGGCGAGATAGCTGATATACCAATGTTCTTATATTCCTCTTGTCTGCATAGTGGAGAGATAGTCATTTTTTTATATCTCCCCAGCTATTATCGAATATGTTATGCGATATAAGAGCGCCATTTGCACTTCCACGAATTTTTTGGCGGATATTTTGCAGGATTGCTCTATATATGGGCTTATCCTTCACTATTTCATAGTCGGTTAGTATGCTTTCAACATTATGGATCCATGATATATAATGGGTAGAGTTTCCATCGAATATTTGCAGTTCTTTTACTGCATCTGGTAATTTACTGATGTCTCTTAGCTCTTGTTCAGTTCTAGGACCTTGTAAAGTTGGTTGAATCATTTGTTGTGTTGTATTTATTAAGTTAGTATTTCTTTCTAGGTTTCCTATTTCTCTTGTTTATTGGATTATGCTTTGGTTTATGTCGTTATTATTTTTTTCTACGTTCTCTATTTTTCCTTGAAGTTGTTTTATCATTCCCAATTGAGCGTTTATTGCTCCGGTCATTTGTTTAACTGCCTCCTGTAGTTGTTCTATTGCGGCTTCCATGATTTTCTTAATTGTTACTAGTTTAAATTTTGCTATTTTTTAACTCGAAAAGATTTTTGGTTATTTTTTTATTTTTTTTATTAAATTTAGAAGTTTGATTTTGGTTGAACTCACATTAAGAGTATTATTCGCATTTGAATTTTTGCTGGATACTTCGTAGTGTTCCTTTTTAGCTTAGAGCGTTAAGAATTGCAAAAATCAATTCTTATAACAGAATTTCTTATAAAAAAATATTTTTAGGACAAATGTCCACTTTATTAAAGTTATTACTAATTTAAAGTACAAACTTAGAATGAATCTTAATTGCTAAATTTAACCTAATTTATAGTCAATAAATGCTTATTGAGCATTTATTGCTTTATGGGAATAATAAAATAAAATTTTCCCAGGTGAATATTTCATATAAAAAATATGCTGAATTAGCGTCTGGTTGCAGGCATGTGTTATATGGTGATTTAACTTTCATGTACGCGGATGATTTCGCCGTACTATATACAGAATCGTCCTAGCAAAGCTTGGAAGTGGTTATAAATGAAGATATGAGAAAATTAAAAACATGGATGAATATGCACAAACTGACAATAAATACAAATAAAACCAAACACATGTTTTTTAAGTCAAAGATATACGATAACATATATATCAGGTATAAAGGATGTCAAATTGAAAAAGTCAGTGAATACAATACTTAGGTGTAATAGTGGATAGCAACTTAAACTAGGCTGCTCAAATAAACGAAAATATTAGAAAAGCTAAAAAGATTGGGGGAGTATTCAAACTAATTGCTACTAGGATACTAGCTGAGCTGAGAATTCCGTTATACTATAGTATGTTTCATTGCGTTACCACATACTGCACACAAATTTTGGGTAATGCACTTAACAAACATCTTAGCATGATGCAAGTGATACAAAAAAAAGCAATCAGTGATACAAAACAAAACAAAGCATTTTTGGATATCATAAAAGAACATCAATAAAAGAAATATATGGAAAACATGAAATACTAACTATTAGAGAACTTATAAAATATAAGCTTGTACACCAAACACACCTGGTAGTAACTAGCAATATTAATACATTTTAAGGGAGTTTTTGCTTTAGACAAAATTCACAAAAAATAGAAAAACCAACTTTTTTAATTGTAAACACGAGATAAAAGATCCCGGAATACATTGGTTTCACCTTAATATTCCAAAGCATGGTTGCACAGAATTTTGTGATTCGTATGGTGGAGTTCCAGATAAGCCGGAAATTTTAAAATACTTGAAAAATCAGTGCAAAGTTTTTAATAATAGGCAGATACAGGGTATTCTTTCAGATGTATGTGAGTAATACTGTTGCGTTTTTGGGTGGTATAGATATTTATATTTTGGTTTAAGTATGAAATTTTTTTAATGAATTTCACAAAGATAATCATATATAAAACGACAATCTGATTATTAATATGTTTTACAACTTATTTGAAAATTAAAATTTTTCACAATTTTATTTATTATTATTTTTAATTAATATTAAAAAGCTTTAGTTAAAACGTAGTAATGGAAGATCAAGGTTCGAACACAAATTTGAGTTGAGTTATACATATTTTCTCAACAAAAATCAGTCATTAAAAGTTTTTGTTGGTTTTGATACAGAATCTCTTGTAGCGACTTGCATTTTCCATGGTATTGGAAAAAGCCAGCTATTTTAAAATATCGTGATTGATGTAAATTCTATCAGCAATTTTATGAAAGGTACTCGTAACAATCAATAAAGAATACAAAATTATATTTACAATATGGGTTAAGAATTGTTATTGTCCGATATCTTAATATGAACAAGGAGGAAGCTGACACACAATAAAGAACAACAATAAATGAAAAATTTGTAAAATTTAATTAATTTGTTTTTATTATGAAATACTTATAGATACATATACATATGTACAAATATTCTTATATATTATTTTAGGCTATAAATTATTTCTAAAAAATTCTGCAAAATAGTCAGGATCTCCTTCTTGGTTATTTATTTCCCAAATTTGTTGCTCCTCTGTATCTTCATCTAAGACTTGAAACGGCGGTATGAATTTTTCATTTTCCATTAATCGTTTTTCATCTACAGTAGATGTAATTTCATCAACTTGAATCTCATTTTGTATACTGACTATTGTAGTTCGCTCAGTAAATGGAAATGTTGTTGAATCAGGTTCCATTTTTTTGTAAAATATCTTAGCAAAATTGAAATAAAAATGATTTGCCAATAAAATTGAACTACAATAAAATTGAATAAATGATACTGCAAATATTTGCCAATAAAATTGAATAAATAATATTGTAGAACCGAGTCAAAATTCAAAGTTTTCAGAGTATAGAAATAAAGAAATGTAAAATTGGATTTTTAAAACTAGTTAGATGGTGTAAAAATCATGTCAAGATCTCAAATAGTAAACAAAATACATATAGACCAGCTAGAATAAGGTGTCTTAGAAGGAAAGTCAAGCAGAAAGGAATAAATGATACGTGGCAAATTAATCTAGTTGAAATGATTCCTTCTGAAATATAAATGCATTCATTCATATCAAGGTACAGAATTTTTCAATTCGATATTCCAAAATTTTGTTGTAAAAAAGGGTATTAATCACTATCATACTTACTCTGAAATGAAAGCATCTATTGTGGAACGCTTTAATCGAACTTTAAAAATTTAATGTGGAAAATATTTAGTTTGAAAGGTAACTACAAATGGATTAATTCATTGCAATCTTTATTAAACACCTATAATTCCACTAAACATAGAACAACTAAATTACCCCCTGAAAAAATTTCTAAGAAAAACGAAAAATTTATTATAAAAAATGTTTACATGCAATCTCAAATTTCTCTAAACGCTAAATATAAAGTTGGAGAATATGTTAGAATAAGTAAATACAATAAAAACTTTTGAAAAAGGTTATCAACCGAATCGGTCTACTGAAATTTTTAAAATGATCAAAGTAAACAGTACCTATCCGATCGCATATCACCTGATTGATTATAAAAATGATTCAATATTTGGTGGATTTTATGAAAGGGCCTCACATCTGTTAAACACCCAAAAGTATATCTTGTCGAGAAAATTTTAAAGAAAAAAGGTAATAAAGTTTTTGTTAAAGGGCTTGGTTTTGACGAAAAACTTAGCACATTGATAAATTCAACAAATATTGTTTAATATCTGTAATATACAACTCTAATAAGGATGTGAATAAACTTGATAACATCTGACAAATAAAATAAAATCTTAACACCTGAAAAATAAAATAAAATCCTAATATCTGAAATAAATGAAAATAAATTTAGAACAGTACAAAATTTATTTGAAATAAAAATTTTTATTGAACAAATTCTTTATATAAAAATAAAACTGGATAACATCTAAAAAATGAAATAAAATCCTATCATCTGAAAAATAAAATAAATAATGTCCTAACATCTAAAAAATGTAAATAAATTTAGAACAGTACAAATTTATTTAAAATAAAATTTTTTATTGATCAAATTCTTAATTCTTAGTATAAAAAACATAATATTCTTAATATAAAATAATTCTTAATATATGTTTTTTTTTTGTTTCCTAAAGGCGGTGGGAATCTTCCAAAGACACAAAGAATTACCCCTTGGTAGTGTCAGATTCTTACTGACTAAACCCACCTACCCCTATAGCCAATATAGTGGGATGAAACCCTTACCTGCGAACGCAGTATATATTTGGCTAGGGAGTAGGGATAGGAAAGTATAGGAAAATGGATACGGAAACATAGAATTGGGAGTGCGACTGTAAGGAAACAATGAATCCGCCTATTATTATTATTTTGCTAACAGTGACTAAAGCCGTCACAAAAGTTACAACATGTAGTAGTAGTATATATATTACTACATGAGGTAATTATTGAAGGCAACCCCCACTGTCACTGTAGCGGCTGTTATTATTGGTATTAATATTTTTATTAATATTATTATTATTTTTTAATATTATTGTTATTATAATTATTGTTATATTATTATTGTACTATTTATTATACTATTTAATTATTGTACTATTATTATTATCAATTATTATTATTATTATAATTATTACTATTATTATTATTTTTATTATTTTACCACGGAGTCAGCGCCATCAGTGGATTACAACGTGCAGCAGTATATAACACCTTACTTGCATGATATAACCAAAGATGGCTCTACTGTAGCAGGGTAGCAGCTATTATTATTATTATTATTATTATTATTATTATTATTATTATTATTATTATTATTATTATTATTATTATTATTATTATTATTATTATTATTATTATAATTATTGTTATTATTATTACTATTATTATTATTATTATTATTATTATTATTATTAATATTATTATTGTTATTATTACTAATATTAATAATACGATATACATTATTACGATATAAAAGTACTACATATTTTTTATTTATTACCTGACCGGGGTTTGAACCCAAGACCCTTCGATTGAAAGGTTGGCGACTTAAACACTGCGCCATGAGTCAGATAAAATGAATAATAATAAATAAATAATCAGATAAAAATAAATGCGGAACAAATTCTATAATATAAAAACTTAAACTATAATTATTGTTTTGTGGCGAATTGAAAATCGCCACGTTCTTCTTTTAAAGTTAACTCATTTTCCTCGTTTATGAGGAAATAAGTATTTTTTTCGATTTCCTCACGAAAATTGATAATAAAATGAAATTGAAATAATCATAACCATCAAATACAGTAACTTAGTGTTGCGGTATATATATTATATTATTTAGGGTCTCGAAGACCCATTTTTCACCGTAAATGTTGTTTATTTGTTTAATTTTATATATTTTATAGAGCCTACATAGTTCCATATCTTTAACCTTTAAACATTTTTTTAAAGGTTTTTTTTTCGAGTTCTATAATTCCACCAGTTTTCTTTTTTTGATGGAATTTGATGTGGTTTCGTGATATACATAATGCTGGGCCAGCAAATGTTCGATTTACTCTTGTGGTTGATAAAATGAATGTCGTTATTGTTGTTGCTCTTCTTGATGATGTTGCTGTTGTTGTGGTTGCTGGTGTTCATGATAAAGCGTCATTTTGGCCGTCTTCTTCTTTTTGGAGGAATTTGAGAAGCCTAAATGGTTACGTCATCCAACACATAAACCTTGTCGAATTCCTGGGCCATCCTGTTTGCTTGAAATTAAACTGATATTTTTATAAAATCTCGATGTATTTTTATACAAATTTCGAGTAATGTTAAAACAAAATAAAAACTTTACAACTAGTTACACTCTTGCAAATATTTTCTAAGTGGAAAGGTAAAATCTATCAAAAATGTCAGTTGATTACAATGTTGATAATATTTTCCATGCAGAAAAGGGATAATTTATTAAATTACCGTTTGATTACAATGTTGTAATACTGTTTTCCATTTAAAATACGTATACGATGAGAATCTAATTAATAAAGAAATATAACTTATTATAGTGTCATTTGATAACAATTTATATCATTAAGATAAGTTTTAAATTAAATTGTAGTTTGAAAATTACAATGTTGCATAGAATGTTCTATTTACATTTTAAGATAGGATTAAGATGGGGTTCTAATTAAAACAACTAAAATTTGTTAAAGCATCATTTTTAGTTAAGAGAATGACTTTGTATTGAACATTTAATATTATTCTGTTATTCAAGCATTTAACATCTAAACTTCGTATAAAGAAAATGTCGAAAAAAATTATTTTACAAATTTCTCTTACCGAAACAACAATAACACCTTACATAATAGAAAGCGAGAATTCGACATTTCTTAAACGGTTTAATATGAACGGTCATAAAGTAAAATTTGTAATTAAATACGTACCTGAAAATAGAGAACCAATAAGCTGGATTAAGGATGCTATAAATCAAATAATCAGGATGCCTGTGAAAGATGTGAATTCCACTGATAAGATTGGGTTAACATTTTGTGGAGAGAGCTTTGAACATCAAGGTGCTGCGTATCTCAGTATTAGATCCGCTCATGAACTTAAATTTAGCAACTTTTAGGCTGTAATTTCTAATGTTTTTGAAAGTAATTCTGATGGTAGTTATTTATAATACATTTTTTGTTTCATTTATTATAAACTATTTTTATTTTACGTCTATAGGCTTAAGTACAGACACTTTTTGTTTACAGTTACCCGTGTTAGATTACCCACTTGTAGAGGTAGAAATAATAAATATTCAAATTATAAAGAGAAATGCTTAAAAACGAAAGGATAATAACAATAAAAAGCAGCGATAATTTATGTCTACCACGTGCACTTGTTGTTTCAATAGCTAAAATTGAAAAATTGATTGAATATGAAAAATGTCGAAAAAATATAGGAAAATTTCAAAGTTTAACAGCTTTAAAATTATTAAAAACATCAAAAATAACAATTCCATTTGAAGGTTGCGGAATTCATGAATTGAATCAATTTCAAAAAAATTTACATAAACACAAAATCGTGTGATATAATAATGGAACAAGGGGTGTAGAAGTAATATTTGAAGGATTTAATAATGGAAAAAAATTAACTTGCTATACCATAAAAATCATTACAATGTAATAACTTCGCTCACGCAGCAGCTTTTTGCACAGCATTTTATTGTGAAGAATGTCATATTCCGTATTCTAAGAAAAATGAACATAGTTTTTCAAAAAGTTGGCCTTGCTGTCAAAACTCACCAGATTTTTCAAATAATGTTAAAAATATTTACCTATACTTAAAACAAAGTTAATTATGCCAGGTATAAAAATTATTGTTATGATAATGGATAATATTAAATATATTTATTCTATGAACTACTTTCCTATGTCTTTGGCAAAATTACCAAAAGCTTTTAATTTATCGATCAATTTGAAATTTAATTTATCGATTTCCACATCTATTTAATAAATTGGCTTAGCACATCTATTTAATAAATTGGCTTAACATTGGAAAATGTTAATTACATTGGCTTACTTTCAGCAATAAAATACCATAACTCTAATACAATGAAAGCAGATGAGCGTTATGAATTTTTAATGTGGTATGAACAAAATAGAAACTCAGAATTTAATATGGAGAAACATATTTTAGAATACTGTAAAAATGATGCTGAAATTCTAAGTAAAGCATATCTAGTTTTCAGAAATTTTTTTTTAAAAGAATGTAATGTGGAACCGTTTTTAGAAACAACAACAATAGCTTCCGCCTGTAATCTTGTATATAGGAGAAACTTTCTCAAATAGAATACTACAGGTATTATACCACAAAAAGGCTATAGGATGGTAGGCAATCAGTCAAAAAGTACCATGTAATGGCTTATTTGAGAAAAAATATAAGAAAAATTGATTTGAAATGTGTAGTTAATGGAAAAGAAAAACAATTTGGAAATGTTATAGTCGATGGATTTTGCGAAGAGACTCAAGAAATATTTGAGTTTTACGGTTGCTATTATCATGCACATCCAAAATGTTTCACAAACCAGAGTGATATACCATTACATGATAACTCTGACGATACTTTGAATCTACCATATGTAAAAACATTAATGAACTCAGAGTTTATAAAATCATGTGGATATAAAGTTATTAAGATGTGGGAATGTGAATTCCGGGAGCTAATGGGACACAATGAAAATATGAGATATTTAGAAAATCATTCATTAATTAATGTAGTTCCTTTAAATCCTCGCGATGCATTTTATGGCCGAAGAACGGGAAATACTTACATATATTATAAATGTAAACAAGGAGACAAAATTAAATATGTAGATGTATGTTCCTTGTACCCATATGTTTGCAAACGTAGTAAATTTCCCATAAACCATTTATGTTGGAGAAGATGCCTGCTCCAAGTTAAACAGAAGGACTATTGACGGTATTATTAAATGTAAAACCTAAGCACCAACAGATCTATTACACCCCGTGTTACATATGAAACAAAATAATAAATTGATGTTCTCACTATGTAACATTTGTAGTGAAGAAAAATATCAAGGAAAATACTGTGAACATACAGACGATGAAAGAGCATTAGTAGAAACTTGGGTAATTGATGAAATTAAAAAAGCAATTGAAAAAGGGTGTAAACTTTAATAAAGATTAAACAAGAAGCTTCTGGATGGCCAATAAAATATCAGACTCAAAAAGAAAAGGAAGAATATATTGATAGTTTTATTTTGAAAAGGAGGAAATTAAATTAGAATACGATAAAGTAGTTAATAACCCTGGTTTAAGATCTTTGACCTAGATTATTTTAAACTCATTCTGGGGAAAATTTGGGCAAAAGGAAATCAACAACAAACCACCATTATAAATCAACCTTTTAAACTTTACGAGTTAATAACAATCCCCTCTGTAGAAGTATCTCACATATTTCCAGTAAATGAAGAAAACATAGGGGTTAGCTGGAAATATAAAAAGAACACATGCTCGTCTTCAACTTTACAGTTATCTAGAGAAGCTGGATAGTAGAGTATTAATTTATGACACCGATTCAGGGTTGTATATTAGCCGAGAAAGGGAATATTAACCCCAAATAGACGAATTTATAGGAGACATGACTGATGAATTAGAATGTTATAGTATAGGAAGTTATATTACATAATTTGTAAGTGCTGGTCCCAAGAACTACGCCTACAAAATTTACTGTACAAAAGATAATACAGAAAAAATTGTTTGTAAAGGATTGTCTCTTAGTTATTAAGTTTCTCTAAAAATTAATTTTAACAGCATAAAGGAAGTAGTTTTAAATTCATTGAATAGTGCAAACACATACGTCATTTCAGAAAATATTGGTCGAAATAAAAATCATGATGTACTTACGATTTCCGAAATAAAAAATATCAACAAAAATCGGAAAAACGAAAATTTCATTAAGATGGTAGTTCTTTACCGTATGGATATAATAGTAAAAAAGCACTTGTTGATAAGTAAATCAAAATAGTATTTTGAAAATTGTTTTTCTGTTTTTTATTTTCATATAAGAAATTTTCTTACTACTTTTATATGTGCGCCTAGTATTCAAACTAGGTATACAATTTTGTTTATTAAGAGCCGAGCCACTTTAAATTGATAAACACTTGATTTCCTACAATACAACCATTTGGAACTTATAAGTTAACAACCAAAACATACAACCTAACTTAAAACCTCAACCAAAACAATCAAAACAAGTTATTGACGTACTAACTACTAATGTAAGCATGGCCTACATTAAACCCGTTAATCAAAATGTAGGTCAGCAAGTCGTGCGATATGGGTTGAGTTTTTTCCATCCCAAAGTGCAGGGTTACCTACTAAAGATGTCACGCTTCGTCAAATAACCGAAGATTTAACACTAACCGCAGAAACAATTATAATAATAGCAATCGCGGTAATACCAACAACTACAATCGAGGTAACTCAAATAACTATAACCTAAATAACCGTAATAATAACAATCGCAATAACGCAAACGATTACAATAGCAATAATTACAACCGTGAGAATCCAAATGATTAGAACCGTAGTAACATAAACAACTACAATCACGATAATATAAATAACTACAATCGCAGTAAAGCCAACCGTAACTTTAATCAAAATAGACCACCTAATAACGCAAATCGACGGTATAACACACCAAACAACTATAATCGAAATAATAACTATTTCCAACCTAACCCGTATAACTTTAACAATAATAGCCGTCTTAATAGCCTTAACAGTAATAGCCATAATAATTTTAAGAATCACTACGACCAAGGAGACCACGAACCAATGGACGTAGACATAAACACCAATAACAATAGATCTGAGATACAAATACAAAATTTTCCATTAGAAGCCTCGACCCTTATTACCATATATATTAATCAAAATCAATTCTTAACTTTTAAAATTTTTAATAGATTCTGGAGCAACTCACTTCATAATAAATGCTAACATATGTCATCCTAGATTAATAGAAACATTAGAACAGCAGTTCAGAACCGTTACAAATGTTGCTAAAATAAAGGGAAAAACTAAATTTCCACTTTTTGAAGAATTTGGCGAAACTAAAACTAAAATAGAAATGTTCATTTTCCGTTTCCATGAAAATTATGATGGACTGATAGGAAATGATATTTTAGATTTAGATTTAGATTTAAATTTATTTTATTAATCTCTAAAAAACTTTACAATTTTACAATTTAAATTTAAAATTATATTCTACATAATTAATATATTATATTCTAACTAAATTATATTCCAACATACTAATTTTTAAATATGCTAATTCTAGTTTCATTCTTTATATTATGGTGTAGTTCATTGAAAAGTTGCACTCTTTTATACATTAATGAATTTTGTGTGGTGGATTTTTTGTATAGCGGTAGCAAAACTTGATATCTGTTTTTTTGTGTTTCGTTACTTAAGAATAAAATTGAAAAACAATATTTTAAATGTGGCAGTATAAGTATATTATATATATTTGCTATTATCATGCACATCCAAAATGTTTCACAAACTAGTGTGATATACCATTACATGATAACTCTGACGATACTTTCAATCTATCATATGAAAAAACATTAATGAAATCATGTGAATATAAAGTTATTGAGATGTGGGAATGTGAATTCCGGGAGCTAATGGGACACAATGAAAATATGAGATATTTAGTAAATCATTAATTAATTAATGTAGTTCCTTTAAATCCTCGTGGTACATTTTATGGCCGAAGAAAGGGAAATACTTACATATTTTACAAATGTAAACAAGGAGACAAAATTAAATATGTAGATGTATGTTCCTTATACCCATATGTTTGCAAACGTAGTAAATTTCCCATAAACCATTTATGTTGGAGAAGATGCCTGCTCCAAGTTAAACAGAAGGAGTATTGACGGTATTATTAAATGTAAAACCTAAGCACCAACAGATCTATTACACCCCATGTTACCGTGTTATTTTGTTTGATATAATAAATTGATGTTCTCACTATGTAACATTTGTAGTGAAGAAAAATATCAAGGAAAATACTGTGAACATAAAGACGATGAAAGAGCATTAGTAGAAACTTGGGTAATTGTTGAAATTAAAAAAGCAATTGAAAAAGGGTATAAAGTTTAATAAAGATTAAACAAGAAGCTTCTGAATGGCCAATAAAATATCAGACTCAAAAAGAAAAGGAAGAATATATTGATAGTTTTATTTTGAAAAGGAGGAAATTAAATTAGAATACGATAAAGTAGTTAATAACCCTGGTTTAAGATCTTTGACCTAGATTATTTTAAACTCATTCTGGGGAAAATTTGGGCAAAAGGAAATCAACAACAAACCACCATTATAAATCAACCTTTTAAACTTTACGAGTTAATAACAATCCCCTCTGTAGAAGTATCTCACATATTTCCAGTAAATGAAGAAAACATAGGGGTTAGCTGGAAATATAAAAAGAACACATGCTCGTCTTCAACTTTACAGTTATCTAGAGAAGCTGGATAGTAGAGTATTAATTTATGACACCGATTCAGGGTTGTATATTAGCCGAGAAAGGGAATATTAACCCCAAATAGACGAATTTATAGGAGACATGACTGATGAATTAGAATGTTATAGTATAGGAAGTTATATTACATAATTTGTAAGTGCTGGTCCCAAGAACTACGCCTACAAAATTTACTGTACAAAAGATAATACAGAAAAAATTGTTTGTAAAGGATTGTCTCTTAGTTATTAAGTTTCTCTAAAAATTAATTTTAACAGCATAAAGGAAGTAGTTTTAAATTCATTGAATAGTGCAAACACATACGTCATTTCAGAAAATATTGGTCGAAATAAAAATCATGATGTACTTACGATTTCCGAAATAAAAAATATCAACAAAAATCGGAAAAACGAAAATTTCATTAAGATGGTAGTTCTTTACCGTATGGATATAATAGTAAAAAAGCACTTGTTGATAAGTAAATCAAAATAGTATTTTGAAAATTGTTTTTCTGTTTTTTATTTTCATATAAGAAATTTTCTTACTACTTTTATATGTGCGCCTAGTATTCAAACTAGGTATACAATTTTGTTTATTAAGAGCCGAGCCACTTTAAATTGATAAACACTTGATTTCCTACAATACAACCATTTAGAACTTATAAGTTAACAACCCAAACATACAACCTAACTTAAAGCCTCAACCAAAACAATCAAAACAAGTTATTGACGTACTAACTACTAATGTAAGCATGGCCTACATTAAACCCGTTAATCAAAATGTAGGTCAGCAAGTCGTGCGATATGGGTTGAGTTTTTTCCATCCCAAAGTGCAGGGTTACCTACTAAAGATGTCACGCTTCGTCAAATAACCGAAGATTTAACACTAACCGCAGAAACAATTATAATAATAGCAATCGCCGTAATACCAACAACTACAATCGAGGTAACTCAAATAACTATAACCTAAATAACCGTAATAATAACAATCGCAATAACGCAAACGATTACAATAGCAATAATTACAACCGTGAGAATCCAAATGATTAGAACCGTAGTAACACAAACAACTACAATCACGATAATATAAATAACTACAATCGCAGTAAAGCTAACCGTAACTTCAATCAAAATAGACCACCTAATAACGCAAATCGACGGTATAACCCACCAAACAACTATTATCGAAATAATAACTATTTCCAACCTAACCCGTATAACTTTAACAATAATAACCGTCTTAATAGCCTTAACAGTAATAGCCATAATAATTTTAAGAATCACTACGACCAAGGAGACCACGAACCAATGGACGTAGACATAAACACCAATAACAATAGATCTGAGATACAAATACAAAATTTTCCGTTAGAAGCCTCGAAACCTTATTACCCTATATATTAATCAAAATCAATTCTTAACTTTTAAAATTTTTAATAGATTCTGGAGCAACTCACTTCATAATAAATGCTAACATATGTCATCCTAGATTAATAGAAACACAAGTTAGAACAGCAAGTGGTGCAGTTAAGAACCGTTACAAATGTTGCTAAAATAAAGGGAAAAACTAAATTTCCACTTTTTGAAGAATTTGGCGAAACTAAAACTATTATGATGGACTGATAGGAAATGATATTTTAGATTTAGATTTAGATTTAAATTTATTTTATTAATCTCTAAAAAACTTTACAATTTTACAATTTAAATTTAAAATTATATTCTACATAATTAATGTATTATATTCTAACTAAATTATATTCTAACATACTAATTTTTAAATATACTAATTCTAGTTTCATTCCTTATATTATGGTGTAGTTCATTGAAAAGTTGCACTCCTTTATACATTAATGAATTTTGTGTGGTGGATTTTTTGTATAGCGATAGCAAAACTTGAAATTTGTTTTTTTGTGTTTCGTTACTTAAGAATAAAATTGAAAAATAATAGTTTAAATGTCGCAGTATAAGTATATTATATACATTTATTGGAAGTTTCTGGAAATTTTTGACCTAATTCTATCTGAAAAAGCCATTTTCTTTGCTATCTTTTTACATATATATATTTACAGTGCATTTTGAAATTCAGCTTATCATTTATGATTACTTCTAGATATTTTATTTCATCAGCATTTTCAATTTTTTCACCATTTCTATTTTTGGGTTTTCTATTGTTCCTATTGTTAAACATTTTGTTTTCATTATATTAAGTTTAAGTTTATTCATATTAAGCCATTTTTACAGGTTTTTTTTTAATCTTCATTCATTTTCTTTTCACATTATTTCATTATCTACATTAAAGTATCGTCTACAAACAGCGAAACTTTACAAAACTTTAATGTTGCGTTAATATTATTAATATTAACGAGAAATAATAATTCACCTAGAATCGATCTCTGTGGAACACCTAAATCAACAAATCCAGCATTTAAAATACTGTCATTTATTTTTGTACACTGCATGTTAAAAAACTTCTGAATTCCAACTCCACATTTTTGTACCATATAATTTTCTAATTTATCTAAGAGTATATTGCTATCAAGCGTTTTGATGCTCTTTTGAAATCTAGAAACATTACTACAATTTTGTTCCCCTTATCTGTAATTCTTTTCCACTCATGCAATATCCAATGTAGTGCCGTCTCTGTGGAATATCCTTTCCTAAAGCCAGATTGCACTTAATTTATAATATTATTTGTCATTAAATAGCGTTCTATTGTAAGCAAACCACTTTTTCTAATATTTTTTCATACAGCGGTAATATATTTACAGGCTTAAAATTTTCTGCTGATTTTGCATTTAATCTTTTTTCTACGGGAATTATGGTAGCTATCTTCCACTTACTTGAAAATTTTCATTCACTTAATGATTTATTTACTAATTCTGTTAAAACTGGTATTATTTTCTCTTTACATTCCAAAAATATATTACTGTTTAATCCATTCCAATCATTTTGAGATATACTTCTAAAAACATTCTCCATTTCATTTAAGTTGACTAGCTGAATTCATTCTGTATGGGTATGACTTTTGACTTTATTGCTTTTATTTAATTTTTAAAAAAAAATTAATTATCAAACTCTTTGTGAAATTTGATACTCATTTTTTAAGTTAATTTACATTTTTAATTCATTAATATCTTAACTACAAACTTTTTTTTGTTTTGTTTTGCTTGTGCCGGATTTTATATTTTGTTTTCAATTTTAAGCAATTTATCTTTAATTATGTTTGTTTTTCTATAAACTTATTTAAATATTTAAAAAAAAGTATTTTTTGATAAACTAAATAAATTTTGTTAAATATCAATTTTATTTTTGAACATTAATAAATTGTCAATTCAAAATGAGTTTTAAATATAATTTGGAAAACTGTTTCGATAATGACAAAAAAAATAAGTTTGTCATTTGCAGAGCTTTTTGCAAAAGAAAGTTACATGGTGTTTGTATGGGTCTTAATAATTCGAACACTTTTCAAGATATGGCGAAATCGTTCGACTCATTATGCAGTCATGTTTCCGGTCAAAGCAGCGGTGTCTAGGGGAATGATATCTCGGTCACAATAAATAAAATCAAAAGTGATCTTCTCGCAACTCTTCATTTCCAAAGTTTGGAGAACAAGTTCAGAGAAATTTTCGAAACTGACCCCGTCACCGAAATATGTCTAGTGACCTGTCTTCGGTTAACAAATTGCTGTCATCACAGTATGACTCTTTTGTAGAGAAGATGGAGTCTCAACATAACTCCTCAAATATGTTTTTGTTAGATGTATTTGGTGAATACAAAAACTTGAAGACGTAAGGGGCTCCGGAAATACTTCAAGGAGGAATACAAAATATTCCGAAAACACGTGAAATTGGAACTCATTGTATACCGGATACATGTGAAATAAGTATACAAACAGACCCTAATATTTTGCATAAATTTGGTACCAAATGGACTGAAGATGAATGGAATTGCAGACTTTCTAAATTATACAGTTCTAATATTTCCTCAAATAATAAGGAGAAGTTATTAAATACATCAATTTTTATCAAACGTGCTCCCTTTTCTTTTGATGTTAAAAAAAAGTTCAGGGTGATCAATGTTTCATGCCTTAGTGCTACTTCCAATTGGATAGAAAAAAGAAATATAAAATATCGCTGCTTTAAATTAACTGGACCGTATAAAACTTTGGAGCTGTTTAACTCAGGAATTGATTAAGCCAAAAGCTAAAGGTAAGCTTAAATATCCATTAAGTTTAATAGATGCAAATTCAGATTTTTCTGAACATCTTATTGATCTATCTAACCAATCCGCTATTTATACTAACAAAACAAATCTTACTGAAAATAAAATTACTAATAACAAAGATTTAATTAGTCTACTGGACTTACTACTAATTACACCTCCTAGGGCTATTAATTCTAGCCATACAATTAACAATAATATAATTGATTATGATTTAATCAGTCTTTTTGACTTACCAAATGTTGCACCTCTTAATTCTAATAAGACTAATCATACTACTGACATATACATTTATCAAAATAATATAAATAGCCTTCTTGACCTTCCAACAGTTATTTCACCTTCATTTAGTAAGATTAACCATTTTAATACTACCAATTACTTTAATAATAATTCTTTAACGACTACTAACAAAATTAATCATACTCAGTATTCTTCTAATAATAAAATAAAATGGAAATCTAAATCTTACAATTGTACACTCTCTAAAGAACTCTCTAAATCCTCCCTAAATAAGCATGTTAGTTATTCTTTTCTTAAAACTAAAATTTCTAAATTTAAACGATCCATTTCTACCGCTTTGACAAAATATCAAAATTTTGTTCAAGGTGAAACCCTAAACTTTAATAATAAACTGTCAATACTACCTAAGAATTACCACGTATCGAATAGTTCAAATTTCAATCCTCCTCCTAACAGTTCATCAAATTATAAATTATCTCCTTTAAAAAAAGTTTCTGTCCATAAATCAAGAACTTCCATTGAAAATCTTACAATGCCACCCATTTTAGACCCTCTTTTACCACTTGTTGTTGAGGTTGCACTTAAATCATTGGAAGATAAGAATAATAGTAGGTATGTTTTAGCTAGACTAAGGGATAGCAGAATTTTTTAAAACGTACAACTTTATCTAGTCTATCTTTATAATAAACGTAATGATGTATGTTTAGGTGGCAAAACCAATACATCTTTAAAAATTGCTATTCAACTAGAGAATTGCCAACCGATGTTAATGAACTACGTAAAATTTTTATAAAATATCATTAAACGTTTAATATTTCGCCGGATAATACCTTAAAGGATCTTGAATCATATGCCTCCCACATTTCTTCTAACAATCTTCAAAGCGTAATAACCAATAACCAATCAATCTTCAAAGCGTAAGAGAAAAACATGATAAGTACTTTCGCCTTCTCCCAAGTGAGAGAAAATCTAGATAATATCAATTTTTGTCAACATACTTTAGCTAACTCTTGTACTGCCCCTTCCAAATTATCTATTTATTATCAAAATATACTAAATGGTTTTATTATCAAAATGGCCTGCGTACTAAAACTAAAACTGTTTTCACCAATTCTTCACTTTTAGAGTTTGACATTTTTATTCTGACAGAAACGTGGCTCACTTCTTCATTTAATAACTTAGATCTTTTCTCATCATCTTTTAATGTCTTTAGATAAGACATATTATATGGTACCCTATTTCATAATAATCCACAAACTGAAATGACCTAGTAACTCTTGGTTGTCCTATGGAATTAGTAAAAATAGATCCTTATCACCGGCCTATCTGCTTTTCTTTTTGTTCTTTCTCCTCTGTACATGTCTATTATCCTTTTTCATATCGTTTTAACTTTTTAAAAGCTAATTTTGGTGATATTAACTTTTTAAATTCTTATGATTTTTCATTCATTAGTTCTTCTGATTTACATGCCTCAGTTAATAGTTTCTATGTAGTTATCTTGTTATCTATTTCTCGATTTGTTCCTCCAGTAGTTGATACTAGTAATGTATCTAGTCCGCCTTGGTTTACTAGAAATCTGAAAACTTTAAAAAATAAAAATAATAAAGCTTGGCGTAAATTTGTCAAAAATAATTCGAACCATGATTATAATAATTTTTTGATATTGTCTAATGAATTTAAATTAATGGCTGATAATCTTTACGCAAATTATGTTTTTAATATGTCCTCGAATATCAAAGCCAACCCGAAGCTCTTTAGGAAATTTGTGAATTCTAAGAGAAAAAGTGATCAATACCTTTCTTTCTTTAAATGTAAGAATACTGTCAGCAACGATTCTAAAGTTATTTCCGAATTTTTTCGCGATTTTTTTGCATCTAGTTACGCTACTCCAGTTTTTTCTGTAAACGACAAATTTCCATCATCTTGATAATTTTTCGAAAACTACACTTACTAATATTAGTATAGATTCTAATTTGATTTGCAATTTTTTAAATAAAATTGATGATAATCCTAGTCCTGGGAGTGATGGTATTTCTAATTTATTTTTAAAAAAATTTTCTGCATCTTTAGCATCCCCGCTTTCGACTATATTTAGTTTTTCATTAGCTTATGGAGTTTTCCCTTCAATTTGGAAGACTGCTCTTATTAGACTCACTCATAAAAAGATCAAAAAAATGATGTAACTAATTATCGTCCAATAGCTAGACTATCAACAAGGATGGGGTATATTAAAATTGTTCCTCCGTTTATAGCCCCTCGGAATAAGCTAGCTAGATATACCTTCAAAGATATGGATCGGTTCAGAATCAAATTCTAAGTCGATTAAGCTTTGTCCGTCCGTCTGTGCGTCTGTACGTCAGCAAGATAACTCAAAAACTAAAACAACTAGAGTCTTGCAATTAACACAAAATATTCTTACAAAAACTTGTAGGTTCCCTATTTTTTTTGGTTGAGATCCGACTAAAACTTCGAGTAGCTCTCGAACACCTAACTTTTAGATCCCCAAATTTTTTTTGAAATAGAGCCATGCAATTTTAACTGCTGATAGATATCATAACAATATTAATTTTATTATTAACAATTTTTTTCTGCAGCCCCACCTGTTACGGAGCTACAGCTCTCCAAAGTTCGAAAAGCTCTTTATTTAAATTGTTATAACACAAGTTGTATAAGGTATATCTTCAATTTGAAAACGCCAAACGATTACAGCTTTTATTAGCTTTCAAAATATATATACAATAAATATATACTTGTGGCATACGGCATACGGTGTCTTAATCTACCGTTATGCGAAACTAAAATTCTTGATTCCTTCTATCTTCCAAATTTTGAGAGAAATTAGGTCTTTGAAAATAAGTATAAGTTATTTCAGAACACATTTTGGTATCGCCCTCAGTTTCAGAGCTGTATGGGGTCAAAAACTAAAAAATTCCTTATTTTTAAACACCTGTAACTTGAAATTTTTTTGAAGTAATATACAAAAATTAAAGCTCCAACATTATATTTTTATTTCTATTAACAACTTTTCTTAATAATATAGGGTTATCTTAAAATTGACGAAAGTGTGACTTAATTTTCTACAAACTTTTTTAACGTTTTTTTTGCATTTTATTTTACTCGATAATTTGAAATTGTTGAGGATGATGCGTAGTACAAAAAAAATTAAATAAATAAAAAATATAACGGTTACTTGAAGAATTTATATTTATATATACACTTATATAACTCATGTTTATTTACGTATCGCATTAGTATACACACTGATATAACTCATGTTTATTTACATATCGTATATGTCACTGATGAACGAATGATATATAATACATACGTATGGTATAAATTATTATACATTTGCCGCTTAGTATTAAATGGTACTATAGCATATTTGCAAAAATTTTGGATTGATAATCGTTATGTGGAAGGTAAGAATCTGCTTTTGAAGAATGTGTAAACATATAGTTTGAATATATGTTCAACCCGTAGTAGAAATTATAAAATTCACCCAAATTATTTTAATATACTAAAACATTAAAAAAATAATATTATAAGCAGAGTGACATGCTATAAACATATTAGCGGTTCGTACGGGTATCTAAGAGATGACAAAGGTAACTGTATTCCTCCTCTTTTTAAGTTAAAAAAATTAGGGTTTCTCTCTTATTTTATAAATTGGATATGTTCTTATCTTTGCAATCGTAGCTACTATGTTATATTTCGTTCTAGAATTTCTGCTTCATTTCTAGCTCCTTCTGGTGTTCCTCATCTTGGTCCTTTATTGTTCATTATTTGGTAGTCATCTTGGTCCTTTTTTGTTCATTATTTCGATTAATGAAATCACGTCTTTAATTTTAAATAGTCAGATTAAAATTTATGCCGATTATATGAAAATTTTAAAAAAAATTAAACCGTTATATGATTCATTAGCATTTCAAGATGATCCGCATAATCTCCCACCGTAGAAGACCCGCATAATCTCCCACCGTACGAGCATTGTTTGAACTTATTAAATATTTCTACCTTTGAAAAACGTCGTAATGTTGCCGATATAATATTCTTAACAGAATTGCTAAAAGGTATTATTGTGTCTACTTAGTTACTTGACAGAATAGACTTTTGTCCAGTTTCAAGATTAAGATCACATAATATATTTTATGTTCAATTTCATAGAACTAACTATGGAAAACACGAACCTCTAAATAGAATGATGAATGATGTCCTTATCTAATAAATATAAACAAACTATTAATTTTGAAATTTCTAAACTTACTTTAAGGAGGAATCTTTATTTGTATCGTTGAAATTTAAGGAGTATCTTTAGGTTGTTGCTCATTATACCCGTACGATAGGATCGGGTATAATAAAATTACTCCTTCGTTTGTAACACCTCGAAATAAGCGAGCTAGATATACCTTCAAAGGTATAGATCGGATCAGAAAAAAATTCTAAGACTTTTGAGCCATGTCCGTCCGTCCGTCCGTCCGTCCGTCAGCACGCTAACTCAAAAACTAAGAAAGCTAGAATCTTGAAATTTACACAAAATATTTTGGGAGTAATTTGTAGGTTCCCTATTTTTTTTTGGTTGAGTTTGGACCAAGCCTTAGGGTAGCTCTCGAACACCTAACTTTTAGATCCCCACATTTTTTTTTGTAATAGAGCTATGAAATTTTAACTACTGATAGATCTTACAAAAATATTAATTTTATTTTTAATAACTTTTTTTTGTAGCCCTAAAGCTCCCCAAAGGTTCAAAAAAGCTCTATATTTAAATTGTTATAGTACAAGTTGTATAAGGTATATCTTCATTTTGAAAACGCCAAACGATAACTACTTTAATTAGCTTTAAAAGTGTATATACAATGAATATATAGTTGTGGCATACGGTGTCTTAATTTACCGTAATGCAAAACTCAAATTTTGCAAAATCCTTTAACCCTTCTATATTCTAAACGGTTTAATTTGGAAACTTGAAATTTTGATAGAAGTTAGATCTTTGAAAATAAGTATGAGTCATTTCAGAAATTTTTTTTGTATCACCCCCTGTTTAGGAGCTGTAAGGGGTCAAAAACTGTAAATTTTTTATTTTTAAACACCTGTAACTTGAGCACCTGTTAAAATTTTTTTGAAGTAATACACAAAAATTAAAGCTTCAACATCATACTCTTATTTCTGTTAACAACTTTTTTTAATAATATAGGGTTACTTTATAATTGACGAAAGTGTTACTTGATTTTTTCAAATTTTCTAACAAATTTGTTCAACAAATTTTTTCCATTTTGTTTTACTCGATAATTTGAAATTGTTGAGGATATAATGCGTAGTACATAAAAATGCAAATAAATAAACAACATAACGGTTGCTTGAAGGATTTTTATTTATATGATATTAATATATATACATACGTATATAATATCATGTTTATTTACATATCGTATATGTCACTAGTGAATGAATGATAAGAGTATAGATGTATATTATATAGCGCCGTATTTGCATACATATATGTATTTTATTGTACTTATAAGAAATTATTCTGTCAATGGAATATTTAAATATAGTATAATATAATATTTAAAATTATATTTACTATTTTGTACTAAGTAAATTTAATATACATTTACCACTTAGTATTAAATGGTACTATAGAATATTTGAAAAAGTTTTGGATTGATAATCGTTATGTGAAAGGTTAGAATCTGCTTTCGAAGAATGTACATATAAACATATAGTTTGAATATATGTACAACCCATAGTTCTAGAAATTATAAAATTCGCCCAAATTATTTTAAAATAATAAAATATTAAAAAAATAATATTGTGAGCAGAGTGACAGGCTGTTAGCATACTAACGGTTCGTACGGGTATTTAAGAGTTGACAAAGGCAACTGTATTCTTCCTCGTTTTAATTAATTTTTATAGTTTTTTTTTTCTTTTTTATTATTAAACTTGTGTGTTACATTTTGTTAAAGATTGTTAATTATTTAAAGCTTGATTGATATTATTAATATAAATTTGTATTTTTTGATTAATTTTTAATAGTTTTGTAATTAATTCTTATTAATACTTTATTAGTTTTTAAATTTATACTTTGTAATGTGTTTGAGAATGAGAAAGATAAATAAACACTATTAATAAAAAATTGATTTAACTTATCTACTATTTCTGTTTTATTATATAAAAATTTTTTTTTGCATCTATTATTATTTCATTTTATGTTTCCTTTCCTTTTTTAGTACGTATTTTTTTATTGTTTTCATATTAAACATTAAAATCCACATTTTATTGTCTATTGAAAGGCAGTTAATCTGATTGGATTCAATATTTTCATTAATATAAACTGTAACTCCTGTGTGTTTTTAGTTGGAATAAACTTGATACATGCTATACCCGGCCAAGCTGATTTCACTCTTTTCTATTTCCTCTGTAATGTGCGTTTCAGTTAATATAATAAAATCATATTTATTTTTTGTAATCACTTCTCAGCAAAATTTCCTGTAAGGCCTTGTATATTCATCATCAAACCTACCACTTCATTACCATTTGTTTTGTCATTTATAAAAAAATCTTTTTTTTTTAATAGATATTTTTCTGTTTAATATTGGGCATTTTTTATCGTTTACTCTATGATTTATATCAAGACCCAATTCATATTTATTATTTGCTCTCACACAGTTTACACATTTCCAGTCACTTACTTTGCAATCTTTTATTTTATGTTCACCTCCACATTTTAGCAAACTTTCCATTTCAGCCTTACAGTTTTGAGCCTAATGGTTGTATCCTAAGCACTTATCACATTTTCTAACATCATAACTCTCACATACTTTGCACATGTCCCATCCTATTTTTATTCTATCTTTTTTTAAAATTGTTTTATAGTCTTCAATATTCAATTCCACAATCACATTAAATGATAATTCTGGTGCATAAAAATTCGTTTCTTTTTTATTTGTTTTATAAACTTTAACAATTTTTATTTCATCCTTATATAAGATATTATTTTGATATACTATTTTATTAATTACTTCATTATTTTCATACTCATCCGACATACCGATTACTAATATTTTTGGATTTCTATTTTTTTGGTGTAATGATCTCATAGTTATCTTTTAATTTATTATCAACTTGTTTTCTGATACTTTTCACTGATTCGATATCTTTACAAAAAACAGCTACAGTCCCATGGCTTTTATTCAATATGTGTTTCGCATTCATATTCAAATTTGTGTTTACTGGGTCAATTTGACGTTTCAACTGCATTTTTGTTGTATCAACTGTTTGTATTTTTTTAGGTTTTATCATTACAATTGGATCTTTTTTAATCACTTCAACAACAGTTTGTTTTTTTTTCAATTTTCCTAATTCTTAAGGTTTAAGTTCAATTCTTAAATAATTTTCTCAACTTGTATTTTGCAGTCTTCCGTCATTTTACTTATTTTACTTAGCTCAGCTATACTTTTTTGCTGTGAATCCTGGGAATTTTTCAAAGTTAATAGTCTCTCAACATAGCGGCATTCTAGCGGCTTGCGCTCTTTAATAAAAATTTTACAAAGATTTAGAGAAGTAAACGTCAAAACTCAAACACACAAATCCGAATTTTTAAAAAGGGAAACAGAATTCCTTGGGCACATAGTTAGTGAAGAAGGTATAAAACCAAATCCGAAAAAGATAGAATGCGTCACTAAATTATCTATACCTAAAACCCAGATGGAAATAAAACAATTTCTTGGTTTGACGAGATATTACAGAAAATTTATTAAAGACTATTCGGTTATAGGAAAGCCAATGAGAAAATATTTAAAGAAGGGCTCTAAAATAAACGTATTAGACCCAGAATATCTTCTTCTTCTTTAGCTGCCACTCCTCTTGGATTTTAGCGAATCACATTTAGACATCACTGCAAATTTATGATAATGTTGTTGTATTCTTCTCTTTTGGATGCTGTTTGTAATAGTTCGGCGATTGTTCTCAACCCTGTCCAGTTTCTGATATTACGAAGCCAAGATATTTCTTTTCTACATACACCACGTCTGCCTTCAATTTTGCCTTGGATTATAAGTTGTAGGATTTTATATTTATTGTTGCGCATGATGTGTCCAAGGTATGCAGATTTACGACGCTCAATATTTTGTAATAGCTCGCGTTCAGTTTGTAATCAGTGCAGAACTTCGGTATTACTCACTCTATCGACCCACGATGTTTTTAAAATTCGTCTCAAGGTCCACATTTCAAACGCCTCGATCTTATTCATATCTTCTACCTTCAACGCCCAAGTCTCCATGCCATACAAAAGAACTGACCAGACATAACATTTTACGAGTCTTAATCTTAGACTGAGATCAAATTCTCTATTGCACAAAATTTTTTTGTATCTGCAGAAGGCCTCACGTGCCATTTCTATTCTACATTTGATCTCACATGAGGTTCTCCATTTTTCATCTAACCAATATTCTAGGTATTTGAAACGGGTGACTCGCTCAACGTCTAAACCATTTAGCGTTAATTTAGTAGTATTACCATAGGTATTTCCTCTGCTTACTATAATAAACTTGGTTTTACTTGTATTCATATTAAGGCCAAATAATTTACTATGGTGATTTACTTTTTGCAGCAATAACTGAAGATCTTGTATATTATCCGATAGAAGAGTTGTATCGTCGTATCGTATATTATATTGTTGATAGTGATGCCATTAATTTTTATACCTTCTTCCCTATTACTGATTGCTTCCCGAAAAATAAATTCTGAATAGCAATTGGAGAGCAATGGTGACAATATGCAGCCCTGCCGAACTTCTCTCTGGATTTCAATTTCGTTTGTTATAGTATTACCCATGCGAATTTCAGAAGTTTGGTGCCAATATAGATTCTGTATACACTTAATATCCTTTTCATTTATGTTTGAAAGTTTTAGAATATTGATCAATTTGTTATGTTGCACTTTGTCAAAAGCTTTTTCGTAATCGATGAAACATAGAAAAACATCTTTCTGTACGCCTCTGCAATTTTGTACCAGAACTTGAATGGAAAAAACAGCTTCTCTAGTACCCATACCATTTCTGAAGCCAAATTGCATGTTAGCCATATGTAGTTCTAGCTTTTTGTACAGTCGATTGTGTAATATTTTAAGAAAAATTTTCAATGTGTGGCCCATCAAACTAATTATTCTGTATTCATTGCAAGTTCTGGCATTACTCTTCTTCGGTAAGGTTATAAAACACTAAAAAATATAAATAAACACTATTAATAAAAAATTGATTTAACTTATCTACTATTTCTGTTTTATTATATAAAAATTTTTTTTTGCATCTATTATTATTTCATTTTATGTTTCCTTTCCTTTTTTAGTACGTATTTTTTTATTGTTTTCATATTAAACATTAAAATCCACATTTTATTGTCTATTGAAAGGCAGTTAATCTGATTGGATTCAATATTTTCATTAATATAAACTGTAACTCCTGTGTGTTTTTAGTTGGAATAAACTTGATACATGCTATACCCGGCCAAGCTGATTTCACTCTTTTCTATTTCTTCTGTAATGTGGGTTTCAGTTAATATAATAAAATCATATTTATTTTTTGTAATCACTTCTCAGCAAAATTTCCTGTAAGGCCTTGTATATTCATCATCAAACCTACCACTTCATTACCATTTGTTTTGTCATTTATAAAAAAATCTTTTTTTTTTTAATAGATATTTTTCTGTTTAATATTGGGCATTTTTTATCGTTTACTCTATGATTTATATCAAGACCCAATTCATATTTATTATTTGCTCTCACACAGTTTACACATTTCCAGTCACTTACTTTGCAATCTTTTATTTTATGTTCACCTCCACATTTTAGCAAACTTTCCATTTCAGCCTTACAGTTTTGAGCCTAATGGTTGTATCCTAAGCACTTATCACATTTTCTAACATCATAACTCTCACATACTTTGCACATGTCCCATCCTATTTTTATTCTATCTTTTTTTAAAATTGTTTTATAGTCTTCAATATTCAATTCCACAATCACATTAAATGATAATTCTGGTGCATAAAAATTCGTTTCTTTTTTATTTGTTTTATAAACTTTAACAATTTTTATTTCATCCTTATATAAGATATTATTTTGATATACTATTTTATTAATTACTTCATTATTTTCATACTCATCCGACATACCGATTACTAATATTTTTGGATTTCTATTTTTTTGGTATAATGATCTCATAGTTATCCTTAGATCTCATCCTTATATAAGATATTATTTTGATATACTATTTTATTAATTACTTCATTATTTTCATACTCATCCGACATACCGATTACTAATATTTTTGGATTTCAATTTTTTTGGTATAATGATCTCATAGTTATCTTTTAATTTATTATCAACTTGTTTTCTGATACTTTTCACTGATTCGATATCTTTACAAAAAACAGCTACAGTCCCATGGCTTTTATTCAATATGTGTTTCGCATTCATATTCAAATTTGTGTTTACTGGGTCAATTTGACGTTTCAACTGCATTTTTGTTGTATCAACTGTTTGTATTTTTTTAGGTTTTATCATTACAATTGGATCTTTTTTAATCACTTCAACAACAGTTTGTTTTTTTTTCAATTTTCCTAATTCTTAAGGTTTAAGTTCAATTCTTAAATAATTTTCTCAACTTGTATTTTGCAGTCTTCCGTCATTTTACTTATTTTACTTAGCTCAGCTATACTTTTTTGCTGTGAATCCTGGGAATTTTTCAAAGTTAATAGTCTCTCAACATAGCGGCATTCTAGCGGCTTGCGCTCTTTAATAAAAATTTTACAAAGATTTAGAGAAGTAAACGTCAAAACTCAAAACTCAACTAAATTATCTATACCTAAAACCCAGATGGAAATAAAACAATTTCTTGGTTTGACGAGATATTACAGAAAATTTATTAAAGACTATTCGGTTATAGGAAAGCCAATGAGAAAATATTTAAAGAAGGGCTCTAAAATAAACGTATTAGACCCAGAATATCTTCTTCTTCTTTAGCTGCCAATCCTCTTGGATTTTGGCGAATCACATTTAGACATCACTGCAAATTTATGATAATGTTGTTGTATTCTTCTCTTTTGGATGCTGTTTGTAATAGTTCGGCGATTGTTCTCAACCCTGTCCAGTTTCTGATATTACGAAGCCAAGATATTTCTTTTCTACGTACACCACGTCTGCCTTCAATTTTGCCTTGGATTATAAGTTGTAGGATTTTATATTTATTGTTGCGCATGATGTGTCCAAGGTATGCAGATTTACGACGCTCAATATTTTGTAATAGCTCGGGTTCAGTTTGTAATCAGTGCAGAACTTCGGTATTACTCACTCTATCGACCCACGATGTTTTTAAAATTCGTCTAAAGGTCCACATTTCAAACGCCTCGATCTTATTCATATCTTCTACCTTCAACGCCCAAGTCTCCATGCCATACAAAAGAACTGACCAGACATAACATTTTACGAGTCTTAATCTTAGACTGAGATCAAATTCTCTATTGCACAAAATTTTTTTGTATCTGCAGAAGGCCTCACGTGCCATTTCTATTCTACATTTGATCTCACATGAGGTTCTCCATTTTTCATCTAACCAATATTCTAGGTATTTGAAACGGGTGACTCGCTCAACGTCTAAACCATTTAGCGTTAATTTAGTAGTATTACCATAGGTATTTCCTCTGCTTACTATAATAAACTTGGTTTTACTTGTATTCATATTAAGGCCAAATAATTTACTATGGTGATTTACTTTTTGCAGCAATAACTGAAGATCTTGTATATTATCCGATAGAAGAGTTGTATCGTCGTATCGTATATTATATTGTTGATAGTGATGCCATTAATTTTTATACCTTCTTCCCTATTACTGATTGCTTCCCGAAAAATAAATTCTGAATAGCAATTGAAGAGCAATGGTGACAATATGCAGCCCTGCCGAACTTCTCTCTGGATTTCAATTTCGTTTGTTATAGTATTACCCATGCGAATTTCAGAAGTTTGGTGCCAATATAGATTCTGTATACACTTAATATCCTTTTCATTTATGTTTGAAAGTTTTAGAATATTGATCAATTTGTTATGTTGCACTTTGTCAAAAGCTTTTTCGTAATCGATGAAACATAGAAAAACATCTTTCTGTACGCCTCTGCAATTTTGTACCAGAACTTGAATGGAAAAAAGAGCTTCTCTAGTACACATACCATTTCTGAAGCCAAATTGCATGTTAGCCATATGTAGTTCTAGCTTTTTGTACAGTCGATTGTGTAATATTTTAAGAAAAATTTTAAATGTGTGGCCCATCAAACTAATTATTCTGTATTCATTGCAAGTTCTGGCATTACTCTTCTTCGGTAAGGTTATAAAGGTGGATTTAAGCCAATCTAGAGTGTAGATACCTGTGTCATATATTTGATTAAATATCCGCTCGAAAATTTCAATATTTTGTTCATCGATTAGTTTCACTATTTCACTGTTTCCTTAATTATTTTATGAAGTTCTTTGTATCTTAAGATATCTATGTTGTTAAATATCCGCTTCTCGCTCATTAATTCCAATATCTCTTCTGTCATCCACTTTCGCTTAGCAATAAAACGTTTGGGACCAATTTTATTATTAGTGACGCTGTTTAAAATATCTTTTGTTTGTTGCCATAACTCAACGCCTTCCAAACTCCTATTACAGTTCACAGTACAAAGTTTATTATTAATTTCTAATGCAATGCTGGCTTTAATAGATTCGTTTTTCAGTTTATCAAGATCTATAGTTTTCTTTCGATTTGGTTTTCGAGCTCTTGCTAACTTGATTTTCTGAAGGAAAATCAAAGGAAAAGGAAAGGATTTTCTTGCTCTTGCTGAAGGAACATCTGCTCCTGGCATAGTGCTGACTTTAGTTATTGATGTGCAGAACCTCTTGTTAATTAGTATATAATCTATCTGATTACGTACTACATGTTGTTCATTATCTTGAGGTGATATCCATTTATATAATCTTCTTTGTGGTAAGTCGAATGGAGTGTTAGTTATTTTCATGCTCTTTTCTTGACAACACTGAACTAATCTGTCCCCTCTTGAATTTCGGTTACCTAAGCCAAATGAACCTGTTGCATCACAAACTTTGTAGCTGCCGACTTTTGCATTGAAATCTCCCATTATGATATTAATTTCGTTTGGGTTTGGTTAATTTTAATAATTTTTCTATTACACCATATAAATCTTCTGCTTTATCGTCTGAGTGATCTAGTATTGGAGCATATATTTGGATGACGTTGACTATAAGGGGTTTGGTGTTAATTTTTATTAGCATAGTTCTAGCAGAATTAGGAAGAAACTCTATTACATTATCAGCTATGGGTTGAGATAAAATAACCCCTACTCCTTTTCTATGGTTTGGGTCTTGGTTACCTGAGAAGTATACTTTTACATTACCATTGTAATATTCGCCTCATCCTTTCCACCAAGTTTCACTAATGTCTAGTATGTCGATCTTAAGTTTTTTCATTTCGACTATGGTGTTTACTAGTTTTCCTGTTTCATATAAACTCCTCACATTCCACGTTCCTATTTGAAGGTGTTGATTTGTTTTACTTCGGGCGATTCTTAGCACCCTCGTATTGCCGAAAACTGAGGGCCGTATGTTTTGTGTGTGATTCATGTGATTTGTTTCTAGGGATATTACTCCAGTGGTTTCCCGTTGCCTTCTGGAGGGTTTTTGGTAGTTTTCCTTCTTTTCGGTTCAATCGCCCTTTAAGAGAAACAAACGCTGTTTGTAGCCGCCTACTGTAGGACAGACGCTACGATGATTCCTACTGGACCTTTAAATCAAAATGTTGAAGTAGCTCTCAGAAGTTTATTTCCTTGGCCTTTAAGTCTAAATGTCGAGGTAGCCCAAGGAAACTGACAGTTTTGTTTGTTTGCTGACCCATGTACTCCACCAGGATTGGATACCTGATCTTTCGATTGAGTTACACAGCGTAACAGGAAGGACCACGTGAAGGTAAAACTTGGCGTTGGGTAACAGAGGCTAGGCTAACATATCTGGAACCTGCTAGCTATATTACGCTTTTATATAAAAGGTAGTACTTTCCCCTCCAGAATATCTAAAAAGTTTTAATACCCTAAAACAAGTACTGACTTCCGACCCAATACTGGTATACCTAGATTTTACAAAAGAATTCACTTTGAAAATGGACGCTAGTAACTTCGCTCTAGGAATATATCTTATAGCTAGCAAAATTATCCTAAAACAACCATCCAGTTTGCTTCGCAACCGTACACTTAACAACCACGAAATTAATTACAGCACAATAGAAAAAGAATTGCTCGCAATCGTATGGGCAAACAAATATTTTAGACCATACCTATTCGGGAGCAAATTTTCCATCGAAACATATCACAAACTACTAACCTTGGTACCCTCCTACTTTCAGTCAAGGAACAAAATTCTTAACTAGTTCGATGGAGAATACGACTGTCAGAGTTCGATTACACAATTAAATTAAAGGGGGTAAAGAACGGAAATAACGAGGCATTATCTAGAAACCTCATATAGAAGCCCACAACATAGAATCTAACTGGAAGACTATACAGAGTCACCTGTAAAAAATTATATACGGAAACCGTATTAACTATACTTAAGATTCATTTAAATCCAAAACAATTAAGAGAAATTTTAAAAATAAAAAAAATCTCAACTTAAAAAATAATGAAATCTTAAACAATATAATAATTAAAGTCGCTAAATAAAAAAAAAGAAAATTTTCACTTCACAGAAAATGCTTATATTAGTAATCATACTAACCTACATACTCACTATACACAGAAAAAATATAGAAATTCAAGACCTCACTAATAACAACGGATATATAAACATAAAATTAGAAAATGTTAAAATTATAGACAATTACACTAAAATACTCTACATATTATAATAAACACGACCGAATATCAGATTACAAAAGATAAAATATGGAACAATCTAAAGACTAATTAATTTATAAATACGAATTATTAGAGAAAAACCAAATTGATTACTTCCCCACTATAGAAAAATACATCCTATCAATGGTGTAGTGGTTAAGACACCGGCCTTTCATTCGAAAGGTCTCGGGTTCAAACTCCGGCTGGGTCATATAGATTAATAAAAAATAATATAGATTTTTCTTTTAATATATAATTAAAATTAAAAAATAAGTAAATATGTCCTATAAATTATAATTAATATCATATTGTAACGGCTATATAATAAAATATATATTATATATACATCCATGTCCGTATGTCAAAAACTGATAGAGATGACATATGTTACAGGTACGATCAATGTAATTGAAATTGTCATACACAATTACAATGGCAGAACATGACATGGTTTCTATACTTGACGGATAGATGACACTAGGGAAAAATTAAGAAGATACATCTTGTAGATAGATTAAAGTAGACCAATAATTTACTTAATTGAAAAAAGGAAAAGCGATTCGAAAAACAAAGCAGAGCCTCGGATACAGAAATGAATGCACGCTAACAACATTTAATGCAGTCAAAAGGACATGAATTGGACAATGGAATGTAAGAACGTTACGGGAAGCATCCAAACTGGCGCAAGTAGAACAACAAATGAGCAAATACAACTTAGATATCCTCAGAATTAGCGAAATGAGGTGGAACAAAAGTGGAGAAAAAAAACAGCAAATGGTAACAAACTAATATACAGTGGGTGAAAGCGGAGTAGGTATCATAACATCAAGAAATTTTCGTAATTTACTAAGCAGCTGGAAGCCAATATCAGATCAAATACTCATGGCATGATTTGCGACAAGAATTAAAAATATAACGATAATACAATGCTACGCACCTACAAAGAACGCAGAAAATGAGATTAAAGACGATTTCTATGAACAATTACCAACAGCGTTAAACAGCATAAGGAAGGATGATATTACGATACTAATGGGTGATTTCAATGCTAAAATAAGATCAGACAATCAAGGTATAGAAGATACAATAGGGACACATGGCTGCGGAGTTAGAAATAATAACGGAGAAAGACTCATAGATCTATGCCAAACATTCCAACTAATTATCGGCGGTTTGTTATTCCTCCATAAAAACTACATAAGTATACATTGACCTCGCGAAGCGGTGAAACAAAAAACCAAATTGACGATATATGTATCAGCAGAAAATGGAGAAACACATTGCAAGATGTCAGAAATAAGAGAGGTGTAGATATAGGAAGCGACCACGAATTAATAACCGGAGATGTTAAAATATGGCAGAAATACAAAAGAAGATCACGGAAAAACATAAGAAGAAAGATAAACCTCCAAGAGCTCCGTAACCTTAAAACAAGAAATAATATGGTAGAAACAATACGCCAAACCCTCCCAGTAGACCAACCACACGCATGGAAATACATTGTCGAGACCCTCAAAATCAAAGCAGAAGAACAACTCGGGACAATTCAGCCGTAAAGAAAAATATGGATTTCCAATAACACCTGGAATCTAATGACACAAAGAAACAGCCTAAAACAGCAATTGAATATCAACAACGCTATAAGACAACAATATATGAATATAGTTAAACAAATCAAAAGAGCTGCAAGAAGAGACAAAAGAGCGTACATTAACGATCTCGCGAATAAGCCTGAAACGGCTGCAATATATAACAACTCAACAGAGCTACATACAATCGTGAATCAGCTCACTGGCAAAAGAAACAACAAAAATCACCCAATCAAAGACCGAAATGGTGAACTAATAACATGTCCAAAAAAAACCCGAATATGGAGGCGACATTTCGCAGAAACCAGTAATACCAGCGATTCTAACCAAGAAGAAGCCAGACTAGAAATTCGCACAAATAACAACAACAACAATTACAACATCAGAAAAAATAAACCATCCAAAACAGAGATCAAAGAGGCAATAAGAAAGCTAAAAATAAACAAAGCAACATACAACAAGATGGTCTTCCAGCTGAAATTATAAAAATAGACCCAGAAACATCAGTCGAGTTGCTAAAACCTTACATCTCAATAGCACGGGATTAGAGATTACCGGTTACATGGAAAAATGGAGTAATCATCAAACTTCCTAAGAAAGGTGATCTTACCAAGGGCGACAACTGGAGAGGCATAACAGTACTAAACACAATCTACAAAATTACGGCAATAATAATACAAAGAAGGCTACAGAAGAAACTAGAAAACCAAATAAGTTATAAACAAGCAGGATTCCATCTACATAAAAGCTGCATAGACCAAGTTAATAAGCTCAGAATCATTTTAAGAAAGCATTTGATTGTATAAGTAGAAAAGCCATATGGAAAGAAGAAAAGCCTTAGAAATCGAAATGTGCCGGGAAAATTAATAGAAATATATAATACATGTTCTGTAGTATGAAGGAATACAAGTCTCAGTACTCCACAATGGTAATACCAGCCATTCATCACCAACATAGAAGTAAAACAGGGTTGCCCACTGTCACCAATCCTCTTCACAGTAGTGCTAGATGACATCATGAAGGAGATCTGTCTCAAAAGAACTAGAATAACATGGAATCTCTTCAGGCAATTAGAAGATCTAGACTATGCCGATGACATCTGCCTACTTTCGCATACATTAAATAACATGCAAGCTAAAATAGACCAACTAGTAATATTATCTCGAAGTGTGGGTCTTGAAATAAAGCTAAGTTATTAAAAAATAAATAAATTCGAAAACAAATCTTCACCGCAGAATTCACATGGATGTAACAACCGAGAAATCTTTTTTTGTCATCACTTGACGAATCTACAATCGAGACTTTTTTATGAGGCAACGAATATCAAAAACTTACTTAAACTTTAATGATTGGGAATTTTTTTATTTACACTTCTTAATAACTTTGCTGTTACTCTTTTTGATATTCCGAATTTGAAACACTACAAAAATACTAATTTATTTGTTGATTTATTTTTTTTATTTATTTATGTTTTTTCAATTACATCGTATAATTTAATATTGTTATTCACAATTTACATATTTACATATACTCACTTTACATATTCTTAATTTTAAATTTAAATAACTTTCAACACCTTATAATACTAACAATTTTTATAATTTTTTCTATAATAATGATATTAATTCTTTTTGTTTATTTCACTAATCTATATTTGGTTAATTATTATTATATTTCACTACCTAAATCAAAACAATTTTATTATTTGAAATCGCATGCACGTTATAATATTATTAAAAAAAAGAACATTTTTACATTAATTTGTGTAATATGGCACATGGTTGTTTGTATGTTGTTTGTACAAGAAAAAGTATAAATTGCATAATTGTATGTACATTTTTGACTACAATTGTGTAATTTATTCTGATTTTTGCTATCATGACATTTATCGCACAATTTCAATAATAATTTTTTTAGTTAATACTTTTAATTATTTTAAGTTATTTAAGCACAATTATTGTAATTCCGCACGAACCAAGATAAAAAACAAACTAATCATATTCATATCATTATCAATAGATTTATCAATGGTGATATACACACATGTTTGCGTGGCGTCATTAATTTGTGCTGAATCTTTTCGTAAGATTAGTGTTGACAGTATATTTTTGTTTTATTTTCTTATCTATACAATGATGCGTTTAAATGAGTCGGAAGATTTCAAAGATGATTTGAGGGTACAATATTTTTCTGATATGAATAATAATATAAATTACAAAAATAATCTTAATATATTATACGTGAATATTCAAAGTTTACGTAATAAATTAGATAATTTGCAAATTCTAATTAACTCATATAGTTCAGAAGTACATGTTATCGCTCTAACTGAAATCTGGTTAAAAGAAGGTGAAAATCGTTTTTTTGATATACCTGGATATGAATCGTAATAATAAATGATCAACTGAATGTGCTACAAGAATATCCTCAAACGCTATAATTGATCATCTAATATCTGATTTAAATCAATACAAATACAATTTGCATATCTGAGATACTTGTCTCTCTTACCAGCAGCTGTTTTTCGTGAGTGTTGACGTTGAGCCAAAAGTAGAAAAATTAAATAATTTCAAAACGGTTTTAATGTATGAAAATTTAAAAAATACGAATATCTGGGCCAACCTTGAATCTGTTAGTAATTTTGATAATTTTGTGGTGGAGTTAACGGAATTAATTGAGCGTAATACTGTTACAATACCAAGATAAAAAAAAACAGGAATGGATGACAAGATTTACAAAAAATTAAAATAAGAGATTCATACTTTAAATTTAAAAGAAAATATTTGGGTGACTCGGCTGTGCAAAAACTATATGAAGACTCCAGATATATTGTTAAAAAATTAGTTTTTCAGACGAAAAAAAAATTTTCTCAGAAAAATTGGCTAGAAACCCAAAAGATAGTAAAACACTCTGGAATGTCTATAAACAAATCATATATAACAAAGACTCAAATTCTGAAGCACATAATATTAAAACAGTAGAAGTCGAAAATCGTACCATTTCCGATGAGAAAGAAATCGCTGAATCGTTTAATGATTTTTTCATTAATGTAACGGAAAAAATAAACATCTCAACTGACTCTATTGATCATATATATATGAATAATTTTTTCTCTACTATACATTCCAATTTGAACTTACATTCATGTGACGTAGAGGAGGTGAAAAAGGCGATTCTTTCATTGAAATCAGCAGCAGCGACAGGGTACGATAAGATCTCAACAAAATTTATAAAAAGATTTTATAATTCTCTAAGTCGCATTTTGGTGAAATTTATAAGTATTTTACTTTGAAACGGCATGTTTCCCTAACTCCTTAAAAAAAGCTATAATTACTCCAATTTTCAAAAATGGAAACAAAACTATTTGTTCCAATTACCGTTCTATCTCTGTTCTTATGGCACTATCTAAAATATTTGAGATAGTAATAAAAATCGCCTTACTAACTTTCTGAGGAATAATAATATACTTCACGAGGAGCAATATGGTTTTGAGCCTAACTCGAACACAACTGCTGCATTAAGCCTGACAAATTTCATTTCTTCAAATTTGGATGGCGGAAAATATGTTGCTTGTATTTTCTTAGATTTGCAAAAGGCTTTCGATTGCGTAGATCATGAAATTTTACTAAAAAAACTTTAATTAAATTTCTTTTATTCATATTTTCGCAATCGTCGGCAAGTAGTTCGTGTCTGTAGTGCATATAGTTCCTCAAGAGTCATGAAAAAAGGGGTTCCTCAAGGCTCTATATTGGGACCCGAGCTCTTCAAAATTTATATTAACGATATAACCAAATTAAATTTAAATTTTTTAAATTTTACAATTATACGCGGATGACGCAGTTCTGAAATATGCCGAAAATAGTGAAAATGTGCTAAAACTTGCAGTTGAAAGTAATCTCAAAATAATAAGTGGCTTAACAAACATCGTCTTTCCTTGAATATTCAAAAAAGAAAAATCATGATCTTTGAAAATAAAAAACACAGTTTCAACTTTTAACTATCTAGGATTACTGCTTGATAGCAAACAAAATGGAAAGAGCATGTTGAACATATAATCAAAAAAATTTCGCCATACATATACATATTGAAGCGTCTTCGAAATTATTTTTCTGCCGATATGCTATATGCTATTTTTTGTTCCTTCATATTATCACATATAACCTATTTAAATCCAATATGGAGCAGAGCACCTCAAACTACCTTATCCAAGTTAATAATAATTCATAAAAAAGCGATTAAAATAATACACAAAAATCCTACAATGAACAATATGAGTTTTAATTAGATTTGCAATAAAGAATTATATATGACTGCCTTTAAAATTGTAAATAATTTTATTAAACACAATCTTATATTAAATATAATGTTATATTTGCATAACTACAACACTAGAAATAAATCAAATTTTTATTTAAGCTTATTTAAAACTAATAATCAGAAAAATAATTGCCCTTATAACTGCCTAAAATTTTATAATGACTTGCCGTCGGAATTAAAAAACATAAATAACATTTATATTATATATAAGAAAGAAATAAAAGGATATATTTTAGATCAGCATTAACATTGTAGCTTTCAAATTTGGAATATAAGTAGTAACTATTATAATTTTTTAAAATAAATATTATTTCTCTTTTTATTAAAATAATATTTTTATTTTGTTTTGTTTGTTTTTTGTTTTTATATAAATTTTAAATTATTTTATTTTTTTTTAATTTTAATTTGAATTTATATTTTATAATATTTATTTTTATTTTTATTAAATTTCAAAACAATATTTGTAAGATCAGACAGATTCGGCTAAGATCTGCTTGAATTAAACTTTTTTGAACTAATAAAGAAAAAAAGAAAAATATCGATAAGACGAAAGCAATGGTCATTAACATCAACGACCCACGTCACCCGGTGATAAACAACACACCTCTCGAATATATAGATGACTTCCATTACATAGGCTGCAACAGCGGCAACATAAACGCCGACATTTAAAACAGTCGACATTGCCAGGGTAATGCTCGGTCGCTTACAGCTAATATGGAAAAAGACACAAATTAAAACAAGTGTATATCATTTTATGTCTATAAAGGTCACACAATTTTTTTAAAAAGTTGAAACAAGTAAAAATATTGCAGATATTATATTGATAAGTTCACATATTTTAAAGAAAATTAAAGACCGCCATATTTGGTTTTAAATCAGTGTAATCCTAGTTTTTTTTTTTAACAAGTCATAATTTAAAGTGTTACAGTTTGAACATAAATTATTTTTAATTATTAAAGAAATATTTCAAAACGTAAAAATACTAACAATATATTTTTCTAACAAAAAATCTTAAAATATGCTTTATTTTTAGCTTTTTTATACAAAATTAAAAATAAATTTAAAAATAAAAAAAAATTATTCTGAATTGCTTGCATTTTCTTGCAAAATCTGGTTGTCATTTGATCCTGTATTTTGGGCTAATTTTAGCTCCGTAAAAAATGAATGAAAACTTGAAGGAATTACTTTGGCATTGCATAAATTAACCAAATCTTTTTTTTAGCACTGAAATTCCACGAGGTTTACTATAAGCTAATTTTATTTCTGGAGGCATTTGAAACTGATTCTTACTGCATCTAGTTTTATTAATTATTTAGATTTCAGAAAACTTTTCTTCGTCATAACTCATTTTAAAAAAAAATTGTATAAGGAAATATTTCTTCATCTCTACTTTCTCATCCTTCCAGATTATCTTTTCACCTTTTGTATTTATATTAAAATTATCTCCACAACATACAGTTAAATCTTTCAAATCTAGAATGTCATTGAAAACTATTTCTTTGACATTAAATTTAGATTCAGTTTTCTTTGCGTTATTCAAGATCATATGCCATTGATTTGGATAATAAATCGCATTTCCTTTCAAGTATCTCAATTTTTCTTTTTCTATACATGAATGCATGGCATCTCCTTCGTTCTGAGTATTCGTCCCAACTATCAAAAAATTATGGGTAATAGAAGGAAGGTCAAGTTACTTGTTGCAAATAAATACATGCACTCCATATATTTATTTTTCTGTTGGCCCAAACAATTATCTGTATAAAATATAGTATCTATGCCTATCTTGAGTCTTTAAAAAGTTATAAACGCACGTTCTGATTTCATTAGCACCTCTCTATGCTTGATCCTCATTCCACAGGTAGCAATCGCCTTTGTTATCGCCATATCAAAAACAGTTAAATTGTATATGCAAATTTCCGAGAGTAATGAAAATCAGATACTTGCCCAGAGGGAGTATTTAGTATAGCCTGTAAATCATAACACGCAACCACAGAATTTTCTGTATTTATAATAGCGAAATCTTTATCTTTAGATTTTGATTCTCTCGAAGCAATGACGGCAGTCTTATGGGTTTTAATTACTTTCTCCCAATCTTTTTCTGCAATTTATAAATCTATAAATACATTTGTATCAGTATGATGTATATCATTCATGTTCAAATTTCAAACTATATGTATAGCAATAGCATATATCGTATAGAAACATAAAATTCGGAAAAAAAAAGAAAAAAGGAGGAAAACAAAGGCTTGTATATTTCGCCAAAAAGAAAATAAAACAAAAACTACATATAGCTATAGATATACCTAACACTACGTAGCTCTATAAATACATTTGTATATCATTCATATTAAAATTCCAAAGTATATGTATAGCAATAGCATATATTGTATAGAAAAATAAAATTCGGAAAAAAAAAAAAAATAGGAGGAAAACAAATGCTCATATATTTCGCCAAAAAAAAAAAATTTTTCATTCATTCAGTTTTTTTTTTGAATTGATTTTCGTTTTTTTTAAATTCATATTATTTTGTATTGACATACATACTTACCCATATATGCATATAAAGAAAATGTTCTATAATTTTAAAATGTCATTTTATAGATTTTATAATAAAGAAACAGGGCCAAACACATATTCTATTATAAAGCAGGAATATTTTATTATATTGCTTATGAATATTGGAAATTGTAATAGGTAATCTATTTTGTTTTGATTTATTGTTTTGTTAAAAAGAATTTTTTTCCACATTTTATTGTAATCAAAGTATAGTTATAGGAAGTAGTTTCACTCCTTTTTGCAAACCTAATGCATTTGTCATACAATAAAAAAGTCTATTTTCAAGAGTAGGTGCAATATATTTTTCTATTTTTCATATCCATTATGTCTGTGCATAGTGCATCGTTTTTTTTTATTCGGTTTTTTACGTGCATGATAAATTCTTATTACTATCCACTTTTTACATTAATTTAGCTTAATTTAGGTACAAAATATTTTTATAGTGTTTTTTCATTTCATCTTTTTAGTACATATTTAGTGTGACTGACTCTGACACGGTAGTATGCAGGTACGATTCCGGATGGAAACATAATATTTTTTTTGTGTATAAATTACAAATATGTAATAACTTTTTTTTTTATTTACTGAATTATTTGGCAAAGTACAAATTATACATTATTCCGAAATTGCAAAAAACAAATATGCAGCTATATAGAAATAAAATTTCCCATTATTAACTCCGTCATTTTATGACGAGCCAACAGCTACTTATTAAATAATATCAAGATTAAGTTATTTAAAAATTCAAACTTAAGTTGAGTATTATAGAATAGTTACTATGTAATAATTAGATTGGAATAGCCTTTTTTATGATTGGGTTAGTAAGATCTATCGTTAACTTATAGTATAAGTAGTTGTATTTATCCAATAATTGTTTCTTGTTTTTATAGAATAACTTTTAGTGCTAATTTGCTTAGCGGTTATTTATAATGTTTATTAATCGGTGAATTTGATCGACATTTTCTTTTTCAATTTTAGATCTTACAATTTCAAGTATATTGTCCTAATCTGTTTTCATTTTAGTTATGTGTTGCACTGGCTGTTTACTTGGTTTAACTGATTTCATGGACGCAAAGGTCAATCTACAATCTAAGAGGTCGGTGTTTTCTAATTTATGTCATATATCTATCTTATTATTGCAATTAGAGATAATATGATTAATTAAAGTATTTGTATTCGCAGTTTATCTTATTCCATTAGTTTCGATTATAATATTATATCCTGGAATTGTCAAAATGTCTATGTACTTTGTTGTTGTTGTAAACATAAATCAATTTGAAAATACTAATATTAATTAGTATTTTAAAATAAGTTTATGTTTACATTTTCAAAAATTGTTAGATCTGTTATCTGCTGTATTTGTTCTATAAATAGGTTATTGTTAACATTCGGCGCCTTATGAGTGTACCTATTTTAAGTTTAAGTGTTGTGCTAATTAGCTCAATGATGGTTACATTGAGTAATTCCTCTTGAATAATTATGTTAAAATTAAGTTCTTTTTTTTATATATATATAGCAGTACCACCTCCTCGGTTTTGATTCCTACAGCTAAAAATAACTTTATAATTTGGTAAATTAAAGTAAGTCTTTTCGTTATCGTAAATCCAAACTTCATTTAACATCACTATATCAATATTTTTAATTTCCTGTATAGTCGCTTGCAGATTATAAATTTTGTTTCTGATAGTACATACGTTTACGTATAAAATTTTTAATGCGCTTATATCTTGTTGTTTTGTTTGTTCATTACATTTTGCAAATCAATAGTTTTGACACGAATCTCTTATTTTCTACATATGCTCTCTGTATTTTTTCTATATATGGCTTCCGTATGTTGTTAGGTCTTTTGTTACATCTTCGGCTTTTAGTCCTATATTTTCATTATATTTATCATACAATTTATCACAAGTCCTTCCTGACTGATAAGTACTATTATGCTAGTTTTTGTTATACCATCATAACATATCAGGATGATAGATCATGGAAAAATGACAAAAAGAACCTATATAATATATTATATGATCAAGTAATCTTGAAAGTAGATATACTCGTATTCTATGCCCATTTTCCACTGCTTTTTTTCCTAGCCTGACAAAGGGACGTACCATTGGATCAATGTAATTTTTTTGGTTATCTTGAAAGTTGTTCCCTCCAAATTAGTAGCTTGTTGATGCAAAGTTTTTCCTTTGTTCCAGTTGAGATACTTAGAATTTGCGTTTATTTGACTATTATGACTATTAAAACTACAGGTGTTATTATTATTGTTGTTACTATCATTACAAGTTGAGTTACAACTTTTATTATCATTATTACCTTTTTTATAATTATTGATATTTCCATTTTTAAACTAGTGATTTTTATTAAATGAAGAGCTTTTTTGCACAAACAAGAGCTTTTTTGCAAAATACAAACAAATTGAATTTTTAGATGTATTAAAAAATGAAAGCATACTTATTGCAGATATTACAGAGACCTGGCTAAATAATGATAATATTTTTAGTAGTAATGACTACATTATTTACAGAAACGACAAAATTTCACTCGCTTTACTGGTGAATAAAATTATTACTCATTCTACTTTACCCTTGTTAAGCACTAAAGTTCGAAACAATTGGTATTAGTGTAAACACAAACAATGGTGAGTTAAAAATTTATGTAGTGTATTTTAGAGGTGGAAACTTAACAAAAACCAATGCTGGGTATTTTAAACATGATTTAGAAATTTTTAATAAAATTAATGGTAACTATCTAATTCTTGGGGATTTAAACTCTAGACATTGAAACTGGAATTGTTTAAAAAATAATTCCTGGGGTAAACTTTTCAATAATAAACTCATAAACAGTAAATACTCAATTTTATTCCGACCGACTCCCACATATTACCCACATAGCGACAAACAAAACCCATCAACAATAGATATAGTTTTGTCAAATTATTCTCGATTTTTAGATGCTCCTATTATTTTAAATAAGCTCAACTCAGACCATTTGCCAGTAATGATTAAAGTTAATGCTTTACCAAACTCATCTCCTATTCAAATTTTAAACTATAATAAAGCTAACTGGCGTATCTAGTAGCAAGTTTTTTCAAACCAGCATAGCAATCTATTTCAAACCAGCATAAACTAACTCTAAATTATAGTGATAATAACACAGAACATAAAGTATTTAACTCTATTAATGAATTAGAAAATAGTAGTAATATTTCTTTTAATCCGATCACATTGAACGAAATAAAATTGCATATTCGTTCAAGTATTCAAGTATGAACAATAAATCTCCAGGAGCTGATGAAATAAAAAATATTTTACTTAAAAATTTAGATAGAAAAGCTCTAATATATATTTTAAATATTTTCAATGCCTCTTTAAAAATTGGATATTTTCCAGAAGCTTGGAAGACAGCTTCCGTTATTCCTATACCGACATCCAATAAAAACAGGGCTGACCCATCTAGCTATAGACCAATTAGTCTTCTTAGTTCTTTAAGTAAAATTTTTGAGGAATGTATAAAAACCAGAATAATTAATTTTACTGATTCTACAAATTTAATACTTGTAGAACAATTTAGATTTCATGCCTCACACTCCACTTCGCAACAGGTGTTACGAATTGATAGTATAGTCAGAAAAAACTTAAACTCCAAAAAATCGACTGGAATGATCACTCTGGATGTAGAAAAGGCTTTTGATTCCATGTGGCAAGAAGGTCTAGTGTATAAAATGAAAAAGTTTAACTTTCCAATTTATTTAATAAAAATTATTAAGAGTTTTTATCATGTAGATAATTTTTTGTTCGCATTGGGTCTGTTAAAAGCGATAATTTTGATATTGTTGCTGGTACTCCCCAAGGTTCTGTACTTTCACCAATTCTTTATAATATTTTTATTTCTGATTTTCCTATTCCTAAAAATTGCAACATCAGCTTATACGCTGACGATACAGCCATTTTGTCGTCATCTAAAAATCCAACTACAATTATCAAAAACCTAGAGGAAGCATATTTAGACGTAAAAAACTATTACGTAAAATGGAAAATTAAAACTAATTTTAACAAAACGCAAGCCATTTTCTTCACAAGGAACAGGAAGTCATTATCATTACCTCAACGGAATTTAATTATAAATAGTCAGGACATTGCCTGGGAAAATTGCATTATATATCTTGGCGTCTTTATAGATACAAAACTAGTATATAAAGATCATATTGATAAAACAATCATCAAATGCAACAATATTATTAAACTACCTTATGCATTAATTCACAGAAAATCCAAATTAAATATCGCTAATAAAATTATGATATTTAAACCAATATTTCAAAGCGTAATGCTTTACTGACGCGTAGTATGGGGTAAATGCGCAATTAGTCACATAAAGCGACTCCAAACCAAACAAAATCAAATTCTTAAAATGTTAAACAATTTACCGTTTTATTTTTCAACCAAGACACTTCATGATCTGTCACAAGTTAAATATTTATATGATTTAATTAAAATTTACACCATTAATTTCAATATTCAATGTAAAAATTCAAATAACGTTCTTATAAAAGAACTAGTTAGTAATGTCAGCTCATAGTACGTATGCTTTCAGTTAGTTTATTTTAGTCCAACCATACTTGTAAGTTATTTTAAGTATTTTAGGTATTAAAAAAAAAAAAAAACAAATTATGTTTATAATGTTTTTAAAAAATTTAAATTAGAAGGTTTTGATTTGCCATTTTCGTTTTGCTAGATACAATTTAAATAATTATAAGATTAAATGATTTGTTTCGCAACTCAAAGTATAAAAGGTTCTATAGCTTGTAAAGGATTTACTATATCACTATATAGTAATTTTAATTGTAAAATGATATTATGAATTCCAGGCAAATAAAAAATAAAATAAAACTAAAAAATAACTTTTTTTTGACCATAATTTATGAATTTAATTAAATATGTTATATTAATTTTTATCTTTTCTTGATTTGTGAGCTTTTTCACTAGTACCATCTTTACTTTTATAAATAATATCTTCTTTAATTTAAAGCCAGTGTTAATCGTGTTATCTTCTTTTAAATTTTTGGCATTATGATTAATTTTATCTTTAATTATATAATATTTTAGTACACAATTATTTTTATTTGTATTTTCTTTATGGCTTTGCATACAGTTTTTATGATTTATTTGATCAACAGCTATGTTCTTTAATTGCTAATATTCAATGGCTTATTTTTTAAATCTAATTTATATTGATATGCTGGAGATAATTTACTAAATGAGTAGTATAGATTAGCCGGTTCGAGACGATGGGGAGACGAGCAAACCAAATTAAGACCATGTGGAGAGAAACAAACCAATTCGAGACCATCTGGAGAAAAGCAAACCGATTCGACATCAACAATTTGGAATACATTGTATAATTGTATATGTAAGCGTTTTAAGCTTTAAGCTGGAGATTTGAAAAGTTTTTAAAGTTTGGTTTCAATACAGAATTAATATTATTAAGCTTTACAGTTAAATTAAAATTGCTAAACATTATTATTTTTAAAAATGTTTTTAAAACTTGATAATTAGTTTAATACTATGAACTTTGAGAAATTTTGTAGTTAAATTAAAATTGAAATATTCTGATAAATTTAATAAGTTCAATATGAAAATTTTTGAAAGCTTGGCTTAAATATTTCAATAACAAGTAAATGTAACAGCAAGTCGATGCAACCGACTTATTAATACCTTACACCTGAATAATTCGAATTAAATTAAAAATCCATAAGTGTTTTTGGCAGCTGCTTGAACTTCTTCCCTTTTCTGTCTTATTCAACTCGAATTTCAAGAACGTAAAAGAGGCATCCGCTTGACACCCTTGTATAAAATTTTAAGTTTCTACCTTAATTATTTTCGAAGATTGGTAGTCCTTGGGAGGTTTGTGTCAGCTACCCGAATTGCCACTCCAATTCATCGAATCCATCTCAGGAACATAAAAAAAACTTGCCAGAACACCATTCTATTAAATTTAAAGGTTCTACTTTTATTGGTTTTGGAGATATGCTCGTTGCTCTTGTGCTCGTCCGGAAGTTTCCAAAATACGAACCCATGGTTCAAATTCCTTCAAATGTCAGTTTCCAATTTTACAGAAAAGGAAACATAACAGAACACCTTTTTACTAAAAATAAAAGTTCTATTTTTGTTGGTTCTGGAGATATACTCGTTTGACCAAATCCTCACAAGTTTGAGAAACATAAATCAAACATGAAGGAACACCATTCTGCCTAATTTAAAGGTTATATCTTTGTTGCATTTGGAGATAATATCATTTGTTCTGAGGCTCGTTCGGAAGCCTTCAAAATCCGAACCCAAGGACCAAATCCTCTCAAATTTCAGAGGGCTAAATCATACATGAAAGAACACCATTCTGCCAAAAGTAAAGGTTATATCTTTATTGGTTTTGGAGATAATCTCATTTGCTCTGGTGCTCGTTCGGAAGCTTCCAAAACCAAATCCATGGACCAAATCCTCTTAAATTTCAGAGACATGAATCAAACACGAAAGAAGCCCATTGTACCAAATTCAAAAGTTCTACCTTTGTTCGTATTGCTCGTATTGCATTTGCTCTGGTGCTCGTTCGGAAGCTTCCAAAATCCAAACCCATGGACCACATCCTCCCATGGACCACATCCTCTTAAATTTTAGAGACATAAATCAAACTGGAAGAAACATCATTATAAAAAATTTAAAGGTTCTATCTTTATTGGTTTTGGATCGTTAATCTCGTTTGCTCTGGGGCTAGTTCGGAAGCTTCCAAAACCCGAACCCATGCACCAAATCTTCTCACATTTCAGAGACTTAAATAAAACATGAAAGAACACCACCCTGCCAAATTTAAAGGTTATATCTTTGTTGGTTTTGGAGATAATCTCATTTGCTCTGGTGCTCGTTCGGAAGCTTCCAAATCCAAACCCATGGACCAAATCCTCTTCAATTTCAGAGACCTAAATCATACATGAAAGAACACCATTCTGCCAAAAGTAAAGGTTATATCTTTATTGGTTTTGGAGATAATCTCATTGGCTCTGGGGCTCGTTCGGAAGCTTCCAAATCCAAACCCATGGACCAAATCCTCTTAAATTTCAGAGACATAAATCGAACGGGTAGGAACATCATTGTACAAAATTTAAAGGTTCTATCTTTGTTGGTTTTGGAGAATTCAGTTTCTTGTCAGATACAGACTAAAAATGATTAAATTTTTTCATTCATTTACAATGATGATAGCGGGACCATCTGGATGTGGGAAAACAACATTTGTGAGTAATTTAATTGAAAATGTTAACAGATTGATTTACGCGGAAATGGAAACAATAAAATGATGTAACCCCGAAATTTCTGCTATCCCGAAAAGTATACATTTTTCTGATTTAGATTTTTATACCAACATTTCGAAAGAGTTTAGTGGAAATGGAAATAAACCTACATTAATAGTTATTTTATTTATTATACCCTACACATTAAGTATAGAGTATATTAACTTTGATATGGTGTTTGTAACCACCAAAAGGAAGTGAGTTAGAATTGGACATGTAAATATATTCTGAATCAGGATCCCCTCCTGCGTTAATTTAGCGATGTCCGTCCGTTCGCATGATAATTCAAAAACTAGTGAAGCTATCTTGATGAAATTTATATAGGAGGTTACTAATTACGAAAGAAAGGCTGAGTTCGGTCTGAACAATATCAATCCATGGGTTCGGGTACCTCCCATACAACTCCCAAAACCGAATACGCATATTTTTGAAATTAATGAAGATAGAAACTTAAAATTTTGTACGAGGATGTGTTTTCCTGAATCCCTGATTTGTCCAAAATTTGAGATGAATTGGAGGAACTGTTCGGTTACCTCCCACACAACTCCCAAAACCGAACAAACATATCTTCGAAATTAATAAAGATAAAAGCTTCAAATTTGATACGAGGGTGCTGTTTCCTGAATCGCTGATTTGTCTAAAATTTGAGATGAATTGGAGTGGTTGTTCGGATACCTCGCATACAACTTCCAAAACCGAACAAGCATATCTTCGAAATGAATAAAGATAAGATGTTGTTTCCTGAATCCCTGATTTGCCTAAAATTTTTAAATTAGGATCTATTTGTTAGGAATACACTTTGAACTAATAATGGAGTTAAAGCGTTTTCAATGACATTGAATGAAAAGGATCGAGTAACTTTGGTCCCTGTTATTGGAAGACTTTAGTTACGAAGTGGAACATAGAGAAGACACGAAAATCCGCCATGTTGATGCTCTGAGTAAAAATCCGGTAACTTATTGTGTAAAAATTAAAAAAAGAATTTAAAAGTCGATTGCTATAAGCACAAATAAAAGATGAAAAATTAAACACTATAGTGGAGATATTGAAACATAGGCAGTACAAAAATTTCATCATTCATCATAATATCTTATGTAAAGAAGTTAATGGAAAACTTATATACATTGTTCCAAATGGAATAAAAAATGCACTAAATAAGTCGATCTATGAAAATGGTCATTTCCATTTCACTGAAATGTAGAAAAAAGTTGAAGAAGAATTCCACATACCTAATTTAAAGAAAAGGAAAGATTTTTGTATTGCAAATTGCATTGAGTGTATTTTGGCTTAAAAGCAAAATTAATTCTCTATATCATAACAATATAGTAATTTAAAGTGAGAGTGAAATTGCTGAATGTTTTAACAGCTATTTTATTAAGTTAGCAAAAAACATAAAAATTTCGTAAAACAACATTGATCAAAACTATTTAAATCAATTTAGATGAAATATCTATTGTCATTGTCAACTAATTTCTACTAATGCAGAGAAAGTTAATTCAGTTGTAAGATTTTTAAATCTAAATGTTCCCATAATATTTCAGCAATATTTAATTTGAAAAAGAGAGAAAACAAAAAAAGAAAGTTAATTTATTTACACATCTTTATGTATACTTCTTTATTTATTTGTTTTTTTAATAATGAAATAAATTTTTGAATAATAATGAATTTAATCTAAGGAATTGTAAGAAGAGTTAAATTTAAATGTAAAATAAAATGTATTTCTAAATATTTTACATAATATATTTTACTCGTAATATAAATACTATGAGCGTTGTGATTAGTTTTTGAAAAAAAAATAGCTTTCTCTGAAATTCATTTTCTAGATATTTTTAATATCTAGGGTGTAGAATCAAAAAAAAAAAAATATTTATCAGCAAAAACTTTTTATCAGCATAACTCATGTAATTCTTCTCTTAGAATGAAATTTGGTATACAGGTTAGTGTTATGATTGGTACCTCTGCAAAAAACGTTGAGGTCAGAAACTGTAGTGGAAGCCCCTCATATTGTTCAAATAAAATATGGATTGTACTGAAAAATGTTGCTGAAATTTGACGCGACAATAAAAAATTTGCCAAATTGTGTCGATGTATCATGAAAATGTTCTTAGATTCAATGGATCCGCCTTAAAATATCCGAATACGAATATTATTTGATATGTTCTAGAATCTAGAGCACATAGTAATTTTTATACGATTTAAATGAAATTTGGTATAAATTTTACTCTTGCGATATAGTTGATGCAAAATAATTTGAGACTGGAAACTTAAGTGGATCCTAGCCTTACTATTGGGGCTCTAAATTAAAATTGTGAAAAAATCAAGTAATTTTAAGATACACTCTTTAAACTTGAAAATTAGGTAGAATATGTTGAAACCTTTCAAAAACGGGACCAGTTTTCACGCTTCACCCATAGATGAGGAGCTATATTCCTAAACCAAGTTATTGCCAATTCACGGGGGACTTTTTTTTTTTTGCAAGAAAATAGTATCTTGTATGAAATCTTCATTATTAATGTAATCAGTAAGGAATATTGGTTGTTTTTAAACATGTATTTGAATTGTAAACCAATAATTTAAATAACATTAAAATATTTTATCACAACTGTAGAGGTATGAGAGGCAAGCTCAATAAACTTTATCTTAATGCTAAGTCATGTAATTTCAGTGTACTTGCTATTACTGAAATATGGCTTAATGATTCTTTTAAAAACGAGGAAATTCTTAATGGAAATTGGTCCATTTACAGAAAAGATCATGATTATCTATCTGTAAATTGTTCGCGAGGAGGTTGTCGTGCTACTTGTCGTTAATAATTATTTATTTAGTGTACCATTATTTACTGGTACATATCAATCTTTCGATCACCAATTTATTAAAATAAACTGAGGTATGAATAATTTATACCTGGGTATTGTTTATTTTTCTCCAAACTCTGATAATTCCTCATATTTTGAATTTTATAGTGTATATCACAATATTATTTTCGATATGTCTGAGGAAAACTCAATTTTTTATTTGGCGATTTTAACGTCTTTCTCTTTCTTTTATTGTAGACAATACTGATAATTTGTTATTACCATTAAATTTTCAGGACAAAATTGGCTTTAGTTTAATTAGTGAATTCTATGGTAACGACCAACAGCAAATTATTAGTTATACTAATAGTACAAAGAAATGGTTAGATATTGCATTTTCGAATGCATATGATAGAGTGAAGGTTAAACTCGCTAATGGTGCAGATAATCGTTTTACTAACACTACTCATCATAACTCAAGTTTTAACACTACTCATCATAACAAGTTTGACGTTTGACGTTTTAATATCTTGTACACAAAATTTTAAGTCTCTTAGAAAAATATTTTAAATAAATTGTTTTATTTACGAAATAAATCTTAACACATATTGCTTAAAACTTTATAAACTATTTTTTTCAATTTAAATAATATTTTTTAACTTATCACGTAAATTATTTCATTATATTATAAAAAAAAATCTTGCTTTTACGAAATTGTTTTTTGGCGCACTTAAATACAATAAAAAAAAAAATGTAAAAGAAAAAAAAGAAACAAAGATAAGATAAAGGAAAAAAAAAAAAATAACTATAAAAATTTTTAAAACTATTTCTAAAAACAATGGTGAATCAGTGTAATACATATTTGCAAAAACCGAATTGCTGGTAAAACCAAAAATAAAGGAATTCAGTGTGGTATGTATGCCTTGAGTTTTCATGCAAGGTGTGTCAATATATCTGATGAACTGATTTATGCCATCATGTCAGGTAACGCTTATTGGAAATGTGTTAATTGTCCAACAACATCAAATGAGTCTATGGTGTTAGTTGATACTAACGAGGTGGATGAAGATAGCAAAACTCCTAAAACATCAGTTGAATCTGTGATAATTAATAACAACAATCATAAGATAAGTAATGACGTAAGTTTTTGCAATTTTCTTAATAATAACGCTCAATTAAGCCTAGAAGATGAATTAGAATCTTTCAATTGTACTAATTATACCCCAGAAGGATTAGCACAATTTTTAAAAAATCTAGGTGGTGTTTTGCTCGAAATTCACAAAAATCAAAAACATTTAGCACTCCAGTTTGAAGAAGTTTTAATCAAAAATGCTGAATTATTGAAAGAAAATTCTAAATTACATGATCGAGTGAATAGTTCTGAAAATCACATCAGCATTTTGGAAAACAGAGTTAACAGTTTGGAGTACTTACATGATAAAACACATCAGAATTTGTTAAAAAATAATCTTGTACTAGCCGGTCTACCTTCGAATCTCATAAACCGAACAGAAACTGTTTTGGCGATCGCAAAAAAAATTAATGCTAATATTAATAAAAATGATATATCAGATGTTACAACAATTAATCAAAAAAAATTAATGAAGCTGGTCCCCAGAAAAAATTATATATTGTTAAGTTTAATTCTGATATCTCAAAAAAAGAATTATTGGAAAAAAAACGACAATATAAGCATCTTTTTATTGTTGAATTAGATATGAATAATAATGGCAATAAAGAAATATTTCTACGTCACCATCTTACAGCACTGCAGTCTAATCTTTAATACGAAGCTAAAAATATTAAAATCAAACATAAATTTCAATTTCTCTGGGTCAAAGATAGCACCATTTTCTTACGGAGAAATCATTCCAGCAAAATACACAAAATATTATCGAGGAACGATATCAATCATATTTATAAAACCTTCAATACCTAAGCACGATATCAACACAATACATTTACAAATGGTAAAATTAAAAAATTTAGTTATATGTATTTCTTTTTTATTATTCTTTAAATTCAATTCTAAAATTTTTTTTTCTTATCTTTTGTCAATATTAATATTAATAGTTTATACAAATTATTTTTCTTTTTTTCTTACATTAAATAATATTTTTTACTAACCAAAAATATTTGAGAACAAAAACACGCTTATTTCTAATTTTTTCTTTTTTGCTTCTTTTATTTCATTTCTTTTGCTTTTTTTATTTATTTAATTACTTAAAATTAATTTTACATTTTTTATTTCTTTATATTTTACACTTATTTTTTTACATTTTTACTTTTCTTATACATTTTATTTCTTTATATTTTACACTTATTTTTTTACATTTTTACTTTTTTTATACATTTTATTTCTTTATATTTTACAAATAATTTTTTACTTTATAATTTGTATTTTTTTTTTACAATTTTACTTATTTATAATTTTTACAATCGATTATTACATTTTTATTTCTTATCAAAAAAAAAGCAGGAAAACAGCTTTTAGTTAATAATCACTTAAGATATATCCATAGATAGCACTATGAAAGTTTGCGATAATAGAAAAATAATTCTGACATCTATCTCTTTCTATTGCATTGATAATCATTTTATTGTTAAATCACAAATTTCTTTTTCTGATAGCATTATAAAATTTTACGATATTAGAAAAAGAATTCCCGCATCTATCTCTTTCTATCACATTAATAATCTAATTTTGTTAAATTACAAATCATTTTTTTTCTTTTATATTTTGACCAACATTAATTAATGGAGGAGACTGCGATAGATAATTATCAAAATATTTTTGATTTAAACAATGACATTAAAGTGCAATATTATACAGACGAGGGCAGATTATTAAAAATTTTAATATTATATACTTAAACATACAAAGTCTTAGAAATAAATTATATGATCTAGAAGCGATAGTAAATTCTTATAGTATAAAAATAGATGTGATTATACTGTCGGAAGTTTGGTTGCATGAGAGTGAAAACATATTCTATAATTTACCAGGTTATGTTCCGTATTTTAGTAACAGGAAAAGTATATATGGGGGTGTTGCAATATATATTAATAATAAAATTAGTAGTAATTGTATATATAATGAAGAATTTCAAAATTCTAATATTCTAGGTGTTAAGTTAATCAAACATAAATAAATATATTTGCAATTTATAGGTCCCACAGAACGAATTTTGATATGTTCGTAGAAAAAATAGAAGATTTACTAAAACACAGGAGATCAATCTTTGTAGGTGATAAAAATTTTAATTTATTAAATAAAGATACAAATACCAAAGACTACATTAATATGCTACATAGTAATGGATTTATAATTCTCAACAAGATCTCAATTGAATACGCAACTAGAATAGGTAATACCACTAGGACAATTATAGATCATTTAATTTCTGATCTCATTGACTTGAAATACAATGTTCATGTGTTAGACACAATTTTATCTGATCACCAAATGCTTTTTGTCAGTATTGACTTCAAACCCATAAAAGAAAAAATGAACAGTCATAAAATCATTCTAGATTATGACAACATTGATAAAAATGAATTTTGGAACAATATGAATAACATAAATTCTTTTGATGATATGGTTTTCAAAATTACCGAATTGATTGAAGCAAATACAAAAACAATTCAATCAAAATTTAATAACAATAAAAGCATTTGGATGACAGCTGAAATTCGAGAAAATATGAAAATCCGCGACTCTTTCTTAAAATTAAAAAAAAAATATCCGAATGATACTCATGTCAAAAACTTGTATTTACATTATAAGTCAAAAGTTTTTAAGCTAATTGTGAATGCTAAAAAGAACTATTGCTCAAATTTCATTTCACAAGATCCTAGTAATGGTAAAAAACTGTGGAGTCAGTATAAGCAAATAATGTTCAACAACGATCAATCTTATAATAACCAAACCATTAAAACCATTAAGTATAATAATAATATATGTTCTAATGAAGAGAAAATTGCTAACACTATGAATGACTTTTTTATCAACGTTACTAAAGATTTAAACATTTCAGATGAACCTGTTGACTTCGAATATTTCCATTTCTTTCAATATAATGTAAACTCAACAGCCTTTAGTCTTGATCTTACAACATATGAGGAAGTTAGTGAAGCTATCAAAAATCTTAAAGCCTCAGCAGTGGATTTGATAAGATATCGAGTAAATTTGTAAAAAAATTTGCAAACCGATTGACTCCAATATTAGTTAAATTTATTAATTCATCTTTTAGTCCAAAAATATTTCCAGACATATTAAAAACTGCAATAGTAATACCTATTTTCAAAAGCGGCGATGCTACAAATCGATCTAATTACAGACCAATTTCAATTCTTAGTTCATTTTCCAAAATTTTTGAAATAATCATTAGAAATCGTTTAAACACTTTTATGACAGTTAATTGTTTACTAAGTGTAAATCAGTTTGGTTTTGAAAGAAACTCGAATACAGCAGCAGCCTGTCTTAACCTAACCGATTTCATTAGTAAAAATATTGATTCTAAGAAATATGTAGGTTGTATCTTTCTTGATTTAAAAAAAGCTTTCGACTGTGTTGACTATGAGATACTTCTTCACAAATTTTCTCAACTAGGTTTCGCTGCAGAATAGATTAGCTTTTTAGATTAGCTTAAAGCGTACTTGTTAAATCGAAAGCAGAAAGTTCGATTAAATAATTGTTTTAGCAATCTAAAATCTGTAATTAAAGGAGTACCACAAAGTTCAATTTTAGGTCCCGACCTCTTTAAGCTTTATATAAATAATATTTGTAAACTAAATTTAATAGGATCTTTGCATTGTATGCTGATGATGCTGTATTAAAATATGGTTTATGAAATGAAAATTAATTAAAACGAGCTATAGACTCTGATCTTCAAAAAATCAATATTTGGCTAAGAAAGCACAAACTTTCTTTAAATATAAGTAAAACTAAAATATTATTATTCCATAACTAAAACTTTCAAAGCACCAATTTCACATTTAGTAATTCGACAATCGAAGTTGTCAATAAGTTTAACTACCTAGGTTTAATATTGGATAAAAGTCTAAAATGGGATGAGCATATTGACTGCATATCTAGAAAAATTTCACCTTACGTTTTTATCCTAAAAAGGTTATGAAATTTTCTATTAGATAAAACTTTATTTGTCATATACTCTTCTTATATTTTATCTAATTTAACATATCTTAATCCAATTTGGAGTGGTTCTTCTCAATATCTTCTAAGGAAGATAGATATTTTGAATAAGAAGGCTATCAAAACAATACACGGATTGCCAACAAGTTTTCCTTCAGCATCTCTTTACAATTGCAGATATCTAAGTTTTGCTAATATATGTAAAAAAGAATTGTTTCTCACAGCTTTTAAAATAATTAACAATAAAATAAAACACCACCTCATTCTTAACCGTATGATCGATATTCATAATCACAATACGAGAAATAAACTAACTTCTATTTATCAATTTTTAAAAATGAACAACAAAAGAAAAATTGTCTTTATAAATGTTTAAAAGCTTTCAATGAGTTGCCTTTAGCAATAAAATCTATCAGTGAAATATGTGTGTTTAAAAAAGAAATAGTGCAATATATTATAGCAAATATTCTGTTGTAGTTTCATTATTATTTTTTTTTTTTTTTGCTTTTACGCATTTAGTTAAGATAATTTATAATTTTAGTCTATTTTTTTTTTTTTTTTAATTTTAATTTTATACTACGTCTTCTACGTTTTTGTTCTCATCTATTTTCAACTTTTGGAAAAATTATTAATTGTAAATTATGTAAAGTAATGATAGTCAAAAGTTTTCTGATTATTAATTAATTAATCGAAATCAAGATATTGTAGAAATATGAAATGAAATTGTGATATAAATTAGAAATGAAATTGTGATATAAATTAGAAATAATGTCAAACAATATTTATAACTAAATAATAAGACCAGACAGCTTATACGCTACGGTCGTAAACCATTATACATTATTTATATACAAATTAAATATTTTGTTTTTAAAATTACTAACTAAGAATTAAAGTAAAACTAAAACTGTATATAAACTTTAAAATTGTTTATTAAAATAAAGAAAAAAAAAAAAAAAAAAAACTCAATCATTTTCGAGTGGTCCACTTCTATTGCACTTTTGACCATATCTTACAATAATAAAGTTGTATATGATTTTTTTAACGCTGATTATCAAAATATTAATAATGGTTAGTCATTAATCATGTGGGACAAATTGTTAGTACAACAGGATATCAATTCAGTAATCTCTATCTTTTATTTAAATCTGTTTCAAATTATAGACGCCTTTGTTCCTAAATTTCGCCAAAAACATAAAACAACAGAATCAGGGTTAGATAGAGATCTTATGAACATGAAAAATCGCCGCAATACAATATGCAAAAAACTCAAATACTATCAAGCACCATGGGACGAGTTATTGAGTATGTATAAGCAACTTGCAATGAATTTAAAGCCAATGCAACATATGAAACTGATATTGGCAACAAACTTGTTACTGATCTCAAAAAAGTTTTTGATTTTGTTAACACAAAACGAAAATTATTAGGATATTAATATTCAATGATGTCTAAAGACAATATGATTTCTGCTTGCCCAAAAGAAATTGTAACTTCTTTTCTGATTATTTTCACTATACCGTTTTCTTTCCTGATCATTTTCACTATATTTTAACTATATCATTTTCAGTATACACTATTCGACTATACCGAAATTTTTTAAAGAAATTGTCGTTGATAGAATTACTCCAATCATAAATGCAAAACTCTATGAACAACAACGTGGTTTCCTTATGGTTTGTGCATCTAAAATCCTGAATCAAATGAAGAAAGGATACCAAGATCATGCAATTTACACTGTTTTTAACAAAACTTTTGATGTTTTAACAAAATTTTGCTAAACAAACTATCAACTTTGTGCATTTCGGGTTCATTTCTTGAGTGGCCTAACTTTTATATTTCAGAAAGAATCATATATTAAATTTCAAGGTGTATTATCCAGCACAATCGGGGCTACTTTTGGTGTTCCGCGAGGAAGCCATTTAGGCCCACTTTTGTTTAACGTATTTATTTCACATCTGTCGGAAGATTATGCAATATACTTCACATTTCTTTTGATGATGAGCTAAAAATATTTTATTTATTTATTTTTTTTAATTATTTTTTTTTGTTTTTACAATGTAATCTGTAACTTAATAATTAGACTTAGTATCGATTACAATAATGGAACAAGAAACAAAAAAAAGAAAAATTATAACAATAGTAGTATTATTAATATCATCATTATTATTATTATTTGAGTCAAGATATGTTTACAATACTGAATGAATTTAGGCAATTCTGACCATTATTTTTGATTGACCAAAGATTCTTATTATTATTAATTTATTTTATTGTTTTGAATTTAGACTATTTGACCATTTTTTTGATTTACCAAATATTCCTATTATTATTAATTTATTTTCTTTTTTTTTTCTTTTTTTTTTTTATATTTTCTTTTTCTTTATTAGCTTTATTATTAAAACTATAATACACAACAAAATATTAACTCTATAATAATATATTTAAAATATTGTTAATCTCAAGAAGATTAAAGTTACAAAGCCAGGCCTTCACCGTTTTGAGAAATATGACGATGTAAGCATTTGAATTCATATGGTAGTTTATTAAAAATTCTTGGAGGAACTGCCAAAAAATATCTACAAAAATATTGCGTGTTATATGGTGGCACTATCACAAAATTTTGGTTATTACTTCTAAGATTATGCGAAGCCGAGTTTCTGTTAATTAAATAACCTGCTCTATTAAAAAACATCTTTAAAACTTTAGAGAAATTTGAGGCCTAGGTGGCCTAGTGGGTAAGAGCGTATAAAATACGCTGTAAACACCGAGGGAGTGTGAGTTTGAATCCCACACACGTCGTAAGAGTTATTCCCCCTTACAACATTTACAGTCACGCCTGAACAGGAAAGACTGTGCAATTTCCTGTCCACATTTATGTGGCAGAGAAATGCATTAAAAAAAAAAACAAAGCAAAAAAAACTTTATAGAAATACAGGTGTTTTAATGGCAGTATATTAATAATATGTTTTTGAGCTATTACTAAAGCCGCAATCTTATTATTATAAGCATTTTTCAAGCATGCCATTTCATAATTTAACTTAGAGTGGATTAATGCATAATAAATACAAGTAAGAAATTCCTTAGAACAAAACTGCTTTAAAAAGTACATAATTCTGATAGACGTCAATTAAAATGGTTTTAAAAGCAAGGTGTGGTCAAACCAATTTAGCTTATTATCAACCAATAACCCAAGATATTTAAAATGTGTAACAATTACAAATATCAACATACAGAAATGTAAGGTTATTACCTTTACGCGTAAACGAGCTTCTTTGATATACGACTACAAAATAGATCTTGAAAGGGTTTTTAACATTACTGATTTAGGAATTCTTCTCGATAATAAACTTAATCTTAATCTTCACTATGACTAATTAGCTTCAAAGCCTAATAAAATGTTAAGTTTCATTAATAGAAGAGCTAAAGAATTCACTAACACAGCAGTGACAAAATTTCTCTATTATTCCCTATTTCGATCTATCTTAGAATGCGGTAACATTATATGAAAGGAAAAAATTATCCCCCAGCAAAATCATACTCGATTTATAAACACCACGGCACCTAAAAAAAATTATTTAATTTTGGAACAAACTTGTAATTTTTATACTCTGAAGCCACTCCATCCCTAGCTTTTAAAAAATTTTTTTTTCTTCTTGTTTATACCTAATAAAACTATTTTTAATTTTATATTTTTGATTTTTAATATTTTTATAAACGTGTTATTTATAACAAACACGTTTACAAACAACAATATTAATATAACATAAGATTAATATTTGCCGCCAGGGGATATAAATAGCGATTACAGAAATCAAATCAAATAATCCAGGCAATGGTGTAGTGGTTAAAACACAGGCCTTTTATACAAAAGGTTTCCGCTTCACACCCCGGCTCGGTCATATAGATTAATAAAAAACAAGTAAAAGTAACAGTAAGTCGATGCAACCGACTTATTTATACCCTACACCTAAAAAATTCAAATAAAATTAAAAACCCATAAGTTATTTTAGTTAGGTATTTCATATACCTAAGCTAAAAAAATAAATGCTTTTACAACCTTTGTAGAAAATTTCAGATTTCTATCTTTATTAATTTCGAAAATATGCTTATTAGGTCTTGTGAGTTGTGTGACAGATACCCGAACAACCATTCCAATTCATCTGAAATTTTAAGCAAATCAGGGATTCAGGAAACAACACTCTCTATCAAATTTGCAGTTTCTATCTTTATTAATTTCCAAGATATGCTTGTTCGGTTTGGGAGTTGTATGGGAGGTACCCGAACAACCCCTCCAATTTATCTCAAATTTTAAACAAATTAGGGATTCAGGAAACACCACTCTCGTATCAAATTTGAAGTTTCTATCTTTATTAATTTCGAATATATGCTTGTTAGGTTTTGGGAGTTGTGTGGAAGATACCCGAACAACCACTCCAATTCATCTCAAATTTTTGGGATATCAGGGATTCAGAAAAACAGAAACTCGTACAAAATTTTAAGTTTCTATCTTTATTAATTTCAAAGATATGCGTATTAGGTTTTGGGAGTTGTATGGGACGTACCCGAACCCATAGTCCGATTTCGCTCATTTGAAATCATCGCCTTACTTTAGTTATTCTTAACCTACAGTATAAACTTCATCAAGATAGCAATTTTATTTTTTGAGTTATCCTGCGTACGGACGGAAGGACAACGCTAAATCGACTCAGGGGTGATCCTGATTCAGAATATATATACATGTCCATATCTAACTCGCTTCCTTTTGGTGGTGACAAACACCATACCAAAGTTAATATACCTTATACTTTAAGTGTAGGGTATAATAATACAGATTTTTCTTATAACATATAATTATAATTAACATTATAATTTAGTTCAGTCCTTCTTTTCTGTCTGTTCGAGTTTAACGTTTGGTGTTCGTTTTTTTTTTTTTTTTTTTGTTTTGTTTGGCAAATTTTATTTAAATTTAATTTAAATTTGGAAAAAATTAAATTTTGTTTTATTTTGATTTTTTTAATTTTAACTTTAATTAATTTTTCCCAGTCCCATTTCGTTGCAAATTGTAATAATGTCCGTCAACTTTACAATTAACTTTTGTAATATTAGAGGTTAAGCAGGCAATTTTCAATCAGTTGAAGCTCACCTTCACTCAGAAAGACCAGCTATATTAGCCATAAGCGAAACTCAGATTATAGGCGATGATACTAATTATAGTATCAACGGCTATACTTTAGTACCGTTTTTTATTTCTCATCGAGGTGTCGCTTTATATATACGGTCCGACGTAGCTTTCAACTCTCTTCTCGATATTAAAAGCTTCAACCCAATTTTCCATTATCTTTGGGTGAAACTTCGAGTTGAAAAAGCTACAATCTTTTTCTGTTTTATGTACAGATCTCCCCAAGCCAACGAGCTAGAAACAACTGTGGTCATTGAAAAACTATCCGACGATATTAATAAACTTTTGGAAAAAAGTCCAGAATGTGAGATAGCCGTTGCCGGGGATTTTAATGTCCCTAACAAAAACTGGCTATATTTCTCTAGTCACAACTCACCGGAAGACAAGCAAATTGAACTATTTTCAAACATATTTCAACTGTCTCAACTTGTTATCGAGCATCTTTTGGATCTGTTCCTGATCACAAATATAGAAAAATATAACATTTCTGTTAGCTCTCCAATTGGGGGCTCTGATCATTGCCTTGTTAAAACAAGCTTTTCAACAAATACATCGGCCAGTCAAAATCATATTCCTAAAAGACTAGTTTGGCACTACAATAGGGATGACTGGGTCTGAACAGTTTTTTGGCTGATTTTGATTGGCCGATGTGTTTCCCTCACAGAAACGTTGACTTTGCTACAGATACCATTAGTAAAATAATTATACTAGGTATGAAACTCTTCATACCCACCTCTTTTAAACCGTTTAAACCAAGTTCCCAGCCATGGTTTAATGACATCTGTAGAAAAGCAATCGAATCTAAAGAGCAGCATTTTAAAAAGTATAAGGCCAATGTATCTGAGTCCTCACTTGCGGACTATAAAGCGGCTAGGAACAATTGCAAGAGAATTATCAATCAGCAAATGTTTTTTTATAATCAAAGGTTGAGACAGAAAATAATTAATCTCCTTCGCTGCAATCGCTCCTTTTGGACTTTTGCAAAAAGTGTAAAGAACAACTTTTATGGATCATCGTTTGCTCCGCTGATTGATAGCGGCAACTCTAAAATTTCCGATTCTATTGGTAAAGCTAATTTGTTCGCAAAAATTTTTGCAGTAAATTCTACACTCCCTCGTACAACTCAATTACCTCCAGTATACCCTGCTGTTGATCCTACTAAGGTTAAAATTCTCCAAAGAGTATGCTTCAGGTCACGTGCTTTAGTGAAAGTGCTAACGAATCTGAATGTTAGAAAGTCCACTGGTTCTGAGGGAATTCCAGCTATGGTTCTCAAACATATAGCCTCTCCCATTTCGTAAATATCCCAGCCAATGGAAAGTTGCACACGTTTCTCCAATTCCCAAAAAAGGCAACAAAAGTGACCCTTCAAACAACCGACCAATCGCCATTACTTCGGTCCTCTCCAAAATTATGGAAATTTTAGTAAACAAAAGGCTTTTGGGATACCTGAATAGCTCGCGTATTTTGAACGATCACCAATACGGCTTTCGCAGTCATCGATCTACAGGTGATCTTTTAACTTGTCTCTGCGAGAAGCTCAATACCAGCATTCATTGTTCCGGTGAATCTAAGGTTGTACCTCTCGATATCTCAAAGGTCTTTGATCGAGTCTCTTCTGAGCAAATGTCAGGCAATTAGGTTGGGCAGCTCCTTCTGTGCATGGATTGAGGATTTTTCTTTCATGGATTGAGGAACGCCCTACTCCGTTCTACCCTTAATCCAATCCATAGTTTTCCCGATGACAGCACTCTGGTGGCATCTTATGATTTTTGAAAGAAATCGAACGCTACTCCAACCGCAATCAGTTTAAAATGGGAAAATATGGCTAGTTCAGTTAACCACGTCCTAGCGAAAATAACTGATTGGGAAAAACAGAGTTGAGTTCAACACTTCCAAAACTCAAAGCTATCAGATCTTTTGCAAAAGAGATCAATCCATACCAATTGTACGGTTCTAAGGGGAAAATATACAGCGGTCTGCAAATTTAAACATTTTAAGCATGCAGCTTTATCAAAAAATGTTGTGGAATTAGCATAATTTTGATATAGCCGAAAAAGCTGCCAAATGTTTCGGTTTTCTTTTTTGCTGTAAAGCTTATTTTTCCCGTAGCGATCTGGCCAATATCTATAAAGCATATATTCGACTTAAGATGGAGTATAATTCTCACTTAAGGGTTGCGCTGCTCGAACATCATTAGGTTACCTGGACAAAATCCAAAATCGCGCCTTACGCCTGACTGGCGACCCCACTGTTCAGGGTACCTTTACTCCTCTTAACTCACTTCGAAATGTTGGAGCTTTATCTCTCTTTTATAGATATCTTGTAGGTAATGACACTTGTTCTATTGAATTGAAATCAATAATGCCTCCACTTAAACAATTCCAACGCAACACTAGGGCAGCCTCAAGTGCTCATTTCTACAACGTGGAAATTCCTAGGTGGTTTAAAACTGGTTATGGAAACTCTTTTATTGTGAAAACCGCTAACATGTGAAATATGCTTCCATCCAACGTGTTCCCCTCTGATACAAACGGTCTATTATACAATTTGCAACTTTTCAAAACGAACTTATTCAGGTTTGTCTCCAATTTATCCGCCAATTCTCCTTTATATTCATATTTTCCTTGAACTCGTCTGCTTCTTGCTCAAACCTACAATAATTGTGTAAAAAGGAAAATTTTCCTAAAGTTTTGGTAGCGTGTAAAAAAAAAAAAATAGTAGAATATAACTAAATTAAAAATAAATATATATGTCCTATAAATTATAATTAATATCATATTGTAAAATCTATATAATAAAACTAGTAATATGTGCTTGAATTTCAAGCGTCAAATTGATGATTAAATCGCATGATGAAAAAGCATATTGAAACAGCATTGTATCACTGATTTTTATAGTAAGGGATCATAAACGGTCTCATCCTCCAAATAGACGGTCTTGAACCATGATCCACCAACAAAAGTGGTAGAGGTGGTCAAGATCTGTTTAATGATATCCCACATGATAATATAACGTTGTCTTTCATATAGAGGGCTTATAAACAGTTTCAGCAACCAAGAAGGACGTGCTAGAACAATAGTCCCCAAACTAAAGTTGAATAGCTCGCCAAGATCTTTTCAATGATACCCCACATAATTGTATACAGCTGATTTTTTTTTTTTTATTTATTTATGTCTTTATTCTCAAAATGATTATAATACAAAAAATTTTTACAAAATTTAAAACTTATAGCAGGAGAATAGTTAGTGATCTCATGTGTTTAAATGTTAAAAAACAGTGTATAGGATCACTCCAAAAAAAAATTTGGGAATAGTGATAATATATTACACAAGACAATAGTATTAAGTGGGTTTACTTATAATAACAAGAAATTAATTAGCAACATATCAAAAAAAAATTTAGAAATTTAAAAAAGAGAGAACAATCTAAAAATTATTTTAAGATAAACAAAAAAATTATAAGATAAACAAGCAAATTCAAAATAAAACTTGTAATTAGAAAAAAAAAAAAAATATTATAAAAATTCACAAAATATATTAAATACAAAATTTATTGAATAGTAAGAAGTCACGAGTAAAAAAGATACCCAGTATGTTATATAAATAATAAATATATTTATTATTACTAACATACTGGGTATCTACTAAATTATCATTATTTACTAAATATATTTATATATTTAGTAAATAATGAAAGCATCCGCTCGCTACGAATATCAACTGGTAAGTTGTTGAATAAATGAGGAGCTAGAAAATTAAAGAAGTGACGAAAATGTGCGCAATTACCTCTGGGAATCCTTACAAAATCCATATTATTTATCCTAAGATTATAGCTCAAGACATTTCTACTAAATAAGTATCCAGAGCGGATAAAAAATATTTTAAGAATCTTGTATACATAAATATGGCGAAGCGGTAATATAACAAGCTTCCTGAAAAGAGGAAGACTAGGTGATAAACGCTGTTTTTTTAGTAATAGTCTAACAGCATGTTTTTGTGATATAAGTAAAGGATGAATTTTATTATAATAAGGTCACCCCAATCACAAAGAGCAAAGTATACCATTCTAAGCACATTTAAAGAACAATAGAAACTAAGATGAGAATTTGCCTTACTGATCGATTTACATAATTTCTCAAGTAACAGGAATGTTCTAACCAGTGTAGTTTGCAATATATTACAATGCCTAGATATTTAAATGAAGTGACATTTTCAATTTTAAAACATTTATTTATTTATTTAACTGAGTCATGCTTAACTCAAACACGTTACAAAGTATAAATTTAAAAACTAATAAAGTATTAACATGTATTAAGTAACAAGAATTAATTACAAAACTATTAAAAATAGTTAAAAACTTAAACTTTAAATAATTAACAATCTTTAACAAAATGTAACACACAATTTTAATAATAAAAAAGAGAAGGATAATAAAAAAACAATAAAAATTTATTAAAATAAGAAACAAGCTAAAGGTACTCCTTAAATTTCAATGATGCAAAGAAAGAAGTAAGTTTAGAAAGTTCAAAATTAATAGTTTGTTTATACTAATTAGATAAGGACATCTTTCGCGTTTTCCATAGTTAGTTCTATGAAATTGAACATAGAATATGTTATGTGATCTTAATCTTGAAAGTCTATTCTATCAAGTAACTAAGTAGACATAATAATACATTTTAGCAATTCTGTTAAGAAGAATATATCGGACACTTCACGACGTTTTTCAAAGGTAGAAATATTTAATAATTTCAAACAATGCTCGTACGGTGGGAGATTATGCGGGTCTTCCCAAGAAAGGTGACGGAGCGCAAATCTGACAAATTTGTTTTGAACAGATTCAACCCTATTAATATGTATTCTATATAATGGGCTCCACACCTGACTGGCAAATTTTAAATTGGGTCTTACCAAGCAAGTATAAAGCGATTTAAACACATAAGCCTTGAAATTCTTGCCCGACGTTTAATAAAACCGAGTGTTGAATTTGCTTTATTTAATATATAGGTATAATGAAGCTAAAATGAAAGTTTACTGTCGAAAAGTACTCCTAAATCTTTAATTGAAAATACAGATGAAATAGGTTGATTATTAAAAGAATAAATATAGAATAAAGGGTTTGAACCGCGCGTAAAAGTAATAAATGCACATTTGTTAATATTAAGTAGGAGATAATTGTTAATGCACCATTTATGGAAACTATTTAAATCTTCTTGCAATGCTAATGAATCATCTAAAGATTTAATTTTTTTTTTAAATTTTCATATCATCGACATAAATTTTAATCTGACTATTTAAAATTAAAGACGTGATGTCATTAATCGAAATAATGAACAATAAAGCTACCTTGAGGAACACCAGTAGGAGCTAGAAATGGAGCAGAAGTTATAGAACAAAATAAAACAGAGTAGCTACGATCAGAAAGATAGGAACATATCCATTTATAAAATAAAAGGTAAACCCTAATTTTTTTAACTTAAAAATAATGATATTATGAGGAAGAAGATCGAAAGCTTTACTAAAGCCAGTGTAAATTACATCTGTTTGAAAACCATCCTACATATTTTTGAGAAAAGTTGATGTTGACTAAATTAGATTGCTGACAGTGGATCTCTTTTTCCTAAAACCATGTTGAAATGGCGACAAGAAATTCGCGCAATGATCATAAATAGAATCAAAAACAATTAGTTCAAAGAGTTTTGGAATTGCTGATAGTTTAGCTATTGGATGATAATTAGTTACATCATTTTTTTGATCTTTTTTATGAATAGGTCTAATAAGAGCAGTCTTCCAAATTGAAGGGAAAACTCCACAAGCTAATGAAAAATTAAATATAGTCGAAAGTGGGCTGGCTAAAGATACAGAACAATTTTTTAAAAATAAATTAGGAATACCATCACTATCAGGACTAGGATTATCGTCAATTTTATTTAAATAGTTGCAAATTAAATTAGAATTTATATTAATATTAGTAAGTGTAGTTTTCGAAAAATTATCAAGATGATGGAAATTTGTCGTTTACAGAAAAAACTGAAGTAGCGTAACTAGATGCAAAAAAATCGCGAAAGAATTCAGAAATAACTTTAGAATCGTTGCTGACAGTATTCTTTTATTTAAAGAAAGCGGAGTATTGATCACTTTTTCTCTTAGAATTCACAAATTTGCAAAAGAGTTTCTAGTTGGCTTTGATATTCGAGGACATATTAGAAACATAATTTGCGTAAAGATTATCAGCCATTAATTTAAATTTATTAAACAAGATCAACAAATTATTATAATCGTGGTTCACTTCTGAAGAACAAATGGAATTTTTTATAGCAATTAATCCACCTATATTTTTTGAAATATTATCAGGAAATAGCGTACCATATCTGTCTTTTCTAAAGACATTAAAAAATGATGAGAAAAGATTAAGAGAAGTTATTAATTGATATGATATGAAAAGATATGAGAAGTTATTAATTGAAGAAGTGAGCCACGTTTCTGTTAGAATAAAAATGTCAAACTCTAAAAGTGAAGAATTAGAGAAAACAGTTTTATTTTTAGTACGCAGGCCTTGTACATTTTAATTATAAATAGATAATTTAGAAGAGGTAGTACAAGGGTTAGCTAAAGTATGTTGATATAGACTGATATTAACTAAATTTCTCTGACTTGGGACGGGACGAAAGTACTTATCATGATTTTCTCTTACCCTTTGAAAATTGATAATTCTGTTAGAAGAAATGTGGCAGGCATATGTTTCAAGATCCGTTAAAGCATTATCCGGTGAAATATTAAATGTTTCATGATATCTTATGAAAATTTTACGTAGTTCATTAACATCAGTTGGCAATCCTTCTTGTTGAATAGCAATTTTTAGAGATGTATTGGTTTTGTCACCTATACATACATCATTAAGATTATTATGAAGATAGGCCAGATAAAGTCGGCCGTTTTCAAAAATTCTGCTTGTTATTGTTATCTTCTAATGATTTAAGTGTAACCTTAACAACATGTGGCAAAAGAGGGTCTAAAATGGGTGGCATTGTAGGATTTTCAATGGAAGTACTTGATTGACGGGCAGAAACTTTTTTTAAAGGAGGTAATTCATAATTTCGAGTTTTGTTCGAGTTTAACGTTTGATGTTGATTTTTTTTTTTGTTTGTTTTGTTTGGGTAATTTTATTTAAATTTAATTTAAATTTGGAATTTAATTTTGTTTTATTTTGATTTTTTTAATTTTAACTTTAATTAATTTTTCCCAGTCCCATTTCGTTGCAAATTGTAATAATGTCCGTCAACTTTACAATTAACTTTTGTATCATTAGACGTTTAGCGAGCAATTCCCAATCGGTTGAAGCTCACCTACACTCAGAAAGACCAGCTATATTATCCCTAAGCGAAACTCAGGTTATAGGCGATGATACTAATTATAGTATCAACGGCTATACTTTAGTACCGTTTTTTATTTCTCATCGAGGTGTCGCTTTATATATACGTTCCGACGTAGCTTTCAACTCTCTTCTCGATATTAAAAGCTTCAACCCAATTTTCCATTATCTTTGGGTGAAACTCCGAGTTGAAAAAGCTACAATCTTTTTCTGTTTTATGTACAGATCTCCCCAAGCCAACGAGCTAGAAACAACTGTGGTCATTGAAAAACTATCCGACGATATTAATAAACTTTTGGAAAAAAGTCCAGAATGTGAGATAGCCGTTGCCGGGGATTTTAATGTCCCTAACAAAAACTGGCTATATTTCTCTAGTCACAACTCACCGGAAGACAAGCAAATTGAACTATTTTCAAACATATTTCAACTGTCTCAACTTGTTATCGAGCATCTTTTGGATCTGTTCCTGACCACAAATATAGAAAAATATAACATTTCTGTTAGCTCTCCAATTGGGGGCTCTGATCATTGCCTTGTTAAAACAAGCTTTTCAACAAATACATCGGCCAGTCAAAATCATATTCCTAAAAGACTAGTTTGGCACACAATAGGGCTGACTGGGTTGGTCTGAACAGTTTTTTGGCTGATTTTGATTGGCCGATGTGTTTCCGTCACAGAAACGTTGACTTTGCTACAGATGCCATTAGTAAAATAATTATGCTAGGTATGAAACTCTTCATACCCACCTCTTTTAAACCTTATAAACCAAGTTCCCAGCCATGGTTTAATGACATCTGTAGAAAAGCAATCGAATCTAAAGAGCAGCATTTTAAAAAGTATAAGGCCAATGTATCTGAGTCCTCACTTGCGGGCTATAAAGCAGCTAGGAACAATTGCAAGAGAATTATCAATCAGCAAATGTTTTTTTATAACCAAAGGTTGAGACAGAAAATAATTAATCTCCCTTACTGCAATCACTCCTTTTGGACTTTTGCAAAAAGTGTAAAGAACAACTTTTGTGGATCATCGTTTGCTTCGCTGATTGACACCGGCAACTCTATCATTTCCGATTCTATTGGTAAAGCTAATTTGTTCGCAAAAATTTTTGCAGCAAATTCTACACTCCCTCCTACAACTCAATTACCTCCAGTATACCCTCCTGTTGATCCTACTAAGATTAAAATTCTCCAAAGAGTATGCTTCAGTTCACGTGCTGTTACTGAACTGAAGTACGTGCCATTACTTCGGTCCTCTCCAAAATTATGGAAATTTTGGTAAACAAAAGGCTTTTCAGATACCTGAATAGCACGCGTATTTTGAACGATCACCAATACGGCTTTTGCAGTCATCGATCTACAGGTGATCTTTTAACTTGTCTCTGCGAGAAGCTCAACACCAGCATTCATTGTTCCGGTGAATCTAAGGTTGTACCTCTCGATATCTCAAAGATCTTTGACCGAGTATGGCATTCTGCTCTTCTGAGCAAATGTCAGGCGATTGGGTTGGGCAGCTCCTTCTGTGCATGGATTGAGGATTTTCTTTCGAATTGTCGTATTCGTATCCTTGACGACAGTTTTATGTGTGACACTCATAAAATAAATGCTGACGTTCCACAAGGCTCTGCCTTATCTCCCACTCTCTTCTTAATTTTCATTAACGACCTACTCCGTTCTATCCTTAATCCAATCCATAGTTTTCCTGATGACAGCACTCTGGTGGCATCTTATGATTTTTTAAAGAAATCGAATGCTACTCCAACCGCAATCAGTTTAAAATGGGAAATTATGGCTAGTTCAGTTAACCACGTCCTAGCGAAAATAACTGATTGGGAAAAACAGAGTTGAGTTCAACACTTCCAAAACTCAAAGCTATCAGATCTTTTGCAAAAGAGATCAATCCATACCAATTCTACGGTTCCAAGGGGAAAATATACAGCGGTCTGCAAATTTAAACATTTTAAGCATGCAGCTTTATCAAAAAATGTTGTGGAATTAGAATATTTTTGATATAACCGAAAAAGCTGCCAAATGTTTCGGTTTTCTTTTTTGCTGTAAAGCTAATTTTTCCCGTAGCGATCTGGCCAATATCTATAAAGCATATATTCGACTTAAGATGGAGTATAATTCTCATTTAAGGGCTGGCGCTGCTCGAACATAATTAGGTTACCTGGACAAAATGCAAAATCGCGCCTTACGCCTGACTGGCGACCCCACTGTTCAGGGTACCTTTACTCCTCTTAACTCACTTCGAAATGTTGGAGCTTTATCTCTCTTTTATAGATATCTTGTAGGCAATGACACTTGTTCTATTGAATTGAAATCAATAATGCCTCCACTTAAACAATTCCAACGCAACACTAGGGCAGCCTCAAGTGCTCATTTCTACAACGTGGAAATTCCTAGGTGGTTTAAAACTGGTTATGGAAACTCTTTTATTGTGAGAACCGCTAAAATGTGGAATATGATTCCATCCAACGTGTTCCCCTCTGACAGTGTATTATACGATACAAACGGTCTATTATACAATTTGCAACTTTTCAAAACGAACTTATCCAGGTTTGTATCCAATTTACCCACCAATTCTCCTTTGTATTCATATTTTCCCTGAACTCGTCAGCTTCTTGCTCAAACCAACAATAATTGTGTAAAAAGCAAAATTTTCCTAGAGTTTTGGTAGCGTGTAAAAAAAAAAATAGTAGAATATAACTAAATTAAAAATAAATATATATGTCCTATAAATTATAATTAATATCATATTGTAAAATCTATATAATAAAACTAGTAATGTGTGCTTGCATTTCAAGCGTCAAATTGATGATTAAATCGCATGATGAAAAAGCATGTTGAAACAGCATTGTATCACTGATTTTTATAGTAAGGGATCATAAACGGTCTCATCCTCCAAATAGACGGTCTTGAACCATGATCCACCAACAAAAGTGGTAGAGCTGGTCAAGATATGTTTAATGATGTCCCACATGATAATATAACGTTGTCTTTCATATTGAGAGTTTAAAAACAGTTTCAGCAACCAAGAAGGACGTGCTAGAACAATGGTCCCCAAACTAAAGTTGAATAGCTCGCCAAGATCTTTTCAATGATCACCCACATAATTGTATACAGTTAATTTTTTTTTTTTATTTATTTATGTATAATTATTTATGTATAATTTATTTATTTATAATACAAAAAATTTTTACAAAATTTAAAACTTATAGCAGGAGAATAGTTAGTGATCTCATGTGTTTAAATGTTAAAAAACAGTGTATAGGATCACTCCAAAAAAAAATTTGGGAATAGTGATAATATATTACACAAGACAATAGTATTAAGTGGGTTTACTTATAATAACAAGAAATTAATTAGCAACATATCAAAAAAAAAATTTAGAAATTTAAAAAAGAGAGAACAATTTAAAAATTATTTTAAGATAAACAAAAAAATTATAAGATAAACAAGCAAATTCAAAATAAAACTTGTAATTAGGAAAAAAAAAAAAAAGAAAAATATTATAAAAATTCACAAAATATATTAAATACACAATTTATTGAATAGTAAGAAGTCACGAGTAAAAAAGATACCCAGTACGTTATATACGACTAACACTTTCATTGAAACATACCGCATGTTTATTAGAGATTCAATGTCATCATAATTTAAAGCAAATAACCAAATCTTTAATTTTTTAGTAAATAATGAAAGCATCCGCTCGCTACGAATATCAACTGGTAAGTTGTTGAATAAATGAGGAGCTAGAAAATTAAAGAAGTGACGAAAATGTGCGCAATTACCTCTGGGAATCCTTACAAAATCCATATTATTTATCCTAAGATTATAGCTCAAGACATTTCTACTAAATAAGTATCCAGAGCGGATAAAAAATATTTTAAGAATCTTGTATACATAAAGATGGCGAAGCGGTAATATAACAAGCTTCCTGAAAAGAGGAAGACTAGGTGATAAACGATGTTTTTTTAGTAAAAGTCTAACAGCATGTTTTTGTGATATAAGGAAAGGATGAATTTTATTATAATAAGGTCACCCCAACATGAAAGTTCATATTGGAGTTTCGAATCACAAAGAGCAAAGTATACCATTTTAAGCACTTTTAAAGAACAATAGAAACTAAGATGATAAATTTGCTTTACTGATCGATTTAAATAATTTCTCAAGTAACAGGAATGTTCTAACCAGTGTAGTTTATAATATATTACAATGCCTAGATATTTAAATGAAGTGACATTTTCAATTTTAAAACATTTATTTATTTATTTATTTAACTGACTCATGCTTAACTCAAACACGTTACAAAGTATAAATTTAAAAACGTATAAAGTTCCAAGAATTAATTACAATACTATTAAAAACAGTTAAAAACTTAAACTTTAAATAATTAACAATCTTTAACAAAATGTACCACACAATTTTAATAATAAAAAAGAGAAGGAAAATAAAAAAGCAATAAAAATTAATTAAAATGAGAAACAAGCTAAAGGTACTCCTTAAATTTCAATGATGTAAAGAAAGAAGTAAGTTTAGAAAGTTCAAAATTAATAGTTTGTTTATACTAATTAGATAAGGACATCTTTCGTGTTTTCCATAGTTAGTTCTATGAAATTGAACATAAAATATGTTGTGACCTTAATCTTGAAACTGGACAAAAGTCTATTCTATCAAGTAACTAAGTAGACATAATAATACATTTTAGCAATTCTGTTAAGAATATGATATCGGCAACATCACGACGTTTTTCAAAGGTAGAAATATTTAATAAGTTCAAACAATGCTCGTACGGTGGGAGATTATGCGGGCCTTCCCAAGAAAGGTGACGGAGCGCTAATCTGAGAAATTTTTTTTGAACAGATTCAACCCTATTGATATGTACTCTATATAATGGGCTCCACACCTGACTGGCAAATTTTAAATTGGGTCTTACCAAGCAAGTATAAAGCGATTTAAACACATAAGCCTTGAAATTCTTGCCCGACGTTTAATAAAACCGAGTGTTGAATTTGCTTTATTTAATATATAGGTATAATGAAGCTAAAATGAAAGTTTACTGTCGAAAAGTACTCCTAAATCTTTAATTGAAAATACAGATGAAATAGGTTGATTATTAAAAGAATAAATATAGAATAAAGGGTTTGAACCGCGCGTAAAAGTAATAAATGCACATTTGTTAATATTAAGTAGGAGATAATTGTTAATGCACCATTTATGGAAACTATTTAAATCTTCTTGCAATGCTAATGAATCATCTAAAGATTTAATTTTTTTTTTAAATTTTCATATCATCGACATAAATTTTAATCTGACTATTTAAAATTAAAGACGTGATGTCATTAATCGAAATAATGAACAATAAAGCTACCTTGAGGAACACCAGTAGGAGCTAGAAATGGAGCAGAAGTTATAGAACAAAATAAAACAGAGTAGCTACGATCAGAAAGATAGGAACATATCCATTTATAAAATAAAAGGTAAACCCTAATTTTTTTAACTTAAAAATAATGATATTATGAGGAAGAAGATCGAAAGCTTTACTAAAGCCAGTGTAAATTACATCTGTTTGAAAACCATCCTACATATTTTTGAGAAAAGTTGATGTTGACTAAATTAGATTGCTGACAGTGGATCTCTTTTTCCTAAAACCATGTTGAAATGGCGACAAGAAATTCGCGCAATGATCATAAATAGAATCAAAAACAATTAGTTCAAAGAGTTTTGGAATTGCTGATAGTTTAGCTATTGGATGATAATTAGTTACATCATTTTTTTGATCTTTTTTATGAATAGGTCTAATAAGAGCAGTCTTCCAAATTGAAGGGAAAACTCCACAAGCTAATGAAAAATTAAATATAGTCGAAAGTGGGCTGGCTAAAGATACAGAACAATTTTTTAAAAATAAATTAGGAATACCATCACTATCAGGACTAGGATTATCGTCAATTTTATTTAAATAGTTGCAAATTAAATTAGAATTTATATTAATATTAGTAAGTGTAGTTTTCGAAAAATTATCAAGATGATGGAAATTTGTCGTTTACAGAAAAAACTGAAGTAGCGTAACTAGATGCAAAAAAATCGCGAAAGAATTCAGAAATAACTTTAGAATCGTTGCTGACAGTATTCTTATATTTAAAGAAAGCGGAGTATTGATCACTTTTTCTCTTAGAATTCACAAATTTGCAAAAGAGTTTCTAGTTGGCTTTGATATTCGAGGACATATTAGAAACATAATTTGCGTAAAGATTATCAGCCATTAATTTAAATTTATTAAACAAGATCAACAAATTATTATAATCGTGGTTCACTTCTGAAGAACAAATGGAATTTTTTATAGCAATTAATCCACCTATATTTTTTGAAATATTATCAGGAAATAGCGTACCATATCTGTCTTTTCTAAAGACATTAAAAAATGATGAGAAAAGATTTAAGTTATTAATTGAAGAAGTGAGCCACGTTTCTGTTAGAATAAAAATGTCAAACTCTAAAAGTGAAGAATTAGAGAAAACAGTTTTATTTTTAGTACGCAGGCCTTGTACATTTTAATTATAAATAGATAATTTAGAAGAGGTAGTACAAGGGTTAGCTAAAGTATGTTGATATAGACTGATATTAACTAAATTTCTCTGACTTGGGACGGGACGAAAGTACTTATCATGATTTTCTCTTACCCTTTGAAAATTGATAATTCTGTTAGAAGAAATGTGGCAGGCATATGTTTCAAGATCCGTTAAAGCATTATCCGGTGAAATATTAAATGTTTCATGATATCTTATGAAAATTTTACGTAGTTCATTAACATCAGTTGGCAATCCTTCTTGTTGAATAGCAATTTTTAGAGATGTATTGGTTTTGTCACCTATACATACATCATTAAGATTATTATGAAGATAGGCCAGATAAAGTCGGCCGTTTTCAAAAATTCTGCTTGTTATTGTTATCTTCTAATGATTTAAGTGTAACCTTAACAACATGTGGCAAAAGAGGGTCTAAAATGGGTGGCATTGTAGGATTTTCAATGGAAGTACTTGATTGAAGGGCAGAAACTTTTTTTAAAGGAGGTAATTCATAATTTCGAGTTTTGTTCGAGTTTAACGTTTGATGTTGATTTTTTTTTTTGTTTGTTTTGTTTGGGTAATTTTATTTAAATTTAATTTAAATTTGGAATTTAATTTTGTTTTATTTTGATTTTTTTAATTTTAACTTTAATTAATTTTTCCCAGTCCCATTTCGTTGCAAATTGTAATAATGTCCGTCAACTTTACAATTAACTTTTGTATCATTAGACGTTTAGCGAGCAATTCCCAATCGGTTGAAGCTCACCTACACTCAGAAAGACCAGCTATATTATCCCTAAGCGAAACTCAGGTTATAGGCGATGATACTAATTATAGTATCAACGGCTATACTTTAGTACCGTTTTTTATTTCTCATCGAGGTGTCGCTTTATATATACGTTCCGACGTAGCTTTCAACTCTCTTCTCGATATTAAAAGCTTCAACCCAATTTTCCATTATCTTTGGGTGAAACTCCGAGTTGAAAAAGCTACAATCTTTTTCTGTTTTATGTACAGATCTCCCCAAGCCAACGAGCTAGAAACAACTGTGGTCATTGAAAAACTATCCGACGATATTAATAAACTTTTGGAAAAAAGTCCAGAATGTGAGATAGCCGTTGCCGGGGATTTTAATGTCCCTAACAAAAACTGGCTATATTTCTCTAGTCACAACTCACCGGAAGACAAGCAAATTGAACTATTTTCAAACATATTTCAACTGTCTCAACTTGTTATCGAGCATCTTTTGGATCTGTTCCTGACCACAAATATAGAAAAATATAACATTTCTGTTAGCTCTCCAATTGGGGGCTCTGATCATTGCCTTGTTAAAACAAGCTTTTCAACAAATACATCGGCCAGTCAAAATCATATTCCTAAAAGACTAGTTTGGCACACAATAGGGCTGACTGGGTTGGTCTGAACAGTTTTTTGGCTGATTTTGATTGGCCGATGTGTTTCCGTCACAGAAACGTTGACTTTGCTACAGATGCCATTAGTAAAATAATTATGCTAGGTATGAAACTCTTCATACCCACCTCTTTTAAACCTTATAAACCAAGTTCCCAGCCATGGTTTAATGACATCTGTAGAAAAGCAATCGAATCTAAAGAGCAGCATTTTAAAAAGTATAAGGCCAATGTATCTGAGTCCTCACTTGCGGGCTATAAAGCAGCTAGGAACAATTGCAAGAGAATTATCAATCAGCAAATGTTTTTTTATAACCAAAGGTTGAGACAGAAAATAATTAATCTCCCTTACTGCAATCACTCCTTTTGGACTTTTGCAAAAAGTGTAAAGAACAACTTTTGTGGATCATCGTTTGCTTCGCTGATTGACACCGGCAACTCTATCATTTCCGATTCTATTGGTAAAGCTAATTTGTTCGCAAAAATTTTTGCAGCAAATTCTACACTCCCTCCTACAACTCAATTACCTCCAGTATACCCTCCTGTTGATCCTACTAAGATTAAAATTCTCCAAAGAGTATGCTTCAGTTCACGTGCTGTAGTGAAAGTGCTAACTAATCTGAATGTTAGAAAGTCCACTGGTTCTGAGGGAATTCCAGCTATGGTTCTCAAACATATAGCCTCTCCCATTTCGAAACCTCTGCGCAATCTTTTCGCAATCTCATTTTCGACTGGTAAATATCCCAGCCAATGGAAAGTTGCACACGTTTCTCCAATTCCCAAAAAAGGCAACAAAAGTGACCCTTCAAACAACCGACCAATCGCCATTACTTCGGTCCTCTCCAAAATTATGGAAATTTTGGTAAACAAAAGGCTTTTCAGATACCTGAATAGCACGCGTATTTTGAACGATCACCAATACGGCTTTTGCAGTCATCGATCTACAGGTGATCTTTTAACTTGTCTCTGCGAGAAGCTCATCACCAGCATTCATTGTTCCGGTGAATCTAAGGTTGTACCTCTCGATATCTCAAAGATCTTTGACCGAGTATGGCATTCTGCTCTTCTGAGCAAATGTCAGGCGATTGGGTTGGGCAGCTCCTTCTGTGCATGGATTGAGGATTTTCTTTCGAATTGTCGTATTCGTATCCTTGACGACAGTTTTATGTGTGACACTCATAAAATAAATGCTGACGTTCCACAAGGCTCTGCCTTATCTCCCACTCTCTTCTTAATTTTCATTAACGACCTACTCCGTTCTATCCTTAATCCAATCCATAGTTTTCCTGATGACAGCACTCTGGTGGCATCTTATGATTTTTTAAAGAAATCGAATGCTACTCCAACCGCAATCAGTTTAAAATGGGAAATTATGGCTAGTTCAGTTAACCACGACCTAGCGAAAATAACTGATTGGGAAAAACAGAGTTGAGTTCAACACTTCCAAAACTCAAAGCTATCAGATCTTTTGCAAAAGAGATCAATCCATACCAATTCTACGGTTCCAAGGGGAAAATATACAGCGGTCTGCAAATTTAAACATTTTAAGCATGCAGCTTTATCAAAAAATGTTGTGGAATTAGAATATTTTTGATATAACCGAAAAAGCTGCCAAATGTTTCGGTTTTCTTTTTTGCTGTAAAGCTAATTTTTCCCGTAGCGATCTGACCAATATCTATAAAGTATATATTCGACTTAAGATGGAGTATAATTCTCATTTAAGGGCTGGCGCTGCTCGAACATAATTAGGTTACCTGGACAAAATGCAAAATCGCGCCTTACGCCTGACTGGCGACCCCACTGTTCAGGGTACCTTTACTCCTCTTAACTCACTTCGAAATGTTGGAGCTTTATCTCTCTTTTATAGATATCTTGTAGGCAATGACACTTGTTCTATTGAATTGAAATCAATAATGCCTCCACTTAAACAATTCCAACGCAACACTAGGGCAGCCTCAAGTGCTCATTTCTACAACGTGGAAATTCCTAGGTGGTTTAAAACTGGTTATGGAAACTCTTTTATTGTGAGAACCGCTAAAATGTGGAATATGATTCCATCCAACGTGTTCCCCTCTGACAGTGTATTATACGATACAAACGGTCTATTATACAATTTGCAACTTTTCAAAACGAACTTATCCAGGTTTGTATCCAATTTACCCACCAATTCTCCTTTGTATTCATATTTTCCCTGAACTCGTCAGCTTCTTGCTCAAACCTACAATAATTGTGTAAAAAGCAAAATTTTCCTAGAGTTTTGGTAGCGTGTAAAAAAAAAAATAGTAGAATATAACTAAATTAAAAATAAATATATATGTCCTATAAATTATAATTAATATCATATTGTAAAATCTATATAATAAAACTAGTAATGTGTGCTTGCATTTCAAGCGTCAAATTGATGATTAAATCGCATGATGAAAAAGCATGTTGAAACAGCATTGTATCACTGATTTTTATAGTAAGGGATCATAAACGGTCTCATCCTCCAAATAGACGGTCTTGAACCATGATCCACCAACAAAAGTGGTAGAGCTGGTCAAGATATGTTTAATGATGTCCCATATGATAATATAACGTTGTCTTTCATATTGAGAGTTTAAAAACAGTTTCAGCAACCAAGAAGGACGTGCTAGAACAATGGTCCCCAAACTAAAGTTGAATAGCTCGCCAAGATCTTTTCAATGATCACCCACATAATTGTATACAGTTAATTTTTTTTTTTTATTTATTTATGTATAATTATTTATGTATAATTTATTTATTTATAATACAAAAAATTTTTACAAAATTTAAAACTTATAGCAGGAGAATAGTTAGTGATCTCATGTGTTTAAATGTTAAAAAACAGTGTATAGGATCACTCCAAAAAAAAATTTGGGAATAGTGATAATATATTACACAAGACAATAGTATTAAGTGGGTTTACTTATAATAACAAGAAATTAATTAGCAACATATCAAAAAAAAAATTTAGAAATTTAAAAAAGAGAGAACAATTTAAAAATTATTTTAAGATAAACAAAAAAATTATAAGATAAACAAGCAAATTCAAAATAAAACTTGTAATTAGAAAAAAAAAAAAAAAGAAAAATATTATAAAAATTCACAAAATATATTAAACACACAATTTATTGAATAGTAAGAAGTCACGAGTAAAAAAGATACCCAATACGTTATATACGACTAACACTTTCATTGAAACATACCGCATGTTTATTAGAGATTCAATGTCATCATAATTTAAAGCAAATAACCAAATCTTTAATTTTTTAGTAAATAATGAAAGCATCCGCTCGCTACGAATATCAACTGGTAAGTTGTTGAATAAATGAGGAGCTAGAAAATTAAAGAAGTGACGAAAATGTGCGCAATTACCTCTGGGAATCCTTACAAAATCCATATTATTTATCCTAAGATTATAGCTCAAGACATTTCTACTAAATAAGTATCCAGAGCGGATAAAAAATATTTTAAGAATCTTGTATACATAAAGATGGCGAAGCGGTAATATAACAAGCTTCCTGAAAAGAGGAAGACTAGGTGATAAACGATGTTTTTTTAGTAAAAGTCTAACAGCATGTTTTTGTGATATAAGTAAAGGATGAATTTTATTATAATAAGGTCACCCCAACATGAAAGTTCATATTGGAGTTTCGAATCACAAAGAGCAAAGTATACCATTTTAAGCACTTTTAAAGAACAATAGAAACTAAGATGATAAATTTGCTTTACTGATCGATTTAAATAATTTCTCAAGTAACAGGAATGTTCTAACCAGTGTAGTTTATAATATATTACAATGCCTAGATATTTAAATGAAGTGACATTTTCAATTTTAAAACATTTATTTATTTATTTATTTAACTGACTCATGCTTAACTCAAACACGTTACAAAGTATAAATTTAAAAACGTATAAAGTTCCAAGAATTAATTACAATACTATTAAAAACAGTTAAAAACTTAAACTTTAAATAATTAACAATCTTTAACAAAATGTACCACACAATTTTAATAATAAAAAAGAGAAGGAAAATAAAAAAGCAATAAAAATTAATTAAAATGAGAAACAAGCTAAAGGTACTCCTTAAATTTCAATGATGCAAAGAAAGAAGTAAGTTTAGAAAGTTCAAAATTAATAGTTTGTTTATACTAATTAGATAAGGACATCCTTCGTGTTTTCCATAGTTAGTTCTATGAAATTGAACATAAAATATGTTGTGATCTTAATCTTGAAACTGGACAAAAGTCTATTCTATCAAGTAACTAAGTAGACATAATAATACATTTTAGCAATTCTGTTAAGAATATGATATCGGCAACATCACGACGTTTTTCAAAGGTAGAAATATTTAATAAGTTCAAACAATGCTCGTACGGTGGGAGATTATGCGGGCCTTCCCAAGAAAGGTGACGGAGCGCTAATCTGAGAAATTTTTTTTGAACAGATTCAACCCTATTGATATGTACTCTATATAATGGGCTCCACACCTGACTGGCAAATTTTAAATTGGGTCTAACCAAGCGAGTATAAAGCGATTTAAACACGTAAGGGTCTTGAAATTCTATGGCCCAACGTTTCATAAAACCGAGTATTGAATTTCCTTTATTTAATATATAGGTATAATGAAGCTAAAATGAAAGTTTACTGTCGAAAAGTACTCCTAAATCTTTAATTGAAAATACAGATGAAATAGGTTGATTATTAAAAGAATAAATATAGAATAAAGGGTTTGAACCGCGCGTAAAAGTAATAAATGCACATTTGTTAATATTAAGTAGGAGATAATTGTTAATGCACCATTTATGGAAACGATTTAAATCTTCTTGCAATGCTAATGAATCATCTAACGATTTAATTTTTTTTTTAAATTTTCATATCATCGACATAAATTTTAATCTGACTATTTAAAATTAAAAACGTGATGTCATTAATCGAAATAATGAACAATAAAGGACCAAGATGACTACCTTGAGGAACACCAGTAGGAGCAAGAAATGGAGCAGAAGTTATAGAACAAAATAAAACAGAGTAGCTACGATCAGAAAGATAGGAACACATTCAATTTATAAAATAAGAGGTAAACCCTAATTTTTTTAACTTAAAAATAATGATATCATGAGGAAGAAGATCGAAAGCTTTACTAAAGTCAGTCTAAATTACATCTGTTTGAAAACCATCCAGCATATTTTTGAGAAAAGTTGATGTTGGCTAAACCAGATTGGTGACAGTGGATCTCTTTTTCCTAAAACCATGTTAAAATGGCGACAAGAAATTCGCGCAATGATCATAAATAGAATCAAAAACAATTAGATCAAAGAGTTTTGGAATTGCTGATAGTTTAGCTATTGGATGATAATTAGTTACATCATTTTTTTGATCTTTTTTATGAATAGGTCTAATAAGAGCAGTCTTCCAAATTGAAGGGAAAACTACACATGCTAATGAAAAAAGAAACTTTTTTTAAAGGAGGTAATTTATAATTTGATGAACTGTTAGAAGAAGAATTGAAATTTGAACTATTCGATACGTGGTAATTTTTAGGTAATATTGACGGTTTGTTTAGGATTTCAGGTTTCACCTTGAACAAAATTTTGATATTTTGTCAGAGTGTTAGAAATGGATCGTTTAAATTTAGAAATTTTAGTTTTAAGAAAAGAATCACTAACGTGTTTATTTAATGAATATTTAGAGGGTTCGTTAGAGAGTGTACTATTGTTAGATTTAGATTTATATTTTACTTTATTGTTAAAAGAAGAAGTCGAGTATGATTAGTTTTGTTAATCGTCGTTAAAGAATTATTATTAAAGGAATTGGTAGTATTAAAATGGTTAATGTTATTAAATGAAGTGAAATAACTGTTGGTAGGTTGAGAAAGCTATTTATATTATTTTGATTATAGTTTTTGTCAGTAGTACGATTAGATTTATTAGAATCAGTAGGAGGTGCAACGTTTGGCAAGTCAAAAAGATTGATTAAATCATAATAAATTATATTATTGTTAAATGTAAGGCTAGAGTTACTAGCACTAGGAGGTGTAATTATTAGTAAGTGCAGTAGACTAATTAAATCCTTGTTATTAGTAATTTTATTTGTGGTAAGATTTGTTTTATTAGTATCAATAGCGGAGTGGTTAGATAGATTAGTTAGAATTTCAGAAAATTCAGAATTTGCATCTGTTAAACTTAATGGATATTTAAGGTTATCTTTATCTTTTGGCTTAAATAATTTGACAGGTAGATATGAACTGGAGGACCACTAACTGCGCCAATTTTGTTCCAAACGTATGCATTATCAGAATCCTGCAACAACTCAAAAGTTTTATACGGTCCAGTTAATTTAAAGCAGCGATATTTTATATTTCTTTTTTTATCCGATTAGGAGTAGCAGTAAGGCATGAAACAGTGAAGACCGGAACTTTTTTTTAATAAATTGAAGCATTTGAGCAACATCAAAAGAAGATGGAGCACCTTTGATGAGAATTGATGCATTTAATAACTTTGCCTTATTAATTGATGAAATATTAGAATTGTATAATTTAGAAAGTCTGCAATTCCATTCATCTTCAGTCCATTTAGTACCAAATTTATGCAAAATAATAGGGTCTGTTTGTATACCTATTTCACATGTATCCGGTATAAAATGAGTTCACATGTTTTCGGAATATTTTGTATTTCTCCATGAAGTATTTCCGGAGCCCCTTGCGTGTTCAAATTTTTGTATTCACCAAGTACATCTAACAAAAACATATTTGAGGAGTTATGTAAAGACTCCATCTTCTCTGCAAAAGAGTCATACTGTGATGTCAGCAATTTCTTAACCGAAGACAGGTCACTAGACATATTTCGGTGACTGCGACCCGCTTCGAAAATATCTCTAATCTTGTTCTCCAAACTTTGGAAATGGCTAGGAAAAGTTGAGAGAAGATCAATTTCGATTTTATTAATTGTGAGATATTATGCAGTCGTGTTTCCGGTCAAAGCAGTGGTGTTCAGGGTAATGAACACCACTGCTTTGACCGGAAACACGACTGCATAATGAGCCGAACCATTTGGCCATATCTTGAAAAGCGTTCGAGTTGTTGACGATTGCATGGTTAGTTTTTGCAAACAGAGCAGACTTTTCATTGTCAAGATTTCCAATGACTTTATGGATGTTATCAAACATACTTCGTAATAGGCCTTCATAATTTTGGTAATCTTCACAAATGAAAAATGATTAAGAGATGAATGGTACCAATCTCTCCTAAGACCCAAACGAACACCATGTAACTTTCTTTTGCAAAAAGCTCTGCAAATGACAAACTTACTTTTTTTGTCATTATCGAAACAGTTTTCCAAATTACATTTAAAACTCATTTTAACTTGACAATTAATTAAAGTTCAAAAATAAAATTGATATTTAACAAAATTTATTTAGCTTATTAAAAGAATTTCTTTTTTTTAAATTTGAATAAGTTTATGGGAAAAAAAATAAGAAACGATAAATTGCTTAAGACCGTCGGTAAAGGTACACTTTAATTACAATTTTTTTTTTTTTATTTTTATACAAAATCCGGCACAAGCCAAAACAAAACGAAAAAAAAAAGTGTATAGTTCAGATTTTAACTAATTAAAAATTTAAATTAACTTTAAAAATGAGTATCAAATATCACAAAGAGTTTAATAATTAATTTTTTTTTTTTTTGATTTAGGTAACTTAATACAACTTAAATTTTTATAAAAACAATAAAATCAAAAGTTTAAATAAATATAAATTTAACAAATGTATCAAGTTTTCAAAAAAATTATTATTGGCACGGTTATTGACAGCTTTAGTTAAAGTAAAAACGCTAACTAAACAATAAGGTACTAGGTATATTTTAGTAATTAAAATTAGAATTTAAATATAGAATGCGCGAAAAGCGTAAATTCTGGTTCTCTCCAAATTAGAAATATAAAAATATTTAACAAAAATAGGAAATTAATCCACACTAAAGACTTAGACGAAAAAACCGCTGTCACTCTTCTTAGATCTCACTGCAATCCTAAATGTTTAGTGACGGAGGGGACGGAGCGCAAATCTGAGAAATTTTTTTTGAACAGATTCAACCCTATTAATATGTATTCTATATAATGGGATGCACACCTGACTGGCATATTCTAAATTGGGTCTTACCAAGCAAGTATAAATCGATTTAAACACATAAAGGTCTTGAAATTCTATTGCCCAACGTTTAATAAAACCGAGCATTGCATTTGCTTTATTTAATATATAGGTATAATGAAGCTAAAATGAAAATTTACTGTCGAAAATTACTCCTAAATCTTTAATTGAAAATACAGATGGAATATGTTGATTATTAAAAGAATAAATATAGAATAAAGGGTTTGAACGGCGCGTAAAAGTAATAATTGCACATTTGTTAATATTAAGTAGGAGATAATTGTTAATGCACCAATTATGGAAACTATTTAAATCTTCTTGCAATGCTAATGAATCATCTAACGATTTAATTTTTTTTTTAAATTTTCATATCATCGACATAAATTTTAATCTGACTATTTAAAATTAAAAACGTGATGTCATTAATCAAAATAATGAACAATAAAGGACCAAGATGACTACCTTGAGGAACACCAGTAGGAGCTAGAAATGGAGCAGAAGTTATAGAACGAAATAAAACAGAGTAGCTACATTCAGAAAGATAGGAACATATCCAATTTATAAAATAAGAAATAAACCCTAATTTTTTTAACTTAAAAATAATGATATTATGAGGAAGAAGATCGAAAGCTTTACTAAAGTCAGTCTAAATTACATCTGTTTGAAAACCATCCTACATATTTTTGAGAAAAGTTGATGTTGACTCAACCAGATTGGTGACAGTGGATCTCTTTTTCCTAAAACCATGTTGAAATGGAGACAAGAAATTCGCGCAATGATCATAAATAGAATCAAAAACAATTAGTTCAAAGAGTTTTGGAATTGCTCATAGTTTAGCTATTGGATGATAATTAGTTACATCATTTTTTTGATCTTTTTTATGAATAGGTCTAATAAGAGCAGTCTTCCAAATTGAAGGGAAAACTCCACAAGCTAATGAAAAATTAAATATAGTCGAAAGTGGGCTGGCTAAAGATACAGTACAATTTTTAAAAAAAAAATTAGGAATACCATCACTATCAGGACTAGGATTATCGTCAATTTTATTTAAATAGTTGCAAATTAAATTAGAATTTATATTATTATTAATAAGTGTAGTTTTCAAAAAATTCCAATCAAGATGATGGAAATTTGTAGTTTACAGAAAAAACTGAAGTAGCGTAACGAGATGCAAAAAAATCGCGAAAGAATTCAAAAATAACTTTAGAATCGTTGCTGACAGTATTCTTATATTTAAAGAAAGCAGAGTATTGATCACTTTTTCTCTTAGAATTCACAAATTTGCAAAAGAGTTTCTAGTTGGCTTTGATATTCGAGGACATATTAGAAACATAATTTGCGTAAAGATTATCAGCCATTAATTTAAATTTATTAAACAAGATCAACAAATTATTATAATCGTGGTTCACTTCTGAAGAACAAATGGAATTTTTTATAGCAATTAATCCACCTATATTTTTTGAAATATTATCAGGAAATAGCGTACCATATCTGTCTTTTCTAAAGACATTAAAAAATGATGAGAAAAGATTTAAGTTATTAATTGAAGAAGTGAGCCATGTTTCTGTTAGAATAAAAATGTCAAACTCTAAAAGTGAAGAAAAGTGAAGAAAGAAAGAAAACAGTTTTATTTTTAGTACGCCTTGTACATTTTGATAATAAATAGATAATTTAGAAGAGGTAGTACAAGGGTTAGCTAAAGTATGTTGATATAGACTGATATTAACTAAATTTCTCTGACTTGGGACGAGACGAAAGTACTTATCATGATTTTCTCTTACCCTTTGAAGATTGATAATTCTGTTAGAAGAAATGTGACAGGCATATGATTCAAGATTTGTTAAAGCATTATCCGTTGAAATATGAAATGTTTCATGATATCTTATAAAAATTTTACGTAGTTCATTAACATCAGTTGGCAATCCTTCTTGTTGAATAGCAATTTTTAGAGATGTATTTGTTTTGTCACCTATACATACATCATTAAGATTATTATGAAGATAGGCCAGATAAAGTCGGCCGTTTTCAAAAATTCTGCTTGTTATTGTTATCTTCTAATGATTTAAGTGTAACCTTAACAACATGTGGCAAAAGAGGGTCTAAAATGGATAACATTGTAGGATTTTCTATGGAAGTACTTGATTGAAGGGCAGAAAAGTTTTTTAAAGGAGGTAATTTATAATTTGATGAACTGTTAGAAGAAGAATTGAAATTTGAACTATTCGATACGTGGTAAATTTTAGGTAATATTGACGTTTTTGTTTAGGATTTAAGGTTTCACCTCGAACAAAATTTTGATATTTTGTCAGATTGTTAGAAATGGATCCTTTAAATTTAGAAATTTTAGTTTTAAGAAAAGAATCACTAACATGTTTATTTAATTAGTATTTAGAGTGCTCTTTAGAGAGTGTACTATAGTTAGATTTAGATTTATATTTTATTTTATTGTTAAAAGAAGAAGTCGAGTATGATTAGTTTTGTTAATAGTCGTTAAAGAATTGTTATTAAAGGAATTGGTAGTATTAAAATGGTTAAAGTTTATTAAATGAAGTTGAAATAACTGTTGGTAGGTTGAGAAAGCTATTTATATTATTTTAATTATTGTTTATGTCAGTAGTATGATTAGATTTATTAGAATCAGTAGGAGGTACAACTTTTGGCAAGTCAAAAAGACTGATTAAATCATAATCAATTATATTATTGTTAATTGTAAGGCTAGAGTTACTAGCACTAGGAGGTGTAATTATTAGTAAGTCCAGTAGACTAATTAAATCCTTGTTATTAGTAATTTTATTTGCGGTAAGATTTGTTTTATTAGTATCAATAGCGGAGTGGTTAGATAGATTGGTTAGGATTTCAGAAAATTCAGAATTTGCATCTGGTAAACTTAATGGATATTTAAGGTTATCTTTATCTTTTGGCTTAAATAATTTGACAGGTAGACATGAACTGGAGGACCACTAACTGCGCCAATTTTGTTCCAAACGTGTGTATTATGAGGATCCTGCAACAACTCAAAAGTTTTATACGGTCCAGTTAATTTAAAGCAGCGATATTTTATATTTCTTTTTTTTATCCGATTAGGAGTAGCAGTAAGGCATGAAACAGTGAAGACCGGAGCTTTTTTTTAATAAATTGAAGCATTTGAGCAATATCAAAAGAAGATGGAGCACCTTTGATGAGAATTGATGCATTTAATAACTTTTCCTTATTAATTGATGAAATATTAGAATTGTATAATTTAGAAAGTCTGCAATTCCATTCATCTTCAGTCCATTTAGTACCAAATTTATGCAAAATAATAGGGTGTGTTTGTATACCTATTTCACGTGTATCCGGTATGCAATGAGTTCACATGTTTTCGGAATATTTTGTATTTCTCCATGAAGTATTTCCGGAGCCCCTTGCGTGTTCAAATTTTTGTATTCACCAAGTACATCTAACAAAAACATATTTGAGGAGTTATGTAAAGACTCCATCTTCTCTGCAAAAGAGTCATACTGTGATGTCAGCAATTTCTTAACCGAAGACAGGTCACTAGACATATTTCGGTGACTGCGATCCGCTTCGAAAATATCTCTAATCTTGTTCTCCAAACTTTGGAAATGGCTAGGAAGAGTTGAGAGAAGATCAATTTTGATTTTATTAATTGTGAGATATCATTCCCCTGAACAACACTGCTTTGACCGGAAACACGACTGCATAATGAGCCGAACCATTTGGCCATATCTTGAAAAGCGTTCGAGTTGTTGACGATTGCATGGTTAGTTTTTGCAAACAGAGCAGACAAGATTTCCAATGACTTTATGGATGTTATCAAACATACTTCGTAACAGGCCTTCATAATTTTGGCAATCTTCACAAATGAAAAATGATTAAGAGATAAATGGTACCAATCTCTCCTAAGACCCAAACAAACACCATGTAACTTTCTTTTGCAAAAAGCTCTGCAAATGACAAACTTACTTTTTTTGTCATTATCGAAACAGTTTTCCAAATTACATTTAAAACTCATTATGACTTGACAATTAATTAAAGTTCAAAAATAAAATTGATATTTAACAAAATTTATTTAGTTTATTAAAAGAATTTCTTTTTTTTAAATTTGAATAAGTTTATGGGGTAAAAAATAAGAAACGATAAATTGCTTAAGACTGTCGGTCAAGTTACACTTTAATTACTATTTTTTTTTTTTTTTTATATAAAATCCGGCACAAGCCAAAACAAAACGAAAAAAAAAAGTGTATAGTTCAGATTTTAATTAATTAAAAATTTAAATTAACTTTAAAAAAAAATGAGTAAATTTCACAAAGAGTTTAATAATTAATTTTTTTTTTTTGATTTAGGTAACTTAACACAACTTAAATTTTTATAAAAACATCAAAAGTTTAAATAAATATAAATTTAACAAATGTATCATGTTTTCAAAAAAATTATTATTGGCACGGTTATTGACAGCTTTAGTTAAAGTTGACAGCTTAGACGAAAAAACCACTGTCAGTCTTCTTCGATCTCACTGCAATCCTAAATGTTTAAACACAATATATATCGAAGATCCTAATTTTTTTGAAATTCTACAAAAAGTATTTTTAGAACACTTCTCATCGAGCAGCCAATTAAAACTAACTAGATGTAATAAGCTATTAACAGATATAACAGAAGAAGAACAACTAGCCGAAATCATAGAACAAGAACATTTTAGAAACAATCACCGCGGTTTAGCTGAAGTATGTAAAGAGCTTCAATTATCGTATTTCCATCCAAAATTATATGATCGGGTGTCACAATTCAAAAACAACTGTGAAATTTGCAATTTAGAAAAGTACGAAAGAAGACCTATTAAAAACAAATTTAAATTAACTGAAACTCCATTGTCACCTAACCGAACCATTCATATAGATGTATTTTATTCACTTGACAAAACTCTCTTTTTAACCTTCATAGACAAATTTAAAAAATACGCTCAAGTTATAAAAATTAGTTCACGAATTTGGGTAGAGTTCAAGATAGCATTATTGCAATACCTTTCAGGAGTTGGTAATATAAGGAAAATTATAGTTAACAATGGACTGGGTTTTAAAGCCCTCCCTCTTAAAGAATTTCTACAAAATGAGAACATTGAAATTCATTATACATCAAACAACAATCATACCTCAAACTCAGATATCGAAAGATTGCATAATACAATCAACGAGCACATACTATTTTTAAGACACGACCGATTTTTCTTTTACAGGTTAATATGCTAAACGTACAAACCTTCATTCTCATAGCAGCCTTACCAACAGTGCTTCTCCAAACAATTGAAGTCCAAAATATTGACAACAATCATGGATACATTACAATTAAATTAGTTGATAGAAAAATAATAAAAACATACAAGAAAGTCATGCACATCATTAATATTACTGAATATGAAAATACCAAAAACTTAATTTATCAAAATAATCGAATGATTAAAATGAAAGAAAAATACAATACACCAATGCACAATACAAGTACTCACAACTTTGACTTACTTGAAAGAAAAATACATAACATAAAACCACATACAAGACAAACAAGAGGGTTAGTGGACGCACTAGGAACAGGGCTAAAATACATAACAGTAGTTATGGACCACAAAGACGAAATCTTAATTATGAGCAAACTACAGGCACTATCAGACAATAACAGATATCTTATTCAAGAAAACAATAAACAAATAACAATAAATGATCAAATTGATAATCAAATAAAAAATATTACGAACCGAATAAAAACTCAACAAACCATCATTTCACAATACCTAAACACCTTTAACGCAGAATACGGAAACAAGATTTTTAAAATAGAGGACGAAATAGAATATATCCAACAAATCTATCAAATAAACTATGACATTGACATACTCAAAAAACATTTAGACGACATATTGCAAATAATTCTTACTAGTAGTTCAGGTATACTTTCCAAAAATATATTAACAGAAAAGAAATAGAAATGACCTCAAATTTCAAATTTCAAATGAAAGTCTTACAGAAATTAAAATGGTAGTTGCGTTTCATCCTGAACAAATTATTATTATTTTACTTATTCCAGAATATTTAGAAAAACCACTCACAAAAATATTAATCGAACCCATTCCAAACAATCAAAATAAGGCTATAGTTTTAAATGAATACAATATTTTAATAGACGATCAAAACAACATATAGTTCAAACGTAAAAGAAAATCTAAGAAAAAATTTAATTAAAATAAAGAATAATTGTACTAAAAATATATTACATTTTAAAGAAGCAAATTGCATTATGAGAAAATTTAAAAATACAGAAATTAAAGAAATTTCAACAGGAATTATTATAACAAAAAATCTCTTAAATACAAATTTTCATCAAAATTGTAATACATTAAATATCAATGTATCTAAAAATAGTTTGATAAGATACGAAAATTGTAAAATAGAAATAAAAGAAGAAATTTTCGAAAATTATTAAACTGCAATTCATGAAAAAATAATACTTCCACATTTTGTTACAAAAATTAAAGAAAATAAAATTATTAATGAAATTGTATTTGAGAAAGTCTATATGGAAAATATTAGTAATAATAGAAAGAAAATAATGGAATTAAAAAATAAAGAATCGATAAGCTTAACTATAAGTATTTTTGTAAATTTTTTTAATTTAACATTTTTAAATTAAATTAAAAATAATAAAAAAAGTTGTAATAAATTCTTCGTCGGAGCCTCAGTCTAGCGATGGGAGTATTACAAATGACATTTCACATAATAAACATAATAATAATATAAAAGTAACATTAGACGGCTAATATTATTTGGACATATAAGGACATATAATAACATGTGTTTTTCATGCTTCTTCTGTTCCCACAACAGTCAGCATTTTTATACATACAAATAAAAATTATTCCGACAAAATATCATTCTCATAAGAGTCAGCAAAATTAAATAATTAGAAAGATTATAAATAATAGGGAGAGAGAAAAAATTAACGTTAAAACTTAAAATATTATTAAGACCGCTGCCTTAATTAAAAGCAAAATTAATTATTATATATATACCTAACAGATCGCCAGATATAACGGTTTATTTACAAAGGACCAAAACAACAAGGATTTTTTGAAAAGTCCTTTTCGTCTTTAAAGGATAATATACGCCATTAACAAAATATACTTTATGAAAGCTGGCAATACCAGCTATATTTAGAATATAGTAATTTGGTCCTACGCGGGTACAACACTACCTTCAGAATTCCCTTTTCTAACTGTACGTATTCATTCATATATATGTTTTATTGTTAAGCTTAATCTGAACTGGTAGGTGGTTTGAGGAAAAATTTGTAGATGTTTCAGGTTCAAATATAAGTTATGATAGTCCATTACATTAACCAATAAATAAAAATAAAAATCATTTATAATCATAATAATAAATTTTTAACTAGCAAAATGTTATTTCTTTAACAAGCAATTAATTGTTAATATTATTTTGAACTTGAAATAATTCCTTATTTAAAAATTTTTACTTAATAAGCATTTAAATAAAATTGTAAACGATTGAGTAATTATTAAAGAAAAGAACCTTAATTTATAAACAAAATATTTAACCAAATAAAAAATTGTCATGAATTGACAATTTACATTGTCATAAAAATTGTCATTAAATTGACAATTGACAAATTTATAAATTGACATAAATTCGAATACTTTGTTATTAAATAACATTTAAAAGAAAACAACAACAAAAAGTACATTTAAAAAAAAATTACTTTCTTATTAAAAAAAAGATAAAAGGTTCATACTAAATTATTATTTTTTTATTATTGTTCCAAAAATAAAATACTGGTCTTATTACTTAATAAGAATTACACTTAAAAAATTTGTACTTTGTTTTGCTCAATAAGCGAAAATTATTATTTGTGAACTAAAAATAAATATTGGAAAATCCACTTATAGTAAGTTCCGCTTATTGACCAATATGATACTAAGACCACCAACAATGTAATGAGAACAGATATTTTGTAATGCAAAAATTATTTTTATGAATTTTTACTAAATGTAGATCAATAAATTATATTAAGTATTTATAAAGAAGTTTTGTAATCTTTTCATATAAACCAATAAATTATATTTAGGATTTTAAAATAAGCAAAAATTTGTAAAGAATGTAACTTTTTGCTATAAATATGTTTAACATTACTAAAAGAAATCACTATTAATTTTAGAATAAACCAAGGAGAACATCTTCTTAAAAAAAAATTTTTTTGTTTTATTTAAATTTACAAAAAGTAAAGTAACTGGCGCCCGAGCAGGGACCCAAGGATTGACCTTAGGATTTACCAAAGGATTTATACAAGGGTCAGTCGATAATAGAATCTTCGGTTTTAACTTAATTTAACTATTTTATTTTACTGTGATCAAGCCTATTTTCTTCGCCACCTAGAGTGAGGCTGCTCTAGGCACAGTAAATATAGAAGAAGTTAATACAACAAACCTTTTTGTTTTAGTTAATATAAAAAAAATATAAAAAAAATAATAAAAATTGAAATAAAAATTCTTTGATCACTAAAATTAAATTGATTAGTGGTTAAACAAGGAGAATCAGTGTCAATAATTATCAGTGACCAAAAATTAACCATTATTAATTAAATTTATTAATTATTAACTATCAATTATAAATTTTATATTATATAATTTTGGAAACAAAAAACTTATAATTTAAAATACAATAAAAAAAAAATAATAAAGAATAAAGTTATAAACCACAAAGAAGGTTCTTTAACGACGCGCATCGAGACTGGTCAACCCATTTTTGGAAAAAAAAGAAAGAAACGAGGTCCCCGAGTAGTACCAACCAAAAAGAGTTCCAGTGTTAATTTCATCAAAGGCATTAGAAACAGCCGCTTTCCTTGTTGACCAGAGAGACTGCAACGGTTCCACCATGCAAAAAGTTTTAAGTAAAACAATTTACATGTAAGTGTTTTAATCCTTTTTTTTTATACAGATCTCATCATAAAATTGAGATCTGTATAAAAAAAAGGATCGCATAATAAAATTAGGAGGAAAAAAAGATCGCATAATAAAATTTCAAAAAATAAAATAAAAAGAAAAAATTAAAAAAAGGGAAAAAATATAAATTTTTGTATTGATCAAAATAGTATCAGATAATTCTGATACTGAGGATTTTACTGCCCATTACAAACAATTAATAGGGCTAATCCAAAAAAAGAAAAAGAAATACTAAAAGAAAAAAAATTAAAAATTCGAATAACAAAATTAAAATTATAAATCACTCTTATTAAAATTACTAAATTAAAAAGAAAAGGCCAAAGAAAAGTAAAATTAAAATTAAAACAATTAAAAGAAAGAAAGAAAATAAAAGAAATAAAATTTTAAAAAGAAAAAAAATAATAAATTTTTAAAGGAATAAGATTTTTTCTTAGAGTTTCCGTCAATAAGTATCTGTGTCTGTACGGAGAAAAGGAAACGCTAACTAAAAATATCTTAAAATTAAAAGGCCAGTTAGAGATAAAAAATTTTTGGGAAATCCATCCGCATTTGTACGGAAAAAAAGGAGAATACAAAAAAAATTTTATCCATAAAAAGCGCTATATAAAATTTTTTTTTTTCCAAAAGGATTCAAATTAGTTCTATCTGTAGTTTTATTAAAACATAGTTTTACTAATTGATTACAATAATTTAATAGGCCACTTAAGGCATATAGAGTATTCATATTAATAAAATTATCAACAATCAATAATTTAATTCAATTATAATAATATTATTTTATAAGTCTTTATAAGGTTATTTTGCAGAGTTATTTTGCAGAGTTAAAGTTTTTACAAAAATAATCTATTTTAGTACAATTTCGTGAAAATAAAAAAAAGAAAGGAAAAAACTTTTACCAGATAGAGCAAGCAAAAATTTTTTTAAAAAAGGAAAAAGAATGAACAATATAATAAAAAGAAAGAAAAAATACATATTTCTTTTTTGACAATACGAATATTTTTTATAAAATTTCTATAAACTTTTGTTTTTACTTATTGACAATTATTTTATTCTAATAATATAAAATTTTATCATTTTATCACATAAACTTTGTTTTTATCAAATTAATAGTGACAATTTAAAATTTTTGTCTAAGAGACCTATCTCTTAGTATCCTGTTGGTTTTTAGCTCTTTTCTTTTATCAACTAAAATATTAAAGAAACCACATTTTTATTAATAACAAAAATATATAAAAATGTCTAGACCTATACCTTTTGGCAGACAAAAACTAATTGCCTCTACTCCCGAAAATGAAAACCCAAATTTAAGTCCAATTGAAGAAGAGGGGGAAAATGATCAAGGAAAACTTCCAAATTTAAGGGAAACTATCAAACAAATAGTGCAACACGAAACGCAGAAAGCATTAGGAATCAATGCTTTCCAAGAAGAAGAAAAGGAATTGGAAATAGATTTTGGCGATGACTATAATTTAGAGGGATTCCAGATGTAGTTAAATAATGAATAAGATTCCAGATGTAGTTAAAAGTTTGCGACAATTTTCAGGGAAACCTGGCGAATACGGGTCATGGAAGAAGAATGTGGAAAGGATATTGAGAATTTTAAAACCATTTGAGAAATACTCCCAAATACTATGGAATACTGATCGTGGTACGTAATAAAATTACGGGAGAAGCTGATAACTCCCTAGAATTTTACAGTACACCATTATGCTGGGAAAGAATTGTTGATTGACTAGATCTACACTATGCCGATAAACGGGACGTAGGTACTTTAGAACATCATATGACTACAATGAGACAGAAAAATAGTACCTTTCAAGAATTTTACAAAGAAGTTTATCAAAATCTTTCTATGATATTTGATAAACTTCCATCAATAGGATTAAAGCAAGAAGCTTTAATTGCTATGACTCGTTTTTATCATGGAAAAGCACTCGATACATTCATCAGAGGATTAAATGGAGACCTACCAAGATTATTGAGCATAAAAGAACCCAAAGATCTTCCTCAGACATTACATATGTGTACAAAATTAGAAAATATGAATCAACGAACATATTTTGGGAATAAAATGGGCACACAACAAATTAGTTAACCAGGAATTTCGCATTCTTTACTAAATGGAAATAAACCCCGCAATATCCAACAACAATTTGCTAGACCTTATAATAGAGGAAATTCTAATCGCCATTGCCGAATAACACATGGCAACCAAATTTCCAATCAAACCCTAATTCCAATTTTCATAATAGTAAACCAAACTTTAAAACAAATTCCAATAAGCAAAATTTTCAGTCTAATAAATTCAATTTACAATCTAATAAACCCAATTTCCAATCTAAATTCAATAAATCCAGTTACAAACCCAATTATCAACCAAACTTTACATCTGGCTCTCAACAAATAGGTAATTTAACCAGACCATATGCTGGTCGCACCTACAATGAAAATAATAATTATCAAAACGTAGCAAATTTTAATAGACGATCTTCGTCATATCATCTGCAAAGACAAAACGATTCACAAAAAATTAATCACACTAATTCAAGGAAAGATGATGAATTAGAATAAAATCAAGTCAGGTCAAGCTAAGGTACAAAAAGGAAATTTTCGAATAATTAACACAATCGACTTGGGTATTTTATGATCTTCATTAGATTAAATTATTACTGTCCTAAATGATATCAAAACACCTGCACTTTCCCCATACTTGGAATATGAAGCCCATCAAATACAAGATTTACTAGATGATTTTAACATATACCGAAAATTAATAGTCATAAATGCGATCTGTACAGCCTGGAAATGGATAACGGGTACTCCAGATCACGATGACTATATTATGATAAAGAAAAAAGTAAATAATATGTTAAATAATAAATAAATGTTAAATAATAATATGTTAATAACAAACAGGTAATAATAAACAAATCTTATAATGACAGGATAAATAACATTACTGAAATAACTAGGTTAGGTTAGGTTAAGGTGGCTGCCAAAAAGCCTCACTTAGACCGTATTTTGGTCCATTGTGATACCACATAGAAGCTTTTCTATCCCACTCGTTAAAACCAATTTGAGCTTTTTGCAAAGCGAAGAATACTCTTCACATTTTTACCTGCCAGATCGCTAAGGCTGTCGAAGAGATATTGCCATAAATGGGTATTCCTTCTTACCGACAAGGCCGGACATGTGCAAAGGAGATGGAGAGTAGTTTCATCCTCTTATTCATCCTTGCAGGCTCTACAATAGTCGTTTGCGGATAAGCCAAGTCTTCTGGCATGCTTTCCTATTCGACAGTGACCGGTGATTACACCCATTGTCATTCCAATGTCTGCCCTTTTGAGAGAAAGCAGATCATTTGATCGTCTTAAATCGGTTTTGGGCCATATCTATCTTGTGGTATTGCACGAGGTCAAATTTGACCATTTGTAATTTACCATATCCGTTATTTCCTTTCGAAATAACGTTTTGCTTGTGGATAGAGGTACCCCTAGTCCTGCCCTATCCGGCAAAACTTGTAAGTTTGTACCAATTCTTGCGGGTTCATCAGCTTTTTCATTTCCCGGAATACCCCGAAGACCTGGTACCCAGCAAAGCTGAATGCTAAACTGCCTGGCCATCTTGTTAAGAAGTTTTTGGCAGTTTATTACAGCCTTCGAGGTTGTGCATGTTGATTCCAGAGATTTTAACGCAGTCTGATTGTCTGACAGAATACGTACTTGCTTCACAATCAAAACGCTTCTATTCAGTAGAATCAAGGCTTCTTGAATTGCCATAATTTCCGCTTGGAAGACACTACAATGGTCTGGTAATCGGAAATTATGACTGATATTCAGATTATCTGAGAGGAGCCCGCACCCCGCATTTTTGAACCATCAGTATAGAATTGTACTCCTTCGAAGGTCATCACTGTGCTCGAGTTCCAACTCTCACGGCCTGGGATGCTCGTCACATGAGATTTCCCGAAGAAGTAAGTGGGGGACGTGTAGTCCACCAAGGTGGGAGTGGTTTATGATATCCGAGTGACCTTCTCGTGAATTGATCCACTGGGATGGAGCTTTTAATCTCACAGCTGTGTTTGCGGCTACAAATTAACTATAATATTCTACAGGTATCAGATTAAGCATGATGTCTAATGCCGCAGAAAGGGTTGTTATTAAAGAGCCACTAATACATATTGTGGCAGTTCTTTGGACCCTAGCGATTGCCTTGCAGTTGACCTCTTTATCGATTACCTTCCACCATACTAGGACCCCGTACACAAGAATGAGTCTTACTACGGATGTGTATAGCAAGTAATTCATGTATGGCTGAAGTCCCCATTTCCTACCAATGGCTTTTTTACACGAGTAGAGTGCTATTGAGGCCTTCTTTACGCTTTCTGAGATGTTAGTCTTCCAGCTTAACTTCCTGTCTAGAGTTAGATCGCGAAATTTCGCCGTTTCTCTAAAGGCAAGAGTGAAGCCATTTAAGGAAGGTGGCCACTGAACACGACAACAACATCGTCCGTATAGGCAATTGTTATGCAGCCCGCCTCTTCCAGGATTTTAAGCAGTTTATTTACCACCATATACCAAAGAAGGGCAGATAGCACCCCTCCTTGCGTAGTCCCTCTTTTCACAAACCTTTTTGCTGAAGCGTTGCCTAAGTTGGCACTGATGGCCCTGCTATTTAGCACACTAGCTCAACTCCTAGGCTTATGAGTGAGTCTACAATTGCTGCCTGATTGACGTTATTAAACGCTCCCTGAATGTCTATAAAAGCTGCAAGAGTGTACTCTTTGCAATTTAAAGATCGAGGTCGTCAAAGTGTGAAGTGCGGTATCCACTGACTTCCCTTTACAGTAAGCATGTTGAGAGGCTGACAAAAGATTTTTATCTAAGTTGCCGCGGATATGAATGTCGATCAATCTTTCTAAGGTTTTTAGAAGGAAGGATGACAGGCTTATAGCCGAAAGTCCTTCGCATAGATGTGACTACTTTTGCCGGCCTTGGCTATGAACACTACTCTGATCTGTTTCCATTTAGCCCATTGTAGTTTGTCTCCTGTAACCACCACCTTTGAAATAGTAGGGGGATGATTCAGAACACAAGCCACCTCTGAGCTGTTATTTGTGCATCCAGGAAAATGGGTTTTTAAATGTAATTCCAACAACTCCTCGCTAGTGGTAGCTCAACTGCCATCCTCTTTTTTAAGAAGACTGGGGACCATGGGGTTCGTCGATAGAATTTTTCTAAGTCTAGATGCCTCGGAGACGTTTTTTATACCTACGTAGAATAGTCTCTAGGTGTCTCTTTTCGCCTTTTTAAATGCTTTTTTGTACTGACTAAAAGCCGTTTTATAAGAGCTCCAGTTCTGTACCTCATTCCTTTTTTTGGCATTATTAAAAGCCCTTCTATTATCTTTCCTTAGAGCTTTGATTTCATCATTCCACAAAGGTGGTTTAGGTTTTCCCTTAGACTTGCTGATGGGACCCGAATGCTCTAAGAACTTATTACAGGCCTTAGTAAAAACGTTTACTAGGCTATTTAGATCCTGGATATTTTTAGGAATTCCAAGAGTTAAAGAGGGAAGTGTTGACTTTAAGTGCTCCCTATATTTGTTCCATCAGTTCTCTTGGGATTTCGATAGACTGACTTTATTGGAGAACTTTCGTCTAGACTGAACTCAAGATATCTGTGATTTGAAAAGGAATGCTCATCAGAAACTTTCCATGAGTTTATTTTAGAATCTTGCCTATTACTAGTAACAAAGGTAGGTTCCCCGCCAATGTTACAGATAAGAAGGTTAGTACCTAAGATATAATCAAAAAGTGACTCACCTCTTTCGTTGGTATCCGCTCTACCCCAGATGTCATGGTGAGCATTTGCGTCGCAGCTTATGATGACCCCAATGTTCATCCTTCTAGCATCCGCTATCAACCCTGCCAGATTGGATGGAGGGAGTGAATCCTGCGAGTCGTGAGGAAGATACGCCGCAACAACCCAGAGCCTTAAGTTTTTTAACTTTAGGCTCGCCGCGACCAGATCAGCATCACTGTAATTATACACAAAAGTTAGATTTAATTTATTTTTAGCAAGTATGCACGCTCTTGATCTGCATACCTCTTTATTGTACAACAACGTGTATTCTGGTATCTTGAGTCCATGAACCTGTTTTTTTGTCACGTATGGCTCTTGGATCAAGATGATATCCTCACCCGTTCTGCTGACGTGGATTTCAAGTGCGGCGGAAGCCGCTTTGGAGTGATGGAGATTAATTTGGAGTAGCTTCTTTACCTGAGACATCCTTAATCTCCACCATCGTCGCGTTAGCTTTATCCTCGAAGTCCATTGAGAAGCTTTTGGCATCATGAAAGCTGTCAGAATCCGATCTAAGTAGATCTTCTTCATCGTCAGCCTTGATGACATCATTCACTCTCTTTGAAGCCGAGGAGGATGCTACTTCAACAACATCAGATCGGTCCGAGTCTGCCTCTTGGGCTTGACATAGGTCTTCACCGATGTTCCTTGAGGCCTGCACCTCATCCTTCTTGTACACCTTTAGTGTTACCGCTGTGAAGCCGTAGCTAATGACCCCTTTGGCTTTCGTTAGAGGTTGTATAGAGTCCTTATTGACAATGACTAACGCCTGTCGGGATTCTCCTACTACTTCCCCTAGTTTGGCAATCTTCCAATTGTGAGTTGGAAGTTGGGGATTTGACACTTTTATCATTTTTTTGTCTGCTTCGGCAGGTTCTCTCGACAGCCATACCCTAGGTTTTGGTCTGCTAGGGATTTCCTCCCTACTTACGGCTTGAGCTTGGCCCCCGGCCATAGACTTCCCACCTTACCTATCGCCTGCTTGTAGAGATCTGCCGATCTCTGATCAACACGTGCAGTCAATTTGACATGGCCCTGATGCCAGCCATCGTCTCTACAGGAGAGTGGTGGTGCCGGATTTTCTTCCAGTACCTGGAAGAAGGTTGTCTTTAAAGTAACAACAATCTTCTTCCAGTTACTATGAAAAGTACCCCCATCCTCTAACCCCTCATCCCCTCATGTTGCTCCCTAGCAACCTAGTCTTTTTGGAACTGCCCTGTGGCTCATCTTGTGACCTCTGTCTCTTGGACATAAGGCCCTTCGATGAACCTGGGATTTGACCTTCTTGGGGCTTGACCTGGCCTACTACTGTTTTGGTCCAAGCTAAGCAGTTTTTTTGCGCCTCAGATAGCTGATCAATATTGAGAGACCTTAAGCTCTCAATAATTTTATAGGCCGACCGTTTATCGAAGAATGCTTGTTTCGATGGGCGCACTTTGCGTGCCGTCTTTGGTTGGAGCTTTTAACTCTTTCTTCGAATCTTTTTTTTTTAAATTTGTTCCATATTTGAACCCACGAGTACGAAGAAAAGAAAGGTCCGCGCTATGCAGAGATTCGTATAAATAGGGTAAGGATAATTAATTCGGAGGGTCGCCAGGTACTCCAAATACTCCGTTCGCGACTGGGCTATTTTTAATACTGAGCCCCCAGCCAGGCTGATCATCGGCACGGGTCGTATAACACCTTGAATCCGGCCAAGTTTTACCCCAATCCGATGATTCCGTTAAAAAACTGAGGTGTCAGTAATACGATACATAAAGATAGACTCAGTTTACCTTTGCCTTAGTACCTAACAACCTAGCTGATGATTATTTCCGGTCGGCACCCACGAGGAGGGTTTGGATTGAGGATTTTTGCCGACCTCTGAAATAACTAACAAATTTAAAAAAACAAAAGTATAATTGATAACCATTCTGTTCTTCAAATTCAATATAAATTAAAATTGATTAAAGAAGAAATAGTTAATTTAAAATATGCCATTCATTGGGCAAAATTAGGTGTAATAAATCCTATATTATTGTTAAAATCAGAAATAGAATTTTTAGTGGAAATATTAGATAAAGCTAATTTTCCTTATGAAAATGTTGAAGAAGCATTAGATTTTTCTTAAGGAAAAGTTATAAGGAATGGTACTTGCTTGTTTTATCTCACTGAAATTCCTTTAACTTCAAATGAAATATTTGTAAAATTATTAATTAAAGCAATAAAAATTGAAAATGTAGTAGTAAAAATTGATTATGAACAAATTTTATTAAATAAAAAAAAAATATTAGGTATAAAATCAAAAAATTGTAAAGTAATTAATTCTATAACAATATGTAACGAAAATGTAATAATGGACATAACAAACTCTACCTGCATTCCGAGCATCATAAAAGGCAAAAATTCAGCATGCAATATAACAAACAACAATTGTATCCCATCAGTGGAACTTGTAGCAGAGGACATATTATTGCAGAATCATTAACAAGAACAGTTATCATCAATCATAAATTAAAATTTATAAATGGAACTTAATTATATTTCATAATAATTTTTCATTTAATTATATTTCATAACTCAACAGTAACAGTAAACCAAAAAACTTATTCTTCAAAGGAAATTCCAACAGACAAAGTATTGCCAGCTATTCTTCAACCTGAATTTATTAAAAAGGAACTACTCCGCCATATTCATAAAAGAAGTTAATTTATTAAAAGAAAAAACAATTACTGATCAAATTTTGAGTGTCATTGGAATAAGACCAACAATGCTAATTACCTTATTATTAATAACAACAATTATCATACTAACTTTAAGGAAAAAAATAATAAAGTAATTATCAATAACAAACATGGCATAAACACTGCATCCGAAGAATCGATAAAAGTATTACATGATCATACTCCCATATCAATAATCAAAAAAACCAAAACACAACATGAAAATGAAAAGCAATCGTCATCTGCAATTCCGTTGACAACAAAAATTAAGCAAAATAAACAGCCAATCGCTCCCAAAAGAAATTCATTCAAAACATCATTTTTTATGCAGTCAAAAAAGATATTTGATTTTTAAGCGGGGAAGAGTTATGATAGTCCATTACATTAACCAATAAATAAAAATCATTTATAATCATAATAATAATAATAAATTTTTAACTAGCAAAATCTTATTTCTTTAACAAGCAATAAATTGTTAATATTATTTTGAACTTGAAATAATTCCTTATTTAATAATTTTTACTTAATAGGCATTTAAATAAAATTGTAAACGAATGAGGAATTATTAAAGTAAAGAACCTTAATTTATAAACAAAATAAATATTTTTAACCAAATAAAAAATTGTCATAAATTGAAATTTGAATACTTTGTTATTAAATAACATTTAAAAGAAAAGAAACAATAACAAAAATTACATTTAAAAAATAATTACTTTCTTATTAGAAAAAACGATATTTTGTAATGCAAAAATTATTTTTATGAATTTTTACTAAATGTAGATCAATAAATTATATTAAGTATTTATAAAGAAATTTTGTAATCTTTGCATGTAAACCAAAGAATTATATTTAGGATTTTAAAATAAGCAAAAATTTGTAAAGAAATTTTGTAACTTTTTACTATAAATATGTTTAACATTACTAAAAGAAATCACTATTAATTTTAGAATAAACCAAGGAGAAAATCTTCTTAAAAAAAATTTTTTTTATTTTATTTAAATTTACAAAAAGTAAATTAACTTATATATTTTGGTACATTAGTTAGAAAAATGTCTACTATAGATGGATTGACTTTAGGATTGTTTGGTATTTGTGAAGGTTCTTGTGAGTATAAAAGTTTGAATCTATCGGTTGAAAGAAGGTCATATAGGATATTACCGTACGAGTTTGTCCTGAAGTATCCCCACATTTGATTCCTAGAATTCAAACCAGCACCTATTATGTATTTTTCTGTACATCTGGAGAATTTTAATAAATCGTTTTTGTACATATGCTTAATATGACAAAACTTAAAATTTTTTTCCTATTTACAATTTGGTTTTATGCAGTTTGAACTGTTTCCAGGAAAATAAACTGAATAAGTTTTTATTTTAATATTATCGTCGGTTTTTATTGGGATACCTGTGTTTTCAATAAGAGGCAAAAGTGAGCATGCTTTATGTTTTTATTTACTACGATTGTGACACTGCGTTTTCTGATACGATCATTTCTACAAATAAAATAATTTGCATTTGAAATTTTAATGCTGGAATCCAGCGAAGTTTCACTAAGTAAACCAATATAAATATTATTGAAGCACATAAAGCTTAAAAAATTTTGTAATCTTATTTTTCAATGCAATTTTAATTTTGGGCATTCCAAGTAACAATTTTTATCTCTTACACATTATTATACAAATATTTAATTGTCAACTGAGTTAAGACATTAAACTGCTGTTACTTATTTACACAACTACTTAAATTTGTCAGATAATAAATAATTAATTTCATTCCACGAAAAGAGATTATTATTATCTTTATTATTTGTAAAATTTAAATTATGCGGATTACTTACTGTTGGAAATGAATTACCATCATTTACACTGCGATTATTTTTCAAATTGCTCCAAGCCGGATTAGATTCGCCACAATTAGAACATTTGATATTAGATTGTTTAGTAAAATCATTGGTGAGATGACTCTTGGCATAAAAAGCACAAATTGAATCCGTGTTCATTTTTAAGCATCTGCAAGTTTACGGATTTGTTTTCAAAATAAACTATATACAGAATTAATTTGAGGTTATATCTTGTTGTTTTTTCCACTAGACGACAATCAATGTAATTAAATCCACGATTAACATATTTCCTTAATTTTATCATTTCCAAGTTTGTTAAGGCCAGATAGAATAACTTTATATGGGCTTGCATCATATTTATCGTGTGCATAGAATTCGTATTTTTGTTCTTTAAGTATAGAATTTCTAACCTCTAAAGTAAGCACTTTAGAAGAAGTGATTTTAGACCATCGTATCTATTGAGTGCTGGTAGATTTAAAAGGAAAAATTAAATTAAAACTGTTATAAACTAACTACATACGACAATTTAATATTGAATATCTAGCTAGGTGGATAGAATATATCGAAAAACGGACAACAGCACTTAAAAGATCATTTCATCCAATCATTTATCCACACGACTATTAATAATATTGCTTTATGTAGATAATAAAATATTCGGTCTTCTGGCGGTTTTAGATTGCACAACTATTAAGCAGAGCCTGAGATATATACATCTGAAAATGGGGTTTTTCGCAATTTTGAAGAGCTGTAACTCTGGAACCCTATATAACTTAAATAAATTTTTAATACACGTTAAAATATGTTACTGTAGCTTTAATTTTTATTTCTTTCCGAAGTAAAATGTTTACAGGTTATTAAGTTACAGGTGTTTAAAAATAGCAAATTTTCAGTTTTTGAGCCCTAATATCTCATAAACAGGGGGTGGCCAAAAAACAAATTTCTGATCAAACTTATACTAATTCTAAAAGTTCCTTCTTGCCTCAAAATTTCAAGCTTATATCTAAAAGCGTACTGTAGTTATGAAAGTAGAAAAATCATGCAAAATTTGGTTTTCACATAACGGTAAATTTAAATGCTAAATTTAAAAAAATTGTATAATTTTGATATTAATTTACAAAGTAAAAAAAATACCTCTTCAATGACGTTTTCACATTGAAAAAATGTTAAGCAGAACATGAGATACATATTCGCATTTAAAAATAGGGCTTTTTCAAAGGTTGAGGGGCTGTAGCTCCGTAATGGATGGCGCTACATAAAAACAGTTGTTCAACAAAATTAATTTTTTTATGAGACCTACCCATGGTTAAAGATTTTTTTCTCTATCTTTAACGGTGTAGAAGTTTTGTAAACAGACGGGCGTACGGACGGATAAAATGAAACTAATAAGCACATTTTTTCAAAATTTTTTTTCGAAATGTGCTGAACATTCACATTTCTTAGAATATAAAAAATCACATGTTTTTTTAAATGATTCTTTTTAAAGTCAATATATTTTAATACCAAACGTGATAGATTTATTGCCATTGCAAACTCTAATGGATGACAATTTTATAACTGCTGGCGATAACCAAAATGGTGAAACCGGAAAAAAGAAAATTAAAATTCCACCAATTACAGTTGTGAAGAGAAGCTCCAAGGATATCTATCATATAATGATCGGAAAACAAATTAATGATTTGATTAAAGTGCTAACTTAAACCAAATGTGCTTACTGTATAAATTTATGTATAAGAAAAACATATAATATTTAATGTTTAAACTAAACTTCTTTATTTCTTCATGATCTGCTTAAGACTCTAAACTTGCAAAATAAATATAGTAGAATAGTATTACTATATTTATTTTTTAGTAAATGAGAGAAATACCGATATGGTTCTGTTTCTTTCTTTTTTATATTTATTAATTTTTTTTTTTTTTGTGTTAATGTTTTAAATTCGAATATGTATATGATCTAAAATCAAGTATGATTTAAAATATATACATATTAACCGTGGACTTCATTGCAATTTGAATGTTACCTTATTTTAATATGAATTTCTAGTAGAATAACAACTGCCTTCTTCGAGCAAGATTTTTTTATTTAATAAAAAGGCAGGCTTTATCCTATCTATTGATATGTTGTTAGTTTTATTGTCGAGTTCGACTTTAAAGAATTTTGGTGTTTTCTCAAGAACTTTGTAAGGACCCTCATATGGTGGGTTCAGAGATTATTATAATTTCTATTTATTTGTTCTTTTCAGTAATCAATTGTGGTATGTTTAACATACAACATTTTAATACAAAGTTATAATAATAAATTGTAGTATGTCTTAACATACCATATATAAGTATTCAAATATTAATATTAATATGTCGTATGTTAATAGCAAATTACATGTAAACGATAATAAAATTTTAAAAAAGTAAATTAATATTTTGTTCAAATGTCGAGCGTAATGGATGTATCGCCGCCGCCAGTTTTGCCAAAAATAATTCTTGAATACGTAAAATTACATTTTTTTTTAAATTTTTTTTTTTTTTAACATTTTAAATTAATTTTTCTTTTTACTTTTAAGTATGGCAAATGAAATATTTCACGATGTCGAAGAAATAGTTTGTTTTGCTCCAGGTATTATATTTTTAAACAAACAGTTAAATTACAGTATTTTTCGTTCCTTTTATAATTAGCTTTATGTTTCGTTTTAAATAAGTTTTATTTCATAATTAAATTGTTTGATATTATTTAAATTTTTTATTAGTCAAAATTATAATTACATAAAAATATCATTTATGTGTACTTATATCCCAAAACAATAAATTTCTAAAAAATGGTATATTTCTATATTCAGTAGGAAGTAGGTACTTTAAGAATAGGAAAAACTATTTCAAATAAATTCAAACAATTTCAAAACAAAATAAAGCAATATCATGAATTTCAAAAATTCTAATTATAATTCTAATAATTCTAATTCAAATAGGTTTCTTGCCTAAATTTTGAAATATTTGACTATTAAAGAAATATGTTAAAAATTTTCAACTTGGAACTACAATATCACCAAAACGGCAACACTTATCGTCATCAAATAAACGTTAAAACTTAAAATATTATTAAGATCGTTGCCTCAATTAAAAGCAGAATTAATTATATATATACCTAACCGATCGCCAGATATAACGGTTTATTTACAAAGGATCAAAACAATAAGGATACTTTTAAAAGTCCTTTTCGTCCTTAAAGAATAATATGCGCCATTAACGAAATATACTTTATGAAAGCTGGCAATACCAGCTATATTTAGGATATAGTAATTTGATCCTACTCGGGTACAACACTACCTTCAGAATTCACATTTCTAACTGTACGTATTAATTCATATATATGTTTTATTGTTAAGCTTAATCTGAAATGGTAGGTGATTTGAGGAAAGATTTATAGATGTTTCAGGTTCTATATATTTGGTACATTAGTTAGAAATATATCTACTATAAATGGATTGAGTTTAGGGTTGTTTGGGATTTATGAAGGTTCTTGTGAGTATAAAAGTTTGAATCTATCGGTTGAAAGAAGGCCATATAGGATATTACCGTACGAGTTTGTCCTGAAGTATCCCCACATTTGATTCCTAGAATTCAAGTCAGCACCTATTACGTATTTTCCTGTACATCTGGAGTTAATATGACAAAACTTAAAATTTCTTTCCCATTTACAATTTGGTTTTATGCAGTTTGAACTGTTTCCAAGAAAATAAACAGAATAAGTTTTTATTTTAATGTTATCGATTTCTGACACGATCATTTCTACAAATAAAATAATTTGCATTTGAAATTTTAATGCTGGAATCCAGCAAAGTTTCACAAAGTAAACCAATATGAATATTATTGAAGCACATAAAGTTAAAAAATTTTGTAATCTTATTTTTAATGCAATTTTAATTTTGGGCATTCGAAGTAACAATTTTTATGTCTTACACATTATTATACAAATATTTAATTGTCAACTGAGCTAAGACATTAAACTGCTGTTATTTATTTACACAATTACTTAAATTTGTCAGATATAAATAATTAATTTCATTCCGCGAAAAGAGATTATTATTATCTTTATTATTTGTATTGTGGGCTTGCATCATATTTATCGTGTGCATAGAATGCGTATTTCTGTTCTTTAAGTATAGAACAAATTGACCTGTACGATTCGGCAGACCCAACATATTATATTTTTAATCCAATAGAATGTTTTTTGATTGTATGATCCTTAATTTGTTTTCCGATCATTATATCATAGATATCCTTGGAGCTCCTCTTCACAACTGTAATTGGTGCAATTTTAATTTTCTTTTTTCCGATTTAACCATTTTGGTTATTGCCATCAGTTATAAAAATGTCATCCATTAAAGTTTGCAATGGCAATAAATCTATCACGCTTGGTATTTTAATATATTGGCTTTAAAAAGAATCATTTAAAAAAACGTATCTCATGTTTTGCTTAACATTTTTTCAATCTGAAAACTTCATTGAACAGGTATTTTCTTTTACTTTGTAAATTAATATCAAAATTATACAATTTTTTTTAAATTTAGTATTTAAATTTACCGTTATGTGAAAACCAAATTTTGCATGAATTTTCTACTTTCATAACTACGGTACGCTTTTAGATAGAAGCTTGAAATTTTGAGGCAAGAAAGAACTTTTAGGATTAGTATAAGTTTCCTTAGAAATTTTTTTTGCACCACCCTCTGTTTAAAAGGTATTAGGGCTGAAATATTGAAAATTTGCTACTTTTAGGCACCTGTAACTTAAGCACCTGTAAAAATTTGTCTTCGGCAAGACATAAAAATAAAAGCTCCAGTAATATATTTTAACATGTGTTAACGATTTTTCTTAGTTATATAGGGTTCCGGGCTTACAGCCCCTCAAAATTTCAGAAAAATACTATTTTCACATATTTTTTATTACAAAAATTTTTTTAAATTTTCAAATTTTTGTGCACGTCACAATTCTAAACAGTTTGTATTCTGTTTTGGAAATGTGCGCTTTTGAAACCGTTGATTTACATTCTACCTTGTTTTTACCTGATTGAAAAAATGAGAAACGGAGCCTCGGTGGCCTAAAACAAACACTAATAGATCTAGGATTAAAATGTAT